>OY728134.1:1541807637-1543054066 GCA_963277665.1 Viscum album | reverse complement strand
AAGGACATATATAATAAAAGGGTGTGATATAAATCCCTGTAAGGGAATAAAGGTGAAATAACTTGAGGTATACAATACAAGTTAGAAAATAGGAATATCAATGTGTAATAAGAGAAACATGAACAGAAAGGCATGATAAAGCATCATAATCATAACATGGAAATGTGGCAACAACATTTTACATGAAATTAGCATGGGCCAAGGCTCATTGTACAGGAGCATGAGTAATACCTAATTTCTCATGATTTATGAGTAAACACTCATTTCAATTGAATTATCACGAGTCAACACTCATTGCACATGACATATCATGATACAATACTTTACCCAATGCACTAGAGTGCTATCAGGGCACACCCTTCTTAACCATTTCATTTCATACATTAGTGTGCCACATGAATCATATAACATGGAATCAATCAACATCCTAAGTTATTACATGAATAATTAATGTGGAATAAATACACGAAAGTACCATTCAATATGTATATGTGAATAATCGTGAATAACCTTGATAGTGACATGGGTATGGTATTCACTACACAATGATCTTGGCTTGAAAAACATGGTGCAATTTCGGCAGCATAACGACATGTCCTAAGGATTCGTAAAAATGGTTGACGAGAGGGAAATGGGTGTCTCATCATATGTACCTGAAATGGACATTAAGGGGGGTCATAAAAATATATTTCCCAACAAACATAATGGAATTTAGATGCGTAATAATAAATAATTGCTTGAATGTAAATGAGGAGAGAGAAATTCCTTATGGAATTTCAACATGGTAACATGTGTACATGGAAGGAATTAATGAGAGAGGAAGGGGATATCTCATTATTAAAACATGAAGATGGCAGTATAAGGGATTTGTGAAATAATATCGAAACATTTTTAATTGAATTAAAAAGGATATTACAATATAAATAAACTTTGACAAAATTTAGAAAGGAAGAAATACCTTACTTGGAAGTGTGATCCCAAAAGATTGGGAGAGGCTTGAGAGATGATTATTTAGAACACGGGGTTCCTTGGAAGGATTCTAGAGAGACTATGGATGATTTTGGATGAACTCAAAATGCTTTTAGTGAAATGGAAGTGGGAGATTGGGTGGGTTTATATTGGAAAAGAGAGTGAAATCCTTTATTATTTAGGTTCGGGAAACCACACATTAAACAAATCAAAACCACAAACCAACCCATAGTTTGTGCACATGGATTTTAGAAAAGGGGAGTGGAAAACAATTTTTTATAAGGCCAATGTCAGAAAGTCTTAAAATAATAGGTTTTCTTATGTGGAGGTGAGTCACACTCTCAAAGAAAACAATTTAAAAAGACAAAATGTATTATAAACCTAGAAGGGTCCACTAAATATTTGTAAAATAAATCAAAAAAACCCAAAATCACATTATTTTAATGGTAAAACATATTTTGGCCAAACATTATTCTTATAGTATTCTATTACATCATTATTGGTTCATTATGAAATCATATAACACATTGTGTATTTAAATGATATTTAATTTTTACCCATGAATTTTATCATCACAAGAAAATAATGAAAAATTCACCATTGGATAATTTAGATTCCCTGATTCTAAAAATAGTATTCATTTTACCTAAATAATTTTTTAAATATGGGAATTTTTACTTTTAAAATAAAAACTGAAATTTATCGAAAATTCGTGGGTGTTGAAAAAAACAGCTTTCAAACCATACTAAAAATTACAATTGCACTCATAAAATTATAAGATCATTTATATTTAATGAAAATTAATTTAATAATATTATTATTATTTTATTAAAATAATATTTAAATCAAAAATCCATTAATTCATCAAAATGTATTTCATAGTTTGAATATTAAATAAAAATATAAATTGTTCTTTAAAAATTATTTACAAAGTGACAATAATAAAAAGAATGTGTATTCTCTATACAAGAATGATGTGCATAATCATTGTACTAGAGTCTTGTTACATAACCCCTTAAAACACCTGCATAAGACAATAGGGTAAGGTGTGTGATGGTGACAGACTCTTGGGGTGGCTCGGATAACATTACTCGAGTGGTAATCTCTATCAACTTCCAATTCTCTCGTAGGCAGTTCCACTCGAGCTTAACGTATTCAAGCTCATCTTTGTCTTGGTCATGTGTGAATCCCAATGATTCCACCTCCTTTCTGAGCTCTAATAAAGGGTCTTCGTATGGGGAAAGTCTACTGGATGAGGACCTTGCTTCCTTTTTCTGGTTAAATTGGATTTGTTAAAGCACTATATTTATACTAATAATGTGATTACTATTCAAAATCTATATAAGAAATAGTCACAATTCTTAAAGGTATTTTAAAATCCAAAACATAGAACCAAATAATTTTATACATTTTACTTAATGATAAGGATACATTTAACTTGACCAAAATGAAATCTCAATAACGAATTTTTGGGTCATTATAATATCCCCCCCTTAAAAAATTTATTCCTCTATATTTCTTTTTCCCATACTAAAATAGATGTTGTTAACTCTACTTCATCACTTCTTCGGATACCCACATCGATTCTTCAAACATGGGGTTTTTCCACAACACCTTGACGAGGGGCATTGTCTTATTTTGTAGTACTTTTTCTCTACGATTTAGGATCATTAGCGGTTACTCCTTATAAGAAAGATCATCCTCTAGTTGTTAACCTCTAAAGAGAGTACATGTGAAGGGTCTGGTATGTACTTCCTTAAGAGGGATACATGAATGACATCATGTACATTGTCAATGGTACATGGAAGTTCTAGTCGATAGGCCACAACCCTAAAAAGATCAAAAATATCAAAGGGGACGATGTACCTAGGACACAACATCCCTTTATTTTTAAACCTCATGACCTTATTCCATAGAGATATGTGTAGAAATACCATGTCTCCAACATTAATCACAAGGTCTCATAGAAAATTATCTACATAACTCTTTTGCCGACTTTGGGTTTCCTTGATATGCTGCTTAATGGTTTTCACATTTTCCACCATTTCTTCAACCATTTCAGGTCTTAGCAGCTTACTCTCACTGAATTCATTCCAACATGCTAGTGTTCTACCACTCTTCCTATACAGGGCTTTATTTGGTGCCATTCAAATGCTTGAGGGAAACTTTTATTTTAAGAGAACTCAACCAGAGGAATATGTCAATTATATACTCCTTTAATGTCCATTGAACATGATATTAACATATCATACAGTGTCTGAATATTTCGCTTAGATTGGCCATCCATTTGAGGTTGATTGGCCATACTGAAGTTCATTTCAGTATTTAGAGCATGTTGAAGAATTTTCCAAAACATAGTGGTGAATATTGGATCTCGATCAAATACCATATATAGTGGTACTCCATGTAGCCTTGCCACTTCCCTAGTATAAACATGTGCTAGTTGATCCAATTATAAATCCTCCCAAATTTGAATCAAGTGTGCAGACATGTTAAGATGATCCACAACATCCCAGATTCCAATTTTTCATTTGTATGTCTTTAAAATTACAGTGACAATGTCCATGGGGATGTTCTCCCATTTCCATGCTAGTATGTGAAATGGTTGCATCATCCCCTTAGACTCTTGCCTCTCTGCTGTCACTTGCTGAAACACTCGGAACTTTGATGTATACTCAGTGATATCCTTATTTATATTATCCCACTAATAATGATCTCCTTGATATTGATACATTATTTTTTTACCTGGATGAATAGAGAAATTTGGACTATATGCATCATCCAAAAGTTCTTTCTTCAGCTCTGGACATGATGGAACAAATTTCCATTTCCCAAATCTCACAATTCCATCTTCATTAACATTGAACTCTGAAGATTTAACTTTTTTGATAGCTTCCAATTTCTTTTTAATTTCCACTTCATCCTTTTGAGAATCCATTAACCTTTCCAAAAGATATAGTTGAGCAATCATTTGTGAAAGGATTGATGATGTTCCCTTCATTATGATTCTCATGTCCATCTTCATCAAATATAAGAAGATTAGAGATTTCTAAATTCCCATCAATGTTAGAATCACTGGGTCCTCTCTACATAGATCATCTTCCACCTTGTTCACTTTCCTAGGGTGGTAATGGATTGAGAAGTCATAGTCTTTGATCATATCTAACCACCTTCGTTGGCGCATGTTCAACTCTTTCTGTGTGAATATATGCTTGGGGATTTTTTTGGTCCGTATATTTTTCACACTTCTCCCTATAGAGATAATGCCACAAAATTTTTAAACCGAAGATCACCGAAGACATCTGTAGATCATATGTTAAATAATTGTACTCATGGAAATTAGTTTGCCTTAAAGCATAGTCCATGACTTTTTCATCTTGTATGAACACACAACCAAGTCCCTTCTTCAAAGCATCACTAAATACACGAAAAAGTTCTCCACTTGTGGATAATGTGATCACAAGCATGGTGATAATCCTCCTATACAACTCCTTGATGATTTCTTTGAAATAATCACTCCAAGAAAACTTTACCCCCTTCTGAGTTAGCTTCGTAAGAGTTTTGGACAATCCTGAGAAATTTCTCACAAATCGGTGGCAATATCCGGCAAACCCCATGAAGCTATGGATATCTGTTATTGATGTTGGCCTTGGCCACCAATCAATTGTCGTTGTCTTGGAGGGATCCACAGATATCCCATTTCTTGTTATTATATGACCTAATAACGAGACCTCCTACAAACAGAACTCACAGTTGTTGTACTTCGCATAAGGCTTCTACTTTCGCAAGGTCTCTAGTAGAGTTCATTGATGCTCATCATAATACTTCTTGGTTTTGTAGTATATTAGAATATCATCTATAAATACTACCACAAATTTGAAAGTTAATATCTAAATACTCAATTCATCATGTCCATGAAGAATGATGTATCATTAGTGAGTCCAAAAGGCATTACTATGATTTCATAGTGCCTGTATCATGTATGAAATGAAGCCCTGTGGATATATTCCTTCTTCACCCTTACTTGATAATATCCCATCCGAAAATCTACCTTGGAGATGTATTATGCATTGTGCTGCTGATTGAACAAGTCGTCAATTTTTTAGAGAGGATACTTGTTCTTTATCATGATTTTGTTAAGCTCACAATAATCGATGCAAAGGCGCATTGACCCATCCTTCTTTTAACAAATAGGACTGGTTCCCCCCTTGGTGAAGCACTTCGGCATCTAAACTCTTTATCCATACTCTTTTATAGTTGTTTCTTCACCTCCTCATGGTCCAAAATAGCCATTCTATACGGATTATTCTAAATTTTTAATGCACCAGGTATATAATCAATTGAGAATTCAACATCTCTTCTAGGATGAAGACCAGTGAATTACTCGGGAAACACATCAGTGAATTCCCTCACAATAGGCATGTCTTTATGGATGGTTTCCTCCTTAGACTCAATCAACAGCGCCAGATACGTGGGCTCATAGGCCAGTAATATCTATGCTTGAGATGATGGATATAAAAAAGATTAATCTTCATCCTTGGACCTGTACAGAATCGAGGCTTAATAATTGCATCAAATTACACCAATGGAAGTATGATGAGGTTCTCCCGAAAGTTCAATCCACTGATGATGACAGGGGAGAAGTTATATTCATGGGATGAAATGATTGAACCATTTTTTGTACTCACCAACATCATTACTTCCATGATTTTTTGTGGTTTGGGATTGTTTTACTAAAATTTCTGGATAAAAAAGAATGCGCAGAACTATAGATTATAACCCTAGCTTTCAATTTTTGATTATAGTTATAATCAATTGTATATAAAGATTGGTACAAGTACTCATAAACTACTAATCAAATAAAGGGTAATCCATAGATGAAAATGGATAACTTATAAATTACTTTTATTTTCTTAACTTATGAATATTTTGGATTTAATCTATGTTATCCATGATCTTCTCTCTAACAGATATTATTTGGGGAAATTTTTTAAAATTCCCATTATAATTGTTCATACTATTCCTGTTAATTTACCAAATCATATGTAGTGTCTTAACAAAGAGTGTTTCAATGGTCATTTTCATGTACTCGGATACTCTGGGTCAAGCCCGAAACTCCTTGTCGTAGTTTTCAATCCTAGGTAAATCTGTTCCAGAGCTGCCTCAACCTGCCCATATCCAGACAAGGATGTATTTTATTGATAAACCACTTACTAAAAACTCACAATACTTTTGGGATGTTTTTATTATACATAGTCTTATCTCTATGTTTCCATTAGGGTTTTCTAATCCTAGTCACAAAATTAACTAAACCTATCCTATGATTCCATCTATAATAACCATGTTCTTTATTACATAATTAAACAAGATTTATTACAAAAAACCTTCACTTCATACAACATAGAATATTAATTGGTCTAGTGTCTTTGGTGCATATTAACATTACATAACAACATAAAGCATAGAACACAACATCTTATTAAAAACATGCTTTACAGGACCACTATATTCCCTTATACATAGCATTGCATAGGATAACATGAGTACATGAATAAGAAATGGGTAAGTTGTAAAGCCCAGTAAGGGGATAAATATAGAATAACATGAAGAATATAGTAAATTTTAGACAATATCCATATCACTGGAGAACAAGGGAAACATGAACATAAAGTCATGATAACACATTATATTCATAACATGGAAATGTGGCAACAACACTTAACATGGAATTATCATGAGCCAATGCTCATTGCACATAGAGCATGACTAATCCCTCATTGCACATGAAGAACGAGTAAACCCATATTGAACATGAATTAGAATGAGTCAACACTCATTTCACATGACATATCATGATATTGTACTTTACTCAATGCATTGGAGCTCTATCAGGGGGAACCCTACTCAAAAATTTCATTTCAGGCATAAGTGTGCCACATGGGTCATATAACATGGAATCAATCAAAACCACAAACCATCCCATGGTTTTCCGCATGTATTTTGACAAATGGGAGTGGAAAACAATATTTTATAAGGCAAATTGACTAAAATCTTAAAATAATAGGCTTTCTTATGTGGAGATGAGTCACACTCTCACAGAAAACAATTTAAAAAGATAAAATGTTTTATAAGCCTTGAAGGGTCCACTAAAGATATATAAAATAAATCAAAAAAACAAAAAATCACATTATTTTAATGTTAAAGAATATATTGGATTAAAATAATGTTTATTGAAAGTTATTACATCTCTTTTGGGTCATTAAGATGTCATAAAACACATTATATATTTAAACATTATTTAATTTTTTCCCAAGAATGCAACTGTCTTAAAAAATTATGAAAAATTTTCCGTTGGATAATTTCAACATCCTGATTCCAAAAATAATATTTATTTTATCTAAATATTTTTCTAAATATGTGAATTTTTACTTATAAAATAAAAACCAACATTTATCGAAAATTCATTTTTTTTAACAAAAACAGCTTTCAAACAATAATAAATATCACAATTGCATTCATAAAATTATACGATATTTATATTTAATAATTTTTTTTAAATAATTAGATTTTTTTTAAAATATTATTTAATTAAAAAAATCCATTAATTCATCAAAATATTTTTATTAGTTTGAATATTAACTGGAAATACTATTTGTGCTTTCAAAACTATTTAAATTGTAACAATAAGAAAAGGAATGTATATTCTATATACAAGAATGATGTACATAATCATAGTATTAGGGTCTTGTTACATAACCCCTTAAAAAACTGTATAATACTTTAGGGTAAGGTGCATGATGATGACAGACTCTTGGAGTGTCTCAAATAACATTGCTCAAGTGGTAATCTCAATCAACATCCACTTCTCTCGTAGGCAATTCCTCTCAAGCATACTATAATCAAGCTTGGATTAGGCCTGGTCAATAAAAAAGTAAAATGACGCCACCTTATTTCAAATCTCCGATAATTAGGATTCATATGGGGAAAGTCTACTGGATGAGGCCATCCCTTCCCTTGTCTGAGTAAATTGGATTTGATAAAGCCCTATATTCATACTATTCACGTGATTACTATTCAATAACTATATTAGCTAGGGTCAAAATTAATAAAAGTATTTCAAAATCCAAAACATAGAACCAAATTAGTGCATACATTTTTCATAACCATAATTATACATTTAAATAGACCAAGTGTATTTTTTATTAATGAATTTTTGGGTCATTACAAGGAGTAATTATTCATATGTAGAAACTCCAGGGGTTGATGAATGAAGTTTGCGTGTACCTAGATTGGATGAAACATTTTATTGAAATATATGGAATCATGCATCATCAATGGCCCAATTTATCCAAACCTTCATATTTGATAAAAAATCATGTACCAAGACTGATGGGAACCACAGGATCCAACATGTTCTACTTTTTTGACAGCCAAAATTTCCTCCCCATTAATGTATCTTGATGATAATTTCATCAATGCTTTGTCTATAAGGTATTTTATAGTGATTTGAGCCAACATAAAGATTAAAATAATCTACTGATCACTAGAAAATCACTCTTCAATGATGTTTATTGGTAGTACTCCATCATGTAGATATTCCATGATGGGTTCCATCAATCCCATCGTATAACCATATGGATCGAAAATTTGTCTCATTTAACTGATTTCCTCTAATATTATTTGAACTAAGGTTGAAACAAAATGATGAAATGAAATTCTAATGATGGTATCATTGTGGTTTGGATCTTCTAGGGATGTGTCTGGTTTTTCCAATACATCATCTTTGGTGTTTTTCAATCGCAGGATAGGAGAAAATGTTGGTTCTAGGATAAATTCTACCATTTACCCTCGAAAATTGTCACACATGGGAATTATCTCTTATTTTATAATGGTATAATCCCCATTAATATCTTATATTACCAAATATAAATCACCCCTAAAATTTTGGTGGTTCAGTTTTATATTGAGTTCCAATTCCAAACCTGCATTGGAATATGGGTATTCTACCGCATTGTTGGTACCAACATCAGATAATGGAAATGAGTATGGAGACACTTCATTTTCTTGAGAGATAAGAATAATTTTACACCCTAAATTATGTATATTAGGGTATTTTATTCCCATTCCCATTTAGCTTATAGAATAACATTCAAAATACAACTACCTTTTTTGGGGGATATCCTAAATAAAGAATATTTCTTCATCAGGTAGATCTGTTTTCAATGATGATTCTTATGCAGATGGGTGCTCAGTAAGGAAGCAAGTTAAGGATTAGAAATTAAATCATTTATATTGCACAATCTACCTATCAAAATGCTATAGAATCAATTCCCATCATTCTATATGTCTTGTCATTATATGAAGACTAATGATAAATATGATCCAGTTATTGTGAGATTCTAAGTGGATCTCGTGATGTTGCAGGTAGTGCCTCATCTTCTGAACTGAGAATATTAATTCTCTTCATCTCTTCTAAATATCTTAATATCATGTCTCTATATTTACCATTGTTTGATTGAGATACAGAATATTTTTTTTATTTACAACATCATTCATTTGTGCAAGGAAGTCACACAATGATTGCTTGAAGACTGTCATATAATCAATGAATAGTTTCATTATAGAGGTGAAATAAATACCAGTGGACTGAAGAGGTATTTCATTAGGTTATGAAATTTCCCTTGGCATTCATTGGTCTATTGATATTAAACATTTTTCATCATCAATTTGGTGAATGGAAAACACTTGCATGCCAGATTTTCTATGAAGCTCCTGATATATGCCATGTGTCCTTGAAATCGACTCCACTATTTCAATCTTCACGGAGGTGACATTCCAAGGATATATTTAATATTCTCGATATCAACATTTATGTTGCTATGTATTACAAAAAAACCAATAATATTTCCATAGGTTTCCTATGATCACATTTTAATGGGATCATTTTTAGATTATGTTATCGAAGCTTACTGAATATGGTCTATAAGATAGTTAGGTGGTCAGAACGTTATTTGGATTTGACGACTATATCATTATTATTTAATTAAAGAAATTTTACCAAGAAAGTATTGAATATGTTGTGCATTTACATTGGTATATCACACCATTATTCTTCAAGCCAAAGGGAATTACCTGATATGAAAATAAACATTCCTGGGATTTGAAGGATATAGATTCCACATATTCTAGGGATATAATGACATTGTTATACCCATAGTATACATCCATGAAATAATGGTCATGGTACATAGTTGTTTCATCAATTTATAGTTTTGTGATTGAATAAAGGAAGTTGTCTATGGGACAATGCTAGTTGAGTTCTATGAAATTAATGAATACTATAATTTTAAAATTTTTATTTTTAATTGGCAAAATATTTTCTAAACACATTGGATATTTTAGATCTCAGATGATGTTAGCTTTGATAATCTTGTTAACATTTACATCAATTTTATAGGTTTGAGTCGGGTGTGTTCTCCATGTTGTTTTCTTGTACCAGCTATGATCTTTTGGTTATCCCAGATGACTGGTATCCACCTCAGGGTCAATACCTAAAATCTATTTTTAATTATGCACAATCACATGTCAGTTTTGTTTCAAAAATAATTTATATAACTATTTCTATTTATAATTCATGGCCTCATTAATTATAGTTGTGCGTTTATCTTCATTTTTACCCATATTTGTTTCATTCAGTTCATCCACAATGGCGGAGATGCCTTCCTCAATTGCTAGAGGGGAACCTTTGGGGACTCTCACTTCTTTATCTTCTACATGTGTTGCTTCATTTTACACTTCATGAATGTTAAGTGAATTAGAAAGACATTTAATTATTGGGGTTGATTCGAAGTTTAAATATTTCAAAGAGAAAGAATCCACCTCCAACCCAACTGATGATGAAGGGTCTTTTTGAAGTTTTGAAGGGAATATAATGGGAAGATGATCACCATCCCTATCTTCTTCCATGAGTGAAAAAACTTCTTCTAGTGTGGATAATGATGTAGGGAATTGATGTAGATCAATGTATGGAATGAAGACATCTCCGTTTAGGCATTCATCACTATTTAGTGTGATAATTATTTCTCCTGTGTTGACAGGTGAAATCATCACAATTGACATTATGTAGTCTATTGAACCAGGGATTGTATTTGGGCTTACCCTTTAAATTTAATTCATGGGTAAAATGTAATCTACACTGAGATTCTTGAATGGGTTAGCTGGGATCTTCTCTAGAACTTTCATAACATTTTTTTTGTAACATCATAAGTCATGGATCAATTTCCCTTTGTGTTGTAGTCCAAATCAATGTACAGAGATTCACATGTTTTGAATGGGTCCTTACCAACATGAAATGTCCCAATTTAAAAATTGAACCTATATTTAATACATTGGTGGTATGAGAAATGAATTATTACATTATCATGTAAGTAAAATCTCCCCAAAAAAATGTTGAAAGTATTGTTCAAGTGGATGACCATGAACTCAGAATTAGATAGGATATCCCCAAACAGTGATTTAAGAAAACTATCAATGGGTGGTTCTTGATCCTTCTTATCATAAACCTATAAAATCAATGTAAATAGAGAAAATTGGGATTTATTGACACCCAACCATCAATTTGTTAGAATCATAATGGGGTTGACTCATGAGCCATTATCAATGAAGGATTGTCGGGTTTAAATGTCATTAATCGTTCCAGATATGCACAACAACCTGATGTGTCCATGAATGACAACATCATCATCTTGAAACATGAATTATATCACCACATTTAATTATATTGAATCATTACCTATATAATAAACCTATGTTGCATCAACCTTGACTTCAAAATCTTGAGGGCTTGATATATATAACAACCCGATATTTTATGATAAGTATTATTTTTAATTTATTTGATGTCATGTGTTTTATGCTACAACAAGATTATCTTGTGCTATACGCCACATTATATTAGCTTGAAGTATACATAACACTATTCTTAGACTGTGCTACACATAATTTCAAGTTCGTTTTACAATAGTCATTCTACGCAACATTAAGTGTATATATATATATATATTCAATGTAAAAATAAAATATGGTTGGATTCTGTTATACAAAATAATAAAGGAATCTTGCACAACATGCAACCCTGACTTGGCTTGCATTATACGCAATCACGACCTTCCTTGATAGCGTGTGTTGTACGCAATACCGGGTTTTACTAAACAACGATATATTATTATAATATTATTATGAACTAGCCGTTATGAATAGTATTAACTAAATTTTGAATTTTATAACATTATTATTCATCTTACTCATTTTGTAGAGCATGGTATAAGAACAAAATAAAATTTCCGCGTAAAATATGTATTTTTCAAAAAATGCTGTTTTGCCACCTTTTGATGGCACACCCACTTTAAATCTAGTTTTTGACATGTTTATAAGATCAATTTTACAAAATAAAATTATTCTTTGGAATCAGGATATAAAATTTTACCTTGTATAAATATTTCATATTATTCTGATAACTTTCATATTTTAATGAATAGTAAAAACACGCTATATTTTAATTAGAAACAACTTTATTTCATCGTAATAACTTATGTGGTTAAATTATAATATTGAATGGTTTTAAAGTATAAATAGAATATATTTTTTCCATTTAATATAATTTATGTCATTAGCATTTATTTTACATTGAATTCGTAGGTTAAATCAATTCAATCTTTTGCAATGTTTTAAACAAAAACCCGTTTTCATTCAAGAACGGGATTAATATTAATTTAATTTCTGAAAATTCTTTATATTGAATTTGAAAAAATGGATTCCATATTTGGAATCAGTGGGTCCAAATTATGTTAATAGGATACTTTTTATTTTTGGGAATTATGAATAGTAACTACAGTAAATTTTATTTACCATAGTTAAAGGTAAATCAGGTAATTAAGGGTGAATATAATGTTATAAAATTACCCTAAAACATGAAACAATTCTATTGGATGAATAAAATTCGACCCATATCACCTAAGGGTCGGATTAGATTCATTTTATGAACTTTTGACCATGAAAATAACTTAATTATTATTAAAACCAAAGAAAGTTACAACATGTCACTCTCTTCAATATTATAAGTATATTAATTTTAATTTTGTGATAAAGTTCATGAAACTTCGAACATGAGTAGTCTCCAGAAAGATAATAAAATTATCTACATCATATGAATTTATTTATAATTTTTAGGGATTAAATAAGTATCATTAATTATGACACAATAGTGATGCAGAAATTGTTTATCTAGTGAAAAATCAAGAATATAGTTTTTATTAAACTAATAGTGACCATAAAATGCACAAAACCCTGACCAAAACTTATTGGTAATGTAAATGTAAACCATAATCATCCAATTGTCGAATATTTGACCATTTTAATCCTTATAAAAGAGAGTATGACACTTATATTATTTTATTTTAAATGATGCCAAAGTTGTGACCTTCATAATTTAATAAATATAACAATTTAAATATTTTTATTTTAAGATAATAAATTCTAGTAAAAGTATTATTGTGAAATTTAATAGATATATATTCATCATAGGATTTTTTTTAATTTTTATCCAACAAATATGTATATTAAATAATTATACAAAAATGTTTTAGTATTTATTTTTTTTAAGAGATAAACCAACTAAATGGTTTTAAAAAAAATAAAATAAATCTTATATGAACTATTTAATGTGCTAAACTAATTTTCTATATACATATGTCATTTTATGAATCTATTAAAGCTTTTATTTCGAACATATCTTCTCTATATATTTTATTTAAATTGAAATAAATGAATAGTGTCAAAATTGAAACTATTGTTATTTTATAAAAATAACATATTATAAAAATGTTTAAAAATCACAAAAATCATTAAAAAAATTTAATTTAACTTTATATGGTCTAAAAGCTTATAAATTATTCAATTATGGACAATTCGTATCAAATAAGTAATTTTTTGTTATAATTTAAAATTTAGAATGTTTTTAACACAAATAAAATTAAATTGATTAAGTAAGGATAAATTAAGTTGATAATGTTTAAAATAATTTCCTAACATGTCTAAATTTTATTTGTTGATGATATTAAAACCCTATCTCAAATTATATTAGAATATGAGTCATTGTTTTAGGGTTTTAAGTGGAATTAGATTTATTATAAATTAATATTTTTAAGATTTCCAAAGGTGCACCTCTCCTCCCTTATAAAAGGGCACCTCCTCCCTCTCTTCCTCACACTAATTTGAGCCTTCAATCTCGTACAACCCCTACCCATTTCACTTCCCCACTTCCTTAGAAACATACTACAGGTACTAGTATTCCAAAAAGACCAACTATAGTGCCCTAAGAGAAAGTTTAAAGGAGACACTTCGAGAAAGAGGTAATACCTTCTACCGTTTTCTTCAAGTTCCATTCTTCTTATACTCCCTCTTCTTTAGTTATTTAATTATGAGGTAATAACATTATTATCCTTAATATACTAATATGTTATTATAAATATGAAGCAACCCTATTTCACCTCTTATCCATCCTACGAAAAACGAAATCACTGCGCGTGCGTACGTACGGAATACCTTCTCCACGTCGTGGTGTAAACTATTTTCCACCACCACCTTACTTGGATGGGTATAATGGTGTAAATAATAAATATATATGATTATTGTAAATTTATATTGATTCTGTAATAGTATACATACACTCAAATACAATTCGTCGATCATGGGAATGATATCATCGCTCATGCGTACGTACGGAATACCGTCTCCATGACGCGATGAGATTCACCCTCCATGATAACCATTCAAGAATGATTATAAAGTATATATAATAAGTAATTATAAAATATATGAAATAATAATTCTACTGGATTTAGTTATATATATATTTATGTCATCTACTTAATTTCATTCAATTCAATAAGGAAACGAAAATAGCGTTCATGCGTACATACGGACTACCGTCTCCATGAACGGTGTATTTATTTCCATTTATTGATATATTATATATATGTATATTATGAATATATATATTATATATTAATCATGTTTTATATTATGGAATTAAGTAATCATGATCTAAGTAATCATATGAATAATTACAAGTCAAAACATGGACGATAAATGAAACGATTTTACCCAAAACACTCTTTAACATGGAATTTACAAAAGAACGGGTAATATAAAGTCATAAGTGAACCATATATGATATAATAACAATTAATATGATTCTGTAATAATAAAATGACATTATTTAAATCATTATATAGGAGGTTTGGATATGTACGAAGCATATCGGACCTAAGGTAAGGGATAATTTTGCAAATCTCATTTTTATCTGAGATTGCTTATTCGTAAGTGTTTACTGGGGTTATTGTTATCATCCATGTCCATGTTTTATAAAAGTGTATTCATATATTTTTAATGTCCTTTTTACCCATTTTTTAATTTTACTACATGGTATATATGGAATCTTTCTTTTACAAGGTACTTTTTTACTTTTCCGGAAAAAGTACAAGAATTTTTTTTAACTTATACGACACGAACAGATTTTTATGGTTTCATAACACCTTATTTTCAAGAATCTTATTCTAAAATATTTCATGATTATTTTTAACAAAATCCCTTTCTTTTAAAATTTCATGGAATTTTGTGAAAAGAAAATGATTTTGAATAAGAAAGGATATTTTCCTCAAGAATTTATTTCAAGTGTTTATCAAAACCATTTTTCATATAAGATGAAATTATTTCATATGTTTATGTTTCAAGTATGATGTCTCTATTATTTACATGGTTTCTCTTTACTTATTATGAAATGATATCCATTTCTTTTATATGGATTATGTAATGATGGGATGATGTTTATGAAACCCATTTTAGTTATTGGGTTATTATGAATGATGTATGTTTATTTTGTGGCACAAGTAAGAATGATTTCATTATGAGATGGGTGGGACCTATATATCCCTCCAATGCATTGGGTAAAGATTTTATATCTCATGAGAAAGACATGGTAGGAACGGTAAGTTAATCCGGTTTAGTGTTACAGGACTGAAATGAAAAGTGAACTTGATTTAGAATGGGAATTTGTCCACTAAGATGGTTTTGGCAGCAATGCCTTGGCTACTATGGAAATAATTACATGTTCTTAATGGATTCCACAATTACATGTTTTATTCCCATGCTATTTTATCATGATTTATGTTCCATTATGATCTATTCCTTATGTACTTCCATTTTTTATGTCGTTGCTCAAGATTTTTAATGTTCATGTTTTTTAAGTTCAAATGTATGTGGTATGTTTTATTTTATCCATGCTTACCCTTAATGAGCATTTGATCTCACCCTTTTTATGTTTTCTTTTGCCCCGGGATTAAAAGAAGGATTTTAGGTATGGAAACAAAAATGGGAAGATCTTTATGGGAGATATTGAAGATCTTTCACCACGATTAGAAGATTATGTTCCAAGTTTCCAAAGACACTAAACTATTACTGTCCTTGTGTGTCTGTTTTTGTTATGTATTAAGTATTCCGAAAAAGTAATGTAATGTCCATGTACGTCAAGCTTCGGGTCTCTATATTTTGTATCAGAGGAAATTTTTAGTTAACCTTTGGAAACTGGGATGTGAAAACGTTAGGGATATCCCTAGAAATATTTCTAAGGTATGTCTAGGGATGTCCCTAAGGACAAGTATACGTATAGGATATAGTCCTAGAACTAAGGTAACGATCTTAGAATTTAACCTATGATTTTAGATATTGAGGTTACTCCCCTTTACTATGTTGTTTTCCCTAGCATGATTTTTGACTTTCACACTATTCTTTTTGGGTTTTAGAAAATGTCTAGAAACAAGATGATTCACGATAATGGAGGATATGATGGACAATGGAATGATATTATTCATGAGAAACCAAATTAAATGGGATTTGGAAGTCCAAACATCATTATTATGCCGAATCAGCATTCTCATAATATGATCAATAAACTAAAATTTGGCATGTTTCCTGACTCGGCTAATAAGAGAAAGATGGAGTTTCATGGTGATCATGGAGGAAAGAAAGTTCAATTTCCCCTATGTAAATCATGTGGGATGAGGCATCAAGGAGAATGTTTCAAAGGAACTGGAAGATGCTTTGGGTGTGGAAAAGAAGGACATAAAGCCAGTAAGTGCAAAGGAAAAGGTTCATTTAACACCATGGATGAGGATAATGGTATTTCTATGACATAAACAATGGTTAAATGTTTTAAATGTGGAATGTACGGGCATTATGATAACCAATGCCCTAACGGAAAGTATCATGAATAGAATCAGTATGATCGTATGGGTAATATTTATGTTGATGATGATGAAGATACTACAAATTATATGCGAGATGAAAGAATTGTTGAAGCTCGGTCAATGGTTTAAGAAGGTAGTGTAATGATTACATGTTTATCAAGTGTAATGTTGTATAAGTAATCTCATGGTACTATGGAATAAAGAGACATCTAAGGATTGTTACATTGTTGTCTTTCCTTATGTTTTGAAATTATATGATGAATGGTACCAGTAACCATGAAAGGTTATTCAGATATTTTTTTAAAGTAGATGATATGCGCATAATGTAGGGATAAAGAGAAAATTAAATGTTTGATAGTATTCATGAGCTCATGACTGATATAAGGAGAAGGTCATATCATGGTTTGAGTATATATAATTTTTGGATTTTGGTATGAGGAAAGAGTTAACTTTTGAAAGCATTCATGTTTTCACTAAGGTTTAATGGATATTCATTTTTCAAGAGAATACATGATTAAGGTATTCACATGATTGGAATGCGACCAACAATATAATGGGGGATAAATGATGGTTGGTTGATGACATTTCAAGTAATCATTTTCTTTATACTATGAGCATGGACCGAAGTATTTTAGATAAAGATTGGAATGGATTATGTTGGACATATGATAGTACTGTTTAAGGACAGAACTCTTTTAGATATTATTGATGGGATGTTATAGTAATGTAGTTTTAGAAAAAGGACAACCTGCAGGACGAGCGACAGCCCATCGCGTCGAACAAGGCTGTGGGAATCGAACCCACAACTAAAGTGCGACTGACCTTTTTCGCCTACCACTGGCCTACAGGAAGTCCCTGGTTAGTAGAAACTAGTTTTATTTTATTAAGAGGTATGATATATGAAGTATAAGTTCATTTTTGGAACCATATAAGATTAATATAACCATAAGATGGACTTATAATTTTTGCTAGCCTTTTGTTTGAAACAGATGTAATGACCCATCATTCTATCACATGATTTACTAACACATCACGAATAACAAATTCAACTTCATTTCTTTAAGGGATGAAGTGTAAATTGTTCAACTCACGAACAACAGTGAGATTGTACCAAAATCATGTAAGTATTTCTTTTAATTCATCAACTTTAGGGAAATGATCTTGAAAACCAAAAATGTTGTCCTAGTAACCTTATATCTGATGAATCAGATGGTAACTTAGATCATCACAAATCCATGGCTTTTTGATTGTTGGATTTTTCATAGCCATGTTCTCTTCCACTCTCTATCAGAACATGATGGTTATATTTCTCTTCCATATCCATATTTTCACCTATGTTCTCCTATGTGGAAACCCAGTGATTAGTTTATTTGGGTAACCGTTACATTTCATACTTTAGTTTTTCAATATATGTTTTGGTATTCCTTTTTACGATGTGGGTTTCTATTAAAGTTACTTTCGAGTAGTAAACCATTTATAACCCCGACGAATTTCGAGGGATAAATTCATTTTAAGGGGGATAGAATATAAAAACCCGATATTTTATGATAAGTATTATTTTTAATTTATTTGATGTCATGTTTTTATGCTACAACAAGATTATCTTGTGCTATACGCCACATTGTATTAGCTTGAAGTATACACAACACTATTCTTAGATTGTGTTACACATAATTTCATGTTCGTTTTATAATAGTCATTCTACGCAACATTGAGTGTATATATATATATTCAATGTATAAATGAAATATGGTTGGATTCTGTTATACAAAATAATAAATGATTCTTTCACAACACGCAACCCAAACTTGGCTTGCATTACACGCAATCACGACCTTCCTCGATAGCGTTTGTTGTACGCAATACCGGGTTTTACTAAACAACGATATATTATTATAATATTATTATGAACTATCCGTTATGAATATTATTAACTAAATTTTGAATTTTATAACATTATTATTTATCGTACACATTTTCTACAACATAGTATAAGAACAAAACAATTTTTTCGGGTAAAATATGTATATTTAAAAAAATGCAGTTTTGCCGCCTTTTGATGGCGCACCCACATTAAATCTAGTTTTTGACATGTTTTTAAGTTCAATTTTACAAAATAAAATAATTCTTTGGAATCAGGATATAAAATTTTACCTTGGATAAATTTTTCATATTATTCTGATAACTTTCATATTTTAATGAATAGTAAAAACACACTATATTTTAATTAAAAACAAATTTTTTTCATCGTAGTAACTTATGTGGTTAAATTATAATATTGAATGGTTTTAAAGTATAAATAGAATATATTTTTACCATTTAATATAATTTATATCATTATCATTGATTTTACATTGAATTCGTAGGTTAAATCAATTCAATCGTTTGCAATGTTTTAAATAAAAACCCGTTTTCATTCGACAAGGGGATTAATTTTAATTTAATTTCTGCAACTTCTGTTTATTGAATTTGAAAAAATTGATTCCATATTTGGAATCAGTGGGTCCAAATTATGTTAATAGGCTACTTTTTATTTTTGGAAATTATGAATAGTAACTACGGTAAATTTTATTTACCATAGTTAAAGGTAAACCAGGTAATTAAGGGTGAATATAATATTATAAAATTACACTAACACATGCCAAAAATCTATTGGATGACTAAAAGTCGACCCATATCACCTAAGGGTCGGATTAGAATCATTTTATGGACTTTTCAACTTGAAAATAACTTAATTATTATTAAAACCAAAGAAAGTGACAACATGTCACTCTCTTCAATCTTATATGTATATTAATTTTACTTTAGTGATAAAGTTCATGAAACTTCTAACATGAGTAGTCTCCAGAAAGTTAATAAAATTATCTACATCATATGAATTTTTTTATAATTTTTAGGTATTAAATAATTATCATTAATTATGACACAATAGTGATGCAGAAATTGTTTATCTAGTGAAAGATAAAGAATATAGTTTTTATTAAACTAATAGTGACCATAAAATGCACAAACCCCTGACCAAAACTTATTTTTCATGTAACTTCAAACCATAATCATCCAATGGTCGAATATATGACCATTTGGAGCCTTATGAAAACGATTATGACACTTATATTATTTTATTTTAAATTATGCCAAAGTTGTCACCTTTATAAAATAATAAATATAACAATTTAAATATTTTTATTTCAAAATAATATATTCTATTAAAAATATTATTGTGAACGGTAATATAATTATCTTCATTATATTATTTTAGTTTTAATTTTTATGGAACAAATATGTATATTAAATAATGATACAAAAATGTTGTAGTATTTATTTTATTAAGAGATAAACCAAATAAATGGTTTTAAAAATAATAAAATAATTATTATATGAACTATTTCATGTTCTAAACTAATTTTCTATATACATATGACATTTTATGAATCTATTAAAACTTTAGTTCGAACATATTTTATGTATATATTTTATTTAAATTCAAATAAATGAATAGAGTAAAAATTGACACTATTGTAATTTTATAAACATAACATATTATAAAATTGTTTAAAAATCACAAAAATATTTAAAAAATTTAAATTTAAATTTATATGGTCTAAAATGTTATTAAGTATCCAATTATGGAAAATTAACAACAAATAAGTAATTTTTTGTTATAATTTAAAATTTAGAATGTTATTACCACAAATAAAATTAAATTGATTAAGTAAGGATAAATCAAGTTGATAATGTTTAAAATAATTTCATAACATGTCTAAATTTTACTGTTTGATGATCGTACAACCCTATATCATCTTATATTCGAATATGAGTCATTTTTGGAGGTTTTTAAGTGGAATTAGATTTATTATTAATTAATATTTTTAAGATTTCCAAAGGTGCACCTCTCATCCCTTATAAAAGGGAACCTCCTCCCACTCTTCCTCACACCAATTTGAGCCTTCAAGATAGGCCAAACCCTGCCCATTTCTATTCCACACTTCATTATAAACATACTAGAGGTACTGGTCTTCCAAAAAGAACAACTCTAGTGCCTTAAGAGAAAGTTTAAAGGAGACACTTCGAGAAAGAGGTAATACCTTATACCGTTTTGTTCAAGTTCCATCATAATTCTAATCCCTCTTCTTTAGTTGTTTAATTATGAGGTAATAACATCAGTATCCCTAATATACTGATATGTTATTATAAATATGAGACAACCCTATTTCACCTCTTATCCATCCTACGGAAAATGAAATCACCGCGCGTGCGTACGTACGGAATACCGTCTCCACGCTTTGGTGTAATCTATTTTCCACCACCACCTTACGTGGATGGGTATAATGGTGTAAATAATAACTATATATGATTATTGTAAAGTGATATTGATTCTGTTATAGTATACATACACTCTAATACTATTCAATGATCATGAGAATGATATCATCGCTCGTGGTACGTACGGAATACCGTCTCCACGACGCGACGAGATTCACTCTCCATGATAACCATTCAATAATGATTATAAAGTATATATAATAAGTAATAATATAATATATGACATAATAATGCTACTGTATTTATGTATATATATATTTATGTCATCTACTTAATTCCATTCAATTCAATAAGGAAACAAAAACAGCGTTCATGCGTACGTACGGCCTACCGTCTCCATGAACGGTGTATTTCTTTCCATTTATCGATCTATTATATATATGTATATTATGAATATATATTATATATAAATATTGTTTTATATTCTGGAATTAAATAATCATGATCTAAGTAATCATATGAATAATTACAACTCAAAACACGGACGACAAATGAAACGATTTTACCCAAAACACTCTTTAACAAGAAATTTACAAAAGAACAGGTAATATAAAGTCATAAGTGAACCATATATGATATAATAACAATGAATATGATTCTTTAATAAGTCAGTGAAATTATTTAAATCATTATACAGGAGGTTTGGATACGTACGAAGCATATCGGACCTAAGGTAAGGGATAATTTTGAAAATCTCATTTTTATCTGAGATTGCTTATTCGTAAGTGTGTACTGGGGTTATTGCTATCATCCATGTCCATGTTTTATAAAAGTGTATTCATGTATGTTTAAAGTCATTTTCCCCATTTTTTACTTTTACTACATGGTATATATGGAATCTTTCTTTTACGAGGTACTTTTTGACTTTTCCGGCAAAAGTACGAGAAAAATGATTTTTTAACTTATACGACACGAACGGATTTTTACGGTTTCATAACATCTTATTTTAAATAATATTACTCTACAAGATTTCATGATTATTTTTAACAAAATCCTTTTCTTTTAAAATTTCATGGCATTTTGTGAAAATAAAATGATTTTGAATAAGAAAGGATATTTTCCTTAAGAATTTATTTCAAGTTTTCTATCAAAACCATTTTTCATCTAAGATGAAATTATTTCATATGCGTATGTTTCAAGTATGATGTCTCTATGATTTAAATGGTTTCACATTCCTTATTCTGAAATGATATCCATTTCTTTTATATGGATTATGTAATGATGGGATGATGTTTATGAAACCCATTTTATTTATTGGGTTACTGTGAATGATGTATGTTTATTTTGTGGAACAAGTAAGAATGATTTCATTATGAGATGGGTGGGACCTATATCTCCATCCAATTCATTGGGTAAAGAGTTTATATCTCATGAGATAGACATGGATGGAATGGTAAGTTAATCCGGTTCAGTGTTACAGGACTGAAACGAGGAGTGAACTCGATTCAGAATGATACTTTGTCCACTAAGATGGTCTTGGCAGCAATGCCTTGGATACTATGGAAATCATTACATGTTCTTAATAGATGCCACAATTACATGTTTTATTCCCATGCTATTTTATCATGATTTATGTTCCATTATGATCTATTCCTTATGTACTTCCATGTTTTTTGTCGTTGCTCAATATTTATAATGTTCATGTTTTTTTAAGTTCAAATGTATATGGTATGTTTTATTTTATCCATGCTTAACCTTAATGAGCATTTGAGCTCGCCCTTTTTATGTTTTCTTTTCCCCCAGGATTAAAAGAAGGATTTTAGGTAAGGAAACAAAAATGGGAAGATCTTTATGGGAGATATTGAAGATCTTTCACCACGATTAGAAGATTACGTTCCATGTTTCCAAAGACACTAAAATATTACGGTCCATGTGTGTCTATTTTTGTTATGTATTAAGTATTCCGCAAAAGTAATTTAATGTCCATGTACGTCAAGCTTCAGATCTCTATAATATATCCCCAATGAGTGCTTACCATATATCCTTTGATAATCTCAAGTCATCCAGGATTGATAACATGGTATATACTTATGAAAATTCAAACAATACATCATAATTTTTAACCATAGTTCTGTATTTTCCATCATTGATATTCTATTTTTATAGTCACTTTGAATGATAATTTTCCTAATGTGGATAGTCCATATTTTTGGGAATAAGCTAGAATTAATTCTACTTTTGGTTGATTAGGTCAACAAGGTCTTCCAACTCACTGAGGATTTGGAGGAATAGCCTTTGAATGGTCCTCCAAGATGATCATGCTAGAGTAGACCCTATCACATGTGGGATAATTCCCTTTTTCCTGTTAAGCCCACAAGAGGGCTCTCCCATGTGTTTTAGTTTCATAAACAGTTAAAGAATGGTTGTCATTGGAGTAGTGACATGTTTCATAACCTTGTCTTCCCCTATATCCTCAACCCTAAGGACCTATTACCACAGTTCCCCAATCATGTTTAGGGAAATTAGGGTCATAATAAAAATAATTATTAGAGTAGGGATCTGTTAGGTGAATAACATTAACAAAACAGAAGATCAACTCTTCATCTAATGAATATTCTGCCTGACATGTCAATTCTTATTGTGCCATTTTACGGGGTTGTGTCTATGATTTTTAGATGTTTTGAATTAAATCTCTTAAGTTCAAGTATAACATTGGACATTACATAAACTCATATTCTTCCATTTTTTCTATAATCTTCCAAACATGTCACTTCATTGAGGATTTTCCAATAAATTAATTGGATTTTAATGAACATTATTTTGTTGTAACAAATGTGGAAGGGGGCATAGACTTCTGTTTCAACTGTGTTTGTATAATGGCATGAGTTTGGTTTATTATTTTCCTGACCACCCAATCATCTAATTGATAGGAATTATTACTTTTTTACTTTCTATCACTCGCCTTCTTCCTCAAGATCAGCAGTAGTAACACATGCTACCTAGGAAGGGGGATTTTTCAGCTTTAATTTCCTAGAGTCCATTATTTTTTGTAGGAGATAAGTAAAAACAAAACACTATTGGATGGGTTTCCCCCAACATCTTATGGAAAGTAAATAGTTTTGGAGGTATTTGTATCCTTTATTTTGAGGTTTCATTGACCTTAGAGACCGAAATAAGCTGTTTTAAAATGTTTAGATTAAGTACTTGATGACATGGTCATTTTAAAAGTAATAGACAATGATTTTTAAATCCTCAAAATGACTCCATCATTTATCATTTTGATCATCTTGATGAGGTGTTCATTTCTACAGATTCCCTAGAGGTGGAGACCTAGAGTATAAATAGGGTTTTAAAGTAGGAATGGGCACATGGTCCTAATTATATGTAACAGTAGTGGCCTATTCATTTCCTTTTCTTCTTCCCCAAGAATATGGGATTAGTTGGGATTTAGATATGATCTCTATTAAGTAGTTTTCCACCTATTGAGTAGTCAAGTCCATATTTCAAAACCCTATTTTGTATTTCATAGCGATTAATGTTGTGAAGAACTCATCATAGAAATTTTATACACAAATATGAAGCATTTCTTCTTGGTGGAGCGGTATATTCAAGGAGTATTTCATTCCTTTCCTATAGGAAATGAAATCTCAAAATCTTTCCTTATCATTTTTCTTAGAATTTTTGAGAATGAAGACTATTGACCCATACATCATTGAGCAGAACTAGAAAATAAAATTTTATGGATATATTTGGATCCATGGATTGATCAAGATTGAAAAGTTGTGTACCATACAAAGGTTGACCACTACAATTATTATACAAAACATTTTAGTTTCACTACTTCCTTTTTCTCATGGGTCCCCATAATGGGATCAATGTAAGAGTCAAAATGTGTCATGTTCTTTTGTGAATCTATTGAACAATTGAAGATCTGGAATGTGGAATTTCAAAAGTTTTGTGGGGGACATGTTAGATCCATCCATTCGGGATAATCATTCATTTCTAGTTGAACTAGTGTGTGTTTTCCGTTCATAGCTTCCAATATAGTCTTGAATGACACAATTGTATTAAAAACAATTAATGGAATATAGGGATATGATTGGACCTAAATATGTTTTGGGAATGGAACCTGAACTGGAATTGTAACTGGTGCAGAAACTGGTAGGATGATGATTGTTATTTTCCTTATATTACCATAAGGGAAGGTCTATAAGGATATGCCTCACTCTTCTCTTGTTTCACTTTCAATGGAGGGAATTCATTTTCCACTTCATTTTTTGAAAAAAAACTTCTTTTCTGAGGTGATCCTAAAAGAAGTGCAATATGAGTATATTCTTATGAAGTGTATCTACCAGGAATGCTACATTAGAGTAACTCGTCATTGAGTCATTTCAACTCTTTTATATCCTTTACGTGCTGAGAAAATATTTCCTCAACTACAATGGATTTACCTTTTCTGAGGGAAAGGTTGGAAATGGTATGTCCTTTACCTTCTACTTTATTATATTCCTTTTGAATAGGTTAATGTTTAGTATTCAAGGGGATACCGAAATTTTGGGTAATCCTATGATATTAGGTACACACACCTCATTTATTTTCTTTATTGTGGACCTCATTATGAAAAAGAACATAATATTATGACACATCTAAACTAGATTCATTTTCTATAAGATCATCAATGATGTAATTGATGACATTTATCGATGAATAATGCATTCCTGTCATTATTTCTATGTCTTTGTATGATTTCCTACTTCTGTTCTATCTATGAGACGTTTTCCTCCTATTTTTTGGTTCACTAGGAACTGTTTGGAAGACAGTAACCTAAATGGAATCCTTAGATAGTTCATTCATTCATTAAATTTCCAGCATGTTCCTTAATCAGGAGAAAACTAACTTACACTGAGGAGCATATTGTACATGTTAAAAATCCCCTAGTCCTGTAGGTTGGGAATGTTTATATTATTCTTTCTTGATCCTTCCAACTCTATTTGTTGACTCTAAGTGTTGGGTTAAAAATTCCCCACCCATGTGGGTAGGGTGACTCTTGAACTACTATGGATGACATTAGAGCAGTTTCTCTTATGATTTTATAAATTCTATTCCAAACATTGGTTGGGTACATTATCCAGCACTCACTTAAATATCCTTTTTTAGAATACCATTGTGTAATTGTAGAACTTCATGCAATATGATGATTAAAATACTCTATGTGGGGGGCCATATGTATTTTCTCAGATGCTTGATGAAAAGGTATCTCAATAGCTTCATTTAATTGGGCCAGACATTGGTGGAATCATGTCGCGACCTATTCTTGTGGAGAATATCTTAGGTCATTAATAGAATTTTTTTATTATAGATGGCCTGGTTAAATAATATTTCATGAGAAGACTTTTGGAAAGATTTTCTAGATTTGGAGAACATTGAAATGCATTGCTCCTTGTGAAACCCATACTCTAATATAAATAACATATGGGGTATCTACAATCAATTGTCACATCCTCATTAATGAGTTGAGGCATTCAAATTAATGGTCCCACTATTGCATCGTGATTTTTTGATATCTGGAAACATAGAGAGATTCCATGTCAATTGGGTGATACAACCCTTCTATTACCTTGATATGAAATTAATATTAATCCACAAAAAATGATCATGGTAGGAGGGGTTGTTTTTGACTTTAGAAGGGGTTATAACCACTTCTAAAGAAATTAGCAGCGGTTATTAGAAACCCTAGCTAATGTGCCCGCATACTGTTAATAGTGGCAGTTTTGAGAAAGCACTGGTAAATGCGTGATGAATTTATCAGCGGTTACATTAGAGGGGAGTTTTTAACCTCCATTAATGTAGTCAAGAATTTCCCATGACTGTTTGCAATTAGTGGCGGTTATAACCTTAACCACCTCTACTAGAGGTATTTGGGGCGGTTCAAACCGCCCCTAATTAGTAATTGTATTTGGTTTGGTTTTACATAACCACCCCAAATATTTTTTAATAACCTACCTCTCTACCCCTCTTGGTGTCTCGAGTCTGTCCCCCCATCCCCGTCTGTCTCAGGTGTGTCTCTTGTGTGTCCCCCAGGTCCCCGTGTGTGTCTCAGTCCCGCCCCCATCTGTCCTCATGCATGTCTCCTGTGTCAGGTCTGTCCCCCCCAGTCCTCATATGCCTTGGGTCTGTCCCCCCACCCCCGTCTGTCTCGTGTGGTCTCCTATGTGTCCCCCCTAGTCCTCATGCATGTGTCGGTCCCGCCACAGTCTATATCAGTCACACCCCCATCTGTCCTCATGCATGTCGCCTCTCCTGTGGTCTCCTAGTGCATTTCGTTGAATCGCCCCGACCCCGGGTCCTTGTGTGTCTGTTGTGTGTCCCCCGGGTGTCCCCCATTCCTCGTGTGAGTTCCTGGTCTAGCCCTTCCCCGGTCCCCGTGCATTTCTAGTCTAGAACCCTTCTCCTCTTAGTCCTTTAATTCAGAGGGCTTTTAAAAATATTATATCAGCCTGGATTCGAACCACGCTGCACTACGATATCAACCCGGCGCCCAAACCACCACCCCAACTCTCATTTTTTTATACTGAACCTATATTATTCAATATATATATATATTTAGAAGTTTATGAAAATATAAATTATTTGCATAAAATATTTAAATACATATAATAAGTTTATTAAAATATTCACATATATTAATAAACCTATATATATTAACAAATTTACACATAATATATATATTATTGTATTTATATATATTAATAAGTTTATTAGGATAAACTTTATTTTCATAATATATTTAAATAAATTAAATAAATAACATGTATCTTATTTATATAAATATAAATATATATGTATATATACATTTTCTGCACACCTCTATAAATTATATATTTACATATATTTAAATAAAATTACGTATGCATGTATTTATAAATACATTTATATCAAACACACACAAACACAAATGTGTATTTATATATTAATTTTTAATTGTTTGTATTTATTTGAATATACATATATTATATATATATACATATTAAGTTTATACGTACACAATTATATATATATATATATATATATTAATTTATATGAATATAATATATTATACATTTTATAAATACATTCATATATGTATACACAATATATACTATAGATATATTATGATTTTTTTAAGAAAATAGTAGGGGTTCATAACCCCTCTGATATCTTAAATTAGAGGGGGTTGTGAACCCCCTATAATGTAAGACATTAGTGGGGGTTCAAGAGGGGGTGTTGAAACCCCATTAATGTATTACATTAGAGGGGGTTTTGAACCCCCACTAATTTCATACATTAGAGTGGGTTGTGAACCCCCACTATTTTCTTTAAAAAACAAATTCTGTATAACAAAAACACACACACACACACACACACACATAATACCTCTAAAATCTAACTGAATGTGTGTGTGTGTGTTTGTATCTATGTATGTATATATATATAGCCTCTAACTGAATATATAGTGTATGTAACTAAATATATAGAACCACTAATTTTTAAAGTAGAGTCATTTTTAACATAAATGTCTCTAAAATACTACTACATATTAAAAAAATGCTAAAAATTTAAGAGGGGGTTGTGAACCCCCTCTAAATTCTATGATTAGAGGTGGTTGTGAAAACCCCCCTCTAATGTTATAGAAAATGAATTTAGAGGGGGCTTTAAAGAACCCCCTCTAAATAACCCCTTCTAATGTACTAATTTTTTATAGTGATCATTGGGTAATTATTTGGCTTTTAAATAATGAATATTCTTCTATAACTTAAGGAAGATATCATGAATAAAATCTTCTTCAACATATTTGTAATTTTGTAAAAATATTTCAAAAAAGGCAAGAACATTATTGGTATTTCTCCATTTTTCTATTCTTTTTTCAAGTTCAACATATCCTCTTTGTATTTTTCTCAAGGTTTCTCTACTTGATCTGACCAAATTAGGCCTTTTCTTGCTGCTTTATTAGAATCAACATGTTCAATAGATAGTTCCTCTATTGTATTGGAAGATAAATTTCACAAGGGTGGTTCGGAGAATGAACATCTCCTTGGGCTATCTTATAGTTCAGAAAGTACTTTACCCACTAGTGACAAGGCATCTTATAAGAATGACCATGTATTTGAAATTTCCTCATGATAAGATATATTTCTCTTCCCTACACTTTTAGTTGGAGAATTATATTTAAAATGTGAATCACTACTGTAGATAGAACATTTGAAGAAAATTCCAACATAAGGAGGGACATCATGGTGGATTATAAAAAAAATGGTAAAACCTATTTATACTTGGTCTTCTCACCACATTAAGGGTTTTTGTGGAACTCATCAAGAGATATGTTCTTTAGATAGAACGAATTGTCATAAAGAAAGAATTCAAGATGAAGTTTCTGAAAAGGACCTTCAGAGTTACTACTAATGCTCACATAATTAGGTAATGGTAGGGTAGGATATTGATATGAAACCGATAAATGTTGGAGGGCATCCTGAAATCTAGTATAAGAAGATACATATCAAAAAATTCAAATTTAATTTATAATTATGTTTGGTAAACACTTTTTTTAGAAGCCTTCTTACAATGATTTGGGGACATTTGTTGGGAAATGTAGTTATCATGGGAAAGTGTATGTTCTTGCCTTAGAGTGAACATTATAATATGTTGATTATCTCCATTTGGAGTGGGTATTTGTGCCAGATCTGGTAGTCTGTATGATATTGTGGATTATGCCGAATAACCCTCCTAGATATGAATCGAGGCCTGTATCTACTCCATGGTGACATATTGATGAGCCACCCAGCTTGTGGGGAAAATGATATGCTTCTATCCCTAATGTACTACTATTGTCACCGTGGTGATATCTTAGAATGTCTCCAGGATATGAGAATGAATTTGTGGCTATGCTTTCATCATTACCAAGATGTGTTTGGTGACATTAGTGGTCAAAATGGTAATTTAAGTCAATTATATTTCTAGAGTTGGGGAATGTACCTACTCTTGTTTTCCCATTCAAGTTACTTTATACTGATAGTACTCATGTGTTGGGAAATTGAGTTTAGTCTACCATATTCTTTTCATCAGGACTATTTTTGTCTGAATTCATTGTGTTCTTCCAGATGAGGATTATAGTAGGATTGATGGGTCTAGGAATGTGTATGTTATTTCTTATGGTACTCCACAATATTATAATGCATGGATTAATTGGATTCCACCAGATGTGTATGCAGGTAGTCTGATTGATGGAGAACACGGGAATATTCTCGATCGTTTCTTTCCTCCAACTGGGTCGGTGGGATTTTCTAGATACGGAAAATGTTTGATCATACTCCCTATTATCCAGTTATTGTCCCTGTTGGTCCATATTACATGCCAGGGTCTGAGTGACCTAGGAAGGTAGTCGAAGGCAACTCCCTCACCATGTTGAGGGTTCACATCCGCATGATAATGATGTTGGGATTGTTGGAAGGAGACCTTTAGAAAAACCTATGATTATTTAGGATGATTCCATTGGTGGCCTATTGGTAAAACTCCCCTGAATATTAGAGGTATTTGTGATTTTTCTCATGAGATATGCTCTAGAAGTGGTCGAAGATGGTGGTTGGAAGTGTCTTCTTCTAGACCACCAGTCGTAGATGACCAAACGATCAGGGGTTTTTCATGATCTAGAGGGCCGGTCGGGCATCCTCCAAGGTTGGAATAGTACAATGTTGACGATACTCTCGATCCAATGTCGTAGTTACACAGTGTTGAAAAACAAGATTTGGTGATGGAGACCTTTGTGTGTATGAGGATCTATCCTAACAAATATCATGGGTTTTCATGGGTGTAAACATGAAGGATGTATTTTTGATTGATGATTGTTCTTGGAAAATATTTCTTGTATATATGAAAAAACACAAAAGAATAATTTTAGTGTCTCATTCAACATAAAAAATTCCTAAATGATTGCATCATCTACACAAATTTTTTCAATTGGTAGGGGACCGATAGATTGGTAAAACTATCATCTTATTTAAGGATTCATGTTGGGTTCACAATTTTTTGTTTCCCTCGACAAACATGTTCTTGTCAGTAATCACTATTTCTGAATGGCTTCCAAAGGCTTTGTTTATAGAACTAAAAAATACAAAATTTTCTATATCCAAAGGGAACTACTTTTCAAAGGATGGTGTTTATTAGGTTCTTGACCTATGATACATAAGAACTTGCAATGGTCGAGATGATGGTAGGTCAGGCTCATCACACAATTTGGGGGAATTATTTCCTTCTACATGACTCTATTATATATTTAAGATATGTTCATTATTATATCATTAATTCCAACGTATGATTTAATTTATCCCAATATTTTAAATCAATTATTAGAATGTGTGGAATTTATAATCATCCATATGTATTTGAGATCCTTCATAATTGGAGACATATGCATAAATTCTAGGATCTCCATAAATGGTATCATTTTATTGACTATTTAGAGATTCCTTGGTCATTATTATGAAAATTTTGGGTTTTGACCCACTTAGTGGGGCACTCTAGAGTTCATGATCATCAAGGTAGATGATTGTAACACTAGAATTAATCATCATCAAGGGATACATGTGTTTTCATTTTAGTTTATTGGCATCCATGTAGAAAATTGTTACTCTAAATTTTATCATAATCTAGGGAGTTATTTATTATTTTTATGTTGGTATTAAACCCATAGATGGGTTACCTATCTATCCCCATGAATGGAAGTAGAACCCAGAATGTCTGCTGATGTTTAAGGGGACACATCATACCTTTTAAGTTCATGTGATAATTACCTAACCATATAGTTTAACATCATGTGCAAATGAAGTCTTTTTAGAAGGTTCATTTTCAAGGTTTGGTGTGGGACATATAGATAAGTATCCCAAGGAACCTAGAAGGAATGTGAGATTTAATTTTAAATTAGACTCGGTTTGGGATATGATCCAAAAGAACATGGATGATTTAGGGTGTTGGATTTTAACTTCATGGATTCTTCTTGTGTATTTCATTTGGAGTGGAATCAAATCCCATGTAGTACCATAAGTCACATTGGTTAGTATGCACTTTTGAGAGTATTACATTGGGTACTACTCTTAAAGAGGATTCATTTGTAACTGGGTCAATAAGAGATGTATTAACTCTTAGAGGTTCAACGGTCTTAATTTAGAGCTTAATCCTAATGAGAATTCCAAGATTAATGGAATTGGGATTGAGAATTTCTCTTGAAGATGATTCCATTTGATCTGAGTCCCTGAGTGGTATTCTTACATATCTAAGCTAATAGAAATCAAAATTCTCAGAGATTAATAATTTAGGTGGATTTTATGGGTGTTGTGATCATTACAAACCTCTAAACCTAATTTAGTCTTGAACGATTTGAGAAAAAAGAGGCTGTGAAAGATTAAAAAACCCAAAGAACATTTCCTCTTTCACTGGTGGATAGGGCCACTACTATGGTGTAAGAGACAATGGCAACGATGTAAGAGGCTTTTACTATGGAATTTCCTACACTTCAATTTACATTAAACATGGGTCCAATGTAATTAAGGATTGGCAGTGAAGGATGTAGATAGGATCAATACTATAACATCTTACATCAAAGGCTAGTGGCTTACACAAAGGTGGTTTCCCATCGATTAGTCCTAGAAGAGGATGGAAAATTATCCTTTGTCAAAGGAAAAAAAGAATGCATGATCCTTATCCCCACTAACAAGAACTGGAGGCTTCGAGTCTAAGAGATTAAAAGGGTAGGTAGAGTCCTATCCCGAAAATCCTATTCTAGGAACTACTCAAAATATTCTATGTTATAAGGGTCTATGTGACCATGGATATACAAACCTATCGACATATCATTGATCCAAACCCTCTGGTTGGACAAGTGCAGGAAACCTTTGACTATTGAAATAAAAACACAAATATGATACATGAAAATGTTCCATTATATATTGTTTTTTAAATATACATGTATTGGAGGACGTTGCAAATTGATTCACTTTAGTAATGGGATAAAATAAAATAGAATCTCTACCACGAATGTTTCTAATGGAGGATTCATGATAGGCTCATGTAGGTTGAGAAGGTGAGGTGAACCAAGAAGGAACATGCATGTTTGTAATGATGAATTGGGTGGAAAAAAAGTAGGCTTTGTAAACCTAGTTTCACTATAGGTGACGAGTGACCTAGATGAATACAATTGGGTGAGACTTTGACCAAGCTATCCAGTGTAATTACAGGTATTCCCAGAAGTGAGGCACGTAAATTCCTATTTGATGAGGGGTGATTGTGCAAGTGTTCTTAAATCATGGGGTTGGGAGAACTAGCCACACATGTGTTGTTTATTATTAACATTGAAAATCCCTAAGTCTCACTATCCCCATTTTATCCCTCTATTTAGGTTTTATGAAACTAAATTGGAGGTTTTGGATTACTAGGGAGATCATAGTAGAAATCAGCCTTTAAGAAAATTCATCTATAAAGGAACCAATGGTCTATTTATAGAAAAATATGGTACCATGGGAGAAGGAGAACAGCACACAAGTGGCGGGGAATGCAATTACTTGAGCACTGCTGGTGATTTGGTCTTCCAGGGTCAAACCATTTTTTGATCCTCTACACATAATGAAATATTAAATCATTTTCTATTCCTTTTTCTAGCTCATTTCCATTTTTACCTTTTCATTGATGTGGTGAAATAGAGTCTCAATAATGATGAATCTCCTAATAATTATTTTCATCTACATATAGAAATAAGGATTTGTATTTCATGTGATTTACAGTTCAAAAATTACCAAAGAGTCAAGGGATTTGTTTCAAATTTTTCTTCAATGATACATATGGCAGGTTATAAACCAATAACTTTTATGAGGTGTATATACAACATCGTTGAAATGTATTATCATGATTTTATTTGTTCCCATGCTATTATAATTTTTAGTTGTGAATAATATTTTATGGGTATTGTTGTTCAATGTTTCCAAATTAGTAAGGGTTTTATATTACAATATCAACACTTACCAGGATTACTCATGATTGTTCTTACAATGAACTTATAATATAATCAATATACTTGGAATCCCATAAATTATTTCAATGTGTTTTTCTCTAGATAATAAAAATTTGCCCTTCAATTATCTCTATTTATATACCCAATTGTTAAAAATAAATTTTTTAAGAATAATCATCTTTATATCACTCTTCATCCAAAAACCCTTTTCCTTCTGAAATCTGGTAGTCAAAAAAGGTTTACTATTTTTTTTGATATTATAAAATTATTTTTTATAAATTTTTTTAACCAAGTATTAATCATTTTAAAAAATTTCCTAAAAATAATTTTCATGTCATCATCCAAACAATTCCCATTTCAGTTTTACAAAAAATGCGATTGAAATATTTGTTTTAACATGTATGGAATGTAAATAATTTCTAAACACCATGAACATTATTTTTATTGCATATTTCTCAACATTTTTTATACATATTTTCAAATAATTGTGTTTCAAAAATATTTTATGAATTTTCAGTTTTAAAAATTAGTTTTTTATGAAATTACATTTTATTCAAGAGATGATCTAAATAATTTTTAAAGATTCCATTATGTGTTTTCATGGTTATTTAAAAAAATAAATTCAGAAGTTTTTTTAATGTTTTTTAAAATAAAGAAGAATATTTTCCAAAATAAATGATTAAAATTATTTCTTATTTTTCACTTCTATATTTTCATTGTTCGTTTCAATGAAACTGATTTAGAAAAAAAAATTTTGTTCAATTTCAAATGAATGATTTTAAATGAAAAGTTATATTATTCATTAAATGATCAAAGTGTTTTTAAAAAAATAATTTTAGATCCAATATTAAATCCTTTGATGATAATTTTTCATAACTAGGGATATGAAATAATGATACCATTATTATTATTTCCTTAAATGGTTTATGTTTATTAAGATAATATTTGTAAGAAACCCACTTATATTCAATGGTTTATACCATCTTGAAATTCTTATGAAATGCATTTCATTCCATGGGTTATTGTATAATGAAATGATAAAATTATTATGTACATTATCTTATTTCATCACTTTATGATATGATTAAATGTTTATGAAACCCAATTCATCTATAGAGTCATGATATGATGAATTGTTTATGATCCTATGGAAAACATATGTTTGATTTTTATTATGTGTTGGGTGAGACTAATATCACCCTCCAATGAATTGGGTAAATATTTATATATCATGATATGCGTTGGACTAGAAGGGGAATTGAGCCAAGTTCAGTAAGGGAATTTGTCCCTAGTGGTGTTGTTAAGAGTGTACCATGACTACTATTATGGTTTAGGGAGTTTACCCATTCCACTATAATAACCATGTTAATTATCCTTGAATACTTTGGAAATGATTTTATATGCTTATTTTAATGCCACAAATTTATGTCTTATGATAATATTATGATCTCATGTCACATGTTATTTCATACTCTTATGATATATTTAATATTAACATATGATATTTATTCCATTACTCACAATTTTTATCATTGATAAGATGGTTATGGGTTTTCAAATGTTATGATCATTTAATTATAGAAATAAATTCTTGTCAAGATTAATTTTCTCCATTCATAACCATTACAAATCTCATAAGCTCACCAATTCTTGTGTTTGTTTTCCCCATGTTATGAATAAAGGATTCACTTAGGTTATGCATGTGAATATTACTAAAAGGTAAGAACATTATGGGATATTTTGAAGTTATTAACCCATATTTTAATATTGTGTTCCATGTAACCAATGCCACAAAACTATTATAGTATTAAATAATGCGTTTGGGTAATGTATTTCATATTGATAAAAAAATATGCAATATCTATGTATTAAAAGTCAGGGTCACTACAATTTGTGTCAAATGAAGATTTTAGTTTACCTTTTAAATCAAGGATGAAAATTTATTAATGATATCCCAAGGGATATTTCTATGGATATGTCTAGGGATCTCTCTACGATTCATTTCAAGGATGAGTCCAATTATTGGAAAATTTCATTGAATTTTGATAATGTAATGATCAATTAGATATCAAAAAATTAAAACATTGACTGGATAATACAAGTAGATGTGGGTTTGGAACATAGGTACCTATTGCTAACAACTACAACGGGGTGAATTGACCAAGACTCAATCATCACAAGATGAATAAAAGAAGGATTTTTTGTACATATAGTTTAACACACTCATGGGTAATGCTTTTGAAATTCAAAAAATCATTATACACCATCATGAAATATTTAAATTGATTATTTTTATGAATTTACAAGGATTAAACTATGGTTTCATATATTAAAAATATTATTTCATTATTTAGACATCCTATAAGTGATTTTATCAAAATTATGTATTTTTTCACAAATGTCATTGTTTCCCACATGATGATTTTTGGTTTTAGTCACTAGTAGAGAATGATCATGTATAATTAAATTTGGACATTTCATTTGATGACAAAGATCAGTATGCCATCATAAAAGGACACGTCATACCCTTGTATATATCCAGTAGGCGAGATGAAATTGTTATCTGATGAGCCTTCATTTACAATGGATAATTATTGAACCTCATCCTTGTTTGGAAAATTTGTTAAATAAGTTTCAATGAATCTCAATTGTCTCCCTCTACTCAGATTTTATAGGGTTATGACAAGAATGAGAAAGAACCTATCGGTGAGATCACACTTAGAACATAGTTTAGAGATCTTGTATCTGACTTAGGTTTAATGGTAGTTTCCCATGACACAACATTAAATGTTCTACATTGAAGAGATTGGGTTCATCAACATGCATCCATTCCTACGTCATACCACCGATGTCTTGAAAATTATATTTATGGTAAAATTGGTACATTGTATGGTGTCAATTCCTTGTTCAAATCATTCAAGTCACAACCCATTGACACAAGTTTTTATTCCAATGAATGAAAGAAATCAATGGATAAGGATTATAATTGAATAATTTCCCTAAATGGAGTGGATATGATCCCAGCTAACCTATTTAAGCACCATAGTGTTGATTACATCATACCTATTAATAAAAATGAAAAATTGGGCCAAAATTCACATTACCATTCAGTGACATCTACAATTTCAATCATGTTAGTTTATCCCAATGGATCTAAAGAAGTTATCAACCCACCAAAATATGATGAAATCGTAGATGGTAATGTCTTAATTTTGTCCCCTAAGCCTTAAAAATCTATTTTTTCAAGAAAAACTAGAATAAGACATAATGACAATAGGAGAAAGTGAATAGACTCATTCTCATTCCCTCATTTCCCCTTAAAGACTCCAAGAATGTTACATTTTATCAATTGAGTCTGAAGTGATTTCTTTATACATTAGATGTATGAATTTTGAATCCCATATTCCCTCTAAGGATCATGTTGTAACATCTCCTCCCTATAAAGGAGATCAAGAAATGGATCATGAAGAAGTGGAATAAAAATAAGATCTCATAGATGGCCCCCACCATTTTTGGAGGGAGTCTTCACCACTGTGGACAAACATAGAGAAGTAAATATAGGTATAGAGGAATATCCACACCCCACTCTAATTATTGTGTTCTTGAGTACATAAGATTTTGAGGTATACACTTCCTTCCTAATTTATCATGACGATATGTATTCTTGGAGTTAATAAAGATTCTACGCCTTGACCCCAAGGTGTCAACCCATCACATGGGTTTGCCAAAAAAATGATAAGGGATATGAGAATGTAGCCAGGAGGATGCATGAGACACATGCCTCCATGATTGATATTAAAGTGGAAAAAATCAACAAGGTTGACTTCATACAAGAGGTCCAATACCCAAAATTTATATCCAACATTTTCCCTATGAAAAGGAGGAACTGGAAAAGTATATTTTCATTGATTTCGAAGATATCAACTTACATTATCCCAAAGAAGACTTCCTGGTTCCAAACCCAAAATTGTTTATTGATGTAAATGCTAGATACCAAGACGTCTCATTTAATTATTGGAACGTTGGTTACAATAAAAAATATATTTTCCTAGAATATGGATAATACACAACCTTCACATTCCCACATGGTGTATTATACTATTGGGAAATTACCTTTGGCTTAAAGTATTCTGAAACCACATTCCATCCTGCTATGAAACACATCTTCAAACCCTTCTTGGGACTATTTTCAAGATATAGAGTTAAAATCCTGACGAAATTTGGATTGACTTTCAGACTGAGAGACCATATTCACCATGCATGGACCGAATAATCTGAAGATGATCCCCTTGAAATTCGCATTCAGGGTAACCTCATGATAATTTCATAGCTTCATTGTATTTAATAATTGAATAAAATATGATCTATAGAATAATAATGAAATCCTTGGCATGCCACCTCATCGAAACATTAAGAAATTTAGAGGACTTTAAGGAAACTCGAACTATATTCGGTGCTTCATAGCCAACCACACAAGAATATTTTTACACTTCACTAAATTGATTAATAAGGGGTTCACATATTAGTGGACCAAGGACTGTCAAGAAGCATTTGATGTCCTAAATAAATACTTATTGATACCACTTGTGTTGATTCCACCTATCAAATGAATGAAAAACATTATGTACATGATAGAATTGGAGTGATCACTGGGTGCTTTTATCAAACAGAAGAATGATGCCAAGAATGAAAAAATCATTTTATATCTTAGTCAATCCATTATAGATATAGAAACTCGATATTCAGATATTGAAGAGAGCTACATGCTGTTAATATTTTCAGTTCCTAAGCTATGTCACTATCTATTGCATCATGATATGAACATGGTTTCTTAGAATAACCCACTCAAATTTACCCTACATTTTCCTATGCTAATAGGGTGGCTGGAATAGTTGGAAGTTATCCTAAAACAGTTTGTTATACATTTTGTTCCTCAGAAATTAATGAATGGCCATGACTTAGCAAGCTTCCTCACCGAGAACCCATCTGCATAAGAGACATCATTAAATACTAAACTACTGAATGAAGAAATCTTCTCTATTTAGGGCATCCCTCAAACATGGGAAATTTATTTGGATTTTTCTTCTAGGAGTCTAATGGGGATATGAATTGAATAACCTAAGATTAATAAATTCTAGTTGGGAGTTATGCTTATCTCCCTATAAAAGGTAGTGTTTCCACATTACTTCTTATTATTAGAAGGTGGTACAAATAATGAGGTATAATATCGTTCTCTCTTTGTAGGCATTGAATTGGAACTCCATGTACCATTTAACCACCTATAAGTGAAGGGTGATTTATAATTGATAATAAAACAAATCAATAAGGATTATACCATCAGAAAAGAGGACTTAATTCTCCTAGGGGAATGTGTTATAGGGTTAATGGAAACATTTCCCTCTAATCCAATATTGACTCACATCCTGGGGTATTACAATTATCAGGATGATGCGTCCGAAAATGGAGCTACAACTTACCAGATCCAAATTGGAATGAAATAGTCTTCTGCATTTCCTATCATTTACTGGTTTCACATTTTTTTCAAATTATATTAGAACAAATCAATGAAATAAATCCCATCCCTATGCCATATATCCCTACCACAGGATGGATGAAACCCATCTTCGAATATCTCAATGATGTAATTCTTATACTGGATAAGATTCAAGAGATATGATCTGAATACGAGTGGCTAATTATATTCAACATGATGTACCAAATCACCATAATGACTTATAAAAGAGAGGATTTGATGGAATACTTCTCAGATTTGTTGGTGGATAATATATTTTGTCCATTATGGAATAATTACATCTAGTAGCACGTGGTTCCCACCAATTTGGATACAGGATTTCTGATCCAAACCAAAATCTAGCATTCTTATAGACATTGAAGATGAAAGATTGTATTGAATTCACTATGAATTGTCATCCCTACCAAGTTGATTACAACTTCATTAATCAATCACTGAGTATTATTTATAAATATAAATTCACATGCCCATTTTTCATATTGGGAATTGATTTTATTGAATCATATCATATGGATACATCTATAAATTTCAAGTATATCCTTACTACAACTAATTTCTTCTCCAAAATGGTATGAAGTAATACCCCTGAAAAAAGCCTTACCCAAGAGAATTATATTTTTTTAAAATCTATCATCATACTCATATTTGGTGTCCCTTATACCATATTGATGAAAAATTGAACAAATTTTTTTCTGATAAGGTAGAGAAGCTATATCAGGAATACGATATCAAATCCAACCATTCATTACACTATCATGCAGTGGCCAATTGATAGAACAATTCTCTTAACAAAACCCTATGAAACATAATATTAAAGGTGGTGGATAAAGATTAAAAATATTATACTGAATACAACTTTCATGTATTATGGTATTCTAGTACTACACCTTGTACTACAATGTGGGATCCACTGTACTCATTAGTGTACGGAATAGAAGTAGTATTTTCTAGTGAGGTTTAGTTTCCATCACTCTATGTTGCCATTTCTGACCAGCTATCTGTAGAATATAAATCCCAAAAATGATTGGATGAACTATGGTGACTGGATGAAATTATATTTTAGACCATACATTACATGGAGGTATATTATAACCTGATAGAACATTCCTTTAATAAGAAGGTTGTTCTTTTTTTTCATTCCACAATATCGAATTTGTATTTGTCTTTAGTTCTCCGATTACACAAGGAAATTAGCCTATGAAGCTTGAGACAATATGGGAAAGAACATACTCCATACATATGGTCCAATCTAATTGAGATTATTCCTTAATCCCAATGGATGGATAACTCACTACAACTCCAACCAATGAAAGGTTCTTGAAAAGTACTTTGGATAATCCCAAAATATCATCATACATGTAGGAATTTAAAAAATACAACACCATCAGGGTCTATGTTGTACTATGTTAAACTACATAGAATCACTATCCTTGTCACATGATGATAAAATTAATGACATGTCATTTTACCTACATTACGTTAATCTACATTGCAATATCAGGTTCCATGTTGAATGACATGAAAATCTGTAGGATCACCATCTTTGTCGCATGAGGATAAATTGTACAAAAGGTCGTCTTAACTACAGAATGATAAAATTCATATCACTACAATATTCTGGGTTGTAAGAAGTTATATTTAATATAATAATCACCCTTGTTGCATGACGATAAACTGCATGGCATGCCATCTTAGCTGCAAGATGTTAAACTGTAAAAAACCATATATTCCCATATTGCGCAACATTAAACTGCATAGGACCAATTTTTCTAGACCCATGACATAATCTTTTTTGGTTAAAATCTACCAAATTTGATGTATATAAAACCCCAAGATACCACTAGTAGGCACTCCATAAGGACCCTCAAAACATGAGTTGCATCCATGAGTAAACATCACTCACCTCATTCACATTTCCTAGGGGAACTTGTGTCCCATTTATCCATGTTTTTTGATAAGATATTAATGGGGAATTACTATTAATAACTATGCCTGGCTTGATTCTTGACCCGACAAGATATGTAGTGACACCAAGGTTTTATCCCCTCATTGAGTCGTAATGTTTCTTTCATGTCAGGTGACCCACATCATTACTGAATGATGATAAAAATCACGGTTCACCAAGAACTGTGTGTGGCTAGATTCAAATTCCAATGTGATTTGTAGTGACGCCACAATCTCTAGTCTCAGGCCAATACATAGAAATAAAGAATCAATTTCTCTTTCCCCCATGCATCAATGAAATCTATACTAGGAACTACTCAAATACATATGGCTTTGTTCTTATAAAATATTGATTCTCAAGTTCGAACATTATTCATGAAAATATATGGAAAAAAGTTATATCCCCTTTAATCACATCAAACCTCAATTAGTGTGGGGAGAATCTTCAAGAATTTCACGTGGTTTGAATACTTTCACAACAAGATATATAGTGATGCCCAGATCCACTATATCAGTTACAGTCGTAAAGTTTAAAAAATACCCTTGACCCCCTATTTTCTTGAATCAAACCTGCACATGGAGAATTATTATGAACTACTTGCGGCTTGATTCATTCCCTAGGTAGATACATAGTGATTCCTATATATCCTATTTTTTCACAGTAGTGATTTTGGTAAACAAAACCCCCCTCCTTTTCCCTATGTGTGATCCAAATATGCATAGGGAATCATTAAAAAACTTATTATTTGATTATCATTACAGTGAGATGCATGGTGATACATAGACATCCTGATTTAGGCCCAAACATCTATCTAGAAGTTATCAAAATTTCCCTTCCCCAAATTAAAATATAATTGGTGTGGGGAACAACCCATAAGAACTATGTTTGGCTTTATTGTCAACCTATTAAGATACATAGTGATTCCCAAATCTCTAATATTGTGTTAAATCATGATTAAATTATAAATCTACTTTACATCCTATTCATGAATCATATCTATATTGGGATCCTATCAAGGACTATGTGTAGCTTGATTCTCATCCAAAGAGATACATAGCGATGCCTGGGTCCAACACCTTGGTTCAGCCGCTATGTTCTCATCTGTTCACATTGGTTCATCTTGTCCTTACTGAATTACATTAAACTACATGAAATCTCAATAACAGCATATGGATTTATTCTCATCCCAAAGGTATATGTACCAATGTCCAGATCCTATTTCATGGATTATCTTACACTTAATTGAAATTCCTTGATCCTTCACTTATCTTACCTTTATGTTTTAGAAGATCATTTTACCACTCTTTGTTTCTAACACCGAGTAGAAGTGACGTGGGATTAAGAATTTGGTAAAGGATTTCTATGCATAAGTAATTGTATCGATTCCTATTGAGGCTATTATGGTCATATAAGCAATACCATAAATGGAACACTAAACATCACTATTGTGTGTTGTTAAACTGTGAGATCCTTCAAAAAAACTATGGGTGGATTGATTCTCATTCATAAGAGATGTGTAGTGAATCCCGTATCTTTAATCCTAGGTCCATCTATAGCACAACATATAAAAAGCCCAAACTGCATCGTGTATGAGTCAACTCTATAAAGGGAGATCCAATATGAGTTCCCACATCGTGCATAAACCATTATCTAATAGAACAATGTATGTATTTATTATTACTCTGACAAGATATGTAGTAACACTCAAGCTCTACACCCTATCCAATCAACAATATTCATTTTCATGTCGGAATCACCCATTTCCTTTCCATAATATGATAAACTACTTGAACAACATCCTACCCCACATGACTTCAAACTAAATTGTACATCTAGAACTATGCGTGGCTTGATTCTCCTCCCATTTAGATACATAGTGAAACCTAGGCCTTGATCTATAGACCCAGCCACAGGGTAAATAAAAATTCCCCCTCACATGCATATAATAAATATTTTTTGAATGAACTTTTTTTTGGTTACTCTCAATGGAGAACAGACCAAGGAAAGAAGAGATTTCCCCTTCTATACATGATTCAAATCTATGAAAGGGACTAATAGCTCAAGGAAGGTATCAGTACAATGCATCTTTAATGCATTGAGAAATAACCCATTTTCGTATGTCAAAAACCTAATCATGAATCGTTTCAGATAATAATAAACCTTCCTCATATTTTTATCTAATAATTTTTGAAATGTGAGAGCTCCATTGAATAACCATATAGTGTGCACCCCACTTGGCCTTGCATAAATCACACCATTATGGGCCTTTCAACCAATGGATTCCACTGTTTGGCTTTACAGTATACCCCCAGTTGGACTTGCATAAAAAATCACCCATAATAGGGGTTTCAACCAATGGAAACATCATTATTATGATAAGACTTTTCTGCCCCTTTAATATTTTGACAACGGTATACTAGAACCCTTAATATAAAATGACTAGTCATCTTTGTTATATTTGTCTCATTTCATTTCTTCTGGCCTAAAATCATCCGAGAATGTGGTTTAAATTCCCCTAATATTATTCTCAAAGAATACTAGAATAGTCTTATTCCATTTGACCACATGCCATCCATTTCTTCAATAATATAATTTTCCTATTCATATGACCTAAAAATAAAAGAACCCAAATCCCTGCATTTAGGTTAGACCTTCATATAAATTATAATTCCCTAATTATTTAGAAGTTAAAATGTTGAATAACTCTTCCATATTATGGATTTTGTGTCCACAAAACAAAATCTTTTCTTGTAAAAAGAAAAATCTCTATAAAATTTCATTGGCACTCAATAATAGAATGTTATTATTGTTGAGATCTCCATTTCCTGACCATGTGGTACACTACCCAGTTGTCCATGCATAAGTTACCCAAATAATTGTCATAGGATCCTAAGGATTCCACTATATGACTATGCATTATGTTCTCTAGTTGTCCTTGAATAAAACAACCCTCATAGTGGGGTTTTCAACCAGTGGTAACATCATTCTGAGGTGGCACATCATTTGACGTCATAAACCCTTTTCCCCTTACCATTATTCAGATCATGGAACCCCCAAAACCAAGATCATAATTTTCTCTATCCATACCTGAAGATAGTTTCACAATTCAAAATAGATTAGCAAGAATTTTAGAAACATCAAATATCTGGTCAAATCTAAAGATCTTAATTTATAGCTCCCCAAAATACCCTTTACTGTATGACTTTCAATAGCATAGCATGATGTCCTTTCTGACTAAATTTATAATACACATTATTATGTCATTTCTGCACAACTTTAAACTGTACAACATCATTTCTTTATTTAAGGACACTAAAAAAAACAAAATTATTTCATTTATGTACCTCTTTAAACAGAACAACATAATTTCCTCATTGTAAGATATTAAACTGGAGGGTCAATTTTATTTTCATGACATTAAACAACATGGTATCTTTATCCTTTTTTATGAAGGTTCCTTCTCCACATAACATTGGTCATCTAACAAATTTATGAGCTTTCACACATTAAATTTGTGTAGGAGCATATTACGATTTAGGCCCAATGGAAGTATGTATGATCTGTATATTCTCATACATATTTCCAAGAAAACCCAACAACAATGGTATTGAGAAAATCCTTGGGATACCTTCACAGAGGTACATCATGATGAAGATGGATGGATGCATAGTACGATGAAGCTGGATGAATTAGATGTGTAGCTAGAGTGAAAATATTAAAAACTTTGCTGAGGAAAATGACGATGGAAAGTGGATATCAATTGGAACCACCAATTTGAAATACTTATCTATGCCACTCATCTACAACACCATCCAATGCCGGAACACTACTCCGAGAACCTACATGGTCCTACTTTTATCATTCATAGTCTTTTCTATATGCCTTTTATCCATGAATAAACCCTCTTTAATTTATGATCCAATCTCAATTGTGGGATTTTGTTTTCACTCCCTTATGATGAATAAGGAAAAAATTTCATGAATAGAATCTTGAATATGTAAAAGTATCAAAGAGTCTTAAGAGAAATCAAGAGACTTGTCCTAATAGAGCTACATTCCTACTACATGTGTTCTATGTGGACAATGAAGCTCTTTCCAATGAATCACAAAAGGTTCCACACCCCACCTCCCATGGTTGAAAAACTACATGGTAAAATTATGTCAAGGACCTACATGACCTATTAATCCTTGAAAATCGAAGAGGGGGAATCACATATAGGAACTACGTGATGGACCTATGAAAAAAATTTCTATAGACCAGGTCTCATGTTGGCCTATAAATAGGACAATTGTACTCCTAATTTGAAGAATTGAAATACCTGAAGAACCCGCAAACCTCTCATTGTGCATCATCTTCACCCAGGTGCCCCTAAATTTCTTAGTTATATCTCTAAGACATGAGAAATAGATAATTAATGGGATAAATAAGATCAAACTCCCTGCAGGGTCTAAAATTCAAGATACCTATTCAAGGGTCCTTCTCCCGTATGCTGTAGTCACCTACGTGAGGATACTCCCTTAAAAAATGATATTCATGAGACTCCTCCAAGGATACCACAAGAAACCCATGGTGTTTAGGTGAAGGAATCACTCATGTTTGTTTCCGCAGTGGTCTATTCCCTATGGTATATTATCCTCACACAACCATTTTCCTCCTACGCAAAGCCCTTTCACTTCCTCTAAGGTATTTTGTGTACCACCTACATGGAATTCCTACATAGAGCACATACACCCATGACCTATGAAAATCATCCTATGTTCCCACTTCCAAATACACCAACGGTTTTGATCCTCTCTCCTAGTTTCCCCTGTCTGAATGGGACCAACATGAATCATTCACCAAGACCCCTGAATTTACACTACATTGGTTAGTAGAACGCCATTGTGTCCACCATTTGGGTATGTATTCCTATGTTCATAGGTTCCCCACACTTGTATGGTTTGAAATTCAGTGTTCTTAGGGTGCATTTGGGTATGTATCCCTATGTTTGTGAGGACCCCTACCCCAGGGAAAGTGTTGGGGTTTTCATGGTCTAGAGGATAATGGTTTGGACCATGTCTGAGCCTTCCCATATCTCAGACATAGAACCATCAGTTCCCTGTATTAAGGGTGATAATCACTCTTGATATTCCATTAAACATGGAATAAGATCCTCTTCCAGCAACAGAACCGATTATAGGGAAGCCATCCTAGTGTAAGCCCCTAGAATTTCTTATGGGAGGTTGCAGTCTTTCTCTTCTCCACCACTACATCCTTAATATTCAATATTACCTTACCGTGGACTCGTGTATAATGTAAATTGAAAAGAGTGAAGTTTCATAGTCTCAAGCTATTCTGCCATATCCCCAACATCTTCCACCATCAAAGGAGGAAAAGTTTCTGATTTTTAAAATATTCTTATTCCTCTTGTTTCCCACACCAAGCCTGACCCATGTTGGATTATAGGCTAGTGATGATCATGAAATCCACACAATCAACCATATGAACCAATCTTTGTAACTATAATTTGTACTTTAACCATTATACATAGGATGACCACCTAGGGCATGATCAAACTAGGAATCCTCGTGAAGAGTAATCTTCACTCCTAATTCCCTTAACCCATGCATCCTGCTTATGAGTAAGCCCAGAATTTAGCCCCAAATTTCCCATAATTTAAAACATCTCCCATGGACCATTTTTCATATGTCATCCACTTCCCAAATAAGTCCAATAATAATCCTCTCAAAGGTATATACTCCCCTGTGAGACTTACCAAACTAGGTGGGATTTGGTTCCTGTCCAAATGAGATTCCTAGGAAGTGTCCCTAAGGTTAAAACCCAACTATTAAATCAAACCTATTCTTTTTGGTCCATATCCCACTAGGGTCTAATTTAACATGGAAACTCATATCCCTTCTAGGTTCATTGGGTTGTTTCATCACAAGTATCATGTTTAACATTAATAAGGAACCTTTCACTTAGATGTCATATCCACATGATGCTAAACTATACATTTTGGTCCACATCACATGAACATAAATTGAATTATCTACCCTATAATGCAGCATGAAAAAATTGGGTTATGATACCATTCACAAGGACACGTATGAAGACCATTTATGTGTTTAATCTGAACATAAAACAATTCCCATCTCGTTGGATGATGATAAATTCCAGAGTGGCCATCATTTACTTAGATGACAATAAACTACAGAGTTCCCAAATATGCAGCTAAACCCTTATCATAATAATAATTAACAAAGAAGTACTCTTTATTATATAAGAGGATACCATCAATGAAGAACATCATATACATACAAATATATTCATTGATGGAGAACCTCTAATACAGATAAATTATTCTAAATTCCACACATGCTAATAATTAATTGTTGATTTTGGGTTGACCCACATAATAATTTGGAATTAATAAATGATCTATGATTTTATTGAAATCATAAAATATAGTCTCAAAGTGGTAATCAATCCCCCCCCCCAAAGGGTGTAATGAGCCCGACCTCCCATCCTATAGAACAATGAGAGTTATTAAACATCGTCGGTCAAAATCCATAATGAGTGAATTCCTTTGGAAATAAGTTCCCTATGGATAAAAAACCATTAGGTCTTTCAAATTTCATGAATTAACTCATTGGAAACCATTCATAAGTCGAAAACAGTCATTAGAAATGAAATCTGAGGGAAAGAGTCTTAAATGTTGAATGTATGGCCTTTATGAAAATCGATGTCCTAAGTAGAATGATCAGGAAGAGAATAAGAAAGGTTGTAAAATTAATTGTTTTTCTATTTTAATTGAAGATATTAAGAATGAAATGTTAAAGTAAAGAGGTAGTATGGAATAAGATGATGAAGACTAGTTATTGGATTATGAAAAATCAGGAATAATTTAAGGAATTATGTATGGAGAATAATTTTATATGAATATATAAAAGTTTTATTTGTAGAATTTTTTCATTAAGGGTATTCCCTAATATTATGAGTGGTAATAAGGACCTAGAAAATTGTTTTAATGATAAGGTGATACTTTACATAATACACATTAGTAGGGAATGATAACCATTAATATGATCTTGATGTATAAAAATGGTGCTTAGTATGAATGAAGAGATGATTGGTATGGGTAATGTATAGATGATAATACTGATGAACTTGGAACAAATTTATTATTTGATGAAAATGCAATTTATGATATCATTGATAGATTTTAAATCATTTTTCATATATTTAATATATCCACTAATACATGTTTTATGTAGGGAATTAGGAATCATGTTTTTTTTCAATAAGGTTTTATAGTAATTCATGTTATTTCCATGTATCAAGAGTTTACAAGATGAATATATTTTCATGATTGATATGTTATAATAAACATATACTTTATGATTTTTGGGTGATAAATATTATGTTTATTTTGAGAAATGTTGTGTCCTTATTATTAAACTATTATTTTTGGATGGTTTATAATGATAACAATTAATGTATTAGTTTAAACTGAACTTTTTATGGGGAATTTGGGATTAATTATTACATACAATAAGATAATATATCCATATTAAATAAAAAATTATGAGGATTTTTAACTAAATATAGATTTAATGACATATCAATCTAATATGTATATTATTTATGGCCTTAGCCATGAAAATTTCATCTCTTAGAATAAGAGATGTAGTGAAAATTGATCAAGGAACATCTGATGGAAGAAATTGTCCCCATGAAATAAAAAGATATAAAGTGGCTAAATTTTCATATTTTCTCAGTCTTAATGGAATAATTTATTCTAACAAATTAAGAAAATGGTATTAAAAATCATTTTTTTGTTATCATCATTTTTTATGATATTACTGACATTCTTCACACCTCTTTAGATTATGGTTTTTGTTCATTATTTGGAAGTTTTTTTCATTCCTATTTCTAGGTTTTCACATCCAAAATATGATAAAATATTTGTAATAATATTTGAGTTATTTAATGTTACTTTAAAACATCCCTTTCTCTATTTTTATAAGCATGTATTGTTAACCATTTTTATGATGTGGGCATCTATGAATGAATTTCAAAATGTTAAATTTTGGTAGAATAAGAATAAATTAAAGGGAAAAATAAATTTTTGAGCGGTACATTTTGAAATCTTGATATTTTATGAAATATTTTTCCAAATTAATTTTTTCTTTAAATATTTTTTTATATGAAAAACAGATTTTAAATGAAACATTAGATACTATTAAAATATTATTATTTAAAATGATAGTAATAAACTAGCCATGGAAATAAAGGGTATGAAAATAATTAACTAAATTATGTAAATATATGGGATAAAACTATATATATAATTATTTATTTTGTGAAAAACTAATTATAGATGAAAATAAAAATCTATTTCAAAATAAAGGAAATATTTTTCTTAAAAAACTATTTTTATATAGAATAACATATTTCATATAAAAAAAGAACAAATAAAAATTGATGCATGATTTTATTTGAAAATAAATATTATATTTTCAATGATGTGTTTCCAATAAATATTATGTGTTTTTAAGACTATAGATAATAATATTTCATATTTTACGCCTAAAATAGTATTTTCCTAAAAAATCAATTCTGTAACATTTTAGTGTACTTATTTTAAGAAATATATTTTAAAGTTTTAGAAAATTTATATTAAAATAATTTAATTATTTAAATAATCATCTCAAAATAAGAATAGGGTCCCATTTTGACTATTTTATTAAAAGGCTAATTTTTTAATCAATATTGAACATTAGTGAATTTTAATTGAAAATGCCCTTTTCTTTAAAATTATTATAAATTTAAATAGTATATTTATTTTTAAAAAAAAAATTAAACTCAATTAAATTATATATATATATATTAATCTAATTTACTTCATTTTAATCATTTTAATAATTTCTTTTGATATAAAAAAATTTAAACATTTCAATATTTTTTCTTCGATACCACACTTTTTCGTAACGTCTGTGGCATTAATATCAAATTAAAATTTCTAATTTTTTGAATTAAATATGGAAAAAAAATTCCATAATTGAGATCATCATATATTATATTATTTAATAATATAAAATTATTTTTTCCATATTTAATAGACAAAATAGTGGACGTTATTTTACACAGTTAAGGTTAAAATTGGATTACCAAGGCACTAATCAAAAATGATATGGGTTAAAATTAATTATAAAATAATATTAAATAACTTATATTGACTACTTTCGACTCTATATTTTATAATTATATATAATAATCCATTTTGAATCTATGTTTAATGAAAATAACATGGGTACACCTTTTTCATTTCATAAAATTATAAGTGTTCCATTAATTAGGATTATAAAAGGATAACACCTATCCCCTTCGATTCAAAACATCAAACCCTTTTGGACCAGATAAAACATATTACAATTACTTCCAAAAATATATAATATAATCCTAGAAGCCTTATTGTAGGTATAATTCCAACATAGGAAGGAAATTTGTGAAAACCTAAGGTGGTTTCCCAGAAAAGTTGTAACGTTCTTCAGTGATCCTTTTTATTTTATTTCATTCTCCATGACCATAATTTATTATTAAAAAACTATGATATAATAAGAAAAATATATAAAATTTACTAATATTTTTTAATTTTTAGGAAATGACTAATAATAATATCCACTTCCATCAAATGAGTAATGAAATCACCATTTGTGTTTACGATAGACCACCACCTGACAAGGCAATGCACCTCTATCTTTTCATCATAAAACCACATGGAAGATATATATATAATTATATTTTAATAATTAATATTATATTTATGAAATTATTATCATTTTCATAATAAACACTATGACTATCCTCTATTCTATAATGACCGTTGAATATTTGATGTGGTACTCATGCATATGTAGGACCAACCATCTACAATATCGCAACATAATTTATTTCTCCAAACCAACATTTGTGACTGGAAATAAAATTATAATTTTTACTTAAATATGATATTTATTTCATTATTAATATTATTTATATGATTTAAAAGTTATTTATTTAATATTAATAAGGATAATAAATAATAAATTATATGAAAAACAAATTATTTATTACCTGAAACAAGATTTAAACAATGAATTGATAATAAATATTTAATAAATTGTAATAATTAAATAACATTTTGTTTCATATATATAATATGGTTTCAGAATAGAATTATAATAAACTTATATTTATTTTACATTATGTTCGAATGTATATGATGAAATTGGAGACATAATGTAAGGGATTTGTTGTCACACTTTTTTTCTCAGAGACATTTGCCAATTCACTATTAATTTATTTTTATAGTGTATTATCTTCCCATTTGACATGGTATATCATTAGTATCTTAATTTTTATTATATTTTATGTATTATTTTATGCTATTATATATTAGGTCATATGATTCAATTGATTAAAGAAGTAGTATGGGGTTTCCATCTCACATATTACATTTGCGAGACACATGTCATATTAACCACCTATTTCATTTATGTGGCGTATATAATAACCAATAATTTATCTTATAACACAAATCATGATAATTATTTGTATCTATATATTTATTAAATAATCTCACATTCATGTGTTTGATGAGTTATAAGCAACTGAAGCTTAGGTATTTTTCACTCTATATTCATTCTTTGAGACATATGTTATGTTATCAAACAAACCATTTTATGATGTGTATATACATCCCCATTGAAATTTAATATTATAAATTTATTTATAATATTTACATTATATGTTTATTTTAACATTAAAATTTTATGCGGATTACGATTCAAAGTTATAAAAGTGGTAAGATACTTATGTAACAATAAGACCGTTTATCAAGATTTCTCACGATTAGGCTTCTAATGATGAAATTTAATAATATAAATCCCAATAAACTAATATATTTTCTTCTCATATTGATATTTTTATAGAATAAATTATTTCCATTCATTTTCATCTCTTTAATTATTCTATATATTGAATTAAAATTTTTATGAAAAGTTGATTTTATTTCTATTTTCGATCGAAAGCCCTTCTTATTCCAAAACAATGATTTCTACACATGTTTTAAAAAAAATTCTTCATTATTTATATGATTTATTGAAGATATATTTATCAAGGTTTATAATTTTTTATTTTTTGATGATTAATAATCATGTCATTTTCTAAAGAAGTCCCTCTTGGGTTTTAAAGAAAATGTTATAACGGAATATTTTTATTAAAATGTTGACCTTGAATATAATTTAGCACTATCATGACCATTATTTTGATTGGATAATATTATATTTTATTAAAAATTTATTTTAAAATATTTGGTTTCAAAAAATATGTTAGTAAATTTATGATTTAAAATTCAATTTTCAAATAATTTATTTTTCCAAATGAAATGTTTTATATGGGTTTTGAATCTTAATTTATATTTATTCAAGGATATTTTGAAAAAATGATTTCCAAAAGTTCTTATGTTTTGAAATATTTCATTCAAAGTGGAAAAGATATTTTCCTCATTAAAGTATTTAAATTATTTTTAAAGACATATTTATACGTTTTCAATGTAAATTTCAATGAAAATGATAAAAGAAATATTTTATGAATTCTAATTTTTTAAAAGTTATTTTCATTAAGGATTATTCCAAGTGTATTTTCATAAATAATTATAGTTCTAAGATATAATCCTTTTATGTTATCTTTTATTTAATAGAGATACGATCTAGCGATACCATTATTATTAATTCTCAAAATATTTTATTATTATGATGAAATTATATTTACAAAACATGTTTCTCTTCTATAGGATATTCCCTGATAAAATTATTATGAAAAGTGATTAAATTATTATGATACCTATCTATTTCTTACTTGTTATGATATGATGAGATATTTATGAAACCCATTTAATTTCATGTTTTATGATATGATTAATACTTTATGATCTTGTATCACACTTACATATGATTTTAATTATGTAATGGGTGGTACCTATATCTACCAAAAGTGAATTGTATAAATATTTATATCATGAGATATATTTGATTGGAATGGGGAGTGAACCAACATTAGTAAGGGTCATTTTCCACTATGATGGTCTTGGGAGTGAACATTGAGAAGTATGATGGCTTAGGGAGAGAACCCGCTCCACAAAAATTGCTTTGGAAATGAGTATTTACTACTATGGAAATGATTTTATATGATTATATGTATTCTAAAATTGTATGTCTTATATTGATTTTATTTTTTCTTGTCTCATTTTCATTGATTACCTTCAGATTTATGTCTTATGAACTACCATTCGTTATTTATTAACTCATGATTGTGATATTTGATATGCATGATATGTATTTTCAATGTTATTATCATTATAGCATACAAAAAATTAATTTTAATCTTAGGTATCAACCTTTTGACCCTTAATTATCACATGATATCACCCTATTTTATGTTCTATTTCCCCATTTTATAAAGACTGGTTTAATATAGGTATTCATTGTAAAGTGTACTAAATTATATGTTATCTATGGGAGATGTTTAAGAAAATTCTGAAAATCATAAGATTGTGTAACTAGTCTACATATATCCTAAACTCTTATAGTCTATAGTCATGTGTTTGTTTAATGTATTGAATATTCATATAAAAATATTTAGTATCTATATATGAGAATCTGGGGTATCTTGAGTTGTTATCATTGGAATGTTTTAGTTGAATGTTGGAAACTAGGATAAGAAAAAATTAACAAAATACACAAGGATATTTTTATGATATAAAAAAAAGATATCTCTAAGGATACATCAATGGATGAGTCAATGTATAGAAAAATATTTTGGAATTTTGAGAAAGGATAGATTAAGTGGTTTTCAAGAAAATAAAACCTAGTTTAGATACTACAAGTGGATGTGGGTTTTCCAATGAGGTACCCCAGGGGGTGATAAAATTGAAATGGGTCCATTATCTTGGACTTTATCTTCCCCAAGTATAGGATAAGGGGATTATTGGAAATCATGCTTGATACTCTTAGGCAATATTATTTTGAAATTTAAAAACTTCATATAATAAATTTTGGAGGATTTAAATAGATGATGATAATGAATGAAAAAGGATAAACCTAAATTATCATATATTTTAATGGTTTTTTTATCATATAGAAACTATATAAGAATTTTTTAAATCATTATATGGTTTTCCACTGTGATTTTTGTTTCTCAAACTATCATTTTTGGATATAGTGAATGGTTGGAACTATAACAAAATTGGGTTAAGATCAAGTGGGACAGAATATGTTTTTATGAGAATCCAAATGGGATGATGAGTGGAGTGGAAGAAATTGTGATTATACATAATCAATTATCATATAACTTGACTAACAACATTCACCATTACAAAATCTCAAAATCACCAAGTATGATATAGATAGAGTTTACTAAGAGTTTAGGTTGTGGATACTATAGATGAATGAAGATTCAGTTTCTTATATGTCGAGAATGTGGGAAGAGTCTCTCATTGGAATGTCTGTAAGGGATGATAAAACGTTTTGGGTACTGAAAATAAAGATACAAAGTATGTAATTGAAAATAAAAAAATGTAAACATTGGTGAACTACAAGGATGGGAATAATGGTCTCTCTAAGGTATCATCGACTATTGAATTTGTTATATTTGGAATGTATGATAATTATGCATATCTATGTCCATAATGTCGATCTCATGAAAAGATTTATCTTGGTTTTATAAGTAATGGTTTTTCTATTTATGATGAAGAGACTATGAATGGAATATGAAAGGAAAGAGTTAGTATGGGAAAATTTGATGAGGCCTAGTTAATTTCTTAATGATTAGGTGAAATTATTTATGTTTATATTTTTTGGAATACCATAATTATGTTATATGAATACATATAAGTGTTGTTTGTAGAAGAAATGAATTTTGTATTTTAAATAATATGTTAGTTGGTAATGATGACATATAAAATTGATTTAATAAAAAATTGATACATTATTAAAAACACACCATTAAGGAATGGAAACCCTTAATATGTCCCTCATATTAAGAAATATTTTTTATTTTGGATTATAGATGATTCATGTAGATAAATTAATTTTTATAATACCAATTGGCTTTTAACTGATTAACAATTTTTAAATTAAGTGGTTTATGTTATCATTGGAGTTTAATATTTTTTTTTACTTAAGTAATATATCCAATAAACATTACATTTTTTAAGGAATAATGGAGATTGTATGTTTTAAATAAGGTTTTGTGGTAATTCATGTTATTAATAGGATTAAATAGTCTACATAAAGAATATATTCACATGGATGGTATGTGAAATTGATCATATAATTTATCATGTATATGGGATAAATGTTAAATTTATTTAATAACTACAGTGGCCTTATTTAAAATTTCTATTTTTGGAAGGGTTATAAGGTTTTCCATTTATGGAATGCTTTAAGTTAAACATTGGATGACATTTTATAGATAAATATACTACATCACCATATAAATATTTATCCACATTGGAAAACTAGTGATATCCTTTTTAACTAAACATTGTAGGAATGACTTATCATTATATTCTCAATCTTATATATTAATCCATACATTACAAATTCATCATTTAAAGTATGTGATGATGTGGAATTGATCAAGGAAAAACTAAAGGATAAAATTGTTCCTATGAAATAAAAATATTTCATGCAACTACATTTTTATATATTATTGTCTAGATAGAAGATGAATTACCCTTTATTGAGAAAGGGACCTCGAAATAAAATATTTTCCTATTGTCATTATTCTTAGAGATATCAATTTTATTTTCCATTCCAAATTTTTTTATGTCTTTTTGGTCATTAAAATTATCCATGTTATGTTCTTTATAAATCTCTGTCATTACTTATGAATTATTTTTCTATTCTATGTTCATGTTTTCACTTCACACCAATGTTTTTTCTATTTGTAAAATTATAATTTTTATTCAATATATAATTATAACATACATTTTTCTATATTAAAGAGGGTGTTTTATGAAAAATTTTTATGATATGGGTTTTTATGATATATATTTCAAATAATAAACCATTTATGGATGAGATGAACATTGAGAGACAATTTTAATTTAAGGGGAAGGACATTAACACTCTGATATTTTAATATTTTTTATTCAAATTAATGTTATATTTTTTATATTTTCATCACAATAAACATTGAGTTTAATCAAAATATGACTTTCTATTTAAATATTATTATTTAATATGATATTAAACATTAGGGAATTGAAATGGTTGGTATGCATTAAATTAACAAAATTATGAAAATATTTTGTTTCTTGATGTGGCCATAGAGGTTTGGTTACGTCCTCTAGGCATGAGTTAAATTAGAATTTAAATTTTGTCAAAAAAATTCACTAACTACTAGGGAGTAAAGTAGTGGGAGTACGCGGTAAAACCCATTCGGGTAACATTGTTTTATTGGTGAATTCTGGTTTCTGGACCCATTTTGGAGTCACTTCGATAATTATTCATTATTTTGGATTTTGATCTACTTTCAAAATTAGGATGACTATAAATTATATGAATGAGGGTTAGGGATCAAGTTGAGTATAAGGGTGAATGATGGATTTTAACTCTAATAATGGAAATAATCAATGTCTTCGTCTATGAAGCAAACAGAGGCTACTATTTGACTTTGGTCATAGCCACCTAGTTCTACATAGAATACAAATATTTTGTGATTAGAAGATAGAGACATATTAGGTGCATGATGTTGGGATTCATATGGAAAAATGTGTCCTAGGATACTGATCAAAGCATAGTTTACTTCAATTAGGATAGGGTTATTTGATTTATATTCACATCATCAGGGACATTCACACAAATTGGATTGATCGCTGGTTTACACCCTAATTAATAATTCAATTGCGAATTCCATCTTTATAATTAAAGGTGTATTTATGTATGCAGATACATTGGGCTTGATCCTTCCACCTAAATAATTTTATCTCCTAATTAGGGAAGGAGACTCACTTAAATAATCAAAAACAATATTTCTTGACCTATTTATCATGTGAAATGAAATCGTACATGGGTTCAGGGATGGAAAAGGGGATAACACCAACAAAATGTAAATCATAATTATGAACAAAACACTTACTAGAGCTAGATGAATGAAATGGAATTCAAATGTGGAATCGAAATGGGAAGTGTTTAATAAAGGAAGATCTATGACTCTTAGATAAATGAAAATGTAAAAAACAAAGGGTTTTGGTTTAAAATAGGGAAAGGTCATTATTTTTTACATGGAGTATAAAGGGATAGGAAAATATCATTTTTTAAAGTGTCTCCAATTCTACGCTTCTCCACCTATTATATAAGAAAAATCATCACAAAATGTACTAGAATTACTCCTTGTGTAGCCTTGATCCATGTCATTTTCCATGGATTTTGAATCTCTAGCATCGCATGAATTTCTTTCAGTAATTTTAGAGGTTTGAATAGGTAAAAATAATTTCCTGGGTGTTCATGGCATGTACCTTGCATCCAGTTGTCTTCTATGCGGGATCATTATGGCTTTATTTCAAACTTGTTTGACTGACATCACAACATGTTATTGGTGTGAATGATGTGTAATGGATTTTTTATCCAGGCTTTGTGGCATGGTCCCATATTATCTTCACAAATTGGAGTAGGATGTGCTATTCTGGTAAAGAACATGTATTATTAGATCACGATGTCAAGATGTCCATTATTGCACAGTTTCTGCCTACCATCCTTGGAATAATGAGAAGTTTTCATTCTTGAAAAAGTAGACACATACCATATTCATTATCAATTAATTTAATGAAAAACTATAAAATTGTTTATATAAAATTTATATATAAATTAGGATTATCAAACAACCCTCCAGATACATTAATACTTTCTTGACCCCAAGCAATAATTCCTCAGAAATTGTTTTTCACAAAGGATAAACAATTTTTAAAATGTGAAAAATTAACTATGTCCATGCTATGGAAATTAATTTTATGTAGGTAAAAGAAATTTTGTAAAATTAAACATTCTTAGAAAATTAGTTGTTCCACTTATTCCAGCTTTCCAAAACATATTCTATTATTTTAATTATAATGTCTTAAATGTTCCTCGAGTTATATGCCCAATTTTAATTTTCCTTTCCATGTTTTCTCTAATCACGCATGGTAAAAATGTATGTAATAGTACTCTTGTAAGATAAAAATTTATATGTATATGCTCATTTTCAAGAGTTGGTTATGATTATAGGTTTAAAAACATTATTTTTTATCCTTAATAAAATCTATGTTTAATATTGTTAAACATGATGGATTCAAAAATAGTCTTTAGTTCATAACTAAGAAAAAATCTTTATTAGGACCCAAAAATATATATCTAAAAAATAAACATATGAAAATTTTACATGGGGAATGATTATACCTTAAAACTTATAGAATCTTATTAATATCATAGTATACAAGTATAAAAAAATATAATAATGTTATACATTTTCTCTTTATCTAAATACAGAAGAAGTGAAATCTTTTAACAATGACATGTAAAGATGTGTAGGAAAAATTTAAACTAAAAGAGAAGGGTATCCAACAATCATGGATAAAGGTATATTGATTTATACATTCAGTAAATTTTTTCTTACCCAAACCAAGGTAATACCTCGATAAGAATATCAGAATCTGTCTTACTATCCTCATAAGACATTGAACTTTTAGCTAGTCTGCACCTTTGTCTTCCTATACATGAAGTCCCATGATTGATTAGCCTGTTTGAGTTTCACTAGGAAGGCTAAAAAAGAGGTTCTGAACATGAAAAAGTTGTTCAAAACATTCTCACAAGGAATGAGAGTATCTCTCTAGAAATCACTTCAAAGCGTCACAACATGTAATATGAAGATGTATGTTTTCATGTATTTGGCTCGTTTAAATGACAGGGAATTTATTGGTGTAAATCACAAAGGTCAGCTCCTCCTCTAATGGTCATATATTTCCATTAAATTTGGAGGTAAATGTCCACATTTCACTCAGCCAATGTTTATTTTAAAAATAGTTTGTACGACATCATTCCATGTAAAAAACATGGAAAAAATTGTAATTTATAAAAAAAATTAATTTAAGGAAACCATTTTGTATAATAAGTAACATTATCATGTTTAGGATCTGTTAAAATGCAATTAAAATTTAAGGAAATTTTGTATATACAAGAAAATTATATAATCATATTCTTAAGAACATGAGAATCAGATTCTAGTAATATGATCAAAAAAATTATGAAATAGTTGATAATCAATGTCTAAATTATAAGGAATTTGGAATTTAATTTATAATGAATTATGAATATGATTTCTAAATAAATCAAAGTCCTATTTTAGATGAAATCAGAGTATGGATTCAGAAGAAATCAAAGTCTGGTTTTAGAAGAAATCACAATCTGATTTTAGGAGAAATCAGAGTATAATTTTAGGAGAAATACGAGTATGATTTCATGATAGGTTGGAGTCTAATTTCATGAGAAATTAAATTCTAATTTCAAAATAAAATAGAGATGGATTTTAGAATAAATCAGAGTCAAATTTCATAAGAAATAAGAATCTAATTTTAGAAGAAATTAGATTATGATTTCAAAAGGAATATAAATCCTGTTTTATAATAAATCGGTTTCTGATTTCAGAATAAATCAATTTCTAACTTCGAAAGAAATTAGAATCATATTTTAGAAGAAATTGGAGTCATATTTTAGAATAAATTGAATTTATATTTGAAAAGAAATTAGAGTCTTATTTAAGAATAAATCAGAGTTGGATTTCAGAAGAAATTGAAATCTAATTTCTGAAGATATCAGAGTATGATTTTAGAAGAAATTGAAGATTGGTATCAAAAGAAATCAGAGTCTAATTTCAGATGAAATTGGATTCACAATTCTAGTTATATCAGATTATAAGAAAAGGTAAGATTATATGTTAGGTATGGATCTGATTTTTTAGCTTATAAAAAATATGGTTAGTCTTGGTTTAGGAAAATTATAGATTAAACAGTAAAATCAATAGGTAAAGTGAAAAACATTTTCAGATAAAAAAATTTCCTTAAGAAAACATTTCATAAAGAAATATAATTTTCATTAAGAAAATATGTTTTCTGAATAAAAAAAATGAATAGATAAGAAATAAGGGAACTTATTGAATCCACAATCTCCCCTTTTTATAAGGCATAAACAAATTTTATCAATAGAATATAAAAGATTATGATTTTTATTTTAAAACTAAAATAAATACATATATCCATTTGATTATAATTCATGATGAATATGACTAACTCCCGTTAATGTTTTGAAATCCTTAAGGATTATATTCTTGTCTTTCATAAAGAAATAACTATTCCATTTATAAGAATTTATTTTTGATGTAATATCCCCTTACATAAGAAATATATTTCATAATATTATTTTTAATTATTCTTTTCTCCCCCATTGTGATTTTGAAAAAGTAATGGAGTGAAAGAAAAAACGTACCTGAACGGTTAGGAATATACAAAACAAATAAATGGAAATGTTAAACAAATTATTATGATGGGAGAAATTTGTTACAAATAAAATAAAATAAAATATCATATTTTATGAAATTAGTCATCCTCATATTCCTTCAGCATCATCTTTCTCAGTGCGACCTCTTACTTCATAAACTCTTTGTGACCATATTCAAACTTTTGGATCAACTGATATTGATTCAGATTTTTCTTTTAAAGAACAATGATTATTTCCTCTTTATAGTTAAGAATTTAACATTGATACCTTATCACCTATTTTTTCTCTTTTATTTTTTGTGAAATCACTTCACCGAGTACCCTTTACCTTTTAAATTGAGATAATTTAAATTTATCTTTCCATTTAGGTCTTTATCCTCTTTGATCTTGGATGCTTGATCTTGAATTAGATTCTCTGAATGACTTCTTTAAATTTTCTGGATAGTTTCATTTAACTTATCAAAGGAATCCATCACTGAATCATAGAAATAATCCATGATTTTAATTTCATCAATCAGTAACCTAGACCACTTGATTATCTATTTTCATGAACTACTATGGGAATGATAAACAATTTGAGAATTTATAAAAACAAATTCAGGTTTTATAAACATTTCCTTTAGAATTCCTTTTGAATATGATTTTTGATTTATTGATTGTTGATTTAGTTAGAACCTAGAATAAATACTTGGAGATATGGGAATGGTATTCAAAAGCTTCATCAAGGAATAAACAACAAAATATTCTCCCAAGTAAGATGAATATTTTGATACAGATTTTTTTGTGGGAAAGGAAACATTTATTTCTCATCTTCTTTTCCCTTACACATTGAATAAATAACATCTTTCTTGGATTTTTCAACTTTATATTTCTTTGGCGAGTCAATAACCACTTTCATACCATTATCAACATTAGAGATATCCTTCTCAACTTTCAGCATCTCATTTCTATTTCAAAAACATGAATTATTCAATCATAATCATCTAAAAAATTCTCACCAACTTTATCTGCTACATCCTCAACATCATGATGATGAATTAAATTATGATTAATATTTCATCATCATAAGGATTATCCTCCTAATCCATATCATCATCATCTTTCAGAACTAAATGTCCTTTTGATATTATCTTGGTTAATTCAACTTAGGGAGTTCTGATAGAAAACATGTCAAAATGACTTTACTTCTCCTGTAATTCTTCCACCATTCTAATTATATCATAACTTTTCTATTCCTATTCCTCTTCCTCCTGTACTTCATCATTATTCACTTTTTATTCTTAAAAAATTGGTTCTAGAATTGAACCTTTTTTTCTCTTATCTGCACTTAGAGTTTCAATTTGAATTTACTCTTGTAAGAAGGATTCTAGTACCAAGATTTTTTAGATTATTTCTCAGTATCTTTAAGAAAATATTGAACAATACAGGATTCTAAAATCATCTTCTTTAACTTATTCTCTTTTTATTTCTTCTCAATCACTTCCCCTATTTGAATCTTCACTCCCTTAGCCTCAATAGGGTCTAATACAAACAAAATATCTCCCTGTTTCTTTTTATTATTTTGATCCCTCAATTTAGATAATACATAATTAGAAAAAGTATTTTTATTTTTTTACTTTGGTGTAGTAGATACTGATCTAGGATATGGTTCTTTCTCTCGGGGTTTAGGTTCTTTATCTTTTCTTTTCATTTGGGTTTTCATGGAACTTTCTCCCGCTTCACCTTTCTTGCGGGAATCTTGAACATCACTATTTGGAAGATCAAATAAATCTCTTATCTTCATACTGAAACCTATTTTCATCCTTCATTGAGTATCATCACTCAACAACATTATCTTAAAAACAATCGGTCTTGAGATTCAAGGAATATTGAATGATTCAAGGAAAATGAAAATAACATTCAACAAGATTGATGGATAAATTATTATTTGAGACTTGAAGGTGAAATTATTGATGTTTCTAATGGTCACCAGAATGTACATGATGTGGTCTATATTCCATAGATTATCCAAGAAATACATCATGAAAATATCACATTTCTTAAGGGAATCCTTGAATCACTTTCTTGGAATGGGAAAACCATACATTCACAAAGCTATCAATCTATAGTTGGTTGAAATGTGATTGATCTTTAGTTACTTAACTCTTTTAAGTCCAAGTAACTCAATTTCCTTAACCTTCCCAAAATAACCTTTCTTGTTAATTAATTTTTGTGAAAAAATATATCCCCCCTTCATAAGGTATATCCAGAATTCTTACATCTTTATTGAAAGATAATGAATATGTATTTCAATAGATCATTAAAGAAATCATTTCTATTCCTCCTTGTTCATAATAAATTATTTTATTATAGTATTCTATGAGAGTATTTTGAAAAATCAGATCTTGATTCTTTGGTTTGGAAATGAAAAAACATTTCTATCAATTCTTCTTAATGTTTTTTGAAATCAATGAATCATACATTAGAATGAGATTTGGGTCCACCAACCATTATAGGTAATTTTAACAATCCATGAGTTACTTATTGGTTTCCCTCATATTTTTTGAGGATACATCAAGAGACATTCAGATCTTAATGAAATTGGGAAAAAAGAATAGACGATTTAAAGAGTAGTCGATCTTCGGGGAAAAAAACACTAGGACAACCAACGTGGGACATGAAGAGGGGGTCCTTTATATAGGATTTTCTATGATAGTTCGTACTCCCAACTTAATCCAATAGTATAGATTCTCTTGATATAATCTGACAATTGATATAAATTTAGAAGAAGAATTTATAGATTCCAATCTTTTGAGGTTGTAAGGAAAATTGGTTCTAAGGAATGTGAATCCAATTATGATTCCATAAAACATGGTAGAAATACCAACAAGTAAAAAATGAAATTACGAAGACTTATATAAGGAAACATACCTTTTGTATCCCTTAAAAAAATTAATATTAATAAGGTTATTCTTATAAAATATAGTTTCTAGATATGTTTATTATTGAATGAAAATTTTAGGTTCAGAAAAACAATTTATGGAAATAAAATTTTTAGGATACGAAAAATGTATAAAGGAAATATAAAAGAGTAAACATATAGAACACCCCAATGAAAAGAAGTATTTTAATGCATGGATATAGGTTTTTTCAAAAATTTAATATGGATAATTACATTACTTTTATCATTACTATCTTTTTTTAATGTATTTAAAACATGTTAGAGGGTAATGATTTTGTAAATACGTCAGAAATTTTGTCATGTATTCTGATAAATTGTAAAATAATATCTCCTTTATTTTCTTGAAAATAACATAGTTAGACTTTTAGAATCCAATATTGTTTGGATCCAGAAATTATAGGAAGTAAAATATTATATATCCACCTTTTTGTAGAATAGTAAGATTTATTAAAACCTAATGATTTAGTTTTATTCAAAGAATATTTTTTCTTTCCATGTCCACCACATTGACACTTAGTGAAAAACTGAGCACTTTGGGGAAGAAAATTATTATGACCAAGAAATAGTTTTGAGTGAGTATAACCAAATCCAAACCTATTTCTAATATGTTCATGTTGTGAATAAATTTTATCAAATTCTATATTTCAAGATGTAAAATTTTATAAAAGTTTCATTAAGGAAATTATTTTAGATTTTAGTCTATTGAATAAATTATTATCCATATAGTCATTATACAAAGAGTATGAATTTTTTTTATAAGAGATTTTTCTTAGAAATAACATATTCAATATCCTTAGGAAGTATATTCTTCTCAGAATTAACTTCATCGAGGTTTTTAGAAATATTATCAAAATTAATAGTTTTCTAGCTAATATTTTTAGATAGATCAAATACTTATTTTTATAAAATAAAAATTCTATAATTTGTATTCTCTACATTCTTTTTTATCTTACAGTTCTCATTCTAAAATAATTTAATCAATATAGATACTTCTACAAATGAAGTTATGGTATTATATATTGATGAGGAAGATTATTCATCTGGATATTCATAATATTCTTTATTAGTAAAATTTTCATTTAAACAAATATTGGTTAAGGATTCAGTGCAGTGTACCTTACCCAATGACTTTTAATAGGTAATCTGGCTATAATACCCATATTCATCTGACTAGAAGATTCATATTTCGATGATTCATCAATTGAGTCACCACCTCTGGCACTCTAGGTGTCTTAGCCTTTAAGAATTTCTTATCCTTAGATGTGTTGTACTTCTTCTTGTTTCTTTCTAAATTCCTATCATTTTTTTTCTCTAGGTCATTAGAAAATTAGGTCTAATATGTGAAGGCCTATTGAATTCAAAACATGTTACTTCTAAATTATTCATGTCCTTTTTCTCTTTCTTCTTATATCTGTTCTAAAAATAATTCATTAACATGATATTGTTTATCCTTTGAGAAATATTGGTAACTTCATTCTCAAAATGATCAATGTCCCTTAATTTAGATATAATAGTATCTTTCTTGGATTTGTATCTAGTTATGCATTCTAGAGTATTGTAAGTAGATGTAATAGTGAAATTAAATCTTTCATTACCAATATTCATCTTATTAATCTCTACATATCCATTCATTATTGTTTTTTCTGAAGAAGAGTTCCAAATAACACATCATGAATGTTGTTAGATACTTTCCTATTCTCATCAATAATTGACCATTTAGATTCCCACTCATTGGGAATGATATAAATTATCTTTTCAATAAGAACCTCATAATCAAGTCTTTCTCACCCATATATTGAAGGTTTTTTATGATAGTAAATAATCTTTGTTTCACTTTTCAAAATTTTTCTCCATAAGGAAACCTAAAACCATGTTTTTTATTTCTTAACATAGCGCTTCTTGTTGTTATCACTATTCAAGTTCCACATGTGTAACTTCATGTTTCGTTAAAATACTATTATCAGCATTACAATAAGATATTTGACAATAAATATTCCAGGTCATGGATATAATAGAGTATTTTATACCTTGTAGTTTAATTTATATTCTAGTTTTTCCTAATTTTGGAATCTTATAACATATTTTTCATGAATCTTTTATTCACCAGTGATCAAGAAAAAATTATCTACTCTAGTTTTAGTAACAAAATTATTCATCCTATCTCTCCAATACTTATAATGATTACCCTAAAAAGTTTGTGGTCTTGTAAGATTTATATTTTCTATAGAGCCAACATTAATTACTATAATTCTAATAAAAAATAAGATATTTTCCACAAAATAATTATTAACAAAAGATTTTATAAAAAATTCTTCAAGTAAATCATAAAAAAGTAATGTTGTGAAAGTAAAGTTGACCAAGAAAACATAAATGTGTGTATAAGCACATTAAAGAACTCCGATTATACCAATTGTAGGATCAAAATGTAGATTCAGATGAACAATTATATGAATAGTAGATAATTTTATGTTTAAATCCTTTTGTTGTTTTCTTAAAAATTCAATTTTTGACAAGGATAAAGAAGTTGGATTTAAAACCCCTATTTAGTTCTTAACTAAGAAACAATCTTTCATAGGATCCAAAAATTTGGATATGAAACAAAACCAAGAAATTTTCTCTTAGAGAAGGATTCTACTACAAAGCGTATAGAATCATATTTATATTAGAGTATACAAGTATAATAAAGTATAAGATAGTTATTATTTCTTTCTTTAAATAAATACAATAGAATTAAATACTCATATCAATGATGAGTAAAGAAGTATAGAAAATTATTTTTACCCAAAGAGAAGGTAATCAAACAACCATAAATAAAGGTACCTTAGTTTATACTTTCATGAAATTCGGTCTTACCCAAACCAAGGTAATCACTCAATGAGAATATAAGAATATGTCATGTTATCCCCGAAAGCCCTCAAATATTAAGGTAGTCGAAACCTCTATCGTCTTATCCCCAAAATCCCTTGATTGTTCTGCTAATCAAGGTCACACTATGTAGGATAACCAAGTTTCTCATGGAATGAACAAGTTATTCCCAACATTCACACAAGGAATGAGAGTCTCTATCTAGAAATCACTTTATATCATCACAAAATATAATATCTTGATGTTTGTTGTAGTATATTTGGATCATTCAAATGATAGGGTATTTATTGATGAAAAATCCCAATGGTCAGATCCTTCTCCAAGGGTCATATATTTCCATAAAATTTCAAGGGACATGTACATGTGTCACCCATTAAACATTTACTTTAAAAATAGATTGTACGATAACATTTCTTGTATGTGAAATTTGGAAAATTACTATGTGTAAGATACATAAAAATGTAAGGAAACCATTTTTTATCTTATGAAAAATTAAAATTTAAAGGATCCCATAAAATGAAATGTTACTTTAACCAAATGAGGTAACTAGTAGAATTAAATTTAATCATGTTATTATGAAAGAGAGAATCAGTGTCTAAAAATAAGAACAATTAGATTCTAAAATAATAGATAATCAGAATAAGAAATCTTCAAAATTCAGAATCTGATTTATGATGAATTCATAATCATATTTCTAATGAATTTGGAGTTTTATTTCCAAAGAATCAGAGTCTGATTTTAGAAGAAATGAGAGTTTTATTTATGGAGACATCAGAGTTGGATTTTAGAAGAAATTTAATTCAAATTTCAGGATAAATTGGATTCTGATTTCAAAAGAAATCACACTCTCATTTCAAAAGAAATCGGAGTCTGATTTCAGAGGAAATTGGTGTCGGATTTCAAAAGTGATCAGTGTCTAATTTTAGGGATATTTTTGTCTTACAAAAATGAAGGTTACTATTGGTTTATTAAAACACTAGATAAGTCAATTAAAACCATAGGTAAGTAAAAACATTTCATAATAAAATTAAATTTTTTATAAGAAAATATTTCTTAGAGAAAGATTACTTTCTTTAAAGAAATGTGTTTGTATTTTCAAAACATAAAAGAGTGGAAAAGTCAAAAGGGGACTTATTGAATAAAAAATTATTGTACCCTAATTACATGGTCATAATAATAGGCTTTCTCTAGTTCTATCATCTCCACTGTGTAAAGAAAATTATAAAATTAAACTTGAGGGCTCCAAAAATAACTTTCTGATGACTCTATGGCATCAGGTTTGTAGATAAAATGTTTAGCATCAATTAAGGATTATGGATGGTAAGATCTAAAGTAAATTACCTTGGTATGAGAGAAAGTGTGATAAATTTCTTCTATCTCAAGAATAAAACCTCTACATTAGCATCTCAGGATGGATCCACATGTAATGCATGTTTGTAAACAAGATTGATTCTATTATATTCATTTTTCCTTTTCTTTTTCATTATTATTTTTCAAATTCCATTCCTAGGGTAGATCTCACATCCCTCACAAAACCACATATGATCCATCAAGGGATTCATTGGTATGGAAAATGTTGATTTTTGAACTTCCTAGTGCTGAAACTATACCAATTTTATTTTCATTTATTATATTTCAATTTAAAATACTAAGAATTAAATGAATCAAAAAGGGATATGGTTCACAACCAAGTGGTTAGATGAGAGAATAGTACATATCATAAAAGTGTAATCATCCCATGTTTTCTGAATTCCTCCCCCACACTTTTTCAGAGAAATCACTATGCATTATACACCGAGCATGGTAGGAAGGGAATTGGGCGTAAAATAGCCTTATCATAGTAGTTCATTCCTGGAAACAATGGGCTAAGTGACGGATAGATGTCAGAATGGTCTTAGGGAGTATGGCTATCAAAAAATGCCTCATTCATTTAAAATTTAAACCTATTTAGTAATTTAGTTTATAATATATCATTTCATGTTCTAGTAGGTTTATATGCCCCATGTATTTGTAATGAAATATTCTCATCAAAGAATATCAAATTCTAGGCTCATTTTCATCTAAGGTACTGAAAATAAAATAAAAACGTGAAATAAAATGGGAACAAACCCTATGTAATCGGTAAATTTATTATAATTTTATTGATTTTGAATATAATTAATTTTATAAACTCAAAAATCCTTCTACAAATTTTATACGTGAGTAAATCATGATTTTTAACAATTTTCAATTTAAATTATTATTTAATTAAAAGGGAATAATGAGTTTTTGGTTTAAATTATGATTATCTTTTGGAAAAATGTCTCCTAGACAAGTGATAACAATCATTAATTCAAGTGTATATCAAGTGAAATCTTGAGAACCCCCCCCCCCCACATGCTCGCACATAGTTAGAATGAGATAGTGTACCCACTATCTATGAAATCAATATGGTATTAGTGTTGCATATAAGGATAAAATGAAACTGAAATATTTTATGTGACAGTACTAATAAGTTCAGAAATAAGAGCACCCCGAGACAGTGGTATATCATAGGGGGTTTTGTAGCCTTCTTACCATTTAAATACATTAAACCATTGAAGTGGGTGAGAAAAGAAATCATTCTCTCGAGAAAAACATTAGTTCAAAGCTATAAATATGGAATAACATAGTAAAATAGGTAGGTACACTAAATGTGAAACATAAATAACCATTTTATTACATTTATGACGTTTGATAAAATGAATCCCCCTAATGGATGAGAATGAATGAAAAATGAAAAATACATATTAACAACGACTGGACTAGACAAAAAATGATATATGGGTGGGATTTGAGAATGTTCCAGCTTAATGTCGTTAACTAGACTGGTTAATAGAGATTATTGTCAGTTGTTCCACTAAATTAGTTTCTCATGTGCCTATAATAGCCTCTATCATAAGTTTCTTCAATTTCCAGTGGTATCTTTGGCGGATTAATCACTTATAACGTAGACACACGAAAAGGAGTGAGGTGAATTTTGAAAGGGATCATTTTTCATGGTGGAAGTTGGTTTTCATGAATCTCTAGAGAATGTTCATGTATTTTATCGATAATATCAATTACTTCTGGGAAAACACACTATTCCAAAATAGCTGGGGGAACTGTACCATTGAGAATAGTAGATTATTCCATGGATTTAGAAATTTTTATGTACAAAAATAGATGGTCAGAAAATCAAAATAAATGGATGTGAAAACGAAATCCCAGGTATATATATATAGTAAATGTCCATAAAAAATATGGTTAATCACAAAGGATACAACTGAACATCCAACCCTAGTATATAAATGAAATCTCAAAATGTCCCAAAAAGGTATACATAAGAAAACATAGGAGTCCATGCCAAAAATATCATCCAGCATCATCCCACAGCCAAGGTTTGAGATCCATAGTCTGGCAAAATCAGCATCAGCAGTAGTAGCAGTAATGGATACAGGGGATCCCACTACGGAAGGTGGGATGGTGGAGATTGGAATCTGGGATGGTGTGGTTAGTGGTGAGTTACTAATCTGTATAGAGTTCGTGTTTCTAGTAGCTGGATCAATAAGTGGTACCTCTGGGGTGTGATCGGTGGCTAGTCACATTCCCCTATAGTCTTCCTCCTCAAGAAAATCCTGATGAAATATTGTAATGTTGAGATCATGAGAATGGTCCAGCTGAGTGGAATGGAGTTGGGGAATAATATAGGATTATGGGCTGATTGTGGTTGGATATGGATAAGAGGGAAATGTAGTGGGCTCAATGATTCAGAGATGGAGGTGGGTTGATATTTGGAACAAATTCCCCAAAATGCACTGAATATTGGCCATGAGCTTTGTCAGGGTGTGATATGATGGGGGTCGTACAATTGAAAAGGTGGTATATGAGGTGGTGGGGGTCTAAATGGAGTAGGTGTGGTTATATAATGAGGTTGGGGTGTTGTATATTCTACTTCTACGACTATTTTCTCCAATGAGGTGGCCTCATGGATGAATGGAGCCCAGAAATACATGTCTTCATCTCTCACGAGAATCTTCATCTTGTAAAAAAACCATAGGTTCTATCATCTTGATGGGTCCAACATAGGTGAGGGGCTGCGAAGCATTAATGATTCCAAGGTACTTGTCTAGGTGGGTGATAAAAGATCCCCCTGTTAGTGTTCAGATTTTTCACTGAGTTTGGACCTCAAAATACTGTGCTAACTGGGTTACAATGTTTAGTGGTGGAACACCCTATGTAGCCAAAAGAATAAGAACATAAATCTAGATGATGTAGTCATGTGTCTCATTATGGTAGAACCATTCATGTGCCATGTCTCTATGAAATATGCGCAAGGCTAGGCCTCACAGCTGAATCGACTTTGTTAGTCGAGGGTTATGATGAAATTAGAGGTCATGGGATATTAATGGCCAAAGGTCTGGTGTAGTCTCATGAGATGGACTGGTCTGTATCATGGGATAAATGTTTGAAATAATTGACTCTTTTGTAAAATTGTCAAGCCCAACAACGAATTTGGAAAAACCAAGATCATCGGTGTCTGCCACCCTATCTGAAGCGAAGGCAGTCAAATGAGTTCTCAATTTTTTTCAAGAACTCTAGGAAGAATTCTTGGAAATTATCCTCATGAACATCAATAATACTATCGACATGAAAAGTACCCATAAGTCATAATATATCTTTGGTGATAATCAATTTGCGGGGATGCCCATATCCAGAGTTTTATTGTTCCTCATTGGTTTGTCCTGAATCTTGAGAAGATTTACACAATGTTGTTGGTTGGAGAAACTAATAATGGGGTACGGGTACAAGTTCTCATCTTTGGATGGGGACTATGACTCTTCTTATGGATCAGGTATTGTGTAGGGGTGCTTAGAATCTAGTTTTTTCTGGCCAGAGAAGGATGAGAAGTCAATATAAGTGGATGAGGAGGGTTTTGGGTGATTTATGCATGCTATGGATGCTAGGGTTGGTGTGCAGGTGAAGGTGGGGAGAGTGTGTGAGGGAGGTGATGGAGTGGGTTCTCCAATTTGGGGGGAGAGGGTGGAGGGGCTGGCGGGTTTGAGGGAAAAGGAGAGGGGAGATCATAACATGGAGGGTGAAAGACGAGGGGGTTCGTGGGAGGTGAAAGGTTGGGGGTGCAGCGTAGCAAGTCGTGACATGTGGGTCACGACCTTCTAATTAAAAAATGGTCCCAACCCTGTTCACTATTTTTACTAAGGGATCATGTCTTGTATGGGTAAAAATTAAAGACAATTATGGAACAAAAGTATATGTCCTGAAAAAATGTGTCACGTCATATACTACATTGTTTTGGACCTCTTTATTTCTCCTTACATGCCTCCCGCTCCTGCATACTCAATACTCTTCTATGATGATCCTAGTATACTTATCTAAAGATATCATATCTGGGGTTGCCTCCTAGTTAGCGCTTCCTATAATGTTTGTATATTGACAAATTTTAAATCATGGTTGAACTTGAGGATGATGAAAAAACCTTCAAGGAACGTTTCAGAAAAATTCTTTAACCTTTGACCATTCACCTAGAATAGTGGTCATCCATCACATTGAATTTCAATCATCCCATAACGAAAAATATGGATAACCTTAGATATTCTTGACCAAGATGACATAATATTTCTTGAGAATAATATCAATCTTGATTTAAATAGAAAAACACTATTTCTAAGGATGAAGGTACGCGTTGTGATGCATTGGTCATGACACTTCTTCATCTTCTGCTTGTAAATCCTCATGTTTTCATATGAATTTTTCCTTATTTCCTATAAAGTGGTTAATTGCAATAACCTTTCTTCTTGAGATTTTTCTTTATCTAAATTCATCTTCTTGATCACCTAGAGTGAACGATGTTATTTCTCCACTAGAAGAATACATGTCTTTCCATAAATTAGTAGGAATGGGATGGCGCCTATGGGTGTCTTATATTATATTATGTATTCTTGTAAAAAATCGTCAAACATTAGGATCCAATCATTGCTGCTAGTGCAGTTTTCACTTAAATCTACTTCACCTCCCTATTTTAGAATATGAATTTCCCACTTGTTTGTGGGATATAGAATGTTCCAGTGTTGTACAAAATGCTATATCTTTGGAGAATTTTCCACACTAGTTGATTGTAGAAATGTATCCCATGATCACTGATAAGTAACATTGGGAATCCAAAGTGTGCAAACACATTCATTCAATGAAAAAATATGACTACCTTTGCTGTGTCATGAGATGTTTATTCGACTTCAACCCACATAGATACATAATCTAATATTACTAGAATGTAATTTTTTCAAGGTGACATAGGTAATAGTCTTAAGAAATTTGATTCCCCAAATGTCAAAACATTCAACTTACAAAATGGGGTTTTGTGTAATATCATTTCTTTTTCTGATATTCCTCATTCTATGGCATATGCCACAGTGATGGAAGAACCTCCTGATATCTTTATGCAATGTATTCCAGAAATATCTTCATTGTAGGATCATATCCAATGTGCGCTTGGATCTATGATGACCACCATTTGGTGATGTTTGGTACATTTTAATTACATTCTGCATCTCTTCTTCGGGAAGGAATCATCTTAGCAGGCCACCAACAAAACGTTAGAATAGTAGTGGTTCATCCCAAAAGTAGTTCTTGGCATCTGATAAAAAATTCATCCACTACTAATACCAGAGGTCTTGAAGTAGAAATCATGATTCGCGATAATTGGCCATCTTGGAGACAAAGGGCTGGGCCTTGGAAATGAATAATTTCTCCTCATAAAAATCAACATCAATATCAGCCTCAATGATTTATTTGATGATGGTAAATAGAAATATGGATGGCTGGTATGCAATGAAATTTTATGTTCCCTTCGTATCATTGACCATTATATATAATTAATGTTGTAGAAGAATCTCGTGTATCATCCATTGTTTTGCATCTTTCTTGTCCATCAGGTATATAAGGGATGAACGATCAGTATGGACAATGATTTTTTATATAATAAGGTAAAAATGAAACGTTTCAAAGGCAAAAATAAAGGATATGAGATTTTTCACCCTAGTCATATAATTGATATGGGACCCATTTAATGTGTGACTGGTATAACATAAAGTGAAAAAGATGTTGTCAACGTATTGTCTAAGAAAATCTCCTATAACAAGGTCGATTCCATCACACATGATATCAAACTATTTTTCCTAGTTTGGTTCAATGAAAACTGGAGATGCAATCATAATGTTCTTTAGTGTTTTAAAATATCATCAGTAGTCCTCATTAAATTTAAAGGAATAATATTTTTATAGCAATTTTTTCGTTGGACAAGAGACTTTAGAAAAATCTATCACAAAGCATTGGTAGAATCTAGAATATTCAAGAAAACATCGGATTCCTTTAATAGTTGATGGTTTGGGTAGATATTTGCTAAATTTGATCTTTCATGGATCAAATTCAATTCTTAAATTGGATATCTTTTGGAAAAGCATGATCCTGTTCGGCACCATGAAGTGAATTGTTTTCTAATTTGGTGACAATCATTTATCCTCATAGTGTTGGAGAACTAAATGGAGATTGCTGAGACAAACATCGAAAAATACCCCATAAGCATAGAAATCATCCAATAATATTTCAATAAATTCATCATCCATATCATAAAAATTGTTTGTCATGATTATTTTTAATTGCACTGGATCATTACTCATACTGAATGAAATGCCTCTGTATGCAAAAGTATCAAATGGGAAGGTAAATTTGGTTTTCATCCATTCAGTAGGGTTGACTACAATTTGATTGTATCCTTAATATACATCCAGAAAATAGTATAAATCAGGACCCTATAGAATTTCTACCATCTTATCCAAAAAACATTAATGGAAAATGGCCTTTTCTAGTTACTGTTTTCAAACATCTATAGTCCACACAAACTCTCCATCCCATGATGGTGTATGTTGAAATCAGTTCATTGTCTTCTATCCTTATCACTATCAGTAATTATTTCTTGGAAATGACTTGAAGGGGGTTTACCCATTGATTATCTAAAATTGAAATGATTATTCTAGCATCCATGAGTTTCATTTATTCATCCTTGAAAACTTTCTTCATTGTTGGAATCAGCCACCTCTAAGTTATTCTTTTTGGTTTTGAATCCTCTTCGAGTAAAAATTTTTAGGTGCACTCAGTATGATTCATTCACTTTATTTATTCAAATTCCTAGTAAATTGATATTTTTTTATTTTTACGACATCAATTGGTTTTTCTTCTTGGTCATGGGATACATCAGAGTTAAGAATGACGGGAAAAGAGAATAAATGTCTTAATTATGATAACTTTACTATGTTGGGAAGAAGTTTTAATTATAACTGGGGTAGATGACTGATGGATAAAATAAATGGTGGCATAATATCTATGGTCAGTAGTTTGATAAAGAGAACATCAAAAAATTCATATTTTTCATCTTTATTTGATCATGAACAACCTCTTTCTTCCTCAACACCCATGTACTTATCTCATTTCTGATTTAGAGAGATGGCATTACCGTCCACAGTGTCATTAGAGTGTTGGGAATCCTTCATTAGGTTAAACACCACCTACTCTTCTCTGAATATAAATATGTGGTGTCCTTTATTAACAATAATCAGAGCCTTTAATGTGGCTAGGAATGGTCTTCCATGAATAACGGGGCATATACTTACACTTCTATGTCTAACATGAGAATGTCTGCTGGGAAAATAAACATTCCAACCATAACTAAATCATCATCAATAATTCCTTGGGGGTATTTAACTAAATGATTATCTGATTACAATAATACCCTTGTTGCCTTGATTTCTTGTATTCTGAGATTGTGGAAAACACACATCGACATTAGGTTAATGTTGGATGCAATATCACAGAGTTATCTTCCAAATTTTCACTCTCTTATTTCCCAAGGAATTAAATATCTTCTAGGACATATTTTATTTGGTGGGATTTCATACTATACAACTATAGATCATTCTTAATTTAATGAGATTAATCCCATATCCTATATATTTCTCTAATATGATAGAATTTCCTTGAGGAATTTGGCATAAATTGGCATCTGGTAAATTTCTTCACTAAAAGAAATATTAATGTGTAATTGTTTCGAAATTTCTATAAAATTTTCATTCTGAACCTCCTACGTACCTTTCATCTCTCTTTCTATAAATTTAAGGGGTGGTTTTTATTGAGATGTGACTATATATTGTGGTTCATGTTGCTTTTCTGGGGTCCGATCATTCCTAGATGGTACTGTTTCTTGGTGTTATGTGGTAATGAATTCTTCAACTTGTTGTTTCCTTGTCTCTTTATGAAGCCTGGATTTTTTAATCTATTGAATATAAAAAACTATTCCACTTCTCAGCACTACCCATTGGCTTCCCCACTTTAGTTTTTCTCAGTGTTACTAAGTATAGTACCTCGTAATCTATCAAACACAGTCTTCAAGATTTGACACATTTGAATCTCAATGTTTCGTAGAGTGGCTCCCTGATTTGGCATCTATGTGTCCATAGTGGTCATCCTTTGATATGACTATTGTATGAATTTTTTCATGAAATTATCCAAGTTACTTTTATGTGGTGTAGGTGGCTACTGTTTCAGCCATGGATAGGAGGGTTGGAATTCTTGTTGTTGTTGTCTTCGATGAAAGGGTTATTGTTGTAATTGAACATAAACATGTTTCTAACTTCACATTAAATGGTTCAATGGTGGATACCCTGGTGGTCCTTAATTGTAGAATTGATCCTGGCCACTATGCGACTAGAAATATCCTAGATTTAATTGAGGTTGCTACTTTGCAGGCCTCTACAGATGAAATTTTAGTTGTTTCTACTGAAACTATTGTGTTTTATAATTGTAGTTAACATAATTTGAATATTGTCGATTTTCATACTCATCCTCGTAGTATAAATATTGGTTAGGGAAATCAAACATCTCACATGACTAGATTTCTATGATTGAGTCAGGTGGGGTTGTGTTGTTTCTATCTAAAAAGATTCAATTTTCTTGGTTAGCACTTCTACTTGTGATGATATCAGAGTGTTTTTATCAACATGGTCAATTCCACTTCATGGTTGTCCACGATCACTTTTCCATAGACTAGAATTGTGAGAATTTACCCAAAATAGCTCTTCCTGCTTCCAGAAATTGGAAGATTAAGCTTCCATAAGTTTCATCATCGACAATTGTTCATGCCAGTAGCTCTAGTCCTTCATATAATGTTGTTAGCTGAATTTATGTGTCGAGTCCATGATGTATAAACTTTCTCATTATCTCCATGAATTTATCCCATTCATCCCATAAATATTTTTCATCTTCTTGGTAATTGTTTTGAAAATCATTATGGAGTTTCCGGTTATAGTTTGGTGGGATGTATTTGTCGATAAATGTCTTTCGAGGTCATCCCAACTCACGATTGACTCGGGATCGTGGATTTTTATCCAGTACCTTTCTCGATATCTTATTGAAAAGGGAAGACATGATGTCTTATTGAATCAGAAGAAACTCCCTGATAGTTAAAGCTATTTATAACCTTAAGGAAATAAGATATATGTCATATGAATATTTTCTTAGAATACCACTAAATTGCCACGTGTTCTGGATCATATTGATGAGTCTGGGTTAGATTTCTAATGTATGGGCTTGAATAGGTGGGAGAACAATGATTGGTGTCACACCATGAATGAATGGAAAACCATAGTCCATGATGGTATTATCTGGGTGAATCAGGTTCTCACTTGATATTATTTGATGTTTTTTCAGGTTGGGTCCCATAAAATGGTTTTACTCATCCATCACTGGTCGACGAAGTGAAGACAGATGCCTTTGGATTTTGGAATTAAATGACTATTATTATTGTGATTCAAGGTTCATTGAATGATTCAAGGGACCTTGGTACATGAACTAAGAAGATGATGAATACTTAATTGAATCTAGAAATATATTAAGAAAACAGAATGATGGAAATTAATCATAGGGTAAAACCCATAGTTCCTTTCTCAAATGTCGTTAATTCCCTTATAACGACACCGAAATTTGATGCATCCCCAGAGGTGTTGATACCACCTCTGGGCATGAGTCAAATTAGAATTTATATTTTGTACAAAATTCTCACTAACTACATATCCATACTGTAGTTGGATAATGGGGTAAACCCCCTTGGGAGAACATTATTTGATTGGGGAATTTAGGTTTCTAGACTTATTTGTGAGTCCTTTCGAGAAGTCTTCATTGTTTGAGAGTTTGATCTACTTTCTTATTTATGTTGAATTTAACAGATATTAATGATGGGTTGGGATCAAGTTGAGTATATGGGAGAATGATGGATTTCAATTCTAATATTGGAATGATAGTATGTCTTAGTCTATTAATAAAATAGAGGACGCTAGTCGGCTTCGGTGTTAGCTACCTAGACCTTCCTTGAAAGTAACCATTCCATTATTGGGAGATAGAGACTACCTAGTTCCATGATGTAAGGATTATTAAGAAATAATGTCTCCTATGCTAGTGATTATAGCCTAGTCAAAATCAATAAGGATAGGGTTGGTTACATGAGTGTCTCTTGGTCAGGGACATTCACACAAATGGGATAGACTATTCATTTATATCAAAATAACAAACTCAATTGGGTTTGAAATGTTTAGAATTAAATGTGTATTTAAGTGTACGGACACATCGAGCTTTATTACCCCTAAATAATTTTAGCTACTAATTAGGGAAGGCCATCACATAAGAAAACAAAGACTGTTAATATATTTCTATCTATCACATCATGTTTCTCATGATAGCAAATGATAATGTGATTTTTTGGGGAATGGTACATGCATTACATACCTAATCTCAAAGAACATGGACTATATTGATGAACTATGTAATCCATTTTTATGTATCTCAAATAGCAGAGAAATTTTTTTTACCCCGAAATCTCATTTCTATATTCTGAAGTATCAATGAACAATGATTTCATCTTGTATAAAGAAACACTCTTTTTCAACCATGAATACCATGGTACATCTCCTCCTATAAATTTATAGATGTCTATGACCATATCATCATTTGTATAGAACTTTAAAAGTGGCCTGACTCCCCCATAGCACAAATATATCTTCCAAGTACCTTTAAGATACCTTAGAATCCACGCCACTACATCCAGATGATGCTTCCATTAATTGGAGAGAAATTGACTCCCGATCGATACTGCATGGGAAATGTATGATCTTGTACTCACATTAGTGTACATCAAGCTTCCAACTACTGAGGAGTATGGTATCATCTCTATAGCCTCAATATCATTCTTAGATGATGAGAATTATAGTGACCCTCACTTTTCAAACATTCACATAACATAACATTTTTTGAATAAATAAAACATTCTAAAAATAGATTCCCAAACATTTTAATTGGTTTAATCTATTTTTAAACATGAAAATACAAACACTGATACATAAGTTAACTACATTATCTCCCACACGGTTCTTCTTGACCATAACCCTTATTAGCACATCAAACACAATACAAAACATTATAACATGGGGAAAGAAACATAAAATGGGTGAGATCAAATTCTTAATAATGGTAATATAGGGGGATATGTAAGAATAATCATGAGAATGAAGGTATTTGAACATGGTCCTGAATATATAATATTATACCCTTCTTATCCAATATCATATACATTAATCATGGTATGAATATTTGATGTTAATAAGACATGAATCATAAAAAAATATAAAACATAACACGTGAAATCATAACATATGAATAAGAAATGTAATTATTCCCAACATATAAAAATATATAATGATTTCTATATTAGTCAAGGAATTTCTTCAAAGACTATATTAGTGGATAAATTCTTTTACTAAATAGGGATCACACCCTGTTATAGCCCGATAATGCTGAACAAAGTTCACTCCCCATTAAAAGACTGTAATATTTTTTTGAGTTCATTTATTGTTTTAGACAATTCTATCTCGGGATATATAAATCTTTATCAAATTCATTGGAAGGAGATTTAGGTCCCACTCATCTCATAAAGAAAGAATACATACATGTTTCAGAAGATCATAAACAATCATATCAAACCCCATGAAATGAAATGGGTTTTATAAATGTTTAATAATATCACAACCTATATAAAAAATATAGGATTCATAATCATTTCATCGTAATCATAAACAGGGGAAAAATAGGGTTTCGAAATCATATAACCTATGAAATAACAATGGGTTTCATAAACATCTTTCAACCAAAATAGAATCAATTCATAGAAATAATATTAATGGAGATATTGAATAATTTTACTAGAATGGAATGATTAAAAAAATTGATATTATAATATATAGGAAATACATTTGAATGATATTTCAAGAAAATTTCATGAGGAATATATCCTTTCTACATTAAAAATGAATTTTAAAAAATAGAATCTTTTTGAAAATCAATCTCTTTGAAAATAGCTTTTAAAACATATAATGAAAGAGTTGAAAACCATAAAACGTTTTAAAAATAATTTTTCCTAGATATTAGACTTCAAATATATTGTGAAATAGTTTTACAAAATGGTTTTTAAAATTGGGTTTTTGAAAATAATAGATTTCATACCAGAGAGAGAGAGAACTAGGTTTTACAATAAACATAATCCTAAGTACCTAATAGTGGAAAAATAGTATTTATACATGGATATATCATTAATAAAGAGTGGATAAAGAAAATCATTATTTTTGTTAAGATATGTATCATAAAAATTAATTATAAAAATCTTAAAAATAAACAATATCGATGTACAATGAGATTGATTCAATAAACTATTACAACATGGTAACTTGAGATCATATTCTCCATATAATAAAAAGAAATCACATGATTCTTTAAATATCATCAACATAATGAAATTCAAGACATACCTTTTAAAATGTAATTATATACACCATGGAAGATAATTTAGGTGAATAAAAAACATGAATTTGAAAGAAGGAAAATTGAGAAAAAACTATTTTTCTGGTTTAGTAATTTTTAAAACTTAAACCCCATGAACGAAAGATAACAAAATAGATTTCTGAATAACAAAACATTTAAGTAAAGTATATATATAATACAATCACGGTCAGTACATACACAAAAAAAATGTATATAGTAGAGAACATATAATGTATCTCATGAAAATAATAGGTGAGATAAAATCCCCTTACCTTGTGCCTTGACTCTCATCGTACTCATTCAAACCACTTATTAATCGGGTAACTACTTTTTGTTTGTTCCAAAAGGATTATTTGGATTTACTTATGCCAAGGAAAGGATTATATAAAGTATAGAATATTTTTTGGAATTTATTTGGTAGATATCTAATTTCCATAAGAGGTTTGATGTATGTGAGGAAGTGGTAATGTTTGTTCCCATTTATAGGTAAGGAAAAGGACTCATATTGATTTCTTTTAAAACCAGGTAGGTGTACTCATGCAATTACCAAAAAAAATTCATAAAAACTATCATAAATAATTAATGTAATGTGTATTTATGAATAATTCTTACCCAATTGGTTTTTGAGACGTTTCTATATTATTTGGGCCCATAATATTAAGATTTAGTTCCCAATTAAGATTAATATGACCTTAATTGCTATGATTAATTTAAATCACTATTACGAATAAGTTTGGAAAAAAATTAATATGATCTAGTTATACACTAAATATTATACTAATTTTAATTTTTAAATTTAGTTTCTGAAAATTATATTCATATAAGTTGAAAATAAGATATTAATTCTGATCCCGTAAATGAGATAAAATTACAAGTATTTAAAGTAGAAAAAAGATCAGAATCTTATTAAGTGTTAATATTAAATTTCAATGTCAAATTTATTTTGATGACATATATGTATTAAAATATGTATAATTGATATAATTTTACCATAAAAAAATTTAAAATATAATTTAACATTAATAATTATTTAGAAAAGGTAGTTTTTAAATAAAAAGTTGTATTTTTTCACTATTCATCAAAAAATGATGTATCTAAAAAAAATTAAAAAAATTACACATCAGTAAATTTAGACATTATGAATTAAAAAATAAAGTTTATTTTATCATAATATATTTCTAATTATGTCTAAAATGAAATTTATTATAAAAATTGGTTCATTCGAGAAAATGAAAATTTCCTAAACATAAATAGACATTAGGAAAAGTCATATATTTCATTAAAAATATGTGTTATCTATGTAAAATAATTTTAATAAATATTTTCAAATTGGTTATTACTTTTCATATAACTCTATTTAATGGCTAGTTTATAAATACCCCATTTAAATGTTATTTACAATAAAATGATTTTCCGTACTAACATCGGTGTTACATGTAACGTATTATTTGTTTATGTTCCATGAATCGCACACCAAGTTTATGTTGTGTGTAAAATATTCCAAGTGAGTTATGTGTGTAACATATGAAAATATGGTTTCTTATAGTGTAATCTATGTCTATTCTGTTTGAAATTAATTCATGACATAGTACATTACATGAGATAATAAAATATTTAATTTATTTGAAAAAAATGTCCATAAAATATTAGGTTATTGTATTATACTCCCCCGCCCATAAAATTAACTCCTCCCTTAACATTCATCACTCTAGTAATAAAAAATGAGTATTGTTATGCTTCATAATATCTTAAAATTCCCATGCATCTTCCTCTAATTGATGATTTCTCCACAAAACATTGACTTGGTGGGTGATCTTGTTTTGTAGAATTGTCTATGTATGATATAAAATTTAAACTCATTGTTATTCATAATAAATATCATGATCTAGGGGTATAACCTATGAGCTTATTACATGTGATGTTTTAAGTATGCACTTCTATGGGAGAGAAATATGCATCACATCATTAACTTAAGAGGGATTTGGAAAAAGTTCTAAGAGACATCCTACCATCCCCATATGATCATGAATCTCAAATGTAAATATATACCTAGGGATTAGTTTCCCATTATTCTAAAATCTCATAAATTTATTCCATGGTGAGATTTATAGAAACACATTTTCACCGACTTCTAATTATAGATAATGTTGACAGTTATCATCATAAATTTTCTACCATATTTTTGATGCTTTGGTATGTTGTTGATGGTTCTAACCTTCTTAACCATTTCATCAGTAATCATAGGTTCTAATATATTTTTTTACCAACCTCATCCTAACACATTAGATCTCTACATTTATTTTTATATAGGGATTCATAGAGTTCCATCTAAATTCATGAGAGAAAGATGTTGTTTTAAGAGAACGTAGCTAGAGGAATCTGTAGATTCCAACAACCTTTTAAATCTAATGAAAAAGATATAAATATTTCATATAAGGTCTGGATTGTTATTTCAAACAACCCATCTATCTAAGGATGATAAGTAGTGCTGAATGTGAATTATGTGTCATGTTCTTTCTGAATACATCTCTAGAACAATGAGGTAAACCTCAGATCCCGATCCAATACATAATAATGGGGTACTCCTTGTAACCATAACACTTCATTAATATATATAATAGAAAACTTATCTAGATATAATTCCTCTCTGATATTTATGATTCGTGATGACTTAGTAAGGAAATTGACTACACCACATATAAAATAAATCCTTATATATTTTGTGTTGTCAGAAGAAAAAATACATAGTGGTGTTCTCCCATTTCCATTCTGGTATGGATAATAGTTATGAAAACTCTTTTTAATTTTTTATTTCGGCATTTACATGTTGGGATACCAAGCACTGAGATAAATATTCTTTGATATATCTCTTCATTCCATTCCACTATAAGTATTATTTCAATTCCTTGTATATCTTTGTTCTTCTAGGATTAATAGAAAATGAAGAACTATGAAATTCTTCTAATATCTCATTCTTCAATTATTTTGTTGAAGGAGAAAATACATGGTTCGTAAACCATATAATTCCATCCTGATAAAGGTTAATCTTAAGAACATTTCTGGCATTCTCTTACATCTCTATATCTTCCTTTTGTGCCTCCTTAGTCATATCTTGGTTAGAGGGTTCAACATTTATTTCTGAAAGATAATATATTCCCCTTCCTTTATTATTTCTACATCCATCCTTTTCAAATCTTGAAATATCCAATCATTTTTATCCTAATGATTGATAATCTTGAATGATCCTTCATTCTAAAATCATCTGCAACCTTGTTCACTTTTACAGGGAGGTAATGTATTAAGTAGTCATAATCCATTGGTAACTATAACCAAACTACACGATGCATGTTCAACTCCTTGTATTTTAATATATATTTCATAGTTCCATTAATAGTATATATATCACACCTTTTTCTTTAATGATAATTCCACATAATATTTAATGAAAAAAGTACAACTGCAAACTCCAAATCATGAGTTGGGTAATTCTTCTCATGAATCTTCAATTGTCCTAAGGCATAGGTGATGACCAGGTTATTCGACATAATAACACTTTCCAATCCCTTCTTGGACGTATCCTTATAGATTAATAACGATTCTTCACTGCATGGCAATGTAAAAACATGTTTACTTGTTGAACTTCTAATTAGTTCCTAGAATATTTCCTCACCTTCGTCTGTCTAGATGAACTTGAAAACCTTATGGGTTTACTTGGTCAAATAATAAGATATTCATGAGAACTTTTTGGAAATCTGTCAATAATATCCATCTAAACTATGAAATCTATGCATCTTGGTCCTTGTGGTTGGACTAGGACAACATTCCATAGCCTCCATCTTTGATGGGTGTATTATTATACCATCTATTGAGATTATGTGACCCAAAAATGAAACCCTTTTTAGGCAAAATTCAATTTTTTTTAATTTTTCATATATCATCTCCTTCTATAGGTTCTTCAATAAGATTTTTAAGTGATATTCATGCCCTTTATTTCTCTTTGAATATATTATAATTTCATTTATAATGAAAACTTCAAATTGACTGATGTAATCTATAAAGACTTTATTAATTAAATCTAAGAAGATAACAAGGGAATTTTTGAGACCATAAGGAATAACAATATAATCATTACTTCCATAACATGTATGCAATGTTTTCTTTGATATATACCCTTTCGTGACCCTTTATTTCTTATTTCATGAATGAAGGCCAATCTTGGAAAAGTATTGAGCTCCACAAAATTGACCAAACAAGTCATAAATATGGGGAAGAGGATATTATTTCTTGATTGTGACCTTGTTGAACTATTGATAATCAATGAATAATTTTATTGATCCATATTTATTTTTACAAAAAGAACCGGAAAACCCCATGGAGACACACTTGGCTGAAGGAATACTTATCAAGGATTTCATGGAGTTTCATATTCAATTCATACCACTCAATTGTATTCATTCTATAAAGAGTCTTTGAAATTGTTGTGGAATAAGGTATAAGTTCCTTTCAGAACTAAACTTCAATATTTTGTGTAATGCTAGGAATATATTTTAGAAATACAATCACAAAATTTCGGACAATAGGAATATCATTGATGTCAATTTTCTCCCCAACAATTTGAGAAAACAATTATGGGAATTAATACCCATACACAGGATGTAATCTCAATATTAATTTCATACATACCATCACATGGATAGATGATCTTAATAGGGTTAAAAATATCAAAATTAACATCCATTACTCAAAAATTGATGTGGGATTTAAGAAGATAAATCCAATACATGCCTATGATGAAATCAAAATCAACCAAAGGTAGGATGAAAACATATGCAGGAAGCACATTCCAACAAATTTTAGCAACATACGAATAACAAACTTGAGCAGAAATCACCATATCACTAGATATTTGAACTGTTAATTTTACATCTAATTATTTTGTAGGAATCTTAACACCCTTATAAAAAAATAGTTATGAAATAGTGGGTATATCTAGATTGAAAAATGAAATTAGAAGTTCTAGATTTGATGGTAAGTGTACCTTTCATCACATAATTATCACATGCATAATTATAAATAGTGATTCCATGGGATTTTCCATTTTCCCTTGTCTTAAGAGGTTACTGATTTTGATCATTGTCACCATCCCATAAGTTTGGGAAGTGGAGAGCATAATGCCCATTGTCCATAAAAATGTAGCTCGAAATCATATAAGGTTCCTTCATTATAGTTTATCCTCATTTACAATGTTATCTAACTTCTTCGGATCACATCGGAAATAAATTTCCCAATCATATTCTTTTTCACACTTATAATTTTCACTCGATCCCTTAAAACAAATTCCCCCTTGTTTCATCCCATACATAGAGCATAAATAAAATATCAACATCCTTTCTCCGTAGTTTTTAGTGTCTCTTGTGAACTCCATCTTCCTTTAGATTAAATACCATGAGGTTGATACGTGACATTAAACTCCATTTCAACCAAGATTTCACAATAATAAATCTCTCTATAGCTAATAAAGTATCTTACAGAAAAATCCCTTCAGAGACTTGGATATAGGACATTGAATGAAGGTGGAAATTACCTCATTAATGAGGTGGATCAGAAGACCCTCTAAATTAAGGAGGATGTTACTTAATGAAATAATCAATTTATTTTTTTCTATTCTTTTCTCATTTATAAGTCCACCAAGATTCGTATCTATAAAAAATTGTATGAACATAGCAATGAGGTTTTTTATTCTAGATCGCATAGCATTAGGTTTCCCTAGAGGAAAATCATTTCATTTTCTATCACAATTACCACTAACATAGTTACTTTGAGTTACTATCAATGAGTTAAACCAAATACAATAGTGTATGAAATACTTATCATAACAAGGAACCACATAATCCGGAAAACTCACTGATAGGATATCTAAATTATGACCCCTTCCTTAATATATTACATCATAGGTTTATGATATTATATTCACATGCCACATATATTTAAATCCCTCATGATCTTTTGTGAAGAGTTTCTTAATTTCTAATGCGTATCCCTTGGGAGTGTCAAATCAATCATGCAATAGGTCCCATTGTCATGTATCGAATTACCCCAAGTCCGGCCCAAAACATCTTATCATAATTTTTACCCCAAGGTATATATGTTACAAATCCACATCCACTAGTATTATCCAAAAAAGAATGTATTACTTGGAAACCACTCACTTTATCCTTCACAAATATTCCAGGAAATTTTCCTATAAATTTCATTACTCATAAACCTATAAATTGACATGCAGTTTAGGATGTCATTAATGTTTTGTCATCTGAGATTAAAAAGGTTAAATAAACCATTGTTCTGATATAAACTATAGTGACCCTCATATTTCAAAACGTATGATTATATAACATTTTAAGAATACATAAAACATCATATAAACATATTCCCAAGGACTATAATTGTTATAGTTCATCTAAAAACATGGAAACATAAACATCACAACTTATGTGAGATACACTATCTCCCACTAGGTTCATCTTTTTTAAAAGTATTCTTATAAATATAAAACATAATACATATATTCATAACATGTGGAAGGATACATAAAAAGGGGTGACATTAAATGATTAATAATGGTTAAAAAGGGATATATTTAAGAGTAATCAAGAGAATAAGGGTTTGAGAACATGATCACGAAAATAGAAGATCATACCTTGCATATCAAAGATCATATACATGAATCATGCATAAATAATTGTAGTTCCTCAGACATGAATCATAAGGAAATAGTGAAAAAAAGAAATGAATGTTTAACATAGGAACAAAAAATGGAATTCTGGTAGAAAAATAAGAATATATGAATATTTACATAGTAGTTAAGAAATTTCTGGTATGACTATCTTGGGGGAAAATTTTTGTTACTAGACCAGGTTCAGCCCAATTCCAGCCCTGTAATACTAAATCGATTTCACTCCCCATTCAAGTGCTATAATACTGAATTGAGTACATTTCTTATTACATTAATGTCTAAATCATGAGATATAAATTTTTACCCAATACATTGTTGGTAGATATAGTTCTCAGCCATCTCATAATGAAATCAACAAACATGTTCTACGAGATCATAGATAATCACATCATAACCCATTAAATGAAATGGGTATTACAAACATGTAATCATATCATAATCTGTGAAAAAAATTCCTTATAATCATTTCATCAAAAGAATAACCCATTAAAATAATCTAGTTTCAAAATCATATAACCCCTGAAAAATAATTAGGTTACACAAAAATCATGTTATAAAAACATAATCTATTAAGGGAAATAATATGTATGGAGATATTGGATAATTTCCTCAAAATGAATTGATTAGTGGAAATGGATGTCATTTTAGATGGAAAATAATTTTGAAATTTCTTTTAAAAACAATTCACGTGCAAAATAACATTTATGCATTCAAAAAAATAGTTTTTAAAGCATAAAACCATTTCAAATACCTTTCCATTTAAAATACCATTGAAAAAATATAAAAAATATTTGAAAACCATAAGACTTTTTTTAAAATCCTTTTTCCTTAAAATGGGATTAATAAATATTTTTAAATAATTTTTTGAAACAATTTTGAAAACATTGTTTTTGAATACAAAAGATTTCTTACCAGAGAGAGGCAGTCAGATTTTAATTAAAAATGATATCTTAGGTACCAAGGGTTGGGAAAATGTTCTTATACTTGGATATATGTTAAATAAATATAGAATAAGGAAAAAATTTAATTTTATTGAGATATAAATCATAATATTTCATCAATGTATGCATAAAAATAAATAATCTCTAAAATAGATGATACAATTTCAATAAACTCTTATAACATGGAGACATGTGATCATATTCTCCATGTTAGAAAAGGAAATTACATGAAGCTTAAATTATGATAAAAAAAATTAAATTAATTCTATAACATGTAAAATAAAATTATATACACCTCGAATGATAATTTTGGTTAAAACAATTTGTCACGAATAAAGAAATTAGAGACCAAACTATTTTACTGATTCAGTAACTTTTGAATCTTGAACCCCATGAGTGAAAGATCATAGAATAGATATGTGAATACATATAATTTTATGAATAAGATACATAAAATTAAATAAATGTAAGTAAATACACCAACAAATGAATAATTAGTGAACATAGATTGTATCTCATGGAATAAAAATTGGGATGAAAACCTCTTACCTTGCGTCTTGACACTCCTTATACTCGTTCAAACCACTTCGTAATCAGGTAACTACTTTTGGATTATGAAAAATGGATTACTTCGATTTAGTTTTCAAAAGGTAAGTCTTGTAAGAGGAATAGATAATTTATAAGATGTTTATTGAGTAGATATTTTCTTATTTGAATAGGCTAGAGAGGTGTGAGGAAGTGGGAGAGTTGGTGGCCTTCTATAGGGAAGGAAAAGGACTCACATCGAATTTTTAAAAACAATTTTGATGTATAGATGTTATCACCAATAAAATGTCAAAAAATCAACATAAATCAATAATGGAAGGTTTAGGGCCGAATAATGGCCATCTAATAGGATTTGGACAAGTGGATAGGTCATTTAGATCTCTATTATTAAGGTTTAGTCCATAATTAAGATTAATTTTTCATTAATCGTTCTGATAAATTTTAATCACATTTACTAAAAATTTAGTGAAAAGTGTACATGATACAATAAGACTATAAATTTATACTAATTCAAATTTTGTATATATGTTTTTCAAAACCAAATTAGAAAATTAATGGATGCTACTAATCCTAGAGACAAGATGAAGTTACACATTTTAAAAGTAAAAAGAATTTCAAAATATTATTATGTTTTTATAGTCAATTTCATAGTGAAATTTATTCTAATGTCCTAAAATGTATTAATATATGTAAAATTGATCTAATTTTCCCTTAAAAAATTAAATTATAATTTAGAATTATTAATTATTTAAATGAAAAGGAATGTATTATATAAAAATTAGTATTTATCACGATTCAACAGAAAGTAAAGTTTCTCAGAAAAATCTGAAAAATCACCCTAAGATTATTTTTAAATTATAAATTCAAAAATATAGTTTATCTTATCAAATTCAATTTATAAATTTTTTATAAAATTATTCTTATTATAAAGGGTTTTTCATTCAAGAAAACCATTTTTTTAATACATAAACGGACATTACCAAAAGTCATATATTTCATTAACAGTATTTGTTATCAATATAAAATAATTTTTAAAAAACTGAAAATTAGTTATTACTATTCATATTTCTATTTTTAATGTCTTGGTATCATTTAAATAATTTTAACAATAAAATAATATTTCATAGAAATATCGATGTTCTGTGCAACATACGCGAAGTCGATGTTTCGTGTGTCACACACTGAGTAAGTATTGCATGTAACATAAGCCAAGTTGATGTTTTGTGTTAAATATGATGAGATGATTTTTTGTAACATATTCGATGTATATTACTTGTGAAAGTTATTCTTGACTTAGTTCATTGTAAGGAATAATTAATAATTTAATATATTCAAAAAATGTCCATAAAAAGGGCAGGGTGTTACAGGCATAAATTCTTGCACAACTTCAAACGGTAGGGAAGAGGAATGATTACTGGTTACAATTTTCCAATGTTGAAACATTTGAGAACATTTTAAATATACATCTCCAAAGATATCCATAACAACCTCTTATTTCTATTAGGAATAATATATATCCCCAAAAATTATTGTGCTACTCACAATCCCTTCATATCAAAATAATTAGATAACTCCTTTAACATAATAATATTTACTACATACTTCACAATGAAAAACATGTCATCAATATAAAGTAGAATAGAAGCAATGTTACCATCCGGAAATCTCTATATGTAAACACACTATTTATCCATTGTCATCTGGTTTCTGTGACCCAATATGAATGAGTCAAACTTCTTATTAAACTTTATGTCATATTATTTTAGTCTGTACAAGATCTAACTGAATTTGAAGATGATATTTTCTTGTAAAAAAACCTAAAAACTTCCCGATAATTCATATATATCTCCTCAGAGGTGTCCCCTTAAAGGAAATTTATCTTAATGTCTATATTTGAATGCTCTTTGTCCAAGAAATTCACCAATCATAAAATCGGATCGTATTGAATCCATCATCACAACGGGAGAAAAATCTCATCAAAATAAACTCTTTTCTTCTTTAGTAATACCTTCAAAACTATCTATGATTTTTTTCTGAGCTCATTTTTTTTTAGTCTTCTTCAGTATGACCACACATTTATTAATTAGGTCCTTCTTATATTTGGGTAGTTCCTCCAAATAGTATGCTTGATTCTTCATTAAAGACACCATGTCTTCCTCTATTTCATGAAACCACTTAAGTTTTTCAGGATGGGACACCAGTTCCTGGTATCCTTACAGATCCCCCGCATTAGTTTTAAATAGTTACTCCAACAATAAATATTATGTGTATTGAATCCTTCATCATATTGGTATTCAAAATCGTAAAATGTTAGCTGTGAGAGTCATAATATCACTTAACTCTTATGATTTTTCTATAACTTCTTGTAGAGAGGATTGAGTCTCCCATGCTCAATATCCTCCTGCACTACTTCTTGGTCTACTATCAATGACTCTTCCTACACCTCCTCCTATTCATTCACTTGTGTTTCTTATACAAGTTTTGGATCATGAAATTATTTCTCAACACATTACCTTCAATACATTCCATAATTTTGTAATTCCTCATTCTTCGGGTTCGTATGGAATTAAAAATCTCTTCTTTTGATATCCTTATTCTCATTGAAGTATAAAAGTCAGCATTCAAACTATTCTTCTCCATATACAATAAAGATTCATGGATTAAATTGATTTTTACCTTCATCCTCTACTCTTTGGATACATGTGAAAATTCTGAACATCCAAATACTCATAAATGAGAGTAAGATGGATGTTTACCAGACCATCCATTTTATATAATCTCAAAATTCATCATGACCAATGGTGGTATGTTGACTAGGTAGCATTAAACTTTACCATATTCTCCACTAAACAGATTATAAAACATAACCAAACTCATCATGATTCGGACCATCTCCATGATGGTTTTGTTCATCCTTTCATAAACTCTATTGTATTTTGTGGTGTATAAGACAATCCTCTCATGTTGGATGCCTTGACACCGATAATAGTGATAACATTCCATGGATGAGAACTATCCTTTATTTTATAAATGAATACAAATCTACTTCTGTCTTGTTTCACACTCAAAAATGGAATGTAATATCATCAAATTGTCTAGTACGTAGTAATTTATCTATAAGAAGAACACATATACCCTTCAATATGCATCATAGATATAGGATACAAAGTATTTATTTCTTCCTAGTAGAACCAACTCCATAGGTCCACATACATTAGAGTGCACCAGATCAAAAACTCTAATCTCTTTGATAAATCCATATTGAATTAGACTCTATGATTCATTACATAGAAGCGTCATTTACAAGTATCAAGTGATGAATTCCAGTTTATAACTATGTAATTTTTCTTTATAAGGGTTGATAAAAATATGTCACGAATGTGGATGAGTGTCCTATGAAACATATTGGATGATGTCTCTCCCACCACTTTGTTGAGGAATTCCTCACATATCATCACATGAGTTTTCTACAACATACCACATATGTTTCCTCGAGATAAGACAATATCTCCTTCCATTATCTTCAATGATCCATTAATGATGTAGTTTTAATAGCCTTTTTGATCAAATGATGTACCTGATAAAAGGGTGATTTAATGGGCTATAACATATCGAACATCATTTAGGGTGATTTTTATTCAACATTCATCATATCATAGATATCACCAATTCCAAAACTCTACTCCAGACTGGTATTTCCCATCCTGAATGCACCAAAGTCACCAACATGATTATTCATGAAATAACCACGATGCGGAGTGATTTGGTATGATGGTGCAGTATTGATAAACCATTGTGTGTCTCAAACTGATGTATAACAACATGTATCTTCCAAGTCATTGAAGCAAAGAACAACATATATAGTTATTGACACATTTGCATCTCCATTTCTTATTTTAGGGTTAAAACTTTGACGCTTTTCTTGTAGAACGTTTTAGAAAGTGTCCCTCTAGGCCGCAATAGTAGAACTTGTTTATTGGACTCCTTCTATCATGGAATATTCCTTTTTTCTTTATTTGACCTTGATTTACTTCCCCTCAAATTCATCCTTGTTTTCTACCTCACTTCTCCGAAATGTGATCTTATGTTTGGTTTAACTCACATCCTTCCTTCGGGCCCCTTTATTTAACAGTGTATATTTTACCATCACCATGGAATGTTTTCCACCATGATCTGAATTTTTTAGTAAGAAGACAAGAATGCCCATGTTTTGGAAAAGTGTGCAGAGAAGGTGGTTTACATGGTCTTCTTCATTCAGAGTCATACCAGTAGCCAAAAATTCATTCACTGGGTTTTGAAAATTTATTGTGTGCTTGACTATAGATATTTTACTCTATAGTCGAATATTCAACAACCATTTCACAAAGTGGATATCTGTTTCATGTGGTAATTGAATTGTAATAATTTTTATACATTATCAAAAGTTTATACAGGCCATTCTCTTATGTAACATGGTGGTAGATGTTGTGATTAATCCATTGGAGGATTTGACCTATCATCTTTTTTTAGATTCTTCCACTCTGACTACATGGTGTCATCAGTGTCGACTTACTTGTTCTCAACAGGATCCGAATGATATTTCACATTAAGGATATCTTCCATTAAAGACTCCAAAATTGAGTATTTTTAATAATTAAATAGGGTCATCACTTTTATGGATGGTCCCTCCACTTAATTTCATTTATATAAATTTTTATTCCAAATATGAAAAAATAGACGTCTCTATTGTGTCTAGAATGGTTTAAAATTGTGGAATCGACTCTTGAATTGTTGTAATTCGACACTGATTGATGAAGACATTACCAAATCAGTATCAATGGATGGTATTGATCGATGAAGTTGAGATGACATAGTGTATATGTGTTTCATTGGATAAGTTCCTAAAAATCACTAGAAATGTCACCAATGAAATAGCAATACCATCTTCTCTGGTAATGGGATATTATAGCACCTCAAGTTTGGCCAAACATTGGTCAGGCCTAGGAAGATTATTTTTCCTCAATTTTCGATGTCGGTTATTCCGTTAGAATTAGCTTACCATGGTATTTCATAATATAATATTATTATTGGATTTTGAGCAATATAAATTTTTAATTCACTGGAAAATATACACTGGTCATCATTGTTTCATCAAAACCCCCTGATAATATTTTTTGTGATTCACTGATCAAAAATAATCTTTGAGCAATAAACCTACCATTATTTCACCACGAATAAAGCTATCAAAAATCCCTCATAGCACCATTATCTTTCTACAAATGGAGATCCCCATTATTTCTAATAATGGGGATCTCTGTCTTATATATGATAAATATACTGAAGCACTCCTGGGCCATAATTTATAATTGTGGCGTGAGGTTTCAGGTTTGACACAACAACCACTAATACCCTACCAATCCCCACCTACCATGATGGGAAGAGTTGGTGTACTAGAAACCTACCACGACAGTTGGAAAGAACACACTACATTAGGATAGAGAAGCACCAAATAATCATTTCCACCAAGAGGCTGAGAGACTATCTTAATGAAGATTGTGTTTCAGGAGTGGTTATGAGAGATCCATTTATATGTATATAAGAGAAACAAAATAATCATTATGGATAAGAGAAAGGTTATCCACACACAATAATTTCCCTAGCACATCGCCAATTACATAGAGATAAAGGGACTCTAGAACGACATAGTGATTCCTAGGAGATCAACCCAAATCGAAACATAGGGGATGTGGCGACCAGTATGGATGCTGATCCAGAACATGGAAAAATTGAAACACCTCTTATCAATAAAATGTTCGGTATGAGAACAGGTGAGAAAGAAGTCATCCCATGAATCCATAAACACAAAGAAATACTTTTGGGGAAGGAAAAAAAATGCAAACTAGTGATTCTATGGCCCATGAACCGATGAAGGACTCAAACTCAATAAGTGATGGATGATTGAGACCAATGAATTATACTAATGTCCACTTCTATAAATAAATATCTGAATCAATATATTCTTTTGAGAAATCAATCATTTGAAAACCCTCCACTAAAAAAGGTAGAGGAAAACAATTGGAATTTAGGGAATGAGGGAGGAGACGCCAGATGAGAGGATGAATCCCCTAGAAGATCATCTACCATAGGTTTCTAGGGTAGTGGAGTTTTAGGAATTAAAGGTGGGGAATATAAGAATTAAAAAATTGCATCCTAGTAGATGAGAATGAAAAAAAAGATATTTCAGGACATACTGACGAAGGAAGAGTGGGACACAACAGCTCTGTGATGGGTGGATGAGTTCCAACATAGAGAAAATTTGAAACAAATCGATGGTGAATGGGCCATTATTAGTATTATTATTTTTGGAAAAATAAAATAATAAATTATCATTGATTTAATTGGTAATCAGTGTCACATTATATTATGAACGTTAAATGATTAATAAAAATATTTTCATACAAATACAATTTCCATAAAATAAATTTTTTTTATTTAAAAGTTATTTTTTCCAAATATATAAATTAAATTAGGTTAAATAGAGCCCAAATTTGGATCTATCATGTATAATTTTTTGAATAAGGGAAAAGATATATTTTTTTTAATAAAATAAATACCATTCTTTGTTTTAATCAAGATAAAAATGTGTAAAACTGGGTATGTAATGTATCAAGAATTTTGAAATAATAAAAAGTTCAATTACACCTTAGAGAAACCATTATTATATATTAAAATCATTACTGCATGTCAAAAATACCTTTACATAACCTGATTCACCTAACTCACAAAACCCACCAAACACCCCATGTGATCCCTTTGTTAACTGTTACCCAACTCATGTTTTCCATGAAAACCCCTCGTTTTTACTATAAAAAACACTCAATCCAACTGATTCCCAATTCCCTATCAACCCAAAACGCCTTTATCATTTATTTAATCTATATATCACTCTCAAAATACCAACCTTGATGTTTTTATGGTTTCAATGAGTCCTCCCTTGATTTAATAATCTACTTAACAAGGAAAGGTTTCTCCTCCTTTTTTTTGATTCATATACTTATTTTACGCTAAACCCTTTGATTGTAACAATATTATTCATTCATATACTAATAATAACCCGTTTATAATCCAAATTATTTAATATTAATGATATATTAACCATACATATCCTTAAAACCAATCAATAAATATATTTCTACACCTGTTATGCTACTGAAATCAAACCTTGATTATCTCCCACCACTTTTCAATTCATGAAAATACATTATTGTAATACTTTAAGATTACATGTGATTATGCATAAAAAGTATATAATCAATAATTTCATTATGATTCACTATTCATTATAGTCTATATTTCCCTCTCATTAATCCATTTCATTATCCAATTTTTATATTTTTCAAGTAACTAAATTCATTCCTAGATTTTTTATCTTAATGTCGTGAATACCTAACTCTAATATCATTCGTAGGTATAAAGGTAAATTAAGTTAATAAATGGTTCTGGGTATGAAAAAGGAAAAATTAGTTTCCATGTATATTTATTAATGTTAAAAATGATGCATTAGTGTGTCCGAATATGTGATAATTCAAGGTAAGGGTTTCATTCCCTCATTTTCAACTCCACCAGACATATTTGATATTGTTTTGGATAAATTGTTATATATAATGTATTCACTACACACTTTATTTAAAATATTGAAATATTTAATATTTAATGATATTTTAATATATATTTCATGAGATTACTCAAAATCTTCTTTGGTCCATTCATTATAAATTCCCTATGATGTTTGAAAACTCTATTACCTTTTGTTGATTTATACTCTTCCTTATTGTAGTTTATGATTAAATGTTAGTTCTAATCCTATCTATGATGATATTATACTATAAACAATCTTAATATTCTGGTGAATTATTATTTTTCCTTGTATTCCTATATGATTATTTTATTCGTAATGTGTGAGAGTGAAATGAATAGTTCTCATATTTTCTCATGAATTTTTTTTTCAATTTCCACATTTTCCTTCCCACCAATATTATCCTCTATTTTTCGGTTTAATAACATAGATTAGTTATATGACTGTTATCAATATATCTAACTCTTTTAAAAATGAGAGCCTATTATGATTTTTATAATGTGTTTTTTCAATGAAATGTTTTTTAAAATATTTTACACCAATATTTATTTTTATAATATTAAGTATTTATAAATGAGTCATTTTATAAGGTTTCTTTTTTAATGTTTTGTGTTATTTTAATGATTTTCATTCATCTTTTTCAAAACTATATTTTTTCTTTAAAAAATATCTTTTCTATTTTAAAAATATTATGAAAAATATATATTTTAATTTTTTTACATGGGATTACATCCTTGTCACAACATTTTAATTTTATTTATAACATTCTCACTATATTTTCACGGTTTATAAAATAAAATCATTTTTATCCAATATTTAAGAAATATATATCTTTAAATGATATAAAAATATCAAGGAAATATCTTATTTCTAAAGGGTTTTTTAAAATATCTTATGTAAACTTTTCATCTAATTCATTTTCATTTAGATGATCTTATTCTTTATTAATGAAGTGTTTCAATAGTAATTATCCACCTTATATATCTAGATGAATTTTTTCATGTACTTATCTCTTATAGAAATTATTGATCACTTACTTTTTCTGTCCTAATTAATTTCAATGAAGAGCCATATTTTTTCTTCCTATTCCTTTCCCTTATTAACACATTATTATTGACTCCATTTAGTGAAGGGTGTTCACCTAGATTCTTTACATGGATTGAGAAAAAATAATTACTTACATAACAATATAGAATTTATCACTATGGTTTGAATACTATTTTATCCATTATCATTATTTAATATAATTTTTATAGATATTTAATAAATACCTTTGGATAATCATTTATGTTTCTATAACTATAAAATTTTATAATTATTAATGGAATTATGAAGGTTTTTATTATATGATTCCATTTGAAAAGTATATGAATCTCATTTTCCATCCACTAGTTGTTTTATGATTTGGTGATTATTTCCAAGTGGGGAAATAATGTAAGGATTATAGCATGGGTAAGACCAATATACATATCAAATTCGTTGTGTAAAGGGTTATATCTCATTATATAAAAAAATTATTCAAATAGATTGAAAGTATCTTGGATTAGAAAGGGTGAGTATGATGGTAGTTAGTTATAATGTTAATTTTATGTGTGATCATGTTGAGGGGAAGACTGGTTTATACTAATATAAAATCCAAGATTTATTATTCTTCCACATTTTATCATTAGTTCTATGGATCATGTTATATGATTCTTATTTAATTATATAATTCCATGGTAAAAAGTGATAAAATTTTACATAATATTTCTAGAATTTATGATTACAGTTAACACTTACTGATATGTATAAATTCATGTCTTATATATTTTCTTATTCATGATTTTCTATATTTTTTTATCCTTACCTTTATGGAAATTAATATGTAATACCTTACGAATAATTTCAGCTTACTTTATTCTTTTATTTCCATTTCCCCAGCATATGAAGTGAAGAAAAATGTAATATTTTACTTGAATGGTATCTTAAGAGAATGATTTATCGGAGATGTTGAAATCTTTTATGGATTAGTAATATGTTTATATAAGATACATAATGCCTATTAGTTAAAAAACTCAATATTTTATTTTTTCCTATTCTTTAAGACTATCAACTTAAAGGGTCTAAGAAATGTGTTGAAATAAAATATTTTATTTATGTTTTGTAGTTACTAAATAATTCACCATGGGCTTTCATAGAAAATATATGCCTAATATGACATCAAACTGCACTAAAGGGTGTATGAAATGGTCTTCTAGGATATTTATTCAATAAACATTATCCTTTTAGAGTTATATTTTTTACTTGAAATGGTTGAATCATTTTCAGTTTTTAATGATAACCCAACAACCATGTTCTACGGTGGTATTTGAGTACATCAACTAAACATGATTGATATGAGAGAATTATTATAAGTAGAATAAAATATTATGAATTATGTTATTGAGTAAATAATTTGAATAACTTGTTCCCCTTAATTTTCAAGATCCATAAAACTATTTGTGATAACCCATTCTAGTAAATAGACTGAAAGGATGTTCTTATCAATTATCTTCCACAAGTACTTGATTTAGTAAATGGTTTTTATAATTCCCATGTTCCTCTAATATGAGAGAATAATCTAATGATTAACTAAAACATTATTTTATTTATCCACATTTACGGGATTGCACATCTCTTGTCACTATTAATTGGTATGATACAGCTCCTTTCAATACATTTAACATCACTTTGTTCAATTCAGGTAGTTTCTATGATTTTTTAAAAACATTTGGCATGTTTGTAGTTACACATTCATACCACCATGAGAATTGTTCAATTTTACTCAGGATTTAAACTCTATTCCATAATTATTAACTCCATATTCACAGGACCACCAGGAGTATTCAATATCAATTTATACTGTAATAGAATAAAATATTATTATCTCATAAAAATAAATTTCATTAATTACCAAATATTTTATGAGATTCGTATTTAGTCTCTTAAGAAGTGGTAAACTTTACATTTTGGGTTTAACAGTAATGTTCGTGGTGTACTATAAAAACCTTGTGAATATTTGTTTATACAATCCAATATATTCATAAAATATTTATTGAGTACATCGAATTAACTCTCAATTTTATAATAGAGATTTTATGGAACATATTCATTGAAAAATATAGCATTGAATCCATTCTATATCAAGTCTTTAATTACCTACTTATTCATTGTATGTATGATAAATGTCAACCACTAATTTTATTATCCATCTAATAGATAAAAACCCTATGTGAATTTATATTTCTCAAAACATTTGTGGATAGGGAATATCATCTCAATGGATCTAATCCATTTCTCCGCAATTAGGGGATCAATGGGTCCCCAAAAATATTGATTCTGTTGTCATATAACAAAATCTACCATGATTTTATCTTTATTAGGGGAATGAGGGTTTCCAACAAGATTGATGTTATTAATCATTACATTAGTAATCATGATAGTACTTCCCTTAAGTAATTTACTCCCTGTACTATCATATTAAAAATTTATTTAGGGTAATCATCATATTTTCCTTGGCATGTGTTTATGAAATTATTCCTCCCATTTTAGTAAATTATCTAAAATAATGGAAATATTGGTATGATAATAAATATTTCAATAAGGAGATAAAAAATAAAAATACTTAATGTAAAAGGAATTACATATACACCATATCTTATGAATATTTTTTTAATATTTTTTTTGTGACCAATTAATATTATGATTTTTAATAAAAAAAATGAATCTATATCCTTTTTAATGTGCTTTAATGAGAATATGAATTATTTATAGTATTTCCCCTAGAGTTTCATTTTTGATTTTTAGTCGTATTCCTACTCATCATGCAATAATTGATGACCATGTGAATCCATAAACATTATTTTTTTAGGTGATTGTCTATTGGATAATCTGTGTTATAGCAACATACACTTAATAGTATCCATACATGGATTTCTTTTCGTAAAAACCAAAAATATTATACTTTAACAGAACAAAGGGGTTTTTCCTATATTAATCTTATCCATAAATGTTTTTCTATATTTATCAATACTAATCCAAAACTAAAAACATGGAATTGTGATGATAACATAATTAAAAACCGATATTTCAAGTACATTTTATTTCAGGATATTTTAAAAAAAAATAAAGTAAAAAAAAAATTAATATCCCTAGTATCTTGGAAAAAATAATTACCTAAACCATTAATTCAAAATATAATAAAAAATAATTATTTAAAACTATAAAATATGATTTTGGTTTCATTCTACTCTTAACACTCAACATGTTAGCCTCAGGACATACATAAGAAAATGGGTATGCTATATATACAATAATGTGAATAATGAATGAATAAAATATTGATAAAATACATGTGTTCAAATAAGAATATCAAGGTAACATATAGGGATAAGAATGACATATACTCACGTGGATGAAAGACATGGGAAAATGAAATTATAAAATTTTTTATTATAAGAATTTTCCTATGATATTAAACCTAATATCATAAGTAAAAGTTGAGCTTGAATATAAGGAAATTAAAATAGTTTGTTTTTATTAACCACCCAAGAACTATACATGGTATAACATTAGATGAAAACATTACAATATGGATTCGATAACAATTGAGGATTACCATTCATAAGTCACACTTTTTATATGGAACACTGATAATATAACATAAGAGAATGTGTCTCCATTTCAATCTCATGAGTAACTAATGAGGATTTATATATGGAATACCCTAATAAATGAAACATATTTATGTCTATTTGAATACACATTAATTATAATTGGGTAGAGTATTCAAAATATAATTATATGGATGGGAAAATCAGTGAATAATTTCTACAGTTAAATATGAGTACATAAATTCTCATGGAACGTATTAATGATAAAACATTGTGGTATCTCTTTAATGGAGAATTATTAAGATAATAAAATAATATTATGAACACATGAGAACAAAACCCTCTAAAAAATAAAAATTATTATATAAAATAATTTTATTTAATTTAAAAATATATGGATATTACTCTAACCAAAATATGTTTCTTCTTAAATATTAAGAAGAACTCCATAAGACCATAAAAATATTCTAATAGGGATCTAGAGAGGAAAAATTTGTGTTAATTCATCATTAAAGGGTTCTGAGTGAAGTGTATTGGGTTAATGGAAGGTTATTTGTAAATATATATAGAGAATTTTTAATTAATTTATAAAATTAGTGCTTAGTCACATTATTATTTAACAATAAGAAAACCATTGGTTGTCCAATGGGGTTTTCCAATTTAATTCCCAAATAAGGATGGTTTATTAAGGTTTTATTAGTTAAATAGATAATCCACTTAAAATAATATCATCCAAGACATCGAAGTGAGTCATATTCATAAATAATTGTTTTTGAAAATTTAAAAATATCTTTTAGTTTTTGGAAGGATCTATAAAGGGTCAGAAAAATAATATTATCTTTTGAAAATAACATATAATAAGAAAAAAACAATTTTATGTCCAGAGAAATTTTTTTAGTTTTTATTTCAACAATTTTAGATTTTTATGATCTCACATTACCTTAATTATTTTTATATTGTATTTAAATTTTACCTAAAACTATGACTATGATTTAATACTATGAAAAATTCACAATTATATAATTTGGATATGTTGACTTTAATAATTATTTTTCACTTCTAATATTATTTCGTAAATTATAAAAATAAAATACAAACACTTTTTTGATGACAAATAATAGTTTTTATTACATAATCATCATTATATATCTTTTATAAAATTAGATGGTATGTTATAAAATTATATTATCATTTTTAGTTAAATAAATATTGTTGTCTAAAACTATTTGATGAAAATAAATTTTATATAAAATCCATTAATGGGTGGTAAATGTGTAATTGTATTAAAACTAAATATTTTCCTAAAATAATATTTTTTTTCTTTGAATAGATATTTATATTTATAATATTCACATTATAATAATATCTATTTAATAACCTAAAATAATATTGAAATTCACATTGAGGAAATAATTATTTAATTTTAAAAAATAAAATTACACCTTTATAATCCAAATTCAAAGATACATGACCCCTTATTATGCTAAAATATTCTCTATGGGAAAGGTATGAGATAGTGATACTTTAATGGGGTGGGTCAGATAACATAGATTAAGTTGAAATATCTACAAACATAACATTCTCTCATAGGTGGTTCCTCTCAAGACCTACATATTTGATCTATTCAGGTTTTTGTCAGGTGTGATCCCTAGTGATGATACCTCCATCTCATGATCAATAAAATTAGTTATGAATGTCATGATTCTACAAGTTACAGAAAATATTTCTCCATTATATATCTATTATGTCTCTTAATTTCTCCAAATATACATTTATTCTCATGTCCGAATTATATTTACTACATTAGCAATGCTCAAAATTCTTATTGGTCAAATTCCCATAACTCATAATGTCTAATGGTCATAATTGTTTTATCCTCATATAAATAACAATTATTCGATTCATACATCTATTTCATCAAATCCAATAAAGGTTAAATACTCTTCGATTTTAAAATTATTATTATTCTACTAATATTTAATTTTCATTTTATAGTGTTGTTAATTATTTTGATAAACCTTGGAGATCAAGATGATCCATATTTTTATAATCTATCTATTTTATTTTATTTTTATTTTATTTTAAAATTGTAATATTATATATTTACATGGATTAATTGTTGACCAACAGTATTGTTCTCAATTAATAAAACAAAGTGTCATAATTTTGTTTTATACTATACTACTTTAATAATTATTCCACCCATAAATATATATAAGGTAATATATATATATATATATATTGTTATAATTAAGCTCCCCTTCAATTGTCTTTGCTGCACCAATAACTCTTGGGAACACCATTTTCCTTAAATATATGACTTCAAATAGGTCTATAACCATAGAACATCACCATAAACATTTTTTGTCATAATAAATATCTAATTTTCCCTAGGGGTTCTCCATTACTACCTCTATCATGTGTTTTAAGATGGAATATTGTTTTTTCTTTTTTTCTTTGATTTTACGGCATTCTGATATGTATTTTTGTACTCTCCCCTAAAATGTATTTTATTCTTTAATGTGTTGTTCTGGTGTATATAAAACATATTTTTGAGGTTACTTTAGTGGATATTTAGCTTTATGATTTTTTTCCTTCTATTATAAGAAATTTTCAGTTATTATTAGATATCATTCTTAGAGTCTTCATAGTGAAGATGTGTTTCACATTTATTATAGACCGATTATAATTTGATATAATTTTTCTTTTCTATTCGCATCATTTAAATGTTTGCTCATCATGCACTGTTCAAAACAGACTATTTCAAATGCATGAAATTTTATCTTTAGTTTGGTAATTATATTTAGTTTATCAATAAAATGTTGATCATATTGAATTACACTTGAGATATGTGTTCTTTTGTATTTTATCATTACCCTATGACCTCTCATACTTTAGATATTATTTTTTTTATGTTCACTAGCGAGTGGAAACTTAAAGGTATTATTAGTGTTTTATACTAAGCCTAACCACTAGGATGGGTAGCATCCCAATAGGTTAGATCATATTATAGTGGCATCAATGAATGTTTTTATCAGAACAATGATTATAGTTTTTATCTTTATCAGTTATTGATTAGAAAATCAAGGAAAATATATTATGCGGTCTTATGTTAAATTATTAGACCAAAAAATTCAATATGGGTGTGAGTAGCAAAAAAACAGTTCATAGAGACATTGAAAATTAGTAAATCTATCCAAAACTCAAAGGTATAATTTACTAGGTACAAATCTTAATGTGCATGAATCATATAACATCTAATTTGAAATTTTATCCATGTCATCAATGAGTCTACTCATGCAAATAATATTTATTAACTAAGTGTTCCTCTTATTGGATATGTGATGCTACTCAACAGAAAGATTTTTATGATTTAATAGTTTCATCATGATGAACCATTGTTGGTGTAAATACTTGTTTTACTAGTGAGTTAAGTTATTATAATCTAATTAAGAGACTCGATAAAGTGGTGTCTTATTCCATCCTACCCATGAGAGACCCTCTACACATTGTAAATATTGAAGACCATCTAACAATGTAGATTATAGTAGTTCTTCCTACATATTATGAGACATTATATTATAATATCATGTTCTATGAGTTTCAAAATCCTAAAAAACATTGTTTTTGAGGTAATCCTAAGCATCAAGTAGTATAGAAGTTTTTTAATAAAGTCTATCATGTGTTATTTTTAGTTCGAACACCTTCTTTTTGGATGGTTATTCTTGTATCAGGTCTTCTCATCATACGGCAAGATGACATTGGATGTTAACTGCATTTACTCATGATAAATTTATTCCAAAATACTTTGATATTGATATCCTTTTCAAAGAGGAGTACAATCACGAAATGATTATCATAGAATTAGTTTAATAAATATTTGAAAATTATTAGGGAAGAGTTATTTTTAGGGATTATGCATCGATATCTATAGAGATCAAGTGGAAGTATTTTGGAATTGGGTGTAATGGATATATGTTTCTTGAATATTTGTGAAATAAATATAAATATGGTTTTAATAATGCGTTGTAACACCGTGAATCCAAAACCATGTTACTGTTATAGAGTGATACCTAATAATTTATAGTTTTCTTCAAAATAATCAATCAAGTACCATGTCAGATCCATGTTTTCATGGGGAATAGATATCAATAAAAACTTACTGATGATTATCCTTGGGGAATCAGAATCATTGGAATAGACATGCACAAACATAGACCAAGTTATTAAAAAATATATTATTGATGGTACTAATAAAAGGGATACTATAAAATATATTATTTCTAGGGTAGTAGAAACTTGACAAGAGAGTCTATGGTTAGGTGGTTTGATGAAGGTGGTTATGATGGGACCCTAGATTGGCCACAGTAATAGAGATGGAATCAGGATTTGGGGACTCCCAATAATAGAAATATTGGCCCTCCAAGAGTGGTTTATTGAAGAGGACTAGTTGTTGAAGTAATAGGATATATATTTGGATAAATATTTAATACAATCCACAACCACTATTAATACCAAAAGAAAACTAAAGATGTTTTTTTAATCTATAGTTATTTACATTTTTAGTTTGTTTTTTAAAGCCTATATAATGATTTTTGAAATCAAGAGTTCCACATGAATCCATTGTTTGGTTCATCTTTCTTAAATGGTATAAAATATGTGAGAATAATATAGATAAATTTTTCATAATAGATATATCATGTTATAAACTACATAAAAAATTATATTTTATGAGGAAAATATTATTTATATGTCTATAAGTATATGTAAGATGTATCATTGAAGATTATTTCTAGGTACAATTCATCTAAAAATGGTAATTCATTTCATATAAAATATATATTTTCCCATATATGATATCACTCCGAGAATTAAAATTGGAATATGGATAAATTATTGGGTGTTTTATATGTTTTTTCATATATAGCAATGTTATCTTTAATATATAAAGAATTATAATTTGGAAGGATTTTCCTTCCAATCCTAAAATTAGTAAAGTCCATAAAATGTTTTGGTTTTCATATAATGGTCTTTATCTTTAACAAATTATAATTTTGCATAAATTTAAACTAATTTTAACATTTATATAAATTTAATTTGCTATAAAGAATGAAAAGTTCAAGAAAAAAAACATGAAATTATTTCACTTCATTATAAATGACAGAGATTGAATCAAATAATTTTCAAAAGCAATCGTATATAAATTAAATGTAAAATAAGAAATATATTTTAATTTGGGGGAAAATATTTCAGTGTGAAGAAGTTAGGAAAGAATTAATTATTTTTTACATGTCATTATTTTGAATTTTAAATTAGAATTTAAAGTTGGATGATCATTTTCTTTGAAAAAGAATGTATTATTATTGATAATGTGAAAACACTATAGGTGAGTGGTAAAAAGAAAAAGTTAAATAAAACAATTAGAGGTTGATAAGAGTATTTTATACTATGAAACTAGTATAGGGAGAAGTTGGAGGAGGATAAGAATAACAATGAGAACTCAATGCATATATTTCATAGTATCAGACTCTCCTCTTATTTAAAAATGTATTCTATATTTCTCATTGTGTGGTAGAACGTTTCATTATTCAAGAGGTATTTTTTATATAAATATTTAAAATATAAACTCAGATCATTGTTCATGAAATGTTGATTTCAATTGATCAATTGATCATGGATTTTACATGACCATGCCTAGGTTGTAGTTGAGTATTTTTAAGGGAAAACCATGAAAAAATATATTATGCCTACTCTTTTGTTCTGTTATTTTGATGAAATTTACCTAGTTATTCACCTTAATAGGTGTCAAATGTTTATTTTAAATGAAATATAAAATGGGAAATAAATTCACCTATTATCCTCACCCATAGTTAATTATCATTCACCCTTAGGTTTAATTTTAGATAGTTAAAGAAAGGATTCCTTCGAAGATTATTAAATATTTGGATTTTTAATTGATTAGTGTTCCTCGGTGTAAGAGGTTTCAAATCCTCAATTATAACAATACTCTTATATTGTATAAAAAGGTTAATATTAATTCAAGGATAATGTGTTTTTTTACTTTTAATGAATATTCATGGGTAAATTAAATTCTATTATTTATGGTTTTACACTTCATATTGATAGGTTTTTATGAAATAAATGATAAAAAGAATATAGGTAACGACTTCCATTCATGAAATTCAATTTTTTTGATATATTTATATATCCATGATTTTAATTGTTGAAGAGTTGAAAACAGTGACTTGAATTTGGGTGAAATATTATAATATCTATGAAGGTAATGATAATTTTAATTAATCTTTAAAATAACATTTTTAAAAGAAATATTATGACATCTTGATGAATAATGATTAAACACTAGATTAATTATATCCTAGATTTAATGAAATTGTGGGCATTATGAGATATCTGGGTTATAAGTTTTAGGATTTTATAGTTTTTTGAATGATATTATTTATTTTACCTAAATAGTTTTATGAAATGGTCTCAAAAAGGAATATTATGTCCTTGGTACACTTCCATTAAATAATCTAAAAACATTAAAATATCATATGAAATTGTAAAATGAAGTGTTTAAAAGAAGAAGAGAAAGTATAATAAGTATATATTTATCAAATAATTGAAATAAGAGATGGTAATAAAAGAAGAAATTTTAAAAGGATATAAATATAATAAATATAAAAATTACAATTCAAATTTTCAAAAAATTATTTAATTCATTTAATTAAGTATGAGAATACAGAAAATAATATTTTAGTGAATGATACAACACAAATAATTTATGTGTGGGCATATCAACATATTTTGAAAAAATTGTTCATATTGAAAATGACAATAAGATTATGAATATTATGGTGTCATGCCAAATATTAATATAATAATTGAAGAGAAAAATATTTATGATTTGATAATTTTTTCAAAGGGGAAATGAAAAAACAAATTTGCACAAAAAAGATTTATTATTTAAAATGGTGCATGGATGATGGGATTTGTCAATAGAAATATTATTGTTAGACTTCAAGTGATGTTGATGAAATTTTTTGAATTGAAAATGTGAATGAGGATGATCTCACTAGAGATGAAAGAATAAATTTTGAAAGAGAACTTTAAATAGAAAAAAAATTCATGATCAAGAAAGAACTGTTGAAATTTATTTCAAATAACCCCAAATTATAAATGTATAAATAAAATTAAATAAATATAGTCAATATTCCAGAAATATAGATTCTATTTTAGATAAAACGTAGTCAAAGGAAATAATATAAATAGATAACTTAAAGAACTTACTCAATAAGGATAAGACATAGAAATTTTAATAAATGTGAAAATTAAATAAAAGGAGTAGTATATTGTAATTTAATGAATAAAAATTATAGAGGTTAAAAATAAATTAAACAAAATCATATAAAACATAAATTATGCAATGTAGTAATTCAGAGATTAAATATTTATCAAAATTTTGTAAAGACATAAAGTGTCAATATTTATCTAATCCAATTATGATAAAAGTGATCATATTAAATTTTTTATTTAAGGAATATATGTATTAGGGAAAATATGATTCAATTTCATAAGTATAGAAAGATTAATTTACTATAAGATAAGATGATAATTAAAAGTCTAAAAATTATAAGAAGGAAAACATCCATGTAACAATACATATAAATAGTGACATCAAAAAATCAAGGAATAAGTATAAATTGAAGTGGTAATTTTTTGTGAAACATAATAAGTTTTTATTTTCCAAATAAGATTAAATAATGGGTCAAAAATAAATGAAGAGAATGTGTCAATATGAAGACATTAAAAAATTGGATGAAAGGATGAATTTTATAGGCACATTTCGAATTTTAGAGACTTTGGGTAATTATAATGAATAGAGAGGTTTATCTAAAAATAATTATATGAACCAAGATGAATTGGGAGGTAATGTTTGAGTAGGATTTATCACACTGATAGAATAAAATTTTAGAAGTATCCAAAAAATAATGACCTAAAGGTTGAGAAAAAGTTACAAACATTAGATGAGTTATGTAGAAAATGTTACTAGTTAGGTCACATTTCAAAATAATGTCTCAAAGGGAAAAATACCAAAATATTTATTAATTGTAATACATAAATAACTTATAAGAATAAATTAATTAGTAAATAAGTGGAATTGGTTAATAATGTTTGACTCTTTCAATCCGAACATGTGTATTCGTAGATTTTTATAGTCCATGTTATTTAGGAATATAATATATTTAATTATCTTGATGGATATTTATAAATGTATGTACAACCTAGTGACCTTTATAAATTATGGTTCACCTAAATTCCTATTATTTTGATCATCAGTGATTGGGAAATATTTTTTTATGATAAAGAACACATTATTGTTGATTTTTTGAAACACAACTTATTAAGAACATCACAATAATTTGATAAAGTAAATAACATAAAATTTTTTAAATATGGGTTTATTATGAAATTTTTAAATATGTATATGTATAAATAAAATTATATTGAAAATGAAGGAACATATTTCCAATTAGAGATGACGATAATTCATGTTACATAGGATTAAAAGAGGAAAATCAATTGTTTCATTAAAGGATAGATCATAATGGTCAATTGAATGTGGTAAATATTAATGTATCAGATAATATGTGGGATGTTGCTATGAATTTCAGATAAAGAAATTGGTTTTTTCCTACATTATAATTAGGGAATTTTATTAATTTTTTATACATGAAAGTAGATATTCAAATATCTCACCTACTATAGATAACTCATTTTACTATTTGTTAGCCCACGAAGAAGCAATCAAAAAAATTAATGAATTTTTTAATTCAATAATATATGAATTCCCTTATATTACATATATTGTGTTAAAAAATAATCAGTTAAAGGATATGATATGTTTATGAATTTTAAAAGGTGCATGGACTATGATAAAGATTTCCTATTGAAAAATGTATAGATCGATAGTAGTTATGAATATAATACCGAATGTTTTGAGGAGTATATTTTGTAAAGTTTTATTCATTATATATTGTTTTTATCACAGAGCCCGTAAATTATGGTGTCTCTATGTGGAATAATAGTATTTTGGTGAAGATGACTCTTATAATTTTGATTTAGTGGAATATTTATTATTTTTTTGATGATAAAAAATTGGTACATTATTTCATATTAAAAACCATTATTTCATATATGTAATTAAGATAATTCATTACACAAGATGTGTTATAAGAATTAACTATGATTTAAATACTTAATGTTTTTCAGCCAATGTATTATCATTGTAAAATATGAGAATCCTATGATGCTTTAGAAGATTGGATTTAATATAATCTTCCCCTATTATCCTATTATTATTAGAGGATATATTTATTACTATAAATATATAGGTATTATTATATATAATGATGTTTTAAATTTTGTTAGAAAAAATATTGAATGAAATGACACATCAAGAATAATGATTATAAGTGATGATAATGAAGCAGTGTTTGTTGATATATAGGAGATGTTTTTGAAACATAGAATCCAAAAATGTGTTGATTAAATATTAAACAAAATTATGTTCTTTGGGTAAATTATATAATTTTTTCATAATAATGTTTTTTCATCTCCTAATAACACCACTATTTTCATATAGAAGGCTAAAGAACATAGGATATAGATGGAAGATGTTATATCATTAGGATATAAAGCACATCATAAGACCTTAGGTTATGTAATGGAGGAAGTTTCCAAGATACATCATAAGGATACAAGGAGACATAAAATTTTACATTTTATTACCTTTTCAAGGTAAAATAGGTCTTGATTGGTGAAGGAACTAGTCTTGTCATAAATTATCTTTTATGATTTTTAGTGGGTCTATAAATTTGGGCACCTCTGCACCATGGTGAAGGCTCTACATCACAATGGAATAGTTTTATAAGATTTTGTGGAATTGGTGTCTATGTTTTTGCATTATTGGGTTTAATTATATAAATTAATGTACATTTCTATGTATTTATTTGGATATTAATATTTTTAGAGATCTATGATGTAAGATCGATCTATGTATTAGTTCTATAAAATTAATCTCTCACCACACAATGAGATGGACTCTATGTTGTATTATAGTATCAGATGAATATAACTAGTTATTAAAAATTAAACATTCTCATTCCATTAATGTTGTATAACAAAATATAAACATTAAGGATCAATTTAAACCGAAAAAATCACACATATACCATGGGACAATTAAATAATTTTATCCTTTGTATATTTTATGGATCTAATAATAGACCAATCACCTTGTCATATATTGGAGACAGTGTGTCAACATTTCTAATTTTTAGAAACACATGTTATAGTGATGTTTTATACTTCATGATCATAGTTTATTCTAATAAAATACTGACTAAGATATTAAATGAGATAGAACATTTTTTAGTTTGTTTACACACCTTAATTTTTAAATAATGTCAAAATTAAAATATGTGATAAATTAGGTAGGATCTCAAAGGATAAGTTCTAAATAACTTTTTATAAAAATTTATTAAATTTTGAATTCTAAAAATATTACAAAATATATAGGAATCATTTATAAAAATAAAGGGACACGTGATCAATATAATAATTACATGAATTAATGTAGATATATTTCAAACCTATAATAAAATGATGGAGTAGGTGGTGAAGGATTGGTGTTTTTGGAGGCTTTACACTACTGTATTAGTGAATTTTTTCAATCCATAGATGATTTTAACAAATTTATACACCCCCAATAGCGTCAAATGTTTATGTGTTTTTGAAGATTAAAAATATAAGCACATAAAGGAGAAGCTTATTTCCTAATGACACTAGTTCAAACTCTTCACTTTCAAGGTTGTAAACATAGTGGATATATGTTACCAATGTAAACATGTAACAAATCTGTGAGCGTAAATTTTTCATGGGAATTGTCACATTTAATTTTTATTATCATTGTATTAACTTGTAGAGGATGAACTAAGTGAGATATTATGTTTACAACCTTTAATAAATTATTGATTAATTTTGTTTGGAAGGGAGAGGGAGGTGATTTTAATAATTACAGAACACATTCACTGGGAATTTATTTTTTTCAATTGATAAATCTAGATCCCCCCCAAGTTATTAAATGCATTTTTAAATAACACAAATGATATTGATTAACCAATTTATATATTGATGAAGAAAAATCACGTTCAACTCATCCATGGATGTGAAATTTTGGTGAGGTTTAAATTAAAATTAGAAAATAGGAAAGCCGGTTTAGACTGGGATAATTTATATAACATTAACACTTTCATCATTATATTCTTAGATTGAAAAAAGATGGGTGAAAGAGTATTTATAGAATGAATGATTGAAAAATAAAATGAATGTGGTGTTATATTTGGTTATGAAAAATTATTCATTGGAATTATAATGAAATCCAACATAAAAATGTTATTAGATATTATTTGGAGCTTCAAAACATGATGAATATTATATATTAAGTGGTAAAAATAATGGTATGAATTTTTTAAAAAGGTATTGACATATTGAAGGATTTTTTATGAGACCTTCACATATTTTTCTATGAAGAATAACATTTGGAAAATTATTTCTATTATGATTCAAAGGTGATACAAGTTATTCAGTATAATGTTTATGCCGTCCATTCCCAAAGAAGAGTTAGAAGTGGAATTATACGCTAAGAAAATTGAAATTTTACTTCTTTTAAATATTTATGATTCTTATATAAGTTGAATAAAATACTTATTACAATATTCCCTAAGAGAATGGTGTTCTATGTATGGAACTTGGTTACTGTTTTCGGAGTTTAATAAAGGAAGAGTATTAAAACCCCCTATATTAATGGCTAATAATTAAAATCAATTATTTTTGTTTCCTATTTATTTTATATTATATTTATCAAATTGAATAATCTATGTGCAATTAAATTTCATTAGATATGGAAAATATAGCCACTGGAAAAAATTTATTCCATTATTAGTATAACAACTCTGGTTTTATGATTATTGTTTTATTATATTTTAGGATTGAAGAACATAATAAATTTTCATTACATAAGAATGTTACGCATCATGAATTAATAATGGAAGTAACTGAGAAGAGTAGAATTTGTAGATAAACACCAAAGAATAATAGATACACTAATTCATACTCTATAGTCCCAAACTATACAATGAAGATTACTCCAACTATATAGCCTATAAAAATAGTTAGGAGAGTCAATAATACAATAGTCTTTGTTTAGTGATGTAAATACCCTTTGGATGTGTGGTTTTGAATAGAAATTTATGATAATAGAGGTGTATAGTGTATTTATAAATGGAAACATGACCATTATGAACTAAATTTCACATAAATTTGACCATAATATTTTAATGTAACAGTTATATAATTATTGGAATGAAATAATACAGAATAGAATAACATAAAAATAATTAATTTAAATCAAAAATTATTAAATATAATAATCTAATTTTAAATATGATACTATATTTTTATATAAATATTAAAAAGCTATAAGTGTGATATTATAAAATTCATAATACATCAAATTGAAAAAATTTATTTTTCAATTTAAAATTAATATATTATTTAAAATACGTATTTTTTGTTTAAAATAATTATTTCTGACACATAAGAGTTTATTTTCATAAAATAAATGTCCATTTGGTAAGAATCTCACTGAAATAGGTTTAGGGATACATTTTAATAATATTAGAAAATACATTGTTTTTCATTGAATAGTTATAATATAGTTTTCGGTTTTCAGTATATTTTTTAATTCATAATTTTTTAAAAATGATTTAATAATATTTATTTATTTCAAAACATATATAATTTCCATTTCTTATTTTATTATTTTCTATCTGTTAAAACCATTTTTAATTATCTAAAATGAAATTCCAATGGCTAATAAGAAATATTTGAATTTTCAAGTTCATTTTTAATGACTAATCAGAATTTTTTCGACAGAATTAAAAGATATATTGTTAATAGGAATATATAATTATAATATTTCAAAATAGGTGTTCTTAATTTCATAGACCGTGTTTCATTATTATGGGTATATCAAGGTACCTTATTTTTAAAAAACTATAATTCTAAAGTCTATATTAGAAAAATAATAAACAATTATATTCATTATTCAATAAATACCCACCACTTGACCCCAATAATTTAACTACCTAGTCCAAGATAACATCCCTCACTCTTCTATTTAATCATTTATCCCATTTATAAAGCCCCTATATTCTTAAATAATCACCATCGATGTTTATAAATTGTTACTGGAGGTATGAGATTATCTTCTACTTTCCTTTAATTAATGTAATTCTATTCTAATAACCCATTGATTTTAAATTAATTATGTCTTCATGTAATAAAAATCATTCTGTTACTTTCCTATTGATTCCCTATTAATGATATACTACCTTTACCTCTCATGAATCTCATTCCACAAACTAATATATATAATTGCGGTATTAATGAAATCATTCCTTGGCTTTAAATATCATTCTATTATGTTGCCAATAACAAACATTAGATTCATTAACGGTTACTTATATAGAAATTACTCCAAAAAATTGATTAGTGTAATCCATATATGAAACCCTTATTTCATTATCATGGGTTAAAATCATAGAAATGTTTCTTATGATATATAATCTATGCGGCTTACACAATGTTACAAAAATTATGTGTGTCATCTGATATCCCTTTACTGAATTCATTAAAATATGATCTCTAGGGAATAATTTTTTATGATAACTTAGTAGAATTACATGGTGATATTATATCACACTTTGGTGGAAAACCACAGTAAAATGTTTTAAGACACCTTTTTAATGAACCCTCATGATATTCTTATGAATTTTTCATTTTTATGACATATCCAAATTTCCCTATTATACCTCATGTTATGCCTAGTATATTTATAACAATGCTCTATTATTATAATTGTTGAATTATTAATGATCACTTATGTCATGTTCCCATATTTTATCGCCTAACTAGGACTTATTCTCACCTTTTCCTTCTGATATATGTCCCTAAGATTTTATATACCATCATGTGTTGTGAGATGGATTTATTAATGAATAATATAAGAGGATTAAAGAATGGTTATATACTTCCTGTATTATTATCCTTGTATCTAAGACCCTAATCCCGAAAGTATATTTCAAATATTTCAGTTATAAATTATGTAAAAGAATTTTGTTTCAAATATTGTATTAAAAAGGAATGCCTATATTGTTGGTGTCAATGTAAAGTTTAGTAATTTTTTAAAATGATGACTAAAAAGCATTTGTAAAAGGCCAAGGGATGAGTCTTAATATTATAAATCCACCTAATATTTTCTAATTCTTTGATATATTTGTTTCTCGAAAATAAAATACCTATATGGATAAAAAATTGAAAGAAGGTTCTATTATAAATGCATATAGTGTCAAAATCCGTAGAATGGTTTTTTGTGTATTAACTCAATCATAACTTAGAGAATGAAAAAGAGGCCAAACTGCACACATGGTTTCAAAATTCATGGAAATATTATTTTTTTCTCAAACAATATTTGAACCAATATGAAATATTTTACAGCTAAATTACGTTTTTTTAAAAATTATCTGTTAGGATCGAAGTATAAGATCCATGAAAGTTAATAATAGAAATTTATATTACTAAAATCCCCATGATAACTGTTATAATAAGATTTACAATAATTCCAATTTTCCTATTTATGTCTTATTATTTATTATAAAAGGTATCTAGTATAAAGGATGAGTTATATAATGAATGCAATAGAAATTAAGACAATGACAAACTCCAATATAAAGGTAGTCAGAGTTAACAACACAATTGAATATTTTAAATGATTTTTTTAATAATGACCACAACCATATAGAGAATCAATAATAACTATGGAAGTATATAATATTATTTAAATATATAATGTGTTAATGACCACATACAATTAATTGACCCCATAATCCATTGATCACAAAACAATGTATAAACACTATTGAAAATATATATTCAAAAAACCATTTTTTTTGTTTCTGAAAAAATTAATTATTCGTTATATTTTTTGAGGGACAATTCAATAAACGGATAAAAGATTTCATGAATTTATGTAAAATTATATAGAATTGGTGGGATGTTATTAAATAAAATGTACAAAAATTTCATTACATGCTTCCTGATGTTTCACTGACATTGATGTAAATTTTGATCGATTGTTCAGTGAATTAAGACCCCATCTATAGACATATCTATCAATGCGAGAATTTGGGAGTTATTAAGGGATAAATTTGTGTAGTATAAAAGTTTAAATGCAGTTTGGAGATGAAAAGTGGTTGTGTGGAATGAATTATATAAATTGGATTATAGAAATAAATAAACAAAATTTTGATCCTGAAAGAGATGGTAGAAAAAAACAACAACAACCCATATGCAAAAAGTGTATGAATAAAATTTTAGAGGATTTTCTAAAAGAAAGTGTAATGTGTTAAAATTGTGAACATGATAGTCATATATCATGGTATTATCTTCGATATATAAAGCCTAAATATAGAAATAAAAATTAATAGTGGATGATGGTGCATGAATAACATATTGTATAATGATTCAAGTATGGGGAGAATAACTATTTCACTAACCAATGTCAATGTTAGATGATAACGGTGCAAAACTACACAAAAATCATATAGATTTCGTGAGAGAGAGATCATTGTTTTTTAATGATGATGGATGAAGTATTGTATTTTAATGATCTAGTGGTATGTACAATCATAATTCCACAAAATTTATCTAGAACATTTTTTAGTATACTTATATACATTCCATTATTTTATTAAATCTTGTAAAGAGCATCCAAATAAACCATGAACATGTTTTATTATAGTTTTTGGTTTAAATTTTTTTAGGAAATATTATTGCATCAAGGATATATAGAAATTTAAATATAAAATTTTGAAATTAAATTCTCATCGCAAACAAAATGGTTATTCCTATGGTGGACATTAACATTATATTTTCTATAGATTTTCTTTAGATGTATGATAAAAATATGAACCACAGAAACAATGAAATTTTTTCCCATAAAGATAAATCTAATACATAATTTTAGTAGATACATATCCTAGTCTGATTATTTTTAGATACAACATCCTAAATACTTCATTCTAGAAAAAATTAATGAATTATGGTAATCTTTTGAGTGTATAATGATTGGAAATTCATCCACTATTTTTAATACATTGATGTATATAAAAATAATTATTTTTCACTCACCCAGAAAGAGTGGTATAGTTCCCAGATGAACCCATACTAGATAAACAACAATATCAAATACCCCATATATGAAGGAATATATTTAGTTAAAGTGATCGAATAAGAAACTAAAATATATTTTTGGGAAATTTTTTATATAACCTTGTGTATCCCCATGTATATAATTTATTCTTCTTATGAAGAAGTGGGAGGATCGATGTGGTTATGTATTAATTATAAATATTTTAATTGTTTCAATGTAAATGATAAATATCAACTTCTATAGAATGTAGATGAATTCAAAAAACATCATTGGAATCAATTATTCGTTAAGATTAATTTTTAATCTGGGATTCATTAGTTGATGGTGAAGAATTTGGATATTTTTAGTACTATATTCCTTTTCATATATGGACATTATTAGTTATTTTGACCTTTTATATTGAATAATTATCATGTTGTATTAATGAATTTGATGAATATATCCTTTGGGGGACATCCATAAAAAAATTATTGGTGGTATTTGTTGATGTTATCTGTATATATTCCAAAATTCATAAGGACTATGGGGGTCATCTAATGATCATTATAATATTATAGATGAAAGAGAGGTATTAATCTAAATTTGGTAAAAAAATTTTATAACTTTAAAATAAAGAATTATTTGGACTCATGGTTACCAATTATGAAATCTATATTGATTCAAAAAAGTCTATGGATATAGACGTATGGCCTCAATCTAAAGCAATTTTTGAGATTTATAGTTTCATTAGTCTAGTGAGATGTTATAAATGGATTCTGAAAAACAATTCAAATATTTCTAATCTAATATTCATCAAAAACTCAAGGTAGAGTTAATATTATCTACAAAAAATGAGTGTGGATGAAGTTTCCATGAACTAGAGAAGTAGTTTTTGTGAACATATAACAAATATACCATATAATGGTTAGGATATTTCATTTAGAGTGATACATCCTAGATTTGATATTGATGTGTAGTCATGAATAATAGAGAAGGAATTTTTAATGCACCTTGATAGTTTATGGATTAAGAGAATAATTATCATACCCATGATTTAAAGATAACTGATATTATTTTACAATTAAAGATATTGATGCATTATTTTAATACTTAATAGTGTGATATATACTATTACCACCAAAGTCTAAAGTCTATATTTAAACCCAAATGAATTGAATGTGAGAATAAGGCTATGGTTATATGTTATCAAAGACTATGATTTTTCTATTTATTTTCACCCTATAAAGGTAAAAAAATCATTTCTGTGATGAGTATTAAACACCTTGGAGTTCTTTTTATGATAAGGATTGAAGAATATCAATTTATCATGGAAATATTTACGATTGACATGGATAACATATGGGAAGGGAAAACATTAATCATGTTCTAAGTGGGACCCCAACCATCATTACTATAGAATATCAAGAAATAAATATGAGATGATACAATGATATAATGGTTGATATAAGATATAAAAAATAGACGATATATTATGCTTTTTATTGATAAATATTGTTTATTGTGGTTTAATAATATGCTATATATCTCATATAATATAGAGCTAAAAAAAGAGATGATTAATGAACCTCACTATTTATCATTCATTATAAAACCATAAATCACTATGATTTAAAAAGATATATGTTATAATTGAGGGGGAAATGTTATGAAGAGGGTGATAGATGATTATATGAAATGTTTTTTGTTATATCATAATTTGGTGTCATGGTGAAAACATCCTAGAGGAGTGTTAAAACCACTACCAATACCTATATAGAAGTAGAAAACATCTCTATGTATTTTTATACTATCCTACTAGTGAAATTTAATTTAAAAAATTCTATATGGTTAATTACTAATAGATTAAACAATTATACATATTTTATCTTTATACTAAATGATTTATCCATTTCACATTCTTTGTATAAATATTCAATAAGATTGAGACTTTATGGATCACTACATTCAATTTATTCACACCATGATAGAAGAGTTAATTCAATTTTTTGAGGATAATTAAAAACTATATTAATATAAAAATTAACATTATTATGTCTTATTATAACCAAGCATATTCTATGTTTAAGAGTATTATTAAAAAATTGGAAGATAATTTATGTGAAATATCACTTTCTATTCATGGGATATGGGACCAACCACATTTACTTGGAAAATTATTATCTAATAATATTTTCACTAGAATAATCATATGGATAATTATATATAATTTTATGGGAAAAGGAATATAACTATTACATAGTGTAGTGAAGTTAGAGAAGGAAAAATGTTTCATCTAGATATTGTGAAAGAAACTACGGAGGAGATGTAAGTGATCCCAAGACGTATAAAGGCTAATCATTTTCATCAACTGAATTATATTGAAAATAAAATAAGTGACATATAATTTAATGTAGGATATCATGTATTCCTTAATGTATAACCATGCATAGTATTCATGGTATATAGAAATAAGGGGAAACTGGTTTATTAAAAAATTTCCCTTTCAAGATTCTTGGGCATGCTATAGTATGTTCCAATCAAATAAAAATACCACTCAATTATTCAAATTTCCATGAATTATTCCACATGTCCATATTAAGAATGTATATTTAAAAACTAAAACATATACTATATACAAAATATGTGAAATTTAAACCTATCTTTTCATATAAAGAATAAATAGTCTAGACTCAAGAATAAAGATAACTTGCATTAGAGAACAATAGAAATTAACTAATAAAATATTTGTGGAGTAATCAAAATTTCAATGCTGCAAAATGGGTGCTAGAAGAAGTGATTAAGGTAAATTTTCACCATTTTTATGAGGTGAGAAAATATGTTGAGCAATGTATTGTTTTCAAACAATTCAAAATAATGTTTTTTAAAGGGGGAGATTACTTTTAAATAATACTCTGTCTCTTTATGATGATTTTGATGCTCAAAAATACCCTTAATTATTTACTAATTATTTCGTTGAGTATTTTGCAGGAATTTATTTCATTTATTTATTTCATATAACGAGATTTCATACTTCATTTATTCCGAGATCAAGTTTAGCGCGTTCTGGAATCACTGTAGCGCAAGATCAATTTTAGCGCGTTCTGGAATCACTGTAGCGCGAGATCAGTTTTAGCGCATACTGGAATCACTGTTCATACCCTACGTTGATGAACGTAACGTATGGATGAAAAGTTTACTTTTTATGTTAAAAGAAAGCGTATGGTTAAGGAACCTTACATTATTTTGAAACGTATGGTTAATGAATCTTACGTTGTTGAAAAGTATGGAAGAAGAACATTACGTTTGGAAGGAATCTTACGTTTTTGTTGTTGGACAAGTATGGAAGAGAAACCGTACGTTAGTTTTCAGTGTTGAGTTTGTTTCTCAAAAGTATGGATCATCAACCTTACTTTTATAATCAATCGTACATTCTTTGGAGAGTTGAAGCAAGACAAAGTATGGATGATCAACCCTACATTTGAATGCTGAAGAGAAAGTATGTATGTTCAACCTTACGTTTCTGAACCTTACGTTTGTGAACCTTACGTTTGTGAAACCTATGTTTGGAGCCATGTCATCAACCCTACGTTTGGCATCGGGATATTTTTGACAGACGATATTTACGTTTGCATTGGTCAAACAGGCGGATTATTAAGCGGATTTCGAGCTGATTCTTAAGTACGACTTTGACTGAATCAAAGAAGATTTTCAACGGATTACTGATTGATTTAAATGGAGCTTTTTATGCCGATTCTTCAGGGGAGTTACAACGGCTCTGTTATTTCATTTAATATCGCGAATCTAAAGGAGATTTTCATGGATCTATTTATGCGGATGATTTTCTCAGATTTGAATATATATGTTCTATCTTGGAAACTTCGGATATATATATACACAGGAAAGTGTATGAAAAATACAGATTGATTTTTTAGCGAGCAAGAAACAGAGACTGTGTAAAGGCGTTCTTTTCTGGTGATCGAGAATAAGTGTAAAACCTTTATTATCGAAGGAAGATCTTGATAGTAGATTCACGTGTTCTACATCGACTGTCTGTTGTGAATCTACTGCTGCTGAAGTTGTGAAGTTTTTAGTAATATCTATTTCAACTGGATCGACTCAGAACTGTTTTGATTACAGATCTTTATTTTCTGAAGACGACGATCTATCTACTGTCAATTGCATTCTGTTGCAATTGTGAATAACAACTGGAGAAGTGTTTTCTTTATCGAAACCCTTTTTATTCTTGAGTGATCAGCTTCTCGTTCTAAGCTGTGTGGGTTCGTGTTTGAACCAGGAAGGCTTTGTTTGCCTGAAACTTGTAAAGGTGTGAACTGCCTGTACTCAGTTGTGAACAGGTCTGCGGAAACGAGGACCAGATAGTGAAAATCGCCAAGCTCGTGGATTTGAGCGTTGGTGGAGTGGACTAGGGGCCTTCTGTTCCCCGAACCACTATACATCCGTGTGTTCATGCTTTTACTTTTTCCGCTGCATATTTAATCGTACAAAAGCATAGTGGACAGAATTTGTCTAAATTGAAGAGATTGTAATAATTTTGAAAAGACACAATTCACCCCCTCTTGTGTGTAATCCGTAGATTCAGATCCAACAATTGGTATCAAAGGAGGAGCTTCTTATTTTTTAAAGTCTTATCAAGCTAAGAAGTATTTAAAGATTATACATAGTGTATCATGGCTGATATGAGAGATGGAATGTCAATGGTCAGAGCACCTTACTTTAATGGAGATAATTATGGCTGCTGGAAATCACGTATGATTATTTATCTGAAAAATCTTGGTTACAAAGTCTATTCAAAGATTCTGACTCCCTATGAAATTCCTGAAAATCCCGATACATGGAGTGCTGCTACAGAGGCTGAGTATGACATGAATTCAAAAGCTATGAATGCAATCATCTGTGGTCTAGGACCGGATGAATTTAACAGAGTATCTCAATGCCCGACTGCATATGAAATGTGGCAAACAATAGCTGTTGCTTATGAAGGAACAGATAATGTAAGACAGATGAGATATGCAACTGCTAAATTAAAATTCGATACTTTCAGAATGATTGAAGGAGAGAGCATCACTCAGATGAATGGAAGATTGACAGAAATTGTCAATAATATAACAGCTCTAGGAGAACTAATCAAGCAGGCTGATCAAGCGTTAAAGGTACTGAGAGTACTTCCTACTCGATGGAATGGAATCTTTGCAGCAATCAAACAATCAACTTCTGTTAAAGATCTAACTATGAGAGAGCTGATTGGTACATTGATGATGTACGAGTCTGAAATGCAAGATGAGGTAAATGAGCATAAAGTCTACATAAAAAGAGAAAATACTGCTTTGAAAGCGACTTCTCAACAAAAGGATAGAAAGATGAAGAACAGAGAAGTAAGTGCTAAATCAGAAAGCTCTGATTCTTCAAATTCGGATGAAGAACTGGCTCAGCTTGCCAGAAAATTCAGAAAGTTCTACAGTAAGAAGAAAGACTTCCAGAAATCCTTCAAAAAGGATAGCAAGGAAGTGAGATGTTATGAATGCAAAAAGATGGGACATATCAGACCGGATTGCCCAAAATTGAAAGATGCAAAGAAGAAGAAATTCTTCAAAAGAGATGATTATGAGCATAAAGACAAGAAAGCTGTGAAATCTACTTGGAGTGTTTCTGAAGACTCAAGTAATTCTTTTGAATCAAGCTCAGAGAAGGAGGAAGCCAATTTAAAAGAAAATAAGTGTTTCATGGCTGAAACTGATGAGGTACACTCATACTTCTCCTCTGACTCAAATAATGAATCAAACTCTGAAACAATCTTATCAATTAAAAAACTTACAGCTTACTGCAATATGCTTGAAGAAAGGTATGACTCATTATTTAAAAAATATAAATCTATAAAGAACTTGCATAAAGCTATTTCAGATGAGAGAAATACTTTGCTAAAACAACATAAGGAATTAATTGACAAATACAACTCTGCTGACTCAAATAAAATTAATTTTGAATCAAAAATAAAAACTCTACAGGATGAAGTAGAATCTTATAAAAAGGCTGCATTAGTTTTTACAAAAGGAGAAAACACCTTAAATGAGATACTTGGAAAAACTGTAATTAAAAAGGAAAGGTTTGGAATTGGAAGTAACGGAGAAAAACCTAAGTTATACAAAAATTATTTTTTTCCTAGCACTAAACAGGTTATTTGTAACTTCTGTGGAACAAAAGGTCATATAGCTAAAAACTGTTTTCTAAGACAACCTCAAATATGTGGAATTAAGAAAGCTTATATTTCCAATGATCTATATGATTCAATCATTTTTAAGAAAACAAAGCAAATCTGGATACCCAGATCACTGCTTGCTAACACTCCTGTACCCAACAAAATATGGGTACCAAAGCAATTTGTTTAAATGTCTTTGCAGGTAGCAGGTCACCAAAGAAAGAAAGAAATATGGTATATGGACAGTGGCTGCTCAAGACACATGAGTGGAACTTCAGCTAATTTCTCTTCACTTACTCGAAAGGAAGGAGGACTTGTCACCTTTGGTGACAATGCCAAAGGAAAGATTATTGGTATTTGAATAGTTGGAGATCCAGAGACAGTCTCAATCAACAAAGTACTTTATGTACAAGGGTTAAAACACAATCTGATAAGTATATCTCAACTCTGTGATGATGGATACACTGTTGATTTTACTAACAATAGTTGTACTGTTTCTAAAGATAAACTGTTTAAGTTTAGAGCACCCAGAACTGATAATGTTTATACTTTGGATTTTTATTCCTTGTGTAAACAACAAGTAAACTGCTTAACTGCTAATATAAGTGAATCCTGGATCTGGCATAGAAGACTTGGTCATTCCAATATATATGCTTTACATAAATTATCTAAGAAACATCTAGTTTCTGATTTGCCTAGTCTCAAATTTGAAAATGACAGATTCTGTGATGCATGTCAGCTTGGCAAGCAACACAAATCATCATTCAAATCTGTTAATAAAGTTGCTACATCTAAACCTCTAGAACTTATCCATATGGATTTGTTTGGACCTTCAAGAGTAGCAAGTTTAGCTGGTAAATTATATGTTTATGTATTAGTTGATGATTATTCTAGATTTACTTGGATTTTCTTTTCGAAATTTAAAAGTGAAGATTTTAGTTTATTTGAAGGTTTTTGTAAATCTATTCAAAATGAAAAAGGTTTTAATATAATCTCATTGAGAAGTGATCATGGTGGAGAATTTGAGAACCAGGAATTTAATTCCTTTTGCTCAAACATGGGTATTAAACACACCTTCTCTGCTCCAAGAACACCTCAACAGAATGGGATTGTAGAAAGAAGAAATAGAACTATTCAAGAAATGGCTAGAACTATGTTAAATGAATATAGCCTACCTATATATTTCTGGGCAGAAGCTGTTAATACAGCTTGTTATATAATGAATAGAATTTTAATAAGACCTATTTTGAAAAAGACACCCTATGAACTATGGAATAACAGAAAACCTAAAGTAAATTACTTTAAAGTTTTTGGATGCAAGGTTTACATCTTGAATACCAAAGATAATCTTGGTAAATTTGATCCAAAATCTGATAAAGGTATTTTCTTAGGATATTCTGCAACCTCCAAAGCTTATAGAGTCTATAATAAAAAGTCAAGGATTGTTGAAGAATCAGTTCATGTGAAATTTGATGAATCTGGTCATTTTGACAAAAGGATAGAACAAATAGATGAACCTGATTCTAATGAAAACATGAGACTTGAGAATTTAAAGAATGATTTTGAAAATGATATAAAAGAAATTCAGTCCAGTTCAGAAGAACATGACACTGAAGAACCTTTGAATGTAATGCCTAGACAGTCTAGAACCTTAAAGAATCACCCTTTAGAATCTGTGATAGGTGACTTAGAGACTGGTATTCAAACTAGAAGGAACCTTGGAAACATAGTTGAATTCCCTGCTTTCCTATCCCAACAAGAACCTAAGACCATAGAAGAAGCCTTAGATGATGAGAGCTGGGTAATAGCAATGCAGGATGAATTGAACCAGTTCAAGAGAAATAAGGTTTGGGAATTAGATGAAAGACCACAAGATTATCCAGTAATAGGAACTAAATGGGTCTTTAGGAATAAACAGGATGATCAAGGGATAATAACTAGAAATAAAGCAACATTAGTAGCTAAAGGATATAATCAAGAAGAAGGAATAGATTATGATGAGACCTTTGCACCTGTAGCCAGGTTAGAAGCCATTAGAATCCTTTTAGCCTATGCATCTTATATGAATTTTAAATTATTTCATATGGATGTTAAATCTGCCTTTTTAAATGGGTATTTAATGGAGGAAGTTTATGTTGAGCAACCTCCTGGTTTTGAAAATTCTCAAAAACCAGATTCTGTTTTCAAACTTACTAAAGCTCTTTATGGCCTTAAACAAGCACCTAGAGCTTGGTATGAAAGACGAAGTTCTTTTCTTTTAAAAAAATGATTTTACTGTTGGACTAGCAGATCCGACACTCTTTAAGAAAACTGTGAAAAATAATATTTTGTTGGTTCAAATTTATGTTGATGATGTAATTTTTGGATCAACCAATAAAATTCTTTGTCATGAATTTTCAGAATTAATGCAAAAATAATTTGAAATGAGTATGATGGGAGAATTAAATTTCTTTTTGGGTCTTCAAATATTTCAAAAAGATTTTGGAAATGTTTTAAATCAAAGCAAATACATTACTGATTTACTTAAGAAATTTGGACTTGAAAACAGCAAGCCATTTACAACTCCTATGTGTACTAATATAAAACTTGATTTGGATGAAACTGGAAAATCAGTGGACAACAAGTTATATAGTGGTATGATTGGTAGTTTGTTATATCTTACTGCTAGTAGACCAGATATAATGTATTCAGTATGTCTTTGTGCTCGATTTCAATCAAATCCCAAAGAATCCCACTTAACTGCTGTTAAAAGAATTTTTAGATATTTAAAAGGTACTATTTATCAATCTCTGCTTTATCCAAAAACGTCTGATTTTAATTTAATTTCATATTCAGATGCTGACTTTGGAAGCTGTAGATTAGATAGGAAGAGTACTTCAGGAACATGTCACTTTTTAGGAAATTCTTTAGTATCATGGTCTAGTAAGAAACAACACTCAGTTGCCCTGTCAACAGCCGAGGCAGAATATGTGTCTGCAGGTAGTTGCTGTGCACAGGTGTTGTGGATGAAAAACACTCTTATGGACTTTGGATTAAATTTCAATAATACACCTATTTTATGTGATGATACTAGTGCAATTAATATTTCAAAAAATCCTATTAGTCATTCTAGAACTAAGCACATTGATATAAGACATCACTTTTTAAGGGATCATGTGTTTAAAAAGGATATATTTTTAGAATTTATAAATACAAAAAATCAATTAGCAGATATTTTTACTAAACCACTTCCCATGGCAAGGTTTGAATTTATTAAGGGGGAGTTAGGTTTATTTAATTTTAAATAGTTTTTTTTAATCTTATTCTGTTTTCGAATTCTGCTTAATTTCTGTTTCCCGCTATAAGTAATTTTATTATGTTTTAAATAAAAGTAATGATTAGTGATTACACGGGAATCAAGGCTGTCAGAACCATTTCACCTTCTAAACTGCTTCACCTTTTTCGGAAACCCTTTCGAAAACCTAAAACCGCACATCTGCTCCAAAACCCTTTTCTGAATCTTCAAACCCTAAACTTCCGAACCTTCAGAAATTGTTGTTGGAATGGCAAAGACTAAGCATCCAGATGAAGCCGAGAGCAGTGCTGCAAAGAAACCTAAGGTAGTTGGTAGGAAAATACTGCAAGGTAAAGTTATAGATTTAGAGTGGCTGTTTGAAACTAATTTACTGTTGAAGCAAGCGTTGTCATTTCAAAGCCTTGAGCAAGCTTTTAATAGTGAAAATTCTGAGTTTCTATATGAGGCAGAAATGAGACATTTCTTTAGAACTGTTCAGTTTAGCCTTGGAGATACAGAGGATAGTTTATTGGCTCAAATATAGGATAAGGACTTTTCGATATCATCTGTAGAGATAAGTCAAATTCTTATCTGCCCTCATGAAGGAGTTTTTCATTTCGATTTACGGAATATTGGAGATTCTGTACATAAGTCTGAAGACATTATGTCTTTTATGTTTGGAACCATAGTGATAAAGAAAATGTTTATTAAGGATTTGGAGCCTGATCAGAAAATTTTGGTAAAATTTGTTCAGACTGGTTTAACACCAAGAATGGCTGAGATGGAGAAAATCCTATACCCTGACATGTACATAATGTATCTTCTGATGTGTGATATTAAGTTTAATTTTCCTCGGTTTATGATAAGATATCTGAGTTACTGCTGTCAGAGTGAAGCAAGAATGACCTTTTTCCCTTATGGAAGGTTCATTTCATTGTTTTTGTTTAAAAGAGGTATGATCAGATTGGTAGATGCTGGGGTGAAATGTCACCACAGTAATGTTTTTAATGCTGGAACCTTGAGGAAAGTAGGATACTTCTGGAGCACAATTAAAGGAAAACTCTTACCTGTTGGAGTTGAGGAAAACTCGGAGAGTGCTCAGGCTCAACCGGCTAAGTCCAAGGAGGGACAAGCAGAATCAAGGGTTAGTACAGTGGCAAGGAGAATTCGTTTTGAGATGGAGGAAGTTGAGGAAGAGAGAAGTCAAGAAGGACTTAAATCTAGAAGGAAGAGGTCAATTGATGAAGAAATTATCTCTCCTGCCTTGAAATCCTCTGAACCGGTAATTTCTTATTCATTTGTGAGAGAAGCTGTTGTGGAGCAGACTGCACCGATAGAGGAACCAGCAGCTCAACCAGAAATCCAAAAGGAACCTCAATCTGCTGCTGTGGCTGTTGAAAAAGTAATTCAACAAGAACAACTTATGGAGGCAGTGCCTGGTGAAGAAGTGGCCCGACCTCAAGATTTACATGAAGATATTGTTCTTGACCATTCAGTAGAAGTCTGAGAGACTATTGTTCGTGATGAACATACTTCTGAAGCTAATACAGAGGTACTTCAGGAGGATTTTTCAGTGGAAGAGTTTCAGGCTTCAAAATCTAGTTCAGTGGATCAACCTTGTCAGGACAAGGACAAAGAACAGTCAGATGCAGATTCTTTACCACTTGCCCTGCCTCATCAACCTAATTCTGGACATGAGAATCGAGCACAGGGTGCCCCTGATTCGAGAAAAGAAGAAGTTGTTGAGTTGTACAAGCGTATCTATCAGTTAGAATTTGAGAATGTTAGTCTCAGAAATTCTCTGAACTTAGAGCAGTTGGAGTTTCAGAAGCTGAAAGAATGTACTGTTTCAAGACAGGAAGTCGATTTGTTTAAGACTGATATGCTGCATGCTGTTGATCAGTTAAAATCACAGATGGTAAAGAAAGATGATTTGTCTGAGTTGAAGATTTACATGGAGAATAAATTTGAGTCTGTTGCAAACAGTGCTGTGAGTGGATCAGGCTCTTCACCTGATTTAATTCGGAGATTTCAAGCAATTACTGCAGCAATGAGCAATATGAGTGAAAAGTTACACGATCTTCAGTGTAATAGTGCCCCTTTGTCAGTTTTGCTAGATAATCAGAAATTTTTAGTGGATCAGTTGACATCTGGAGAGCAACCGATTAGGATTCTTTTGAATCAGTTATCAGAGAAACTGTCTCTTTTTGTTGAAAAAGAAGAAAGAATGCATGAGTTTTTCAGAGTTAATTTGATTGAAGATATTCATATGACTCAAGAGAACAGAGATCTTATCATCAAGTTAGGAGATGGGATGATGAAGAGGCTCAGAGAATAGTTTACAGAGATCAAGACCGCGATTCAAAGGAGATAGACACCTTTTTCCCTGTCTTATCTATGAACCTTGATTCCTCTGTATATCACAATCGTTTATATATAACAGCTTGTGAATGAAAATTCTTTTCTTATTTCTTTTTTGTTTTGTTGTTTATTGATTTATGATTAAGTTAGCCAGTATAACAAATTCACTTATTCATACACAGTTAATTATAGCATTTACTTATAGTTCAGTGCAATATTGAATGTGTTCAAATCTGTAATTTTTCATTCTTTTTGATATCACAAAAAGGGGGAGAATTTGGATAAACACAACATTTAAATTCATTTGTTTCCTATGAAGAAATTTGGATATATGGGAGAATTTGGATATATACAACATTTATCTTTTATCTATTTTTAGCTGGAAATTTATTTTTATGGGGGAGAAATTTTATTATAGTTAAATATTGTTTTAAACATTTCAAAATTCTAAAATTTTATAAAACTAATTTTTCAATAAAGATTGCAATTAAATTAGTTCTATTATTTTATGGGTTTTGTGATCATCAAAAAGGGGGAGATTGTTGAGCAATGTACTGTTTTCAAACAATTCAAAATAATGTTTTTTAAAGGGGGAGATTATTTTTAAATAATACTCTGTCTCTTTATGATGATTTTGATGCTCACAAATACCCTTAATTATTTACTAATTATTTCGTTGAGTATTTTGCAGGAATTTATTTCATTTATTTATTTCATATAACGAGATTTCATACTTCATTTATTCCGAGATCAAGTTTAGCGCGTTCTGGAATCACTATAGCGCAAGATCAATTTTAGCGCGTTCTGGAATCACTGTAGCGCGAGATCAGTTTTAGCGCATACTGGAATCACTGTTCATACCCTACGTTGATGAACGTAACGTATGGATGAAAAGTTTACTTTTTATGTTAAAATAAAATGTATGGTTAAGGAACCTTACGTTATTTTGAAACGTATGGTTAATGAATCTTACGTTGTTGAAAAGTATGGAAGAAGAACATTACGTTTGGAAGGAATCTTACGTTTTTGTTGTTGGACAAGTATGGAAGAGAAACCGTACGTTAGTTTTCAGTGTTGAGTTTGTTTCTCAAAAGTATGGATCATCAACCTTACTTTTATAATCAACCGTACGTTCTTTGGAGAGTTGAAGCAAGACAAAGTTTGGATGATCAACCCTACGTTTGAATGCTGAAGAGAAAGTATGTATGTTCAACCTTACGTTTCTGAACCTTACGTTTGTGAACCTTACGTTTGTGAACCCTACGTTTGGAGCCACGTCATCAACCCTACGTTTGGCGTCGGGATATTTTTGACAGACGATATTTCCGTTTGCATTGGTCAAACAGGCGGATTATTGAGCGGATTTCGAGCCGATTCTTAAGTACGACTTTGACTGAATCAAAGACGATTTTCAATGGATTACTGATTGATTTAAATGGATCTTTTTATTCCGATTCTTCAGGGGAGTTACAACGGCTCTGTTATTTCATTTAATATCGCGAATCTAAAGGAGATTTTCATGGATCTATTTATGCGGAAGATTTTCTCAGATTTGAATATATATGTTCTATCTTGGAAACTTCGGATATATATATACACAGGAAAGTGTATGAAAAATACAGATTGATTTTTTAGCGAGCAAGAAACAGAGACTGTGTAAAGGCGTTCTTTTCTGGTGAACGAGAAGAAGTGTAAAACCTTTATTATCGAAGGAAGATCTTGATAGCAGATTCACGTGTTCTACATCAACTATCTGTTGTGAATCTACTGCTGCTGAAGTTGTGAAGTCTCTGGTAATATCTATTGCAACTGGATCGACTCAGAACTGTTTTGATTACAGATCTTTATTTTCTGAAGACGACGATCTATCTACTGTCAATTGCATTATGTTGCAATTGTGAAGAACAACTGGAGAAGTGTTTTCTTTATCGAAACCCTTTTTATTCTTGAGTGATCAGCTTCTCGTTCTAAGCTGTGTAGGTTCGTGTTTGAACCAGGAAGGCTGTGTTTGCCTGAAACTTGTAAAGGTGTCAACTGCCTGTACTCAGTTGTGAACAGGTCTGTGGAAACGAGGACCAGATAGTGAAAATCGCCAAGCTCGTGGATTTGAGCGTTGGTGGAGTGGACTAGGGGCCTTCTGTTCCCCGAACCACTATACATCCGTGTGTTCATGCTTTTACTTTTTCCGCTGCATATTTAATCGTGCAAAAGCATAGTGGACAGAATTTGTCTAAATTGAAGAGATTGTAATAATTTTGAAAAGACACAATTCACCCCCCTCTTGTGTGTAATCCGTAGATTCAGATCCAACAATATATTTTTCATAGAAAATATTTTTGGGGTGGGGAAGAGTTTAGAGACTTGAAAACTTCCTTTCATTATCTGTAAAAGAACATATAATTTAAAATTAATTTTTTTTAGTTTTATAATTTAATATAATAATAATTTTACATTAAATATGAATATAACAAATCCAAAAATAATTTTATTTATAACATTAAATTATGACATAGAAAAATAAATACTATGGAGTAATGCACCCACTAATGTAAACACAATATGCCCAAATTCAATAGTAAATATCACTCCAGCTAGAAAAACTATCAAAATAACGAGGGGAATTATGAATACGAACAAAACTATATAGGGAAGAGTAAACGTTTTTATTTGAAGTAGTTAATGAAAAATTATAACAACTTATAAGTACATAAAGCTTTTAAATTAAAATTTGGTTGTTAGGAAATTATTTTTACCTTACCATTACTAGACCGTTGCAATGTGACCGCTTTATGACAATTAGAATGGTAATAATAGCCAGTAGAACATTAAAATAGCTATTTAAGAGTAAATTAAAATATATTATATATAATAATTTTAATTTTAATATTTTATATTATTACCCTATACACCATTCGAATAAATATGAATGATATTATAAAATGAAGAAGACTTTAATGTTAAAAAAATATTCCCCATTAAACAAATATCTTATGGAATATATGTTGTATTCATTTGAAATAAATATTTTTCATACATAGATATTATTTTATAAAATAAAATTAATATATTTAATTATAAATGAGAAATTATGTTATAGTGAAATATTTAGAAACATCAAAAATATAATATTTTATTGAATAGTGAAAAATTAATTTTTTTCGTTTTCATTATATTTTATAACTTGATATTTATATTAAAATGTTGAAATAATATATATCTAGTTTTTTCATACTAATATATGTTATATTTACTTATATGTACTATAATCATTTTTAAATGGCTATAAAAAATAACAAAGTCATAAAAGAACATCTAACTTTTAAAAGTAATTTTTAATTAATAAAGTATTCATTTTTAGTTAAATTTAAATATATAATTTCAATTATACATTGAATTTTTTTATTTAAAATGCCATATTATTTATTTAATAAACCATGATCCAAGACTATCGGTATCCCATGGTAATTTAATTTTTAAAATCAACAAATTCTAATGGCTATATGTGAACAATAATATATAATATTCCATATTTTTTTATAAATACCAACTTCAACACCCATTTAATTTCACTCCCAAACACATTATAATGTCCCTAACTAACTTATTATATCATTAATACATTTATTAAATCCATAAATCCCTCTAGGAATCATCTTTCTATGTTTATGATGTGGTACATGAATAAATTTATTCTCTTCTTCCCTCCTTTTATTCAAGTGCATACTTTGTAATTAGCCTTTGATTTTAAATTGATTATGTCTTAATGTTTTCATAATAGTTCATTTACTATATAATTTTTAACATATAAATGATATAATACCCTAATCCCTTATAAATTCCATTTAATAAAAATGTTATGTATACACGTTATGAAATCAAAAACATTCCATGATTTTACATTACATACTTTTATATTGGGAACACTCAATCCTAAATTCAATCAAGCATATTTATATAGATATGAAAATAGTTCATATATTTGGGTATTCAATTTATGTCACCAATATTTTCTACTCATTGGATAAAATGGTTATTTTTATGATATGTGATCTATATGAAACACATGAAGTCAAAAAATTAACAGTTGTTCCATGATAACACTCAAATTCATTGGGTAATGAATTAGTCTCTAGATAAAACATGTTCATGATACCTTGGAAGTATTCCATGGTATAGTTTTATGATACCTTGTTGATAAACCAAAATAAACATTTGTATGGAACATTGGTGATGATTATTGGTGATATGGTTATGAATGTACCATTTATATATTATAGACACAAATTCTTGTTACGCCTCATGTAATAGCTATTATATATTTAGGATTATGATCTATTTTTTTATTCATGAATTTCCCATGACAATGCACTTAATTTTACCTTATTTATCACCTTACTTGGATTATGTTCAACATTTTCATTTCATATATGTTCTTAGGAAATTATATGCATTATAGTGGAAAGAGATGGATTTATAATAGAGACTTTATAAAAGATTAAATAATTCTTATGTATTTCTATATCATCTTCCAAGAATACATGAAACTAAACCACAAAATATCCAACTGAAATATTAAATGAAATATTTCACCATTGAGTTATTTAGAAACCTATGTATGGAAAAGGTTGGATTCCATAAAAATGATTTTTGAGATATCCATGATTAGAGAAATGAGGTATGTTTTGGGATATAAATTCCTCACGTGGAAGAATATATCATAAATTATAAATATAATTATGATGAATAACATATAAATGTTTTTGTAATAGAGTATTTGAATCGATTTTCTACCCTGATTTTAGTGGGAACCGATCTTTTAAATGATTAAAAGGGAAATAAGTTTGATTCATCCGAATTCAGCAAGAAAATTATAGGATTTATTTATTTAATATCTACATAATACAAATATCTTATGTTGGGACATTATCTTATAAATATGAAAGCTAAATAAATAAATATAAAATCACTTATATAAAGTGTTTTCTTATGTTTATTAAAGTTGTGATTGATTATGGATTGATATGTGATAGAAATTGAATGATAAATATTTTTAAAGGAAATGATGTAGATTTTAATAGAAATTTAGATTATTTAAGAACAAAATCATGTTTTGTTTTAATTTTGAGAGAATTGAGTTTACATTTTCACATAAATAATAAATATTTTGTGAGATTATGTACTTTTTAAGTGGATTATGTTGTTGAAACGGAAGTGATAACTCTATTAAAGGGGATTCCGACTTGATTGGAAGATATCGAAGTAGATGTGATGTTGCTACTATTGGTGGGATGTGATAATAAGTGTTCCATTAAATTATTAAGAAATGCAATTAATAATTCTTATTTAAAGGAAATTGACCAAAAAATCTCTCTTCTTCAATGATTTGGTGAGGAAAGTATTTCGTATTTTGGAATTAATACCTTCCATGTATTAGATATAGTTATGTACACTAATATAATATCAAAGTAAGGATTTCATAAGTTTATGTTTGTTTTGGGTCTTATGAAACCTTACTCAAAAGGATAATATATTGTGAGACTGTTCCATATAATCTTGTAATTCATTATTTTTCATCTGAGAAGATGAAAGACAATATAAATTCCTTTTTTATCACATAAAGTATATAAAATGGTTGATTAAAACAATTTATAGGGGTTAATCAAAATATATGTGTTTAACATTATTTGGGAGAGATCAATTAATTTAATGGTATATAGTATTTAGAGATCATTTTTAAATTGGATAACAAATAAATTCCATATAGTTGTGTGTATTGTGAATTTTTATAACATTTTTTTTGACATTATATATTGGAAAATATTAGAAACTAATTCAGATGAGATGTTTTGTGATGGACAATAAAAGTTTTTTTTGGGAAGATCTAATTTGGTTTCAAGTGTTGTGAAGAAGTGTATGTAATTTAATTTAATAGATATAATGACATTTAATAATCAATATTCTAAATTTCCTATGAAACATTAACTCACATAAGGATGAAATTGTATAAGGAGGATTCATCTCTATGGGTTTTTAGTTTAAAAAGAATTTTTTTTAAATTGATGGGCTTAAAATAAAGGGGGCTTGAGTCCAATAGATGATTAATTAATATTGTGATATTTTTTGTTTCTATGATCATGGATAGTTTGTTGATTCCCTTATAGAGTTTTCTAAATCAAAAAGTGGAATCGGAATCCCATTCATTAAAGTAGTCTGTCATGGCACTGAAAAAATTTAAAGGAAATAGAGTGGATATTTTTTGTATTTTCTTTTGTTTTGAATACCTAAATAACATCCACATTCACATGAAAAATGTTTATTATGGGAATATTAGGTTTTTTATATGTTTATATTTATTTTTAAAATGCTTGGAAGATTTTGGATGATGTTCGGTTCTAAGATGAATTGGTCAAAAAATAAAAATCTATTTCATTTCTATGATTCTATTTTTATATTAATAACATAGTGTTTCATTCATAATATCAATCATATATGGTAAAATTGAAAAATTATCAGAACTACGGAGAAATACACAATTTTTTTGGGGATACAAAACATATTCCATGGGAATAGAGGGTGACATTTAAAAATATGAATGATTAAACTAGGATACAAAATATATTTTTGATTATTTGAAATATAATACATTTTATTAATATGTTTTTAGGTTAATATATAAGATCATTAAAATTTTAAAAAGTGGAAATGTATCATAATTCATAAAAACATGTATGGTTTTTTATCTTTTATAAATAAGAGTCCCTCAAAGAAAATTCGGTTGAAAAATAGAAGTCCTCAAAATGTAAAATTTTTCATACTATGGTATGTATTTTTTTATCTATTTATAAAATTGGTATTCGTTATATAATAATTTTTCCATACCATGATTCTTAAATTTTTTATATGGAAGGATTGTTTTTCAACAAATAAGGAATTTTGATACATAAGGTTTTTCGTTCTGATTAAAAAGTAAGGATTTATATAGTATGAAATGTTTTTCATATGAAAATAATTTATCTTCAATATATAAGGTAATTCTCTAAAACATATGTATTATAAAAATTGTACACAATTAGTTCAATTTGAATATATATATTCTATGTGATACTTCTTGAAACTATTTTTCGTTATAGACCACATAGAGGGGACACAAAATCATCCCAAAATTCTCATAAATAAATAAGAGCTAACTAAAAAATTATGTACGGTGTAAGGGAATATAATATATTTATAATAAGTTTTAAAATAATTAATAAAATTTACTTATATAGATTATTAATTATAAATTTAAATTTGAATAGGGATGATCATTAAAGATACTAGATAATATACTTTTTATGCATCTCTAAAAAATTTATATGATAGTAGGAACAAAAATATTTAAAATAAAATATAGATATGTTGGGAATATTAATTTAGGATGTAAAAGTTATAAAGTAATAGAAATATGGGATGTAGTATAAGAGGAATCAAAAATAAAACTTGATTAATGACATATTCTATTGAAGACGTTGTTTTTGATGAAAACATACTGTAATTTTTGTTGTGATCAGAGACCATTAAGAATGTCATGAAACCTTTTTAAGAATCTAGATTTTATAGATAAACCTTGGTCATTATATCTAGGAAGTCGATTTTTTGTATAGTGTGATCATAGTATTTTCTAGATCAAACTAAGGATTCAATTAAATATTTTTTTGGTGATCCTTGTAAAAAACATTTATGTCTAATGATTAATTTCAATAGTGTTTGTGATAGTAATCTAGTCATTCTCTCCATGTTTTGTAAATGATAATTTTTTAAATTAAACTTAAAAATGGTAACCAATTCAATTGTTTAATACCCCTCCATCTCTCCGTGAATTATAATTGAACATTTCGATGATTTTCATTAACAACCTCTATATATTATATGTCAAGATCAAGGTGGTGGTAACTACGGCCTTGAACAGATGTACTCTTTAGAGGGATATGATTAAGAGTTTCATGAAATGGAATCAGTTATGATGTATTATATTTTATATTAGAATTGATATTTATTAAATTTAATATCTTGTATTTATTTCTTATTTCATTATTAGTCTGATTATTAAGAATACATGTGGACCCTCTATTGTAACGTATTTAGTTATATAAAATTAATTAATATTATCACCACATCATCAAAATCATTAATTAGAGATAAATAAAACTTGTAAAAGATATTGTTTCATAAGATTTAATCAAATTGAAGATGATGACCAACATCGTCACCTTTGTTATAGACTAGGTTTTCATAGTCTAGACATTGTGGGATTAATATCATCACAATGTAATATAAAATAGATCATATGGGTCAAGATTTTCATTCAGAGGTTTTTGGTACCTTTAGGAATAATTTTAATTTTTAGCCCACATAATGGTAGTTACCCACCCGTTAGTGAGTATAATATTTTTTGATGATGAATTTTGAGACTATCAGTTAATAGGTATTATAGAGGATTAAGTGGTTTATTTTAGGAGATAATGTTATAATTTCTACCTCATTGAGATATTCATTTTCATATTGACATTAATCCCAATACCAACTTTATTTCTAATATAGCTTATTGGATGGACCCAGAAAACATTACGGAGATTAAAGGGAATCTGGAACATTTTTCCTAGAATTCGTTTATCATGCTAAATGAATCTCATAGGAATGAATTAATTTTTTCTACAATAATGTGTATGGAACCCTAATTTTGTTTATTTATTATAAAATCCTAAATTAATTGTCTATTTAAAACCAATAATCTATTTTGAGGATAGTTTACATCTTCTACCAACTGAAAGGAGTGATGTGGTTTATAAAGTTAGACCATAGGTCAAAATATTATCACCTTTGAGCCCTTGTTGAGACTAACTCGAAAATGGAATTTAAATTTCACTATCATTTTTATGATTTACATGTTTTATATTTTGTTAGATAAAAAACATAATATTGTTCATTGGAATCATGAATTTGATATTGTAAAAATTATTTGACCAATTTGGCGGGGACGTCCTCAATAATGCCCATATGTATTTTGGGATTTGGGATAGGAATTCATATCATTTGGGGATTAATGTTGACTTTTGTAGTGATACTACATATATTAAAATATCCCAAAGTTAAATTTTTAGATTCATCAATTTTATTTATAGGGTTATTCCCTCGTAAATGGTAGAGTATTAGTTAAGCATTTGAAGACTGATTTTACAATAACTTGGGAGCCACCTAAGATGTGTTCAACCTATAAAACAACGTACTTGTGGTCAATATACATAGCTCAAATAATTTAGATAAATTTATATTGAATAAATATGTGAAAAAAATATATGGTGGAAAACCTAGCCTCAAATTATTCAATCATGGAGGAACAAAGAGATGTACACTACCTCAATTTGATAGTGGTGGCTCAAACCCTCACCCACTGAGTTAGAGATTCCCATCTTGGACATATTGATTCCATGGTTTTTCATAACTAGAGATTCTCATGGGGCACAATTAAGGGACTCTTTGGTATGGATCTCATCATTCTCTTCTTGGGGTGGATAATAGATTATGCTAAGATACATTCGGATGTTTCAATGGATTCTCACATATCCCTATGATGATATTAACATTTATGAAAATTATTTACCAGGTTTTTAACCATCAATATTGGTGGATATGATTCATGTTGAAAACTATAGATTTATCTTCACAATGTATAACATTTTAGTGGGTGATGGTTTCTATCAAGTTTTTGATTGTTTTATCTATTAACAAGAGAATCCAGATGAGTTGTGTTGAATTATATCATTATATTTAATGTCTAGACTTCTAAATTAATCAATGGATCATGATATTTTTTGTTGATCACTGGTTGAATCACTATTAAATAAAACTTTCATCATATTATAGTGAATATTTTTTGATGATATCTTAGTATACATATATGTGGATGAGATAAAATTATTTCATGCTTTCTCATTATTGATCGATTCTCAATGAGGAAATTAATTTATATGTTACTTATAGAATATATTTTATGAGGCCTTTAGGATATAGTTCGAATTTGGTATGTAATTCCAAACCAAGATTATAAAATATAAAAATAGGATCATTTGGGTTTATAAAGACATATTTTGTGCTTCTATTCAAAATTTTAAAAGGAGATTGAATGATTAACTTCATTTGGTGATATTTTTTGTATATGTATTTATACCCCTCCACCATCAGCATGGATCAATTTGATACCCTATATGGTAGTCCATGTTAGTCAAAAAATTATTATTTGGATATTAGTGATTAATTTATTATATAACCATGTAATTTTAAAAAAACAAAATAGGTTCGGATACTTATATAATATAAGAGGAAAACTCAAAAATGTAACAAAACCAATGGGTACAGATGATAGCAGCTTTCATTTTTTTTAATATGGTGACCATGTGTTTCTAAAGGATTCTCAATGATATGTAATGAGGAAATTTAGTTTAGGAACAAATCAATCTCGGATATTTTTCAGGATATTCTGGATCCTATAATAGGTATGAAATGCTTTTTATTGCCTAGGGTTTCCCTTATAATTAGATTAGGCGCATAATAGATTACATATGTTAGGTCTGAAGAGTTATGTTCATGAAATTTTGTTCATTATTGAATTATTAGATATTGACATCAAGGAAGAAACCACCATTAATGATTACCCTATGGTGATAGTGGACTAGTATGATAATACCATTAAATAGTTGTCGATATAGCTACTATAGGTAATAATATATCATAGTAATATATTGTATGTATGTTTGGAGTGTTATAATCAAATACATATAATTACCCACAAAATTTTAGATATACAATTAATTTTAAGATAAAATTCAATACCGGTGGAGAGTATGTAACTACCCATATTTTTTATTAATACTATAAAAAAGTAGATGTATTTTAAAAGTGGTAGTTTTATATGATTTATTTTATGGAATATCCGGCACCAAGAAAATATTAAATATTAAAATATAATATTTTTATTTCTTATACATTTCAATGAGATAAATTATTTTTATTTCCTAAAAAATTTGAGGTAAAATTCATATATTTAATTTGAATCATTATGAAGTGTTTTTTCTCAAAGAGGTTCCATTTACATTTATATTTTAATCCATGCATCATGCCCAGTATGATATTTTAAAGGAAATAATCCCTAATAATCTCCATAACCATAGTGATTTTAATATCACACTAATATATCCATTAAGGGTTATATTTGAATTTAAAAGTAGAAACACATGGAGACATTCATTTGTAGATATAATTATTTTAGAAGATAACAATGATAACATTGGAATCAGTGAACAGATGAAAAAGTACAAAAATTATTCCATTAGATTAAGACTATATTTTATTAAGAAATCATTTTTAGACAATGTTTTTAAAATCCATGACCCTATAGAGTTATTTATTAATTATTGTGATGATCCATGAAATCTTTTGTATGTGTATATCGATGAATTAAAAAACAAAAAAGTATAGTCTGTTAGATGATCACTGACCACTATACCTATCCCCCTTTCCAACTCCTTCCATATGAATATTTGGTATGATGAAATCGGTTCTAGTGTTTAATAGATGGAAATCCATTTGTTGGTGAACCCTAGTACCCTCCCACTATATCTTGGTCTCCCTCCCTCTCTCATACATGTAATGGGATGAGACATCAAGTCCATTGGAATTAATGGCGTTTAATAATGGAAACATAATATATAAATAAGTAGAATCCTAAAATCTATTTTTGTATGACAGGAGGTGGGTACATTACTATGATAAAACTGGGAGAGCTCATGTTAAAACAAAAATTATTGAAGAAGATCTTGTGATAAGGTCTTGGTAATTTTGTATAACATGATATAATTGTTCTAGTGTAACCCTATCATAATGATGGATATTAACTAATGGTGTAATATAGGCCAAGTGATAGAGAATAGTGTGGTATAGTTAATAGTAGCAATGAAACTATGAAGGGAGAATATCGATCAGACATGGAATCTTTGGTTATTATCAAAGATATAACGATCACATGGTGTGTAACATTGAATAACACACCATGTCTAGTGACACATACAATCTAGGATTTCTATACATAAGTTAAAAATTAAACTGTGTGTCAATATTATATTAGATAACATGTTTGTCAAAACTATGTTACAATATTGAGATATTATGTACCTATTTTACCATTATATCTCACATAGAATGTGACCAACACACACAAGCCATGTCTGTGGGATATCACAACCTGAGGCATACTTAAAAATATATCAAACATAACCTCTACCTTAGATTTAGTATCAATGGGAAGGATATACCATGTATGAAATGGAAACATGATTGGGTGGCAGTGATAAGCACCCTTTCTCCCCTCGAGAAGTGCACAATATGTCTAGAAAAATTAAACCTCGTATAAATTTTCCATTTCAAGTTCTTCTAGTAACACCATTCACTGGTATTTAGATTAGATGAATGAATAGTAAATTTTGGCCATTTAATTATATAGTTAATGGTGATAAGGTACTATTCATCATCACATGACATGTACAAGGTGTCATGGGTAGTTCGAGTATCTTAGATTCATAAAACAAATATTGAGGTCTAAGTGAGATATATAGAGTTTGTATGGGTTTCTTACACCTATAATGGAATCCTATTAAAATATTGCTGGTCTCAAAAATATACTACGAATTTAGAACTCTCTTTAATGTTTTTATATAGGTTCAATATTTTAGGTAAATGGAGAGTAATTCAATGATCTAGATAGGGTATGAGTTCCCCTATATAATTAGTAGAGATTGTACACCCCCATTCTATAAGGTGTCAGTTGGTTATCCTCATAGTTGGTAATTCTTCAGCTAAATACGATCTTAAATGAGGGTTAGGTCCCCCACTATAGTTACAATGGATTTATGAAATTTATGAATTTTTTATATTCAGGTGTTATAAGTCATTGGATTCATTTCCATTTATTTTTTACTTCAAGATACAAATTACACCTTATTTATCGACATGGATTAATTATGGCATCAGTTTCCAAATTGATATAGTATATCTAGGATTTCTCATGGTTCCCAGTTACTCCCTATATCTTAAAATTTTAGATTACTTATTATAATTTTATTTTTTAAATTTTCTAGAATCCTAATATATTAATGTACACATCCCACATGGGACATCATTTCCACATGTGTAGTGTTAGTTAAAATGACGGAACATTTCATGGTTTCATTGAAAGATATGGAGCCGGTAGAGATTTGGATTTAATTTTCATGGCATTAGCGGTGATTGTTGCAGATTTTATATATAGTTATTAAAGAAATAAATATTTTTTTATTTTTATTTTATCATCTTCACATTGATATATAATTCCATTTAAATTTTCAATACATTATAGTTTTCCCATTTGTCATTATTCTAGTCACTTGTTTCTCATGTATGTACATTATTCTACTGATTAATAGATACATTGATGTTATCATTAGATTTTTTATTTTACATTATAGGTTTTGAAATTTTTTTTTTAATTTATGGTTATCATTACAATAATACCTACCATGTGTGAGATATACCTTCTAGATACATTTTATTTGTTTCTGAATAATTTACGATAGGCTTGGGGAGACCGAGTTGTGGTTATAATAGGAATGGTAGGATATCTAATAATGGGATAAATCAATGAAAAATATCTAATATATATATATATATATTTAATTTCTTATTAAATCAACAACCACGACTTATTAAAATGATCAATCTAAATGATTAACTCACACACACTGACGAAATATACAAAAAAATAACTCGAAGTATAATCATTACTAATAAAAATTAGTAGCTACTCATTGGAATGATCCAAAATTATCTGAGGACCTATGCTTCACTGGAATAATCATCACATAAAAATGTGAGTAGGTTTTATCCTTTACTCAGAATAAATAAATATAAAAAAATTTATAACCATACATAAGGAGATAGGGTTCTGACACGATAAAACATTATTCATTATTATCATTTGTTTGTTATGGAATGGATTGTACTTATTACTTTGATGATTATATCCTGGAAATATTATAGCTCACCCAAACTTATTCACTATTAAGAATAGATGTGATTATGTTATTCTTCATGACATGATATAGACGTGATAATAAATCACAAATCATTTTGTTATTTCTATTATTTTTCTTATTACACTACATTAAGTATTCTCTTCTCATTCACCTACTTTAACTACTAATGAGTATTCAATTTAAATTCACATTAAACAACAAAACAATGTTTTTGTTCCCTTATCTCTTTTTATATTTTCATTATAATTCTCTATCTCTCCCTTTACACAATACTATGGATATTTCACTACATCTCCATACACTAAAACAATGAAAATGTCTTCATTATTTAAATCAATGAAACATCATATTCACATATATATTATAGACGAAATTTCATCTCTGTTTTTTAATTTTAATTTTTAATTAAAATTCAAACTACTAAATTCCCTTCAGTATTTATAAAATTCACAATATTTTTTTCTTCATTATTTTATTCTTCTTCAAACTTAGTTATTTTATTTTTCATGGTAGACTATGAAATATATCATGATGTGGCTTCATGGATAAGGTTTTAGTCAACTATTTTCCTCAATTACAGTAAATCCTTTTATTTCTTAAAGGTTAAAAATATTTGTTTCAAGAACCACATTTCTCTCTTATAAAATAAGAAACATTAATTCTCAGAATTTCTCATATTGTTTCGTGGATCTTATTTAATTTGTCTAACTACATATAATATTGGAATGATATAAGTTTCATCAAATTTACTAAGTTCAAAAAAAATTTGAATCACATCTTTTGATTGTAAAATTTAATCCCAAATAATTTTCTTCAAAAACATCTATATTAAGATATTATATATTATCGTTTCATTATCCAAAAATAATTCCTCTAAGAAACTCCTATGATAATTTATAAAAATTTCATATACTATTTTAGAGCCAATTTAATTTTATATAAGTAAAAAATCATTTTAATCGGTGAAATATTATTAAATATTAGATTTAAATATCATATGTTTGAATATTTAATATATGTAAATATAAAAATCACATACATCCACATAAAATATATTTTTTATCACATATTTTTTTGAAAATATTATGTAGTGTCACTTATATTTATATATCTTATAATAAATATAAAAATAAACAAATAACTCCTTGTGAAAAAGACAGGAATATTTTATTTTCTCATAGAAATAAAAAAACTATGTTTTATCTATAAATATCAAATGTATCCAATTAAAGTTTATCAACATGGTAATTATGTTTTCAAAATTTAGAATACTTATCCCTTTTTTATATTTATGATCCAATGAAATATATTTTGCATTGTTTATAAAAACATTATACATTAGAGGAAATTGTTGATATTTATGTTTTCTAAGAATAAAAAAATTACAAATAGAGGGTAGGTTTTTTCATTTTCCAATTTATATCTCTATATTCTTCAGATAAAATTTTTTTTTGTGTTGAGTATGTTTTTTCCTTTTTCATTTTTTCAAGAGCGTTGGAAAGAAATATTTTCCATGAGAGTACTCTAACAAAATGTATAAATAATTATTCTCAACTCCATAAACCACATTAAAAACTCTTACAATTTACATATCTTATCCAAACACTTATAAACCCCAAAAATTCATTAACATAACATAATAAATATTTTTATTGATTTATTATTTTAATTTATTTATTTATAAAAAACATAACATAATAAACTCATTAAATTCTTATTCTTCAATTATTCTCTACTAGAAATAATAAAAAACCCCAATGAACCCTCATCAAATTTAAATGCATAGAAATTTTCCATGTGTATTAACAATCACCCTATCTTCAAATTCTTCTTAATGGGCCCAAATCTGCCTTAGAATATAAATTTTGTTGATAATTTACCCCTTTCATTTTTTCTATCCAGGGAGTATAAATTACATTCAAACTCATCACACATAATAATGATTCACTGTTAAATAATTATAAACCTACATGAGCAAGCTTGCTGAATGAAATAATAAAATTAAACAATAAAATCATGACATCCATTGACAGTGACCTACATAATTTTGTTCAAATCCCTTGAAGAAAATTGTAACCAATAATTATTAATACAAAATTAGAATTAACTTTTCTTCCATTTCGTAATACCATAACCTAAATCTGTATACAATGTTTTTTGAAAAAAACATACTCACTAAACATGTTTAAAAAACATACATACTGATCTAAAATCTTATTTGTTTTAAAATATCTCTCTAAATACATGCTTCCCCTAAACTAATGATTTTTCCCCACCCTATTAGTTTAAACACATATATTTATATTCTTAACATACTTATCTTTCTAAAAATATTAAGTACATTAATGGACTAAACATAATGATATTTAAGATGCATTTATCCACATTTGAAATCAATATCATGATATCAAGTTAGATAGATGATTAAACTACATACCATATATTTTTATGGATGTTGGTTAATAATTCTTCTATATCTTACATTGTATGGTATTTTACATACCTTTTGAGTAAAAAAATGATCATCTATGTTCTTCTACATATCTAATTTATAATTAGGTGAAAAATTCTTTTCTAATTCATTTATATGACCTGGTAGAACATCTTTATTCTAGTTTGTGAAGAATTGTTTTCATAAAATTTACATTGATGTAAAAAAATAGAAAAACATATTTAATCTTTATTTCTCTATCTAATTCTCCTTGATATATCACTTTAAATATTCGTTTTTATATAAAAGTTTCTAAACACATTTTGGGGTCAAAAAAACATCATTTTATTCTATACATCTTCCTTATTACTCTTAGAATAGATATTTTTATTCATTACTTCACAAATTAGAAATAGGTGTCCTAAAGTATATTTTCCCCTCATTATAGAAAATATTTCTTTCGTCTTCTTCACAACATATTAATTTTTCTCAAATAAATTTTTATATTCTTCTTCATATTATATTTGAGACAAACATATCATAATTTTTTTTCAATACGAGTATAAATAATTTTTTCTTTAATTTATTTTTATCATATTCAATGATTGTTTAATAAATTAATCCAATTTTTATTGATCCATCAACATCATAAAAAATATCCTATTATATAATATTTTCACCTACTGTATGAAATCCATGTATGTTTCATATGTAATATTTTCAGTGAAATTTCATATATAAAATATTTAACACATCAATAATTTTATTATTTTGAGAATTTATTGTATTTAGAATTAATAATCAATTAGTCTCATAAAATTGTGATACATTCATCCATATGGTGACCACAATTTATATAAATTCCAGAAACCAAATTCAATTACATGAACTTGTTGAGCACTTTCCATATTTATATTTTAGAGATCATATAAACCCTCATCCTTTGTGTAGGATGAATAAACATAAGTTATTAACTAATATAACCTATAGACTTGTAATCATATTGTTTGTTGAACCAGAAAACACCTTTACATGTTCTGAAATCCTTAATAGTGCTACATTTATTCGCAAAACTCTTATTTTATCTTGTAAATAGGTTATTTTACATAAGTTATCATCTTTTTTTCTTCCATTTCCTAATAATTAATTCTTATTCTATTTCTAGAAAAATATTTTAATAGACACCCAAAAAATAATCTTTATAATATAATTATTTCCATCCCATATGAAATCACCATTTCAAGAAGTGTTGTTTTTAAACAATACTGTTCAAAAATCCATATTTTTTATAGTCATCTTGTTTTTTCATAAATCTAATATTATTCAATTGTGAATTTTAATATAGAGTTTCACTAAAACCACTATAATTTTTATCAAACATTAAATGTGAAATTTTAAGGGATTGTAAAATTCGAATAATCTACGAGATATCTACTCCTTATATGACATTGATCCATGATTTTTCTCTAACTCCATCAATATAATTAATAAAATTAGGGCTTTAATTATCCAGTTAATTTTCTACCGTTTTAGTTTCTATTCGAAAATTTCCATGTCTTGCATTCATTTCCATGTAAAAAAATATTCATTTTGCAATGATATTTCTTCAACATTTTAGTTTTAGTTTCCTATATTGACTCTTTTCCAGTATATAAATTATTATTATTAATAGAATATTGAGTCTTCATTTTTTTCCAAAATTAAAAGTGAGTAATATTCAATAAATTCTCTTTGATTTCCCTTTTAATCATGAATTAAAAATTTAACTCTCTTTCACATTCACCATTTAATCTATTATCGCATGATATTTTATCTTCATTCATTGTTGATGTGACAACTTAAAATTTTATAGTATATTTTTTATTTAATAAATTCAATGTGTGTAATATATTATGAACAATTAAAAAATGAAATTATTATAATAATTATTATTTAAAAAATGAAATATAAATTCTCAAAAATGATTCCTAGTTCAATAACGAAATACTATTTATCTGTGGTTGGGGTTTGTCTTAGAGGTAATCACCCCTTAAATATACATGAAATATGGGTGTTTAAAACCCATTGGGCACAGGTACTGTAGCGGACTCTAGCAGCGGAAGCACTGTAGCAACGACATGCACTATAGCGGTGGCAGAGTACTGTAGCAGCAGCGGGTACTATGTTGTACTGTAGCAGCAAGGTACTATAGCAGTACTATTCACAAAATGGGCTTTGGGCCAAAAAAAATGGGCCAACAAGCCATGTAATGGGCTAAATACCCACTCAGCCTTCAGGCTATGTTATGGGTCTCCCTCTACCCAGTTAAAACAGGTCTTTGATTTCCTTTAATAATAAATGAGGCATTGGCCCTAACCTTTTAAAATAACCAAATACTATTTATCATAAGTAAGTGTCTATAAATATTTTGTTTGTGATAGTTATTTTTATCATAAATGGTTTATTAAAAAAATTAATAGTATTAAACCTATGAAAAATTATTTTCTAAATAAGTATAATATTAAATCACATTCTTAAAATTTGGTTAGAAATTAAAATAAACATTTTTACCGTTGAATGGTGTTGTTCTTCTGGATAAGTGATTTTATACATAAATTTGGTTTTATGACGGTAAATTATATTAATTAATATTAATCAGTAATTTTAAGATAATTTTTAAATAATTTATTACATAAAATATATTTTCTTTAATATAATGGTATTCATGAAGGCAATGGATGAGAATAAAATCATTTTTATTCTTAAAAAGTCATTTTCTCGGAAAACGTTTTTTGGGTATTTCATGTGAGGAAATTATAAATATATTGTTTCACTTATAGGAATTTAATTTTGTAGAAAAATAAATATTATAATAATAAGAATTAATATTTTTTATAGTATTAACTTAATTTGTCTCATATTGAATAGTGTTGATTGTAAAAGTTTACAGCTCCATAAAGTGTAAAATGGGTTAAAGATGTTTATATATTTTTTATAAGGCTTCAAAATATATCAAAAAAATAATTTAAAATATATTCATATGTTTAAATCAGCAATAAAAATATTTGATTCAAAAAATGGAAATCCATTTCCACTTTCCTGTGACTATAAATATTATATTATTTTAATTGAATAATAATTAAAAAATTCACCCCTTTCATTTGGTAGCTATAATATCTTTTTTATAAGATAGAAAATTTTTATGAATCATTATAAGTGGTTATTTTTAATATTAAAAAATTTAATTTCGGCAAGTAATTTAATTTAAATTTTTGGTAATGGTATAATTACCTGATCATCTTACACATCTCTTATGAAGCACTTGTGAAAGATGGTGAAAAATTAATGAAAATTGATATAAAAATATTTAATGTGATGTGATTTGGAAAGTTTAATGTCATAAATACTTTTTTGTTTATTAATGAATAATTATTAATATTGTAAACATTAATATTCAAGTTACATGGTAATTTATATGACTTTTAGTCAAATTATGTCAACATTTCTGAAAATGACATTAAGTGTATTTTATCCTGAGAAATATTTGTTTAATTATTTAAACAACAATAAAAATATTATATAATAATGTGAATGGTAAATTTAATATAATGTCAACCATTTAACACTAATTTTCCACTTTTCATTTTTTAAAGATATTATTAGCTATTATCTATGTATTCTGTTACCATTGTTTACTTTAAAAGGGTTAACGATAGGGTAAAATTAAGGGATATGGTTAAAATGTATCCTAATATTGTTTGATTAAAACTGGATTAATTTATTTAGATATTATACTAATAATCATAAAATAAATGGAAATATGGATTCATTTTAATATAGTTACAGACTTATTATATATTAATATTTCAGGTATTTACAAGGTTGCTACTCACCTACCTTATAAAGGGTCACCTCATATCCTCTCTTCATCACACCTTCCAGATACATTTAGTTTGAAAAAAACATGACCAAAACTCTTAAATACATCTATATAAGAATTATATATGTTATCTTATTCTTAAATGTCCAATCTAGGGGTCCTTAAGAATAGATCTAAAGAATGATTATCATTAAAGAGTTAATTATCTTTACTTAATCACTTTATGATTATTTCTACTTCTACCTCCACCACATATTATTTTTTCTTATTAACATTTAAAAAATAGAAAATTATACTAAATAAATGTAATTTTTTATATAATAATAATAATTTCTTCATTATGATTCACAATGAACAATGAAAATGTCCTCATGTGTACATAAATATTAAAGTTTCCGCAACTGACATATTTTATTTTTAATCAATGCTTCTCATAGTTTTTATAAAAATTGATTTATTTATTATACATTATGTTTATGAATTTATTATTTTTATTTAAATAAAAAATATTACCTACCATTTAATCCTCTTAATCATTGTAATATGATAACGTCGGTCAAGTGTATATGTGGACTACAACCTCCACAAAGTGATTTGATTTTTTTTTATTATTTATAAGGATGGTAATAAGTATAAATTTCATTACTATATATCATATACATATATATATGTTATATTATTATTATTATTATTTAATGTTGAATTACTATTTACCTTTCCTTTGTTCAATCAATTGAAATTTGACAACATCACTTATGTGTGCATATATAATACCCTATCCATGAACTGATGTAATTAATATATCTTAACCACCTTATATGAATGGATAAAAAATTGTTTATAATGAATTATTATGATAATTATGACATGAATAATATTATATATGATGAAACCATGACCAATATGCAACTAATGTGACCACCATTAAAAACAATGCATGAAAATTTTAACAATAGACACCCACGAAAAATTATTTTAGAAGCAATATTAATAGGAAAGTGGATATATATTATAAGTTATTAATATATGGTAATTAAAATAATAATATTTTTGTGTAATTGATTTATAATAAATATAAATTTATTATAAAAGTTTTTAATAAAACATATGAACAATGTCCAGACTTAAGGTAATAGTTTATCCTCTCCTTTTATTTGGTTGAGTTATATTCCATATTCACCACTTGTTTATTTTGTGTCATGTATATACTTCCAACAAAATTTTATATTAGTATTATCATGAAAATCATGTGGATTGAATAATTCATCTAATTTTATCACTTTTATGATGTATTGATCTAGATATTACCAAAACTATAAGAGTTCTTCATCTTAATAAAAATTCTATGAGAAAAATTTCATGTTATTCACACATTTGGGTTTATATTGTGTATATACCACATATTTTATATATTATTTCTTTATTAACTTCATTTTAATTGTTTTCAAATTATTATTTTATATTTGTTTCTTTTAATGGTATTATGATTCAAAAATTCCATACATGAAAATGGTTTATATTACAATCTCATATCGTTTCAATATTTTCTATGTTAAATTTATATTGCGGGAAATGATATGATTATTTATGTTTATAAAAAATAAAATTTATAATAATCTCGTTATTCATATTATTTTAATTTATTTTTACATTTGATCTCTATTTGGTAATTGAAATGACTGAGAAAATGTTTTTAATAAAAACTCACGTTATTTTCCCTATGGTCGATGAAATTTTTCCTCCTTGTCCATGCTGTCTAAAAAGGTTTATAATCTTTTTTAACTATTGATAAATGTTTTAGAATTTTTTAGTTTTAATTTTTTTCATTTATTAGAAATAATTTATTCAAATGTTTTTCGTATGAATCCTTTTTTACTTTTTACAGAAGTGTTTCAAAAATATTCTCTTTCAATGTATATAAAACGAATGAATTTTTTCACTATAATTACCATTATTTTATATGAAACATCATTATTATTATTTCATACATATTTTTAATGAAACAAAATTTCCCAACATTTTAAAACATTATATTTTATTAAGACACTAAAAGTAAAACATATTTTCTAAATTTTCAATGAATTTTTAAAATTCTATTTTAACATTAGTTTTACAAAAAAACCCAAGTATTTTTAATAGTAATGGAATTTTATTGCTTAATAATATTTATTAAGTATATTTTATATATTTATATTAATTATTGTAATATTAGGTAATTTTTTAATCCAAAATAAAAATTCTCTATTTCAATCTTAATTGGTTTATCAAGTAATATATGAACTTATATCAGAAATTTATTTCTAAATAATATAATTTTAATTATTAAAAATTAAATTAATTGTCGAGTTAATGATGTAAAAATTATCTCATAATAATTTTTTAATGTTTTGAAAAATTTGGGTTTTCAATGAATAGTGAAAACTACTGATTTTCTATGGAAATTGTCTTTTCTCATCATGTATTTACAAAGTCAAATTACATTTTAGATTAATTTTAAAAATACATTAGTTATTATTTATAATAATTATAAAAATAAAATCTATTTTATTCATCATTATACAATATCTTTATCTAAACCATTTAAAATTAAACTGGAATTTTATAAAAAAAATGGTATTCATCGCATTTAACTCATTTAAATTTAAATAAACATCTTCCACTTATTTCTAAACTTTTTTTTATAAAAATTATTAAATATTTTGAATTGAAGAAATTAATATTATTTTATATGGTAATCTACGTTTTTGGACATAATAAATATTGAAAATTGAAATAGATATTCCATCAGGGTTAATGTTAGAATTGTTTTACTGGGGGGATTAAAATATAGTGATACAGGTCAAAATTACTTAAAAATAATTAAGTAATATTTTATTAATTTATATTGACCCTATATCATCTAATTTTCTAACTAGATAATTTTTGTTTAAATTTTAATGAGTAAGGATTATAGATAATTTAATCTATTCTAAAATTCCATGTGTATTCCCCCACTGACTTTTAAATGGACTCCCACGCTATAAATAATATATACACTTCAAGAACATATTGGATAATTCAATATCTATACAAAGACATTTCTAAAATCTCATACCATGTCCTAATGTCCATGTTTTGACCATAATAATAACTTTGGAAGGCTTTAGGTTTAAACCTAACGAGTTAGTTCGAAAAATGGGAATTATTATTAGCTAAGAATTTTCTTTCTTTTGCTTCTTCTACCTCTAAAAGTTTTTCTTTAACCATGCTGAAATAACAATAAAATTATCTTAAACATACTTATATGTTTTTATGTTAATTTAATAACATATATCAATCTCCTCTTCAAACAAATAGTAATTCAAACCATCTTTTGTTTGTATAACGAGCTAACGCTTCGCAAAATGATGTAATTTTATCCCATAACCACCTCTCATGGATTATTATAAATACATACTTTATGTATGTATATATATATATATTTTTAATTACTTATTTTAAATAAAACAATGATATATATTATTTATTTTTTTACCTTCTCATTCATTGAAAAATGATAATGTTTTTTGTGCATATGTGTGGATAACCACTTCTATGTGGTGATGTGATTCAGTTTACACTACATCACAATGATGACTTATATAAGTTTATATAAATATAAAATATGATATAAATGATATAACAATAAATATTTAATAGTAAAATTATAGTTACATTCTTTCCATCATGCTCTTTGAAAATTGAAAATGTTTCTTTATCTTACATACAACCTACAGTCTTCATTAATATAACATTATTATTTATTCATAAGAAAAATTATTCAATAATTTTAAATTTATAACTAATGAATATAAATGATAATTATGAAATTATTATAATTATATAGATTATGTAATAATAACCTCTTTTACCATGGTTAATACCAATGAAATTATGAAATTATGAATCGAACGTCCAAAAAATACCCAATGTGAAATTGGCCGATTAAGTAAATAAATATAACATTAATGTAAAAAAATTAATGTTTCAATGAAAATTTATTTATCTTGAAAATTCTTATTCAAAATATAAATTACTGGTAAATGTTAATTATTCAGTATAAAAATAAAATTTGGGAGTTGATTTACTCAATGTAAGGGAGATATTACATTAAAGACATTGTTTTAAATGTTTGAAAGATCTATTTTATAATATGTTCTTTTCCATGTACATATTTTTAAAATTATCTTATAGCTAAATTAATATATGCATAAATTTTTTAAAAGGAAATTTTATATATCCTTGTTATTTTATTTTTATTTTTTCAAAAATAAAGATTTTAATATACAATATAGGGAATTTTTTAATAACATTCCAAAATTAATGTTATATTTCAACATATATGTCATCATTAGTTTTTTCAATCACTATAAAAATTATTTTATTTTTGGATTCCTCTATAATATTCAGTTTTTGTGTTAAATAAAAACCCTTATCATCTTTTTTAAAGATATTTTTCAAAATGAGTTTTATATTGATTGTATATTTTCATACATGAAAATGTTTTTCTTATGGGTGTATTGAATATTTTTATAAATTTGATGATGGAAATTAATGATTTTATGTGTTATGATTATTTTATGGTTTATGGTAATAATTTAACAAAAATTTTGATCTCTATATTGCTTATTATTATGGGTGATTCTAATACAGCTTATGAAAAATGTTATTCTGATATTGCTCTAGAATTCACTAGGTAAATGAATGGATTCGAAACGTTTCGTTTCTCCTAATATGTTATTAGAATTTATTAGATATGATACAATTTGAAAGAGTTTTTATAAGAGTAAAGTGAAAATTATGTCCCAATTTACATAAATGATTTATCTAGGCTCGTTATGGGTTTTTTGGAAATATTTTGACATCAGATGGAAATATACTAAGATTCTGTTTAATGAAATTTTTATGCTACATCAGATAAAAAGAATATTTTAGAAAAAAAATTAGTCATGGATTTTTAATGATTACAGTGAATCCTCTTCAAATAGTATTTTTCACTATAATATTTATTTTGAAATTTCTTATGAAGATACATAGACATTGAATTTTATTTGTTGTGTAATAAAATGTTTTATTTGTACTCATTGCATATTTTGAAGAAGATAGATTGTTGTGAGTATTCATGGAATAATAATTTTATTCATTTCTATAAATATATATCCTTCTTAAATTTTGTGTAGATCACAAATTTTGAATTTATTTTCACATGGTAATATGTATCTTAGGGAAAATAATGATTTAAATTTGAAAATTGGGACAATATTTCTTGAAAATAAACCATGTTATAATATAAAATATTTTTAATAGTGAAAAATGGATATTGAGTGTATGTGTTCACTTTGTTATATAATATTTATTTGTGTTAGTTTTATGAGAAAATTATATAAAAATATAAACCTATAAGATCTATAATATTATAGAAAAATTAATTATTATCAAATGAATTTATTTTTAGTATTATTTATGGATTGATATTTTTAGTTAGTATCAGGGAAATGAATAGATGATTTTAAGGGTTTGGATAATAAAATTAAATAACCTTAAGATATTCTAATTTATTGTTTTCATGCAATAGAATTTAATATTTAACAAATTTATTAATATAAACAATGGTCTTCAATATAATTTTTATAGAGAAAACAAATTATACAATGTAAGAAGGTGGCCTGAGGATAATATACTTCCAAATTAGAATCATGGAATTGTTGTAATTGGAACAAAGTAATTATTTATGTTATGTATTGGTTGATGAAGTTTATAAATCATTATTTACTCTAATATTTAGAAAAACCGGATCTACCATATTGTAATATCTTGATATATGATCAATTTATTAGACAAACCCCTCCAACATTTAGTTGATATTCTTTCTTAGTGGTAGTTGAGGGATTTATTGAAGCTCTGAGGAAGCTATTTGAAGTCATGGGTTATTAAAAATAGTAAAAGGTAAATATTTACAATTACTATTTTGAAGGCGATTTCACCCAATAGGGATGAATGTTTAAGAATAATATAAAAAAAAGATATTGACTCAATGTGGTGTGATTTAATTAATAATATTTTTCCTAATAAATGTTTTCGTAAGGTTTTTGACTTGTGATGGAAAATACATTTATGGATTTGAATAAGAATGATGAATATTTAGTTTTTTCTTATGAAGAAAAAATCGCCCAAGTAGAATGGTTTTTAAAAAAATTTATCTGAGCTATTTATTGTAAAATTATTTTGTTTCACTCAAGATTAAAGATAATTTAACAAAGAATATTGACCTCTCATGGACTTTAAATTTCTACAAAACTTGTTCGGTGTGATCAAATAGGTAGACGTAGAGTTTTATTGTGATAATGAATTATATGAAAATAAACTGAAATATATTTCTTGGAGGATGGAAAATTGGATGAATCCATTGATTAAATACAAAGGTAAAAAATTCATGTTTTAGTTTTTGAAAGTCTTGGTAATAATCACCCATGGGAATGTATTATAAAATATGTGTGGTGCTTCATATAAATATATTTGGGAATATGGGTAAATATTAAAAAGGAAAAGATATTGATAGTGGTATGATCAATTTTCGTAAATATTAAATAATGAGTTTCAAGTGTAATAAGATGGAATATTATGTGGACTCATGTTCAAAGAAATGTAAGAATAATAGGAAGGAGAAAAGGAACTAAGTATAACCATGTGATTAAATACATTGAAAATACTTCTTTAGATGTTGGTCCATCAAATGATGTATTAAAATGAACATTACATGTTTATTCATATTATTCTTATGTCTTTTCTTGATTCATGTTGGAAAAATGGATTCATTTTTGATAAATTTTCTACTAACATTACAATTTCTCCTATAGAAATGATTTCAGGACATTAAGATAAAAAACATTATGGTAATATTAATGTAACAAAAATTAATAAAGATCATAATTTTATCATCTATGGATGGTTTCCCTAAAACCCTTCTTTTATTTTCAATTATTGATTGAATTTTTATTCTATGTATTAATTGGACTTCAGTTTATCATACTAAGTTAGATTGTTGAGACGAAGAAGTTATTTTAAAACATTTGTTTCTATTTATTTATAATAATCAATTTCTAACATTTAAAATATACCAAGTATCTGAAAAACTACTATAATATGAAATTGAAAGTTATCTTTCCCATATTGTTGTTCATAAGGAAAACATTTACATTAATGGTGTGTTAGTATTAAAATAACATATAGATTTTTTCTTGATACGTTTCACAGTTTTACAATTGATTAGGATGTTTTATTATTATTGACTTAATCCCTAATTCTAATTCATTGTAAAAATACATTTATTTAATGGGACAGATAGAATTTATAAAATTAAAATTTCAGGTTACATTATTTTCTTGATAATAGAACTTCACTATGGGTGGAAACTGTTTAGTATAATAAAATTAAATATAGTTCGTTGAGGCTATAAATTGAATATAGAGAATCAAATATCATAAATAATTAAAATAATTAATTGATTACTTATTTCAGTGACATGTTTAACCTTATCTAGGGTGCTCTGTATTTTTTAAAGGATGATTTTATGTCTGGGTACCACTAGATGATGCTGAAGTTGGATGAAATCGATAAGATATAATTTAATTCTAGGTAAGTGTATTATAGATTTTTGGTTATGTTTTTGAACTGATTAATTCTCCATCTGTATTCTTAGATCTTATAAATGTTGTTTTCCAAGAATATATGGATAAGTTTTCTGTTGTGTTTATTGATGATATTTTAGTTTATTCAAGAAGTTATAAGGATCATGAAAAATATATATGGATTATTCTACCAACCGTGAAATAAAAGAAGATACACTGATTATTTAGAAAATACGATTCTTGGTTTTAGAATATTTCATTTATTTGACCTATTAAAAATATATATGGTATAACTCTTTATCCTTCTAGAATAATAGTGGTTGATGAATGACCAATCCCAATAAATTTCAATGAAATTTTAATTATTATAGATTAGTTGGTTATTATGTGAGGATTAATGAAATTTATTCACAGTTATCTAATCCACAATGGATTTTTAAAAAAAATGAGTTAGGTTCATCTAGACAAAGGAATGTAATTAATGTTTCCATGAATTGTAATGAATATTAAAGAACGATGCATCATTGGCCCTAGAATACAGAAATGGTGTCCTTGTTATCTATAGTGATGTATCATTAAAGGGGTTTCATTGCATTTCAATACGGAATGATTAGGTAAGTGATTATTCTTCACTTTAATTAAAATATCATGAAAACATTATCACACGCTTGATATTGAAATGGGAGATACATTGTTTGTTTTCAAATTTATAGATATCATATATGTTGACCAAAGTGTGGAGTATGTAATAATAATACAAATGAATTATATTTTCTCTCAGAAAGAGTTGAACATGATATAATAAAGATTATTGGAATTGAAAAAATATTATGATTTATTAATTTATTACCTTCGAGGAAAGGGGAATATAGTTTTTGATTCTTTGATTCAGAAATATAATGCATCATTAACTATGCGATATCCGGATCATGACCCATTGGTCATTGAATTAATGATTTTTGGGTTATAACTTGTTAATATAGACACCCCCAATATTGTTTTATTTTTATGTACAATAATATTTTCATAGATTTTATTAATAATTCTTAAAATAAATATAGTGTTTTACTATAAAATGTATAAAGGGTAAAGAAAGGCATGTTTTAGTGTTTAATATTGAAAAATAAATCATTTTGAGACTTAAAATTGATATTTATTTTTTATAACCCAAAAATAAATAAATAAATATTGGGTGAGGTTGATAGATCTATTTTTTTACTCATATTAGTATGGTAAAAAATTATAAAGACTTTTAAGAAGATTTCTCGTGGGAAGGAATGAATAAATATAATGTGAATTTTACTGTGAAATGTTTTCATTTTAAATATGGTAATTTCTAATGAATGTTACAGAAGGGTATTCTTTATCGTTTTCTAATACCATAATAGTAATCAGAGAATATGTTCTTCGATTTCATCAAGGGATTACAAAATACTTCTCTTGTTAAAAATGTGATTTTGGAAATTTCTTACTGATGGAATAAATATTCTCATTCTCTTCGTATTCGAGAAAATATTTCTATGATTCAATATTTTTGACTTTATTTTAAAGGTGTAATTAGATTATATTAGGTCCCTATTCCATTTAACTTGATCATGACCCCATATTCACCACTAATTTCATAAAATGTCTTCAAAAGTCATTATGTATTGACTTATATTTCAATACACCCTTTCATCCACAATATGATTGATGGTTAGTGTAGAGGATTTAACCTTTAGTTGATATTATATGAGCTTATTAAATGGATTATAAAATTATTTGTGATCAACATCTTTCATTGGTTGGGGTTTTCTTATCATAATAGTTTTCAATCTAGTATACATATGACACTATTTGAAGTGTTACATAGAAAATGGTGTTAGAATCTAGCTTTTTGGAACAAAGTTAGGGAAAGAATTTTATTAGGACTATAATTATTAGAATATATATTTGATAAGGTTTTGTTGAAACATATTCCTATGATAATGACTTAGAGGATGAAAAAATTTTACGGATATAACAAGTGTAAATATATCCCGTTTAAGGTGGGTGATCATGATTTTCTTCAATCATATCAGTGGAAAAGTTTTTTATGTTTTGTAAAAAATGTATTCATGATTCCATGGATCATTAGAAAATATAAAAATATGGATAATAAGGGATTTTATTCTTATCGAGACACATTTCCATTCAGTTTATCTCAGATACATTACGTATTTCTTGTTTGGTTGTTAAGAAAATATGTGTTAGATGCTTCTTGTGATTTCTAAAATTAAGTAGTTTAGTTGGAAGTAAAATTTTTCTATATGGAACAACCAGTATGGATTCATGATAATGTAGTGAAATTTTAATATAATAAAGTGATTTAACAGGTTGATATTTTTCCAAAATAACTATCTGGTGTATAAGAAGCATAGGAACTAGAAAATTCTATTAATGAAAAACATTTCCACTTGTTTAAGTAATGAATAAAATTATATTATGAAATATAAAAATGAGGAAAAATGTTACAACCCATTTCATGTAAAGGTTAATTCAAATTCATTACATATAAATATACATTAATTATATTTTATATATTTATATTCATTAAAATAGATTTAGGAAAAATTAGAATTAATATAAAAAAAGATTTATTTCTATAAAAATTATTTTTTCATGTATTAAATTATTTCATTTTAATGATTTATATTCAAATTATAAAATTTTCATTTTAAAAAATAAACCTCATTTTTGAATTCATCATATCAAATTTTTATTAGGATGAATTTTTATGTGTTTCATAAAAAGTGTGATTTTTCAATGAGTGTTATAAAATATTGTTTTTTATTCAAAACTACCTTTTCGGGAAAATTATTTAAAAATATATTTTAATTATTTTGAATATTTTTTAAAGTGAAATTATTTAAATAATATTAATCACAATATAATAACATTTATTTGAATGAAAACTATACATGAATTTGGTATATATATATTTTAATACTAAATATTTCATTTGAATAATAAATAGTTTTTCAATGCCTTTGAGGATTTATTTTTAAATTAAATTTATCTACTTTTACGAATTTGAATTTGATAAAATTAATTCTATATTTTGAATCATAATAACTAAAATTATTTAATATAGACTAGATATGTTTTTTCCATATTAAACTATAATAAATATAAAAAAACAGATACCAGTATTAACATTAACTTGTTTCATCGGTGGTCATACTAATGTGACAATGGATAGATAACATAAAAACATATCTAAATATCATTTAATGTTCATATTTTTACCCTATAATATTTTCTCTTCATTAATGGTCTATTTAAAATACATTTTTCTTTAGTAAGAGAATAATATATTTTAATCCTTTTAAAATTCCATGTGTATTCTTTCCACCACCTATAAAAGGATTCCCCCACTCCTCTCTTCCCAACATATAAGTAACTTTCTTCAAAAAAATTACATTACTAATACCCACCTAACCATCAAAAACGTTTCCTATATTCCCTTTTTATATAAAAAACTAACATAGAAAGTATTAAGGAATAATACTACAGATTTTTTATCATGAATACTTATTGTTCTTAACCAATCATTTGGATTTAATTTATTCTCAAAAAACCATTAAATATAATTCCACCATTCTGAAATAATAATATAAAAATATCACATATACTTAGATTTTATTATGTGGATGGAATAATTTATATACATCTAATATTATATCAATTGTGAATTGAAACCATCGTTCGTATGTATTGTATATGACCGCGTCATGAGCCGATGTAATTCATTTTCCATCATTTACTATCACGAATGGATGCAATGGCAGATTAAATAAATAAATAAATAAATATATATATGATATTATTATTATTATTATTCTTTTATGATATGGTATCATCTATTTCATATCTTAACATCCATTAAAATTTAGCATAACTGTTTGTGTGTGCAGGTTTATTACAACATCCACAAAGTGATGTTGTTGGAACTAGAAAATGCATTCGCTAAGTTCTTCAAATTCATCTATACATTATCCAATATTGTATCTCGTGTTTCAAGATTTAATTTGATTATTCATAGGGCTCAAATAGTGTTACAAATTAATAGTTATTGACAGTTGATGTTGGGATATAAAACTGGTTTGGGGAGCCCATTCGTGATGCTCCCACCGCTATGGCGAAGTAGAGGGGACTAGACTGATGCCTCTGCAAGCACCACAAAGCTCAATGATGGTCAAATCCACAGTTATGAAGAACTTGAGGGAACATCACTAGAGCCTCCACAAGCACCGAGAAGCTCGATGACAGTCTGTTCCGTGATTATGTGAAACTTGAGAGAACTCCCTTCAGGTGAAGAGCGTGATTTTCTTCGTGGTGCGCATTTGTTCTTCGCGGTATGTATTGTTTCTTCGTAGCACACTCGGCCGAATTTCAATTCCTATAAATACCTGACTCGCCCCCTTAATATAGACAGTCACACCACCCCCTTGGGTGGCCAATCTCTTATTTTGCAGAGCTCCATGGCACCGTGAAGGGATGCCTTTCACAAATGGCTCTTTGAGACGCTTTACTATGAGAGAGGTTTTGCTCAATGAGAGGCTTTTCTCCGCAAGATGATTTACTCCATGAGAAGCTTCATTCCGCAAGATCATTTTCTTTGTGAGCCCCTTTTCTCCACAAGTCTCTTCACTCTGAAATCCCATATTCTCTATGAGTTCATGCTTCACGAGAAACATTCCTTTGCAAAGTTGCTTCGCAAGACCCCTTGCTCTGCAAAAACCATTCCTCTGCGAAGCTACTTCATGAAGACCAATCCTTTGCGAAGCTCATTCATTCGCACCAACCAGCCCATACCACATGGGGTGCACCCCCCACACCCCCACTCAGTATTAGTGTCGTCTTGCAGTCCCAGCCATCAGGGTCGATCCCTTCCCATCCGTCACTGACCCACATGAAAAATGGAGAGTCTCACTGCAAACATTTTGGGCCAAGATGTCAGCATTTTCCGTTGTTCCCTTACGTGTAGCAACCTTCCACCTATGGACTACCATGATATAATGTAATCCCCGACACACCAAAAACCACCTTGAGTCTGCATATTCCTCTTGGTTTATTTACCATGTCATGAGTTGAGATTCTCATAATCGATTCCCCATGTACCTTGAGTTGAACCATTCCTCACGAAACTCATCAAAACCCCATCACCGGACTTCTATACCAATTTGTACCAGAAAGGGATACTCTTGCAGAATTCACAACACCAACCATTTCTAGGAACCTTATGCCTAACAATCCTCTCTAAAAGAATATAAATTGCTGTACACCCTATATGCCAAACATAGGATTCCTCTTTCTCCAAAAACGAGATGCCTTATGCACCTAGCATAAGATTCCAATAGTCATATCTACATGAATATAAATTTTAGTACACCATATGTGTGTAAATTACTATTCCCATTGTTCTATAAAAGAGATGCCTTATACACCTCGAATAAGATTCCAACAGTCTTATATATATTCCTTTAAACTATAGTACACCCTATATGAAAAACATAGGATACCCCTTGTTACAAACAAGAGATGCCTTATGCACCTAACATAAGATTCCAATAGTCCTCTCTATATGAATTTAAACTATAGTACACCCTATATGAGAAGCATAGGATGCCTCTTGCTCCAAACAAGAGATTCCTTATGCACCTTACATAAGATACCAAGAGTCCTCTATATATTACTTTAAACTATATTATTCTCTATCATTCAATAATAGTATGCCTCTTTCTCTAAAAAAGTGACGCCTTATGCTCTAAGCATAAGATTCATACAGTCCTCTCAAAATGACTATAAACTATAGCATGCTCAATAATTCAATAATTAGATGACTCTTTTTCCAAATAATAGATGGATTATGTGAATATCATAAGATAACTTACACCATGAATATAGTGGCATAATATCCAGAGTGTTGGAATCTATTTAAACATTCCATAAATCCACCTCACTCTTTTTGTATCCTTCATTTAGATATTCATCCCATCCATTTCTGAAGGGACCCCCAAATGACCTGGTCCTAGGCCGCATGGGCTCACCAACTATCCTGGGCCAACACCCTAGGAGAATTTGGACGACACTTCAAGTCAGTTCATGTGTTCCAAACACGGTCAAAAGTTGACCCTCATTTGTTAGTTCCCATTTCAGGCTAACAATATATAGATACAGTGTTTCAAACACGGTCAATAGTTATCCTCCATCGCTATGCCACCATCACTGTGTTCCAAATGTATGGCATGTGATTCAAAATTTTCATCTCCATTTATTTGGACCGATTCCAATGTCCTTGGCGTTATCCCACCTATACAATAGTGCATAAGTTTATACCTTAATTATGTACCTCGACCCCCAATGAGTTGAGATTCCCTCATGACTCGACATGAGGATGACACCTAGGAAGCTACCTTGCATAAGCCCCATGCACCATTTCTGCTCCATAGCGACACCCAGGAAGCTTCCTTGCGTAAGCCCAATTCACCATTACCTCTCTATAGCGGCACTCGGGAAGCTTCCTTACGTAAGCCCAATTCAACAGTGCCTCTCCCTAGCGGCACCCAGGATGCTTCCTTGCATAATCCCTATTCAGCATTGCCACTCCATAATGGAACTCAGGGAGCTTCCTTACATAATCCTGATTCGCCTTTGCTGCTCCATAGGGCACCTGGGCAGCTTCCTTTTGTAATCCCCATTCACTATTGTCGCTCCATAGTGGCACTCGGGCAGCTTCCTGGCATAAGTCCACATTCACCATTGCCTCTTCATAGTGGCACCTTGGAAGATTATTTGTGTAAGCCCCATTCACCATTCCTGTTCCATGGAAACACTGGGGAAACTTCTTTATTCATTCCCAATCCACCATTGATGCTTCGTAGTGGCAATCAGGTAGCTTCATTTCATAATCCCCATTCACCGTTTCTGCTTCTTAGTGTCACCCAGGCAGTTTCCTTGCATAAGTCCAATTCACCATTGCCTCTCTATAGCGGAACTTGGGTGGATTCTGTGCATAAGCTTCATTCACCATTGTCTCTCCATAGTGGCACCTGGGAAACTTCCTTGCAAAATCCTCATTCAACATTGCTGCTACATAGCAGTACTCGGGAAGCTTCCTTTCATAATCCTCATTCATCATTGCCGTTCCTTAGCGGCACCTAGGAAGCTTCCATCGGAAACCCCCATTCACCATTGACACTCCATAGAGGCAACTAGGCAACATCCTTTTGTAATCCCCAATCACTACCTATCATGGACACGGCTTTGCGCCATGATCATCTATGGATTCTTGTTTCCCACACTGAGCCTGAATAACGTGGGCTCAGAGTAGTAAGCATTGACTATGGAATCCTACATGGGCTGCTTGAGATTGTAATCACCAAACATCATCTAAACTATGTGGAATTTTCTCTTTTGAAATGGAATGGTATGTAAGAATCCTTGCACCAGTTCAATCCCAACAACCATTGGTCCCAACTCCCTTCACGTCGGCTCAACAACACCATTCATGAACTATAGGGACTTTGATCTTTGAAAACAAAAGGAACGTAGGAAGCCTCCAATAGGTTCAATCCCAACAACCATTGGTCCCAACTCTTTCCATGTCAGTTCAGCATCCCTCCTGAACTACACGAACATTGATCCTTGCCAAGGAAAGGTACGTATGAAGCCTCCCAGAGGTTCAATCCCAACAACAATTGGTCCTGAGTTCCTCAACATCGGTTCACTATCCCATTTGAACTACATGGAATTTGATCTTTTACAAGTCAAGGTACGTAGGAATCCTCCCTGAGGATCAATCCCAACAATCATTTTTCCCGACCCCCTTCACATTGGTTCACCAACACCTCTTCCGAACAATGGGGACTTTCATCCTTTCCAAGGAAAAGTATGTATGAACCCTCCCTGAGGTTTAATCCCAACACCCATCTATCCCAACCACATCATGTCGGTCCACCCTCATCCAGCACGACGTTAAACTGTATCCCCCCTTCCCATCCCGCATGACTCTAAAATATACTCGTTCGAATTACATGGGATTTGATCCATGCCTCCTAGACATGGTACGTAAGAAGCCTCCCTGAGGTTTATCACCATTCAGCGGTAAGCCATTGTCAGCCCCTTTCAGTGGAAATATGATGTCAACAACATTAAGCAGTCAGTCGTTATCAACCCCATTCAGCGGTAAGACGTTGAAGTCCCTCAATCGATGGTATGAAGATGAAGTCCCCAATCGACGGTAAGTCCTCTTCAGATGAACTACATGGACTTTGATTTCCTGCAATAGGGATACGTAAGAAGCCTCCCTGTGGTTCAAGCCCATCACTCATGTGTTATCCTGATCTATCCCTCGATCTCATGTGTTCTGGGAAGATCATGCCCCATCATGGAGGTTATATTTCCTCTGTATCCCATTCATTCATCCATTCTCACGAGTTGCCTCCTCCAGTGTCCCGTCATCCCACTGAACTACGAGAACTTTTATTACCTACCATGAGGATATGTAGTAAGTCTCTTCAAGGCTCAATCCCAACATCACTGTCATCCCCACGTCGGTTCCATATCATTCACCATCAAATTCATTCAACTATATATCGTCCATCTTAATTATTACCCTTGTAGCCACATCCTGGTGGGATCATGACATCCACCTCTTCACTACTCTTAGCAGTACCCGAGACACAATACATGTATAATCCCCAACAAGTCTTTGGGTCATTTCCCTTTGTGTACACCCTGATTCATCATCACTTTAATCTCTGTGGGTTTTGATCCCTATCGTCTATAAAGGGTACGTAGGAAACCTCCATGAGGTTCAATCCCATCCAATGGTAAACCTTTGTGTACCTTATTCTGGGGTTCACTCTTTCTAATATGATCTCAGCAGTGTCTAAATCATCCTTCATTGTATGACATCTTCATTTTTTGGGGAACACAATCCTGGGTCTGTCCTTATTGATTGTTCTAATCCATCGACTTGGTAATCACTCTTGGCACTCCCTCCTAGGTGTGTACTAATCTGATCCATATCTATGGGACGTTCTGATCACCGTAATTTTTACTCTGCGAGATGTTAAACTTCCAGCCTACCTCATGTTAAATATGACATGCCTCAAGAAAACCTCAGAAGACACACCTTAGGGGTAGTCATCTACGCAAGACGTTAAACTCGCTGCCTACCCCATGCTATGAATGGGAAGCTGAGAAAAATCTCAGAGACATGACTTAGGAATAAGATATGTTTTGAATAACATGGTATTCCTCATGTTCTTCACCCTTTAAAATCCCTGTTATGAGGATGAATATAGGTTCCCCAATGTCCATGCATCCAGATATTCCCCGACAAGCCTGATGTTGTGTCTACTCCGACCGAAGGATGCTACATTGTCAAGACCCCTTGGAATTTCTAGACCGAAGCAGTGAAATTAACCAGCACCAACAAAGTAATGGCACCGGGAATGAGATTCAAAAACCACAACTCAAATCAATGAGGGGTTCTTGGACTAGGAAACAAGTTCTGAGGAGAAATCCATGGAAGGAGGAAATGACATCCCATAATCATGTTTCGATCAAGGAGAAAACATCCCTAAAAAAGAGATTCATGATGCCCAACATCAGAAAGAGGGAATGAGGGGTGACAATCAGCACATCCTCATCCTTGACAGACAGATGTGCGTGCCCCGACGAAAGCGTTGGAAACATGTGTAATTCTTTTTAAATCACTAAATCACATGTAAAGTATATATAAGTTTATTTAAAAATTTAATATCGAAATAACCATATAATAAGAAATAAATAATTACAAATTTTCACTTACCTTCGTTCTGTCAAGATCGTGAAAAAGTTTTGATGGTACTCATGCATACGTGTGACATATCATCTCAATGATTGTAACATAATTTATTTTTCATAATATTATTACATGGTAGTTTTTAAAAGTATAATTAATAGATAAAAATAAAAAATATATCATGATTTTGATTTTTTAAATAATATAAAATTAAACTCTTTGAAAATGTTCAACATACTAATTGTGTTTTGAAATTATGTGTCAAACAGCCTCACAACAAATGATACTGACTTAACCGATTATATTCATTAAAATAAAATTAAAATTGGTCTGATGATAAGTTATTAAACTAGTAAAAGGTTATGATGAATTTAAATAATTGATATAAGTTTCCTATATGGGTGAAAATGACTGTACAAGACATGCCAAGATCATGTTAAAAGACAATTTACCAATAATATATCAATTTAATTGTTTTAATTATTTATTTTAAAAATTTTATTTTTCTATATAGTTATCTATAAAATTATATTATGGATGTATGAATATTAACATGAATGAAAAAAATATTTCATTTTATTTCTTATTTAAATTTCTATTATAGGATTTTAAATGGTGTTTTTTTTTGCATATTTTATATATAGCATTTTAACAATAATGAAAAATTCATGTCCTATTTTAACATATATGGTGTCAATGGTTTTTACCCCCACTATAAGTATTATATGATGATTAAATTAATTCAGATTTTGTTTATGTTTTCTTGAAAGAAAAACCATTCATTAATTTTTTTTTGAGTATTTTACTAAAAAAATTAAAATATATATAATATTTAGATATTTGGATGTGTTTTTCAAATGGGTGAAAAGAATATTGTTATGATTATATTGATAGAAGTGAATGTTTTCATGTTTTATAATTATGTAATAGTTAAAAGGATTTTCTGATGGTGTATGAGACTTATATAACTTATCATGACTGTTTAACAAGATACAACTAATGTAAATGGAAGATCCTAATATAGCTCTATAATTTATTGGGTAAATAGATGAAGATATCCTATTAGGATACTCTTAATATAATTTTCGAATAAACTGGGTATGTATAACACCCCAGCCTAATATTCTTATTTATAATTAATTATTTTATTATTTGTTTCTTATAAATTAGTATGATTCTTACTGATGGAAAGAATAGTTTAGTACCTTTGGAAACATCAAGATACATACACAAGTTAAATATTACAGCTCGAAATGAAATGCATCAAATAAACTACATTGGAAACAACCTTATTCTGCTAGATTATCTTTTTATGTCATTATTTAAATTTAATCTTAGCATCAAAAGGAAAATAAATATATGAAATAGATGATCCTAGATGTTCATTAAGGGTAAAAAATTCAGCGAGAGCATAAATAAAAATGCATGACGAATAACTGAAGAACATGTTCAATTGAAACAAAATCTTGGGAATAATATTGTAAGATTAAAATGTGAATAATTATCCACATAATAAAACTTAACCATTTATATTATAATAGTAAAATAATCACATTGAAAATCAATTAAATGTTTTTTAATGATGGAATTCATACTGTCAGACATCATAATCATATAGTTATGGCCTCGGGCAAGACACCATACAAAATGGGTAAAACTAAGGCTAGTTTGTCTCAACACACGTACTGGTGCATCTATGGGACATAAAAGACCCCAAACATCACATAAAAATTCCTTTTCATTCTTAATATTAAATAGGATAAATATAATAAACATATATATTCATATTGAAAACAACATATGAATTTTAAATAATGTTCCCCAATCAGTGGACATAAACACTAACTCGTTAGAGTAATATGGTGAATGGTATCATGAAAAAATATACACAATCAAGATAATTATAAAAAATTTAAAAAATATTATATATGATATCATAATACATTAATCCCAATTAAACATATGAATCAAAAATAGTGTTGAAATAGATGAAAAAACTCTTATAAAATCATCGAGTAATAGTTGAGAAAAATAGACTTTTAATTTGGAAAGAAGAGTTGTTTTCAAAACATATTTGTATAATACCAGAGGTGAACTAATATAGATTTTTATAATAAAAATAATGATTTTAGAAAAACAATGTTTTCTTAAAATATATTCTTTATTTCACTTGAAATTTTGTAAGAATTCAAAAATATTTCTTTGAACCACACTTCTTTATCAGGATAAATTTGAGAAAGATACTTCTATGACATAAAACTACCAAAAAATAAAGAATGTTTCTATTTAGTAAATATATATATATAATATACAAAAATAATTTATGAGGATCAAATAAGAATAAGTAATAAATATATTGGGGTAAATAGATAAAATGTGCAACCTAAATGAAATTGGAGGTTCAGGTAAAAAACTATTACCTTATGTCAGAATGTGTTCTGCACTTGACCATAACGTCCTGGATTATCAAATAAAACATATTAATTAATTAATTAATAATATTTTATATAATTATTTGATTTACCATAATTTTATTAAGTTAATTTATAGATTTATTGATAGTTATATAATTTAATTTCATAGTTTGGGGGCATTCATTTTCTTGGTTTTCATGATTGGTTCACTTGTTTTTAAGTAATGGAGTTCATGTAAAATGTGTATAATACTCCCAAATTGAAATTATATGTTATTAATAAGAATAAATAATTTTAAATTGTTATATATATCATTTTTTATTATTTTATTATGATGATTCATTAGATAATACATTTTGTGATAATCGTTCAGATTATTATGGTGGTATTTCGATCACCATGAACTAGTTTTTTCTTATTAATTTGTTTTATGTATATATACTGGTTTAGAACATTAAATATGTTATGAAAAATATATAATAGTTAGTTATAACCATAAAAAATTTATAATTACCATCCATTGAGAAGAAATCGAAGAATGGAAGTTCGTCATCCTTGAAGGTTGTAAATCGGTACCTCCCGGATGATGATTTCGTTTTGAAAATCCAAGAGAGTGAGTAAAGAAAATGATGATGGATATTAAATTAAAATGATATTATTATAGAAATATATGATATCTGAGTTATATTTATCATTTTTACATAGGTGGTGTGGATGTTATATTAAATGAAATAACTTGAAAAGAAAATAAAAAAAGGAAGAGGATTTTACCTCTTGATTACTCCTCATTAAGAACCTCTTTAAAGAAAGGTGTTTTTGTCTTATGGTAAAACCAATAGATATTAGAAATGGTGAGAGACTAGAGAAGTAGATTTAGTTATAACATTGACTAAATTCATAGCATAGAAGCGTGAAGAGAATAGGTAGTGAGCGGTTGTCTTTATTATGGTGGGTAGGGGTGATTTCTCATTATTTTATTCATTATTTTATTATTTTGTTCAATACATAAAATTGTGTCGATTATTGTAAAAAAATAAATTAAAAAGTACGTGTGATTTCTAATTAATGGTTCTTACCTCATCTATACATCAAGAATGACTAAAAAATATTGTTTTTTACAATTATCATAAATCATCGTATTTTACTATTCACCAAAAATTTCAAGTAATTTTTAAAAATTCCAAAACATCACCCTAACCATTTATCAATTTCTAGAATTAAATAATGAAATAAATTTTATTAAAATAATTTTTCAATTATGTTAAATTTATTTTTTATGTAAATACATTATTTTCTTGAAAAATGTAGTTTTTAAGATAAAAATTATTTTTTGAACAACCAGAAAAAATTACAATGTACTTATAAATTTATCAAAAAAATAATAGGACAAAAATATTGATTTCTGAGTACATTTTATGAAAATTAAGTTTCATTAAAATTCATTAATTTATTAATACATATTATTAATTATAAAAATACCCAGAATTTATTATTTATTTTTAAAATATTCAATAACTTGCATGATGATATAATTATTGTAGGTTCCGGGCGCAGCGGAAGCACATTAGTCAGTTTTCCCAACATTAATTTTAATGTTTAAACAATGTTCAATCCATGATTTTTCATGATGTAAATCAACGAATCTTTGGAATGGAACGAAGAATGAAAAACTAAATAGGGAATCCGGTAACCACAGAGATACGATCATCATATGTTGGTTATAATTAATTTAATTAATTCACAAGAATAACCTCAGTGGAGTTCTTTCTTTTTTGATGTCTCTGATCACATTAATGTGATCCATCGTTGTGTCGTAGAATACAAGTATAGGTTTCCTCTAGCGGTGATCCATACATGTGACATGTATCTCTGGACATCACCGAAGGGATCTTTGGGTGCTAGCACGGAAGAACCTTCTCTTGCAATGTCCACCTTCGATCACCTTGGTCTCTTGGTCATGAGAGAGATATTGGAGGAAGGAATTCTTTCGACCTTGAATGAATTCTCCAGAATTTTTGTTCATAATGATTGAGGAAAAGTGTTGGGGTTGTGAGGATATTTATAATCGGGTTTGAGGTTATATAGTTATGACAATAAATAAATGCGTTATGCATTTTATTTATTTCATTAACTCTTATTGAAAACCCCCATGTCAAATTATTAATTCCTTGACATGAGCCCACACTGATTATAGTAAATATCATTTAATAAAACAATATTATATCCTCAAAATCCTGACTGGAAAAACTACACGGTGTGTAATCATTAATACATGGGACGTACTCATTTTCCATAAAACTACACGACGTGTATATTTAATATACACGGCATGTAATTATATTTTCCACTTTCCATTATTTCCTCCACTATATTTATTAGTCCTTGAGTAATGGCTATTTATTCCTTAAATAAATGTAACTGTATTACTCACTAATAAATATTTTATTTCTCCCACATTATATTCTCTCGAATAACTAGTGTCGAAATAAATGCAATCAGACATCCTTAAATAATTATAAAACCACAGTCGGGAATAATATTTATTTAACTTGTTAAATTAATATTTAATTGAGATACATGGACACACTTAGTGTGTGACCCTCTAGGACCCTTTATCAGTGGAATTAGGTGGAGCCTGCCTAATGTCCAAGATTAGCGTCTAGAAACACACCAAGTCACCCATAGAGAAAGAAGTTAATTCCACAATGACATGTCACTTTATATGAACACTTACCATGTAATATAATCCGTTTTCCTTGATATCTCTAATAAAGGAGGTTGCATGCTAGTGCCATCAACCCATGTTCTTGATTATTCTTTCTTTGACTATCCAGAATTCATCTCACCCATACTTTACCATGGCCAGAGATTTATTTATGCTATATCAATTTCAACAAAGGGACTAAGATATCTACTTCTGTTATGTAATGTAAGGGACAAATCCTTTCTCGAATTATCTATTAATATAGTATTAGTCATGACGCACCCAACATATCGTTCCTCCATGCGAATAGTGTGTCATCGCAGTTTTAGTCAAAACATCTAAGTGTGCGAGTTGTAATACCCCTTAATAATAATCTTAAAGTCTAAGGACCAATACACACGTCCGTAGATAGGAACATCCAATGACACTATGAAATGTGGATTTTCTACTGGCAGGTCTCATTCTCATAATATCCTCTTGGATACTACCAAGGGCACACACCATGATAATGTGCCTCAATATTTTATGATTCCTCACCCCTAAGGGCCGGTATCATTTGTATCCCTCAAATAACTTCATTCGTTCATAGAACATATATTCAAGAACAGTGTTATAGCACTTCCAGATTCTCATCATAGCAGGGATCCTCTATGACCCATTAATGCAACACATTTCCTTAGGACATTATCACATGCACTGTCACGCAGAAGAACAATGAAGATGTGATAAGGATTTTATTAATGAATAAAGTATAAAGTAGTTGGTTGTAGGCCACCAACTCTAAAAGACTCCCACTTGGACTAGAGCCAACTGCTAACAACCGTTAACCCGCTTGATCTCACACGATATTCGTGATTCTACTAAGATAGACCTTTAGTTATGGGGTCCTCCATCTTCTCTTACATGGACACTCTTCTCACTACAACTTCACCCCTTTGAGAGAAATACCTCAAGTGGTGATACTTCCAGAGTATGTGCTTTGTCCGTTGATGTGACCTTGGTTCTTTTGAAAGAGACACTACTATAGTATTATCATAATACAATGTAGGGGGATATTTACTACTAGGCTCCACATCAAGCTCCTGGACAAAGGTCTAAATCCAGACAGCTTCATTGGCTGCATCAGAAGCCGCTATATATTCGGACTCTACTGTAGAATCGGCAACAACTGGCTGATTTGAACTCTTCCAGCTCACATCTCCTCCATTGAGATAGAAAACATATCCATATTGTGACTTCAGATCATTCTGATCTGTATGAAAACCAGCATAAGCATACCCTCTGATGACAAGCTCCTCATCTCCTCCATACACTAGGAACATATCCTTAGTTATTATCAGATACTTAAGGATAATCCTAATAGTAGCCCAATGTTTTTCTCCTGGATCTTCCTGATATCTTCCTACCATTATCAGTGCGTAGGCAACGTCAAGTCTGGTACATAACATGACATACATGATGGATCCTATAGCTGAAGTGTAGGGATCTTACTCATTCTATCTTTCTCTTGTTGTGTCTGAGGACACATTTTCTTTGAAAGATGTAGGCCATGTGACACTGGAACTAATCCCCTCCTGGATTGTTCCATACTAAATCAATTTAGTATCTGGTCAATGTTTTTACTCTGACTTAGTCCAAGAAGCCTCTTGGATCTATCACGAATGATCTTGATCCCTATAATGTAGGCTGCTTCACCCAAGTCCTTCATTGAGAAACAGTTGTTCAACCAGTCCTTAACTGGCTATAAGATTGGTACATCGTTTCCAATAAGCAATATGTCATCAACATATACTACTCAGATAACGATCTCATTCCCATTAAACCGCTTATAAACACATGGATCACATTCATTCTTAATGAACCCAAATTCATTTATGGCTTCATCAAATCGAATTTTCCAGGACCTAGATGCTTGATTTAATCCATAAATGGATTTCTACAACTTGAAAACCCGTTTGGATTCACCTGGTGTCAGAAACCCTTTTGTTTGTGTCATATAGACATCTTCCTGAAGGACCCCGTTAAGGAATGCAGTTTTGACATCCATCTACCAAACCTCGTAGTCATGGTAACCTGCTATGGAAAGTATGATTCTTATGGATTTAAACATGGAAACTAGCGAGAAGGTTTCGTCATAGTCAATTCCTTAATGCTATCTGAACCCTTTAGCCACTAGCCTTGCTTTATAGGTGCTAACATGACCTTCCATGTCCAGCTTTCTCTTGAATACCCATTTTCATCCAACAGGCTTTACATCAACTGGTTCATCGACCAGAACCCAGACTTTGTTCTGATACATGGAATCCATCACAGAATTCATAGCTTCCAGCCATCTTGTAGCTTCTGAGCTTTATACTACTTCCTTGTAGGGGAGAGGTTCATTATTGTCCAAAAATAATGATTCACCATCACGATGACTAGGAAACCAAATATCTTTGGTTCCCTTACCTCTATTGAGATCTTACATAGTACTTGTGTTTCTAGAACCTCTTCCACGGGGACCTATGTAACTTTTTCCTGTACCAACTCCTGTGTATCTTGAGCATCAACTTCGTCAAAGTCAATCTTGCTCCAAATATCCTTCTTGAAGATGTGCTCCCACTCAATAAATATGGCTTGTCTGGCGATTGTCACTTTCTTGTCTGAAGGGTTATACAGGTAATATCCTTTCGTTTCCTTGGGATATCCTATGAGGATACACCTCATTCCCCGAGGTGCTAGTTTTTTGCATGAGGAGGCCTTAACAAATTCCTTGCATCCCCATACACGTGAGTGTGAAAAAATGGGTTTCTTTACATTCCATAGCTTGGATGGAATTCCATTTTCCGCCTTAGTTGGTACTCATTTTAATGTGTTTTCTACGGTTTGTAATACATATCCCCAAAAGGACAATGGAAGGTCTGCATGACTAATCATACACCTCACCATGTCCAACAAGGTGTGGTTCCTCCTTTCACTAACACTGTTCCATTGTGGTGTATAAGGAAGAGTGAGCTAAGATATAATCCCAGACTCCTGTAGAAGACCGATGAACTCTTGGTTAAGATATTCTCCACCTCAATCCGATCAAAGTTTCTTTATCTTTATTCCAAGAGGATTCTCTACTTCATTCTGGAATTCCTTAAATTTCTCTAAGGCCTCTGACTTATACCACATTAAGTAGACATAGCCATATATACTCAAATCATCTATAAAAGTAATTATGTAAGAATATCCACCTCTAGATTCTACTGGAAATGGTCCACACACATCCATGTGTACAAGTCCTAGAAGTTCTGTTGCCCTTTCACCCTGTCCACCAAAAAGAGTCTTGGTCATTTTTTCTTGTAAAGAAGCATGACATCAATCAAGATGTTTTAGCTTGGTAGAGTCTAAATATCCATCTTGGTAGAGCTTTGTCAAGCACTTCTCGTTCACATGACTGAGGCAGTGATGCCACAACTGGGTGATGTATGAGTCATGTGAGTTTGTTTCGTTATCGATTGCCAACACTTGGTTTTTCTAATTTAATATATAAAAACCATTAGTTATAATGTTTCATTCCATAACATAAGTTGTTATTATAAAAGAGACAACACATATTTCCAAATTTGAAAACAAATCCATCCATATCCAAACAAGATACAAAAACTATGTTCTTTGTAACACTAGGCACATAATAACAGTTCTGTAAAACCAAAGTCATTTCAGTCGGCAGTGAGAGGTGGTAATTGCCAATAGACAATGCAGTCAACCTTGAGACATTGGGAGCTCAATGTCCCACCTCTCTAATGGAAATATTTCTAAATCTACATGGTTCCTGCATTTGAATACAGATGTGAGCCCCACAAGTTGTATCCAATACCCAATGTGTAGAAATAGAAAGATTACACTCGATAACGAACACACGTTTAGCATCCCCATGCTTCTAAGTGCTGTTACTCTTCCAGTGGCCTTGCTTGCCACATGAAAAACACACCACCTCCTATTCCTTGCCCTACCTTTGGATCTTCCCCTTCTTGGAAGGATAGTGCTCAGGGGATTCAGACCGTTTATAAGTCTTTGGCCCCTATTCTGTTTCCTTCCTTTTCTTATACACCATAAGGACTATGGGTTTGTCACGCCCCATGTCCTTATCTACCGGGTGAATTGAGGTCAGATGTTCTGATAGAATCTCCTCATTGTTGCTCATGTTTTAGTTGACAATAAATCTAGAGAAGGTCTTGGGTAGTGAAGATAGGATGATATCTGTATGCAGCTCATCCTGGAATTTAATCCCTAAGATTTCCAGGCGTTCAATGTAGCCAATAAGCTTGACTACATGAGGCCCAGCTGGCACAGACTCTCCAAGCATAGTTGTAAACAAAGAATTAGAGATCTCATACCTCTCCTGTCTCTCCTTCTCTTGGTAGAGATCCTTAAGGTGAGACATCAGGCTATACACGTCCATGTTTTCATGTTTCTTCAAGAGCTCATTAGACATGACGGATAGAATGAAACATTGGACATCTGTGGCATCATCCATGTGTTTCATATAGAGAGATAATTCCTCATCACTGGCCTCTTTCCCAAGTGCAATTGGAATAGTCTCTTCCAGTACATACAATTTCCTTTCGTGGCGAAGGATGACGCGTAAACACCTCTGCCACTCTTGGAAATTGGTGCTAGTGAGAAGGTTTTCCTTCACGAGTATGGTTCGCAATGATATGTTTGAAGTCATTTTCTTTCTATTTCTACAAATTAAGATGAGGAAAGGTTTAGAACTTTTTTGAAAACCTGAGACAAATAAATATATTAAAACTTATTAGTCCCCACTATTTTATAGAAATCCAATAGCCCTCACTATTGACTTCAGAATTTTATGTTCCCTTAATATTCTAGTGGAAAGGTTCCACATTTCCCTTAGAATTACCCTAATTAGGGTTGGTCAAGAAACTTGAAGGGTTTTAGGTTGGCATTCCAAATGGAAACTGTATTAACACGCATTTCCTTGATCCGCTGAGTGGACTCCCCAATCCAGAAATCATTTTATTTTTGATTTCCTCAACCTTTGCCTCTTGGTCACACCAAGTCCTACTGTGGAAGTCAACCCTTGATGCGAACTAAGTCATGTCAACCCAAAACCTTGAATTACAATTCCCCGATAATTGAATGTACCCCAACTAGGGTTGGTCAAGCACTTATAACTATGGTTCAATTCTAACCAACATTATGGAAGGCTATACTGACTTAATATTTCTTTTGATGGATTTTATCATTATACATAAATTCCCATTTTTTATTATCTTTAATTACATCCTTGATAATATTAAGTAGGATATAATTTATTGATTAACCATGTCTAAGATAATATTTATGCATAAGCCGGGTTTTATTTTAGTTCTATCTTGTATGCATGTTTAATTCATTAATCGTGTGATCATGAAAACACACCAATAATAAATAAACCATGAAACTGACAGAAATAAAATAAATGGTATGATAATGTGCTTTTCTATTTGTTATTTTATCTAGCAGTTGACAAACTAACCAAAGATCTTGGGGAGAAACACCTTTAACCTTTCAGGTTTGTGTTTACAGCTTTCCACTCGCCCACCATTGGATCTCCTTGGACTGGTTTCGTCTTTTCTCCTGACTTGAGCCACCTCCACTAGCTTTGGAGCTCTATCCATTACATATGCATTTATCTCACACAGAGGTGAGGGGTAAAAATGGATTTTTACATAAAATAATCCTTGGGCACGCAGGCCCTACATATTAATGAGGAGAGGGCTCATAGGCTAACAAATTTAAATAAATAAATTAAAGGAACCCATTCACATACAAAGGTCCTGGTCTAGCTCATGATCATCGATACATGAAATGATATTTACACATAAATAAAACTAGAATTCAATTCTGTAATCGTTCTTTCTTAAGATAACTCACACTCGAATCAAGTAATTATCTATAATTAAGCAATCCTTTATCTTAAATCCTTTTCTAAATTTCCTTGATATTCCCATCCATCATAATTTTAAACAAAAAAATTCATTTAAAATTATCCTTGTATGTAACTTGTACCTTGGAGGCAACCCAGTAAATTTTCATTTATTACGCAGATGTTAAATTAATCACATATATATAAAACACCCATCACAAGTTGTGCCTCAGCTTTATGCCTGCACTATGGTACACGTCTAAAGGGTTTTTATAATATAATAATAAATTTTAATAAATCTGCATAATTTGGGTGAGTACGTGGAGTGTAGTTACAAATACATGGCGTGTACTTTTCTTCACTTTCCATCTGAAGTACACACCTGGGGGCATGGCGTGTTAATGTACTTCAGAAATTTTCGGAGTACACAGCGTGTACAGTGGGACACACACCTTGTAGTTTCCGCATTACACGGTTTCCAGCTGGTCAAGCTGTGTATGGGGTACATGGTCCAACCCTATCCCGAAGGGACTACATACCATGTTCTCTTGGACCACACTACGTGTAATCTTGAAACCGTGTGCTACATATTCCTGGTCAACACATGGTGTCATAAATGACTTCGATAGGATCAATACACGGCCTGATTCGGCAGACCAGTCCGATGCATGACCCTATACTACACGACATCTACTTCCGAGTACATGTCATGTATTCTCCTATTGAATGGCTAGGAACGTTTGGCTCCTCTGGATGAGATCCTCTATTTTATTTTAATCAAAAATAAAAATAAAACGCCATTTCTGTATGGTGATCGACAAACGATAGAGGAGTAACAGATCTCGAGACTCAGATTTAAAGAATAATTAACATGAATTGAAACAACTAAATTACTTAATGCGTAGATCACCAAAAAATAACTTATAATTATAATCAACGATATGACCCCTTTGATACCACTTGTAGCTTCTGGGGCACAACAGAAGTGTGTTGGTGGGTTGTCCCAACTTTAATTTTAACGTTTAAACAACGTTCAATCTGATATCCATCACGATGTAAAACACCAAATCTTCAGAATGGAATTATGAAAAAAAAACTAAAGAGGGAATCCCAGAACCATAGAGATAGGATATTCATATTTTGGTTATAGTTAATATAATTAATTCACAATAATTACCTTCGTGATATTATTTCTTCATTGATGTCTCTAGTCACGATCCTATGATCCATCGTTGCGTCGTAGAATCCAAGTGTAGGATTCCTCTAGTGGTGATCCACACGTGTTCTACGTATCTCCGGACGTCGTCGAAGGGATATTTGGGTGCTAGCGTGGAAGAACCTTCGCTTGCAATGTCTGCCTTCGATCGCCTTAGTCTCTTGGTCTTGAGAGTGTTCTTGGAGGAAGGAGTTCTTTCGGCCTTGAAATAATTATCAAGAATTGTTGTCCACAACGTTTGAGGAAAAGTGTTGGTGTTGTGAGGATATTTATAATCAGGTTTGAGGTTATAGAGTTATGAAAATAAATAAACGTGTTACGTGTTTTATTTATTTCATTAACTCTTTTTGAAAAAACCCATGTCGAATTATTAATTCCTTGACATGCACCCACGCCGATTATAATAAATATCATTTAATAAAACAATATTATAACTTCAAAATCCCGAATCCAAAAACTACACAGCATGTAATCATTGATACATAGCGTGTACTCGGTTTCCATAAAACTACACGGTGTGTATATTTAAAATACATGGAGTGTACTTTTATTTTCAACTTTCCTTTATTTCATCCACCATATTTATTAGTCCTTGAGTAATGGATATTTATTTATTAAATAAATGTAACTGCATTACTCACTAATAAATGTATTATTTCGCCAACAATATATTCTCTCAAATAACTAGTGTCGAAATATATGCAATCAAGAATCCTTAAAAAATTATTAAACCACAGTCGGGAATAATATTTATTTAACATGTTAAATTAATATTTAACTGAGATACGTGGACACACTTATTGTGTGACCGTCTAGGCCCCTTTCTCAGTGGCATTAGGCGGAGCATGCCTAGAGTCCAAGGTTAACGTCTAACAACATGCCAAGGCACCCATAGAGAAAAAAGTTAGCGCCACAATGACGTGTCACCTCCTTCGAACGCTTATCGTGTAATATAATCCCTTTGCCTTGATATCTCTAATCATGTGGGTTTCATACCAGTGTCATCGATCCATGCGCTCGATTATTCTTTCTTTGACATTATTTAATTGAACTCGCCCATACTTTACCATTTACATGGATTTATTTAGGCTATATCAATCCCATAAAAGGGCCTAAGATATCTAATTTCATTATGGAACATATGGGACAAATCCTTTCTCGCATTATCAATTCATATAGTATTACAAGTGATGCACCCAACGTATCCTACCTCACTATGAATGGCGTGTCATCACAGTTTTCATCAATACATCTAAGTGCGTAACTTGTAATACCCATTAATAATAATCATAAAGTCGAAGAACCAATACTCACGTCTGTAGATAGAAACACTAAATGACACTATGAAATGTGTATTTCCTACTGGCGGGTCTCGTTCTCATAATATCCTCCTGGATACTACCATGGTCGGACACCATGAGAAGGTACCTCAAATTTTTTATGAGTCCTCACCCCTAATGGCTTGTATTATTTGTGTCCCTCAAATAACATAATCCGTCCATAGAACATATATTCAAGAACAGTGTTATGGAACTTCTGGGTTCTCATCATAACAAGGATCCGCTATGACCCATTAATGCAATAGCTATCCTTAGGACATTATATCATGAATTGTCACGCAAAAGAACAATCAAGATGTGATAAGGATTTTATTAATGAATAAAGTACAAAGTAGATGGATTTAGGCCACCAACTCTAACAATTATATCATAATTTAATTTACATGGATCATAAATTTTATTTATAAATTTATGAGTAAGGATAATATACATAAGGGTCATATTACTATTCATAAGGGTAACATTTCAACTCAAAAGGGTCAAGTTACTACTCCCCAAAAAATTATGTTGATCCTATCATACTCTTAAATTCTTACTGGTCATAGCCATGTATATTTGTTTTTCATAAATAATATAAAAAATTCATAAAAATTATGTTTCATCTCTAGGTTATAACTATCTGGATTAAATAGTTTAACAAAAAACTATTTTTTTCAAAGAGACTCATTATTGTGTGCCGTAAATTCTATATTAAATTAATATTTAAATCCATTGGGTGTTAGATTCTCCCCTCCTTTAAAAATTAACATCCCCAAAATTAAAATATAATACCTCATAAAAATATTTGGGAAGATCTTGAACATATGTTCCTCAAGATACCATGTTTCATCTTCAATATTGTGTTTTTCCAATGTAACTTCACCATCTGAATCGTCTAATTTCTCCACACAAGTTCTATACTATCAAAAAATCAGATAGTCGTTTCACAATAAGCTAAACTAGGATCCAAATATATTCATTCTGATGTGAGTACATCCATTGGATCTGGCATGTATTTTCTTAACAATGATGCAAGGAATACATTGTGTACTTTTTAAAGTATAGGATTCAACACCCAAAGACAAACCACACCTCCAACACTCTCCATAATATCAAAAGGACCAATGTTCTGGGGTTCAATTTCCATTTCTTTATGAATCATATAACACACCTTCATTTTGATACATTCAAGAAAATGTGATACCCCGCTTAAAATTCAAAATCCATCTTTTGATTATCAGCATAGTTATTTTTTCAACAATGAGTTGGTTTGATATGGGTTTGAATAGTCATTTCCAAAGTTATTGATTCCTACACATGATCTGAGACTACAAGAATTGTTTCACCAACTTCATCCCAACATATTTCTATATGACATCTCTTTCTGTACAATGCTTCATATGGTTTCATTAAAATACTTTAATGGAAACTATTATTGTAATAAAAATCTACCAACGTTCAATATTGGTCTTACCTACCTTGATAATCATGGAAGTGTGATCTCAACATGTCTTATAATGTTAAAATAGTCTTTTTAGACTTCCCTTTAGTTTTTTGGTGATAAAAAGTACTAAAATAAAGCTCAGTATCCAACTCTTTCTGAAGAATTTTCTAAAATTTTGATGTAAATAATTTACCATAATAAGACACAATTGAGACAGGTGCTCCATGAATTCCTACAACTTCATTGATATAGATTTCTTCAAGGCACATCTATGGAAAATCATCCCTTGTTGTGACAAAATATGTATATTTGGTAATTTTATAAAAATTTACACATATTTATTCATTTTTTCTTCGAGTATTTGTTGATATGGGGAAAAAATCCACAGTGATGTCACCACATGTCCATGTAGGAATAAGAAGTGGTTTCATGAAACCTCTATGATGTTGTCTTTCAAGATTTAACTATTTATAAACTAAACATCTTAATACATAATCTGTAATTTTCAATTTCATATTATCCCACCATAAATGTTCCTTTAGATCCCTATATATCTTAGTGTTACTTGGGTTTATAGGTAAATTTTGTGTTTTGGGAATCATCCAATAACCCACTTTTAGCTTGGGTGTGGGGGTAACACATAATCCCCTACCAAATTTCAGAATTCCATCCTCAGAAACTATGTATGGGAACTTCCCTTCATTCAGGACATCAATTTTATTTTGATGAATCACATCAACACACTAAGAACTATTAATTCTTTATAAGAAATTTGGTTGGGAAAACATGTGAAAATGTAATGTTGTTTCACATTCCTTAATAATTATCTTATCTATATTTTCTATATCCATGTACACAGAGTCCTTGAAAATCATCATTTTGTTATGAACTCCATGATCTTTATTGCTCAATGAATCTTCTATATTATTCTCCTTCCCTGGGTGGTAGTGAATAGAATAATCATAATCCTTGAGTATCTCGTCCAATAGCCTTTGCCTCATGTTGAGTTATTTTAGATAGAATTTATATTTTAAACTATGTTGATCTCTATATATCTCGCATCATTCACCATAGAGATTGTTTCATTACATCATTAGATAAAAAATTACAGCAACTAACTCGGGATCATGATTTGCATTGTTTAGTTTATGAGTTTTTAACTTCCCTGATGCATAGGATATAACATTATAATTATTAATAAAGACACAACCAATTCATTTCATTAATGAATCACTATAAATAATAACTACACCATTTGTAATGCCACGACCCTAGTTACCATGAGTCAGTGCATTGTTACATAATATTGGCATGATACAAGGAATCATGTCCCGAAAGATCAATCTGTTTAGTATTATTGGAAAGAAGATACATACATAAGTTCAAAATTACAACTTGAAAATAAATACAACACTAATTTATTCCATTAGAAACATCCAAGAATCCATGATTATGCCTTCAAGTCACTCATAACTAACTTCTTCATATCCAGGAAAAATGAAACATAATGAAGGGGTGAGCTCAAGCACTCAGAAGGGTGAGCAATACAGCAGAAGAAAACATAAACAATAGGCATGGTGAACAATCAAAATCACATGCATTTACAAATAATAAACATGAACACTTTATGGAAGGTATATGAGCTGAGTAAATAATGCCATAATTAAACATAGTCATGGGTATTCTACTAGACGAATAACCACATGAACCATTATTATTATTTTCATAAAGGGAGACAGTATAATTCTGGACATTCTTGAAACATCTTTTCAAGGACTCGTCCAAGACATCTAAAAATTATTTAGGCCTTGGACAAAATGTAACACCCCAATATTCCATGATAGTTTTCCCTCTGAATAATACAATAGCATGTGTTGTACGCATCTTTGAGTTCTAACACACACCACAGCCAATCAAACTAGCCATTATGAATAGTAAAACCCACTTTTTGAAATTTCAAAAAAAAATTCTTTCAAAATGGACTTCATTCTTGGATTCGGAATATCAAAATTATCCTAGGGTGAATTTTGGTATTTTTCGGAGAACTTCCATTTTTTTATGAAATGTGAAAAATACTAAACTTTAATTAAAAACATTTTTATTCCAAATAATTTATAATGATAAATTATACCATTGAGTTTATTTAAAGAATATTTAGAATATATTTTTATTATTTAATCCAACTTTGGTCATTGGACATAATTTCACCTTTAAACTAGACATAAACAAGTGTCAATCTTTTGATAGGTATTATTTCTTAAAAAACACGTTTTTTGTTTTGACAATGGAAATTAATTTTAAATTAATTTCCACCACTTTTTTGTTTTGAATTTAGAAAAATGGATTCAATATTTATAATCCAGAGGTCCAAATTGTGTAAATAGATAACTTTTATTTTTAGACATTTTGAATAATTACTTCGGTAAATATTTAATTTATCATGGTTAAAGGGTAAATCTGGTAAATAATGGTAAATAAATAATATTATAACAATTATAAATTACCCTAAAACGTTTTATAACCCTATTGGTTAATACCTTTCTGACCATGGGCATCTTTGGGTCGATTTTGGGACCCCATAGAGAAACTTATAAGTGATAATGACACTTTATATTAATTAAGATAAAGTAAAGACAAAAAACACATAAGCACATATCTTTTTTATAAAACAATTTTTACATAGATTTACACATGTTATATATTAGACTATAAATATTAATTAGAAAGATAAAATAATTTCCTACATAATGGTTATTTATTTATAATTTTTAGACATTTAATAAATTAATTTATTTCTGACACAATGATGATGCAATATTTTCCTTATTAATGAAAGAATCAAATAAATGGTATTATAAATGTTAAAATAAATATAATATGAAAGCTTTGATGACATAAAATAATTTTATTGGTTAATATGATATTTTAGGATTTATGAAATAAATTTCGTTCGAATTAAGAGTGTTATTACAACTTTAATAAAAATAAATTATTAAATATTGTCAAAATTGACATAAAGGGGTTTTAAAATAAATTTTATATTATTAATTGATATAATATTCATAAAAATCGTAGTTTCGGCCAAAGAACATATATTATTATAGTTATGTCATTTATGAACCACTTGGGGTTCTCTTGGCAGTTTATAATAAGTTTATTAACCGAAAAATATAAAAATACAAAGAGACATGGTAAATGTCAAACTAATTAACTAAGAGTTAAATCTAAAATATAAGATTAATATAGTGACACAAACCAATATAAAACCTATTGGTTGAGTGGATATAGAGCCATACCCACATTATCCTTGAAATAAATCAGTTTGGAGCTATTAGAAACTGAATATGAATTTATTATAAAATAATATTTTAAGTTTTTCCTAAGGTGCCCCTCACCCATCTTATAAAAGGGTACTCCCCCTTCTCTCTAGTTAATACCATCAAAGCCTTTTAGCTCGGACAAACGCTACCAAAATATCCTCTTAACTTTCTTCACTTCATCCTAGAGGCCGTCATTTAGTCATAAAGCCATCCTAAGGAGCCCTTTTGATCAAATCAAAAGGAAGAACCTGAAGAAGAGGTAGTGTTTTGACCAGCCTCTTTCAAGTTCATTTCTTCATCCACTTATTCGTTCATTGTTATTTACATTATAAAATAATAACACCAGTATATACTATATGATATGATATTATTATAAATATGGTACAACAATATTCAATATTCTATCCATCCTTTAATGACCATCACCATACATGCGTACATACGACTTACCGTCTCCACGTCGTGGTGTAATTGTTATTTAAAACATTATTATTTGGATGGGTATGATAATGATGTGTAATTTAAGTAAATAATAAATATAACATTATAATGATTCTTTATATATGATATACCATTTAATTATATATTATTTTAATATCAAAATAATGATATTGTCGCTCGTGCGTACGTACGGACTACCGTCTCCACGAACGCGATGAGATTCATTCCCCATCGTATTAATTCAAGTATAATTCTCATTTGATGATTAAAAATAATTTTTAAGGACTTGATATCATTTTTGATTTGAATAAGATACAACCTATCCATAACAAACATGTCTTATGTAACAAAACATGTAAAAGAAAATGAGTAAGTTAACACCCGAAACAACGATAATACTAAGATATTATTAACAAAGCAATGTTTAAAGATCATATATGATATCATATTAATGTATATGATTCTTGTATAATTTAATAACAATTATTTCACCATTATAAAGGAGTTCAAAATACCCTCGACCAAGGAAAAGTACAAGGTAAGGGTTAATTCTATAATATCTTCATCATCCGAGGTGGTTTATAAGTAATTATCTACTGGGATCGCTTTATCATCCACGCCAATGTTTCTTAAAAATGTATTTCAAAACATTTTTAATATTTAATATAAAATGTGTTAAATTGATTTATACCCTTTTTTTGAAAAAAATCTTTTCTTCATTTTTCAAACACGGTACTTTTTAACCTTTTCGACAAATTTAAGGTAAGAATGTCTTTTTCAACTTATACGGCGGGTGCAGATATTTTACACCATTATAAAATCATCTAAGATTCCCTTACAAGCTTATAATAATATTTTCAAAATAAATTTTTTTTTATAATTATTTTACTCTTAAATGATTTCAAAATAGAAAGAGATATTTCTCTAAAAATGGTTTTTATTTTATCTATGTCAACATCCTTTGACGAATTTTAAGTTTACTTGAAATTGATTTATTATGATAAAATATTCTATATTGTATTGAAAGTTTTGTGATATGTTCGATGGTGGAGTGCTATTTTTATACCATTCATGGTTTATGGTTAAAGTATTGACATTTTCTATGCTAGTTTTAATACAGATGTTTATGATATTTTCAAACATTTTCATATGAAGAATGTATTGGATTTAGTAAGTGACGAGTGGAGCCCGCTATTGCTCCTCGATGCATCGGTAGGTCTCATAAGACAACTAGATGTGGAATTGGTCGAGGCCCTTTCCACATTTTGATATATGGTTTTCGCCGAGGCCTTAATCATTTTTAGACATCGTGGCCGAGGCCTTGACAAAATGTATCAGAATGTCCGGCATTATACATTTCCTCAATATAAAAATAATATTTATGGTTAATTTGGTCATTCGAATAGTAGAATACCAATGATTATGTTTTATTATGGCATTATTTACTCATATCATATTAATTCCATAAAATTATTCATGTTTATTATTGTTAAAGGCTTTTGGTTTCAATTATTCACCGTGATTAATATTTATATAATCTTCCACTGTACTTCTTACACTTATTGAGCATTTGAGCTCACCCCTTTCTTATGTTTCATTTTCACATGATATGAAGAAGTTAGTTATGAGTGACTAGCAGGAATTATTTAGGAGGCTTGAATGTTTCCAATGGAATAAATTCATGTTTTATTTCTTTTCAAGTGGTAAATTTGAACATAAGTATGAATCCTGGTTCCAATAATACTAAACTCATCAGTCTTTCAAGACATGATTTCCGTGTGATCATGACAATGTTATGTAATAATGCACCAACTCTGGGTAACTGGGGTCGGGGCGTTACAGTTGGTATCATAGGATGTTTAGTACAAAACTTGGAATCTAGATTTAGATAAAGCCTAATTAGAACAAATAGACCTAAGATGGACTTTGGGGATTAGTATAGAAGAACATCCTAAAATTTTGGTATTTTAGAGATTTTGTGAGTTTTTTGAGAAATACATCCATGTCTGGATATGAGCAGGTAGAGGAGGCTCTGGCACAAATGTACCTAGGGGTAAAACCCAAAAACACCACTTTGAGCTAGACTCGAACAGGAACTGGTGTACAACAACGGACCTTGCTGCACTCTTGGTTACGACACTCTCGGGGGATACGCTTAGGATAATTATCATTTTATTTGAAAACAATTATGAAGTGTTTCTTAGTATATACATCCTCAAATAAAACATTTTTATGAGTCTTTATTATATCCATAAACTATTTAATTTATGTTTACTGTTTTACAAGTTTGGATTTATGTATTGTGATTTATAAACTAATCTAGAGTATACCATTGTTTAGAAATGGCACCTAGTGGAAGGAATGGAATCCATACCAATGCACGCTCTCCATGTAGGGATTTCCCTAATGTTCAAGATAATTATAGTGGAGCTGGTGATACAACTGGTGCTGATCAGCTTATCACCATACTGGGACAACTCACTCAGGTTATGAATAATAACCTTACCTGTATGGAGCACCCTGATCTACATTATGGAGGATCTATGTTAGATCACTTCATGAGGCAACAAAAACCAACATTCAATGGGATTAAAAATCCATTATTTGATGAGAAATTGATAAATTCCTTAGAAAACATATTTCACGCTTTGGGAAGTAGAGAAAGGGAAAACGTTTTCATGGCAGTTTACCACCTTAATGGAGATGGTGATCAATGGTGGGAATTGATTCAAATCATAAAGGATGACGAGGAAGTATGAAATATGGAATTGAGGGAGTTTCAAGAAATTTTCATAGAAAAATACTTTCCTCATGACCATCGAGCGGATATGGAAACACAATTTTTGAGTCTATGGAAAAAGGAGGATGGAAATGTTGAAAAGTATGAAGCTAACTTTACAAGGTTAGAGAGGCATGAAATAGATTATATGTATAACCCAAGAAGTATTATTGGTCATTTCTTTGATGGGTTAAAACCATTTCTCCATCGAGCATTAGTATCACAATCCTTCTCATTATACGAAGATATTTCCTCGTGTGATATCAAGAGAGAAAAGTAATTCTCCATGTATTATGACTTTAAATCAAATCAAGAGAAGAAGAGATCTGCTGAACACTCTGGGAAAGGAATTAAGGAAACAGGGAATAAGGGAAGAATTGAATTTCCACCCTGTGATAATTGCGGAAGGAAGCACCCTGGTGCCTGTCTAAGAGGAAAACGAGTATGCTTCAAATGTGGACTGAAATGACATATTGATGGTGATTGTAAGGGAATGAAAGATGCTACCAATGTTCAATGATACTACAGTAGGGATATGGGACATTATCACAATTAATTTTCTATTTGTCAGGGGAACTTATCTCAGAAAAGGCCATGGGATCAAGGCCAAGCTTATGCTATCACTACTGCTGAGGTAGATGCTCTGAAAGACGTGGTGGTAGGTAATTTAATGGTTTCCTCAAGTTTAGCAAATGCACTATTTGATTTTTGATAATCTCATTGCTTTATATCTTCCATGTTTGCTAAGAAAATTATATATTTCCAATTTGATATAACAAGGGAGTTTTTGGTCAAATTTCCTAAGGGAAGTATCATCACAACAAAGTTTTGAGAAAGTGTTCCCATTAGAGCATATAAATGCTCTTTATCTGTTGATCTCATCGTCATACCCATGATTGAATTTGATATAATACTTGGTGTGGATTGTCTTTCAGACCATGATGTGAAGCTTTATTGTAAGAAGAAATAGGTTACAATTTTTGATGATGATGATAAAGAACACCTTACTTTAGTGTATAATTGTGACCACCTAATTCTTATCTATATCCACCCCAATATCTCAATTGAATTCAGTTATTGGGGATGAAGAGAATGAAATAACTATGGGTGAGGAAAGGAATGCTCAAATACAGGATGTACCTATTGTGAAAGAATATGTAGATGTGTTTCCAGAAGATTTACCTAAACATCCACCATAACGAGAAATTGAGTTTTCCATTGATTTAATTTTTTCTTCAAGGCCCATATCGAAGACCCCTTATATAATGGCCACTATGGAATTAGTTGAACTAAAGAAACAACTACAGTAATTGAGTAATAATGGATTTATTATCCCTAGTGTTTCTCCATGTGGATCCCCTGTCCTTTTTGTTAATAAGAATGATGGATCTATGAGGTTATGTATTGACTATAGAGAAATCAATGCTATAACAATAATGAATAAGTATCCCATACATCGCATTGATGATTTATTTGACTAACTGCATGGAGATAAATACTTTTCAAATATTGACCTTCAATCTGGATACCATCAGTAGTGTGTGAAGAAGGAATACATTCCAAAGACAGTATTTCAAACTAGGTATGGGCATTTCGAGTTTACAGTAATGCCATTTGGATTGACTAATTCACCCTTTGTTTTCAAGGATCTAATGAATATAGTTTTCAAAGAAAATCTCAATGATTTTGTAGTGGTATTTATTGATGATATATTAGTATATTCCAAAATCTACGAAGATAATGAAAATCACTTACGCATTATCCTGAAGACTCTTAGAAGACATGAATCATATGGGAAGTTTAGAAAGTGTGAATTCTAGCTTCAGGAGATCTCTTTTCTTGGCCATATTGTCTCTAAGGATGGATTCTTTGTTGATCCTTCATAGACCAAGGCAATCCAATAATATCTAGCACCGACGAGTATAACTGAGGTATGCAGTTTTATTGGTTTAGCATGTTATTATCGGTGTTTCGTCAAGAATATTTCTGGATTGGCTAACCCATTAACGTAGCTCACAAGTAAAGGGGTTAAAATTTTTTGGACAAAAGAGTGTGAAGAATGATTCAAAGAATTGAAGAGAATATTATTCAATGCTCTTATATTAACTATACCATCGGGGAATGATGGGTTCGTTATATATAGTGATGAATCAAAGAAAGGACTTGGTTGTGTCCTTATACAGAATGATAGAGTTATTTCCTATGCATCACAACAAGTGAACATTCATGAGAAAAACTATCCTACTCATGATATTGACTTACCTGTTGTAATATTTTCTTTGAAGATATGGATACATTTTCTCTATGGTTAATAATGTGAGATATATACCAATCACAAGAGTTTGAGTTACATTTTCTCACAGAAATAATTGAAGATGAGGCAAATGAGATTTCTTTAACTACTCAAGGATTATGATTTCTCGATACACTACCACCCTAGGAAGGAAAATAAGGTGGCAGATGCTTTGAACAGAAAGGATCAAGGATTTTTGAACAAGAAGAGAGTTGAAAAGGATCCTATATACATAGATCTATTAAAGATGTTTGTGGGAATAACCATGGAAAGTGATACATCAATGATTTTTCAAATGGTTTCCAAACCATCTTTACTATAAAAGATTAAGAGTTCTAAGACCGATGATGATGAGTTTCAAAATAATTTTAAAGTTGTGAATGATGGGATATTTAGTGACATTGTGTATGAAGATGGAATATTCAAATTTGGGAAGAGAATTTGTGTTCCCAATATAATTGATCTAAAAGGAGAATTTTTGGATGATTCTTATAGTTCCAATTTTTCTAGACACCCTGGGAGCACCAAAATGTATGATGATTTGAAGGAACATTTTTGGAGGGACAACATGAAGAGGGAGATTGAGGATTTTGTTTCAATATGTATGGTTTGTCAAAAAGTGAATGCTGGAAGGCAATAGCCTGGAGGATTCATACAACCTCTTACCATACCGGAGTGGAAATGGGATAATATTATGATAGAATTTGTCATTGGACTACCAACGACTCTTAGAAGGAACAATGCAATATGGGTCATTGTTGATCATCTTACCAAGTCAGCACATTTTCATGCAATAATAGAATATCTACCACTTGAATGTATAGCAAGGCTATATATTAATGAAGCTGTGAGACTTCATGGAGTACCCCTATCAATTGTTTCTTATCGTGATCGACATTTTACATCAAGATTCTGGAACAGTCTTCAAAAATACCTGGATACTGAACTTTGTTTGAGCACTTCATACCACCCCCAAACTGATGGAAAATCATAAAGGACTATTTAAACCTTATAATACATATTGAGATCTTGTTCAATTGACATTCAGGGTATGTGGGATCAATATTTGCCTATGGTATAATTTTCCTATAACAATATCTTTCATTCATGTATTCAGATTGCACCATATGAAGAATTATACGGAATGAGATATCTCACACCAACCTGTCGGGATGATGTTGGTGAAAGAAAACTTGTAGGCATAGAACTTGTGGAGGAAACAATGGAAAAGGTGAAGGTAATCCAAACCCACATAAAAGAATCTCAAAGTAGGCAGAAGATCTATGCTGATAATCTAAGGAAGGATTTGGGATGCCATGTCGGTGATCATGTTTTCCTGAAGGTATCTCCATGGAAGGGAGTTATAAGTTTTGGTAATAAAAAAAATTGATTCCTAGGTACATCGGACCTTTAGAAATTCTAGAATGAATTGGGGATGTAGCTTACCATTAGGCAATGCTGCCAAGTCTCTCCAAAGTTCATGATGTGTTCCACGTATCACTGTTGAGAAAATACATGCCTAACCCAACGCATGTACTCACTTGTGAAGAATTAGAACTGGAACATGATCTATCTTATTGCGAAGATCCCATCAGGATTCTTGATACAAGAGAAAATTTGTGAAGAAACCGGATGACTCGTCTGATAAAAGTTCTATGGAGAAACCATAAGATAGAAGTGGCAACGTGGGAACCCGGGGAACTAATGATGAAGAACCACCCGAGTTATTTCATGTGGTAGTATTCTAGAAATTTTGAGGACAAATTTTTTTGAAATAGTGGGGAATGTAACACCCCAAGCTTCTATGGTACATTTCCCTTTGAATAATACCATAGCGTGTGTTGTATGCAACTTCGAGTTCTAACACACACCACAACCAATCAAACTAGTTGTTATGAATATTCATACCCACTTTTTGTAATTTTATAAATTTTATCGTTCAAAATGGACTTTATTTTTGGATTCGTAATATTGAATTTAGCTTAGGGTAAATTTTTGGTATTTTTCTGAGAACTTCCATTTTTTGATGAATAGTGAAAAATACTATAATTAAAAACAACTTTTTTAATCCAAATAATTTATATTTATAAAGTTTACTATTGAGTGATTTTAAATTATAGTTAGAATATATTTTTACCATTTAATACATTTTTTTTATTGGATTTTATTTCACATTTAAACTAGACATAAATAAGTGTCAATTTTTTAATAGTTATTATTTCTTAAAAAACACGCTTTTTGTTTTGACAATGGGAATTAACATTAAATTAATTTCCTCCACTTCTGTGTTTTGAATATAGAAAAATGGATTCCATTTTTAGAATCAAGAGTTTTAAATTGTGTAAATAGGTAACTTTTATTTTTAGACATTTTGAATTATTACTTCGGTAAAAATTTTATTTACCATGGTCAAAGGATAAATTCGGTAAATAAGGGTAAATAAATAATATTATAATAATATTAAATTACCCTAAAAAATTTCCTAAACCTATTGGTTGATCCATTTCCAACCATGGGCATCATTGGGTCGATTGTGGGACCCCATGGAGCCACTTTTAAGTAAAAATGACACTTTATATTAATTAAGTTAAAGTAATGACAAAAAAGACATAAGCATATATATTTTAGTAAAACACTTTTTACGTATAGTTATACATGTTATCTCTTTGACTATAAATATTAATTAGAAAGATAAAACTGCTTCCTACATAATGGAATTTTATTTAAAATTTTTACACATTTAATAATTAAATCTATTTATGACACAATGATGATGTAGTATTTTCCCTATTAGTGAAAGAATCAAATAAATGGTATTATAAATGTTAAAAAAATATAATTTAATGTTTTGATGCCATAAACGAATTTTATTGGTTAATATGAGAAGTTAGTATTGATTAAATGAATTTTTTTGAATTAATAACGTTATTAATACTTTAACATTAATCAATTATTAAATAGTATCAAATTAAAATAAAAGAGTTTTTAAAAAAAATATAATATTAATTGATATAATATTTCTAAAAATATAAAGTTCAGCCAAAAGAATCATATGATGATTGTTATGTCATTAATGAACCACTTGGGATTCTATTGGTAGTTTATAGTTTGTTTACTAACCAAATAATATAAAAATACAAAGAGACCTGGTAAATGTCAAACTAATTAACTAAGAGTTAAATCTAAAAGATAAGGTTATTATAGTGTCCCAAACCAGTCTAAACCCTATTAGTTCAGTTGCTTTCGACCCATATCTACCTTATACTCAATATAAATCAGTTATTGGCCATTAGAAACTGAATATGAATTTATTATGAAATAATATTTTATGTTTTCCTAAGGTCCTCCTCACCCCTCTTATAGAAGGGTACTCCTCATTATCTCTAATTCATACAATAAAAGCATTTTGTCCTGGAAAAACCCTACCCAAATATTCTCTCAACTTCTCTCACTTCATCCTAGAGTCCTTCTTTTATTCAGAAATCCATCCTAAGTATCCCTTTTTATCAAATCAAAAGGAAGAACCCGAAGAAGAGGTAATGTTTTCACCACCCTCTTTCAAGTTCCTTTCTTCTTCCACTTCTTCATTCATTTTTATTTCCATTCTAAAATTATAAATCCTATATCTTCTATATACTATTATGTGATTATAAAAATTTTACAACCATATTCAGTATTATATCTATCCTTTGAATTACATGTCACCACACATGTGTATGTACGGCTTACCGTCTCCACGTCGTGGTGTAATTGTTATTCAAAACATTATTATTTGGATGGGTATGAAATGATGTGTAATTGAAGTAACTAATAAATATAACCTTATAATTATTTTGTATATATTATATAACATCCAATTATATATTATTTTAATATCAAGAGAATTATATTTTCGCTTGTGCGTATGTATGGACTACCGTTTCAACGACCGCGATGAGATTCATTCCCCAACGTATCCATTCTAGTATAATTCTCATTTGATGATTAAAAATAATGTTTAAGGACATGATATCATTATGGTGTTGAATAAGATACAAGCTATCTATAACAAAAATGGATTATGTAACAGAACATATAAAAGAAAACGAGTAAGTTAACACATTAAACGACGATAATACTAATATATTATTAACAAAGCAATGTTAAAAGATCATATATGATACCATATTAATGTATATGATTATTGTATAATTTAATAACAATTATTTCACCATTATACATGATGTTAAACTATCCTCGACCAAGGAAAAGGTAATGATTATTTCTACAATCTCTTCATTATTCGAGGTTTTTTATACGTAATTATCTACTGGGACCTCTTTATCATCCACGCCCATGTTTCTTAAAAATGTATTTCAAAACATTTTTACTATTTACTAGATAATGGGTTAATGTAATTTATACCCTTATGTGTTTTGAAAGTAATATTTCTTTCATTTTCCAAACAAGGAACATTTTAACCTTTTTGGCAAATTTAAGGTAATAATGTCTTTTTTAACATATATGGAGGCTGCGATTATTTTCCACCGTTATAAAATCGTCGAAGCTTCCCTTACAAGCTTATAAGAATATTTTCAAAATAAATGTTTTCTTCATAATTATGTGACCCTTAAATAATTTCAAAATAGAAAGAAATATTTCCCTAAAAAGGTTTTTGATTTCATCTATTCCAACATAATTTGATGGATTTTATGTTTACTTGAAATTGATTTATTATGATACAAAACATCCATTTTGTTTTTAAGGTTTTGTGATATGTTTGACTGTGGATGTGATATTTTTATACCATTAATGGTTTATGTTTAATGTATAGACATTTTGTTTTCTAGTTATAATATGGATGTTTATGATATATTTAATCCTTTTCATACGAGGAATGTATTGGACTTAGTAAGTGATGGGTGGAGCCGGCTATAGCTCCTCGATGCATTAGTTGGACTCATGAGACAACTAGACGTGGAATTGGTTGAGGCAGTTTCTCTATTTTGATATATGGTTTTGGACGAGCCCTTAATCATTTTTAGGCTTCTTGGTCGAGGCCTTGAAAAAATGTTTCAGAATGTCCGAAAATATACATTTCCTCATTATGAAAATAATATTGATGGTTCATGAGGTCATTCGAGTAGTAGAATACCAATGATTATGTTTTATTATGGAAATATTTACTCATCTCATATTACTGCCATAAAAGTATTCATGTTTATTATTGGTAAAGGCATGTGGTTTCAATTATTCATGATGCTTAATTTTAAAATTATCTTCTATTGTATTTCTTACCCTTACTGAGCGTTTGAGCTCACCCCTTTCTTATGTTTTATTTTCCCATGATATAAAGAAGTTAGTAATGAGTGACTTGTAGGCTCTATTTAGGAGGCTTGGATGTTTCCAATGGAATAAATTCGTGTTGTATTTCTTTTCAAGGTGTAAAGTTGAACTTATTTATGAATCTTGTTTCCAATAATACTAAACTCATCGTTCTTTCGAGACATTATTTCCTTATTATCATGCCAATGTTATGTAATAATTCACCGACTCTAGGTAACTGGGGTCGGAGAATTACACAAAACCATATATCAATCTCGGAAAGGCCTTCACCAATTCCACATATAATTGTCTTATAGGACCTACCAATGCACCAAGGATATATAGCGGGAACCACCCATCACATACTAAGTCCAATACATTCCTCATATTAAACGGTTGAAACATAACATAAACATTCGTATTAAAACTAGAATAAGAAATGTCTATACATTAACCACAAACCATGAATGGTATAAAAATAACACATCCACAATCAACAATATCACAAATACTTCAATACAAAATGGAATATTTGTATCATAATAAATCAACTTCAAACAATATTAAAATCCATAAAATGATGTTGACATAGATGAACTGAAAACTATTTGAAGGAAATACCTCTTCCTATTTTGAAACCATTTAGTAGTCACATAATTATAAATGTAAACATTTATTTTTAAAATATTTTTATAAGCTTTTAATTGAAGCTTCAATAATTTTATAAAAGGGGAAAATAGCCACACCCTCTGGATAAGTTAAAAAACATTCTTACCTTAATTTTGTTGAAAATGTCATAAAGTACCTTGTTTGGAAAAAGACGGAAAGATTCCTTTCAAAACATATAATGTCAAAGAAGTGTATTATTAACTTTAACCCATAGACTAGTAAATAATAAAAATGTTATGAAATATATTTTTAATAAAACATGGATGTTGATGATAAAGAGGCCCTAGTATATACTTGCATAAAAACAACATCGGATAATAAAGAGATTGTGAAATTAACCCTTACCTTGTACTTTTCCTTGGTCAAGGGTACCTTAACCTCCATTATAATAGTTAAATCATTATTATTAAATTATACATTAACTTTATACATAAATATTATATCTTATACGATCCTCTAATATTGCTTTGTTAATAATATTTCAGTAGTATCATCATTTTGTGTGTTAACAGATTCGTTTTCCATTATATGATTGGTTATGTAATGCATGTTTGTTACAGATAGGATGTATTTGATTCATATAAATAATTATATTATGTTCATAAAAATTATTTTTATTCATCAAATGAAAATTATTCTTGAATGGTTGCGATGGGGAAATGAATATCATCTTGTTCATGGAGACGGTTATTCATACGTATGTACGAGAGATAATGTCATTATATTAATAGAATAATCATATGTAATTGTATTTATAACATATATAAAGAATAATTAACATGTTATATTTATTATTTACATAATTAATACTCATTATTATACCCATATAAATAATAAAGTGTTTGAATAACAAACTATGCCACGACGTGGAGACAGTAAGTTGTACGTACACACGTATGGTGACTTTGTCATTTATAGGATGGATAGAATAACAAATATTGTTGAACCATATTTATAATAGCATAAAATTATTTATAAGGTACTAGATTTACTATTTTGGTTTGGAAACAACCATGAAAGATGAAGTGGAAGATGAAAAGAACATAAAAGATGTGATGTAATGTTTACCTCGTCTATGGGTTCTTCCTTTTTATTTGATCAAAAGGGCTCCTTAGGTTGGATTTATGACCAAAGTAAGGCCTCTATGTTGAAGGGAGGAGTTTTGGGAGGATATTTGGGAAGCTTTTTTCTGAACGAAATGGATTTGGAGGTGTGATTTGGAGAGAAGGAGAAGTTCCCTTTTATAAGAGGGGTGAGGGTCACTTTAGGAAAATCTTAAACTATTATTTTATAATTAAATGATTTTCGGTTTCTCATGGATACGAAATGATTTATTTAGTGGATAAGGTGGTTATGAGTCTAAAACCTCTCAATCAATAGTTTTTAGATAGATTTAGGTCACCATATTAACCTTATCTTTTAGATTTAACTCTTAGTTAAATAGTTTGACATTTACCATGTCTCTTTGTAATTTTATATTATATGGATAATAAAAAATATATAAACTTCCAACCGAACCAAAAGTGGTTCATTATTAATATATATAACCTTATCTAAGACTTTTGGCCGAAAATTATATTTTTATTTATATTATATGAATTAATAATATAATATTTGTTTTAAAAACTTAATTATGTCAATTTTGATACTATTTAGTTTTTGATTTTTTTGATAGCCATTAAAACCTTATCACTTCGAATAAAATTATTTAAACAAACCTAACATTTAATATTATCCTATAAAATTAGTTTAATTCATCATAAGTCTCAATTTACATTTATTTGGATTTTTTTAATATCAATTTATTTAATATTTCATTAGTAAGGAAAATATTGCATCAACATTGTGTGATAAATAAATTAAATTATTAAACATCTAAAAATTATAAATAAAAAACCATTATCTAGGAAATAATTTTAGCTATAGAATAAATATTTATAGTGGAATTTATATTGGGTGTAAACCTATATTAAAAATAGTTTAGTTATTAGACATTGAATTTTACTCTTATAACTCTTCTTTAAATAAAATTATAATAAATGTCATAATCTAATCCAAGTGGACCAAAGGGGGTCATATTTTATTTCTACGATTGATTTTTTTCTAATGGAACTTATCCAATAGATTTAGGACATGTGTTAGGATAATTATAATATCATTTTTACCCTTAATTATCCTATTTACTTTTAACAGTGGTAAATAAAAGTAAAAAAGTTACTATTCATAAAAAGGTATTTTCATTTTATTGAATCAAATTTTACTTACTAATGTCAACCATGTATCATAGAATTTGTAAATTTAACTCACAAAAGTGGTAAAAATAAGTTTTAAGCAAATTTGCAAATGGTCCTAGGAGGTGGGTAAAAGACGTTAAGAAGTTCAATAAAACTTTTATATATCTAAACTTATTATAAAATGACTCTTATGAATTACTTTGAAAGTATATAGGTATTATGTATCTATTTTTATATAAAATAAATTTAAATAAAATAAATAATTATTTGAATAAAAAGTTGGTTTCAACCAATAACGCAGAGTCTTTCACTATTCATAAAAAATTGAATGTTTTTGGAAAAATACCAAAAATTAAGCCTAAGATAATTTCGAAATTACGAAATCAAAAATAAAGTCCATTTTGAAAACTAAAATTTATAAAATTTAAAAAAGTGTTTATTACTATTCATAACAACTAGTTTGATTGGTCGCGGTGTGTTAGAACCTCAAAGTTGCTTATAATGAAAGCTATTGCATTATTCAAAGGGAACCGTACTATAGAATCTTTGAGTATTACATTATTCCCTCCTTCAAATAATTTCGTTCTCAAAATTTCTAGAATACTACTACACACAAAGATTTGGGTGGTTCTTCATCATAATTTCCTCTGGTTCCCACGATGCCTCATCCATCTTATGGTTTCTCTATTGAACTTTTATTAGGCGAGTCATCTAGTTTCTCATCCCTTGTTCCCTGGAATCAATAATTTTGGCAGGCTCTTCATAATAGGAAAGATCTAGTTCAAGTTCAATTTCCTCATAGGTGAGTACATGCGTTGGGTCAGGAATGTAATTTATTAATAGTGATACATGGAACACATCATGAACTTTGTAGAGACTTGGAGGCATTACCAAATGATAAGCTACAACTCTAGTTCGTTCAAGAATTTTGAAAGGTCTGATGTACCTGAGACTCAATTTACCCTTCTTACCATAATGTATAACACCCTTCCATAGAGATACCCTTTTGAAAACATGGTCTCCTACTTGAAATTCCAAATCCTTCCATCAGTTATCAGCATAGATCATTTTCCTACTTTGGGATGCTTTGATGAGGGTTTGGATAATCATCACATTTTTCATTGTTTCCTCAAAAAGGATTGGGCCTATGAGTTTTCTTTCACCAACATCATCCCAACAAGTTGGTGTGTGAAATCTTTTTCCATATAACGCTTCCTATGGTGTCATATGAATAGTTGAATGAAATTTATTGTTATATGAACAGTATACCAAAGGTAAATATTGATCACACATACCTTGAAAATCATGTGAGAAAGATCTCAACATTTCTTTTAAGGTTTGAATAGTCTGTTCTAATTGTCCATCAGGTTGGGAGTGGTAGGAAGTGCTCAAACGAGGTTCAGAATCCAGGGATTTCTAAAGACTTTTTGAGAATCTTGATGTAAAATAGAGATCATGATCAGAATGAATCGATAGGGGTACTCCATGAAGTCTTACAAAATTATTAATATATAGTCATCCTAAACGTTCAAGTGGTAAATTTTTTCTTATTGCATATAAATGTGCCGACTTGGTAAGATGATAAAAAATGACCCATATTTCATCATTTCTTCTAGGAGTCTTTGGTAGTCCCATGAAAAATTACGTCATAACATCATCTCATTTCAACTCATGTATGGGAAGAGGCTGTAAGACTCATCTTCGATGTTGACTTCCAGCTTTCACTTGTTGGAAAACCATACATCTCGACACAAAACCAGGAATCTATATCTTCATGTTGTCCCACCAAAAATGTTCTTTCAAATCTATATACATCTATGTGCTACTAGGTTGAATAGAGAAATTGGAGCTATGAGCATCATCTAATGATTCCCTTTCTTGATCAGGTATATCAGGAACACAAAGTCTCTTCCCAAATTTCAAAATTCCATCTTCATATACGATGTTGATCGATATCCCATCGTTCATAGCATTAATTTTCTTTTTAAATTCCTCATCATCTGTCTGAGAACTTTTTATCCTTTCTAGTAAAGATGGTTTGACAACCATTTGAAAAAGTATTGATGTTTCACCTTCAATGGTTATTCCTATATCCATCATTACTATATCCATGTATATAAGATCCTTTTAAACACTTATCTTGTTCAAAACTCCCTGATCCATTCTTCTCAAAGAATATTCCAGCTTATTTTCCTTCCCCGGGTGGTAGTTTATAGTGTAATCATAATCCTTTAGTAGTCCAACCCATCGACTTTACCTCATGTTGAGTTCTTTTTGTGAGAAAATATACTTCAAACTCCTTTGATCGGTATAAATCTCACATATTTTACCATAGAGATAGTTCTTACATATTATCAAAGTAATGATTACAACTTCTAACTCTAGATCATGAGTAGGATAGTTTTTCTCATGATTTTTTAGCTATCTTGATGCATAGGAAATAACTCTATCATTCTGCATATTGATACAACTAAGTCCATTCTTTGAAGCATCACAATTAATAACAAACCCATCATTCCCCAATGGTAGTGTCAAGATAGGAGAATTATTTACTCTTCTCATCAGTTATTCAAGAAATTCTTCACACTCTTTTGTCCAAACCAATTTAAACCCTTTACGTGGGATCTTGGTTAATGAGTTAGCCAACCTGGAAAAATTATGGATGAAACGTCGATAATAACCAAATAAACAAATAAAACTATGTACCTCAGTTATAATTGTCGGTTCTAGCCATTCATTGATTGCATTGGTCTTTGATGGATCAATATAGATTACATCCTTAGAGACAATATAGATATGAAAATAAATTTCTTGATGCTAGAATTCACACTTGTTAAACTTCCCATATAATTCATTTCTTCTAAGATTCTTTAGAATAATACGCAAGTGATTGACATAATATTCATATCTTTCAGAGTATACCATGAAATAATAAATAAATACCATTAAAAATTCATCAGGTTATTCCATTAATACTCGATTCATTAGATCTTCGAAGACAGAGGGTGCATTAGTCAATCAAAAAGGCATTACTGTAAACTCATAATGCCCTTACCTGGTTTGAAATGTTGTTTTTGGAAGGTCTTCCTTATTCACACAAAACTAATGATATCCATATTGAAGGTCAATCTTTAAAAAATATTGAGCTACATGATGTTGGTCAAATAAATCTTCAATACAAGGTAGGGGATACTTTTTCATTATTGTTATAGCATTGATCTCTATGTAGTCAATGCACAAACTCATAGATCTTCCTTTCTTCTTAACAAAAAGGCTATGGGCTCCCCATGGAGAAAAAACTAGGGTGAATAAATCCTTTATTAACAAATTTCTAAAGTTTTTTCTTTAGTTACTCTAATTCCATAGTGGAAATTCTATAAGGGGTCTTTGATATGGGCCTTGAACCAGGAATTAAATCAAAGGAAAACACAATTTCTCATTCTGGAGGATGTCCCGGTAAATCCTCTAGAAATACATAAACATATTCTTGCACAATAGGTATGTCCTCTAGTCAAACATTATTTTACTCACCCATAACTATTCCATTCTAATCCTCAGTAATAATTGAATTTTGAGAGCTACTGGTAGTGGATATATATAAGAATCAGATGGTAACGTTTCTACTCTAAAGATAAGGTACTCCTTATAATCATTGAGAATGGTAACCTCCTTCTTCTAATAATAATGTTTCACGTCATGGTCCGACATACAATCCATACTGATGATTATAACAAATTCAATCAGGAGTATGATGATTATATCTGCAGATAAATATCATTTACATGCCTTAATGGGGACTCATTCACAAAACATGTTTGCAATGATACTTCCCTTTGGAGTTTTGACTGACAAATCCCTAGTAAAATCAAATTGGAAATATATAATTTTCTTATCAAACTAGGAAGATATGAAACAATTAAATGATTCTGAATCAAATAAAGTATAGGATAAACTTGAAGAAACCATTAAATTACCAGCCACCACGTCTTTCGGAGCTTCAACCTCACCAGTAGGGATAACATAAGTTTGGACGTGATTGCTTGACCTATTCTAAGATAGGTTTCCCTCACGCTTAGGTAATTCATTAGTATAATGTCCCAGCTCCATGTAACTGAAGCATTGATCATTGGTAGCTTCTTTATTCCCCTTTCAATAACTCGGAAGATGCCCTTTCTGTCCACATTTGTAGCATAATCCTTTTCCTTTTAGATAGGCACTGGGGTGATTCCTTCCACAATTATCACAGGGTGGAAATTCAAATCTTCCTTTCTTCCCTATTTCCTTATTTCCTTTACAAGAGTGTTCATCAGATCTCTTCTTCTCTTTCTTTTCTTTTAAGTCATAAGACTTAGAGAATTCCTTTTCTATCTTGATAGCACATGAGACAATATCATCATACGATGAGAATGATTGTAAGACTAATTCTTGATGGGGAAATGATTTTAACCCATAAAATAAATGACCAATCTTCCTTTATGGGTTATGTATATAATCTGTAGCATTCCTTACCATCCTTGGAATGTTAGCCTCATACTTTGCAACATTCTCATCCTCTTTTTCCTTAGACTCAGAAATTGTCATTTTATATCTGCTTGATGGTCATGAGGAAATTATTTTTATAAGAAAATCTCTTAAAAATAGAACCATTCCAATTTTGATACTTCTTTATCTTCTTTTGTGTTTTGAATCAATGAAAACCATTGATCTTCCTCTCCGGTGAGGTGATAAACTACCATGAAAATATTTTCCCTTTCGAAACTCCCCAAAGCATGAAATATTTATTCAAGGGAACTTATCCATTGCTCAGGTACTATCAAATTTGTAATCTCATTTAATGTTGGTGTTTGTTGCCTCATCAAGCGGTCTAACATTGATCCTCTGTGTTGTGGATCAGGGTGCTGCATGTGGGTAAGGTTATAATTCATAACCTGAGCGAGTTGTCTCTGTATGGTGATAAGATGATCAACACCAGTTGTATCACTATCTTCACTATAATTACCTTGAGTAGGAGGTAAATACCTACATGGGTTATCTGAGTGGATACGGTTTTCATTCCTTCCATTAGGATCCATTTCTAAACAATGGTATACAATATATTAGTTTATGAATTGGAATACATAAATCTAAACTTGTAAAACAATTAACATAAATTGAAGAGTTTATGGAAACAATCCATAGTAGAAAAAGGTTTTCTTTGAGGAGGTATATACTTATGAAACCTTCATAATGGTTTGTAAAGAAAATGAGAATTATCTGAAGCATATCCCCCAGGAGTTTCATAACTAAAAGTGTAAAAAGGCACACTGTTGTGCACCAGTTTCCATTCGAGTCTAGCTCAATGCATTGCTTCCAGGTTTTACCCCTAGGTACATCTATGCCAGATCTGCCTCTACCTGCTAATACCCAGATAAGGATTTATTTGTTGGAAAACACACAAAATCTCTATAGTATAAACATTTTAGGAAGTTCTTCTATACTAATCCTCAAATTCTATCTTAGGGTAATGTTTTCTAATCAGAGTTTTTCTAAATATAGTTTCCAAGGTTTTTACTAAACTTTCTCAGATACCAACTATAACACTCCGACACTAGTTACCCAGAGTCGGTTCTTTATTACATAACATTCGCATGATACAAGGAATCATGTCCTGAAAGACCGACCAGTTTAATATTATTGGAAATAAGATACCTACATAAGTTCAAAATTTCAACATGAAAAGAAATACAACAATAATTTATTTAATTAAAAACATCCAAGCCTCCTAGATTATGTCTGCAAGTCACTCATTACTAACTTTTTCATATCCTAGTAAAATGAAATATAAGAAACGTGGGAGCTCAAATTCTCAGTAAGGTTAAGCAATACAATAGAAGATAACATAAACATCAGGTATGGTGGATAATTAAAAACACATGCCTTTATAAAAACAACATGAACACTTTATGGGAGGAATATTAGCTGAGTAAATAATGCCATAATAAAACATATTCATGGGTATTATACTTGTCTAATAACCACATGAACCATAATTATTATTTTCATAATTATGGAATGTATAATGTCGGACATTCTGAAACATCTTGTCAAAGCCTCGGCCAAGACGTCTAAAAATGATTTAGGCCTCGGCCAAAACTGTATATCAAATTGGGAATGGCCTCGGCCAATTCCACGTCTAATTGTCTCCTGAGACCTACTGATGTATCGTGGAGCTATAGCGGGCTCCACCAGTCACATACTAAGTCCAATACATTCCTCATATGAAAAGGCCAAAACATAACATAAACATTCATATTAAAACTAGCATACCAAATTTCAAAACATTAATCATAAACCATGAATGGTATAAAAATAACACATCCATAGTCAAACATATCAAAAAAACATTCAATACAAATTGAATAATTTTATCATAATAAATCAACTTCAAACAACTTTAAAATCCATGAAAGGAGGTTGACATAGATGAAATGAAAACTATTTGAAAGAAATACCACTTTCTATTTTGAAACCATTTAAGAGTCACATAATTATAAAATAAAACATTTATTATGAAAATATTCTTATTAGAATGTAAGTGAAGCTTCTATGATGTTATAACGGTGGAAAATATCTACACCCACCATATAAGTTAAAAAATCATTCCTACCTTAATTTTGTAAAAAAATTCATAATGTACCTTGTTTGGAAAATGGTGGAATAATTCTTTTCAATACACATAAGGTCAAATAAAGGTATAAATGACTTTTAACCATAGTCTATTAAATAGTAAAAATGTTTTGAAATACATTTTTAATAAAACATAGATGTGGATGATAAAGAGGTCCCAGTATATTCTTACGTAAATATAACCTTGGATAATAAAAATATTGTGAAATTAACCCTTACCTTGTACATTTCATTGGTTGAGGGTATGTTAACCTCCTTTATAATTGTTAAATAATAGTTATTAAATTATAGAAGAACTATATGCATTAATATAATATCATATATGATCCTCTAATATTTCTTTGTTAATAATAATTCAGTAGTATCATCATTTCGGGTGTTAACTGATTCGTTTTCCTTTATATACTTGGTTATTTAAGCCACGTTCGTTATGGATAGGATGTATTTTATTCTTATAAATAATGATATTATGTTCATAAAAATAATTTTTAGTCATCAAATGAAAATTATTCTTGAATGGTTATGATGGGAAAATGAATCTCATCGTGTTCGTGGAGACTGTAATCCATATGTACGCCCGAGCAACAATATCATTATATTGATTGTAAAATCATATGTAATTGAATGTTATATCCTATATAAAAAATCATTAACATGTTATATTTATTTTTTAAATTAGTTTTACTCATTATTATACCCATCCAAATAATGATGTTGTTGAATAACATACTACACCATGACGTGGAGACGGTAAGTCGTATGTACGCACGTATGGTGACTTAGTCATTTATAGGATGGTTATAATAATGAATATGGTTTTACCATATTAATAATAACATCCCAGTATGTAAAAGTTACTAGATTTATTATTTTGGTATGGAAAAAACAATGGAAGTGGAAGTGGATGAAGAAAAGAACTTGAAAGACGTGAGGAAATATTTAAATCTTTTTCAGGTTCTGCTTTTTGATTTGATCAAAAGGGCTCCTTAAGTTGGTTTTATGACCAAATGAATGCCTCTAGGATGAAGGGAGAAAAGTTGGGAGGATATTTCGGATAAGGATGGCTGATCCAAATGGATTTGGAGGTATGATTTTTAGAGAAGGTGAATTGCCCATTTATAAGAGAGGTGAGGGTAACTTTAGGAAAAGCATGATATAATATTTTATAATAAAGTATTTTCAGTTTCTAATGGCTCCAAAATGATTTATGTAGAGGATAAGGTGGTTATTAGGCGGAAATCTCTCAAAAAATAAATTTTAGATAGGTTTAGGTCACCATATTAACCTTATCTTTTAGATTTAACTCTTAGTTAAATAGTTTGACATTTACCATGTCTCCTTGAATTTTTATATTATATGGTTAAAAACATACTATAAACTGCCAAGAGAACCCCAAGTGGTTCATTATTAATATATATAACCTTATATAATTATTTTGGATTATTATTATATTTTTATGAATATTATATCAATTAATAATATAGTATTTGTTTTAAAAACTCCATTATGTCAATTTTGAAACTATTTAGTATTAGATTTTTTTGAAAGACATTAAAAATTTATCACTTATAATTAAATTTATTTAACCAACCGTAACATGTTATATTAATCTATAAAATTAGTGTAATTCATCATAAGTCTTAGTTTACATTTATTTGGATATTTATAATACCAATTATTTTAATATTTCATTAATAAGGTAATTACTACATCATCATTGTGTCATAAATAAATTAAATTATTTAATGTCTAAAAAATTTAAATAAAATACCATTATGTAGGAAATATTTTTATATTTCTAATTCATAATTATAGTTTAATTTATATTTTGTGTAACCCTATATTAAAAAAGGTTTAGTTATTAAACTTTGAATTTAACTCTTTTAACTCTTCTTTAAATAAAATAATAATAAATGTTCTAATCTAATCCATGTGGACCAAAGGGGACCATATTTTATTAATATTGTTGTTTTTGGTCGAATTAAACTTATACAATAGAATTAGGTCGTGTGTTATGGTAATTATAATATAATTTGTACCCTTAATTACCCTGTTTACTTTTAACTGTGGTAAATAAAAGTAAAAAGATACCATTCACCAAAAAAAATCATTTTATTGAACCGAATTTTACATAATGATGTCAACTATGTCACTCAGATTTTTAAAATTCAACTCACATAAGTGGTAAAATGAAATTTTATGCAAATTTGCAAATGCTCTAAAGAGTTGGGTAAAAGACAGAAAAAAGTTCAATAAAATTTTTATATATCTAAACTTATTATAAAATGACTCCAATGAATTACATTGAACATATATAGGTATTATGTATCTATTTTGACAAAAAATAAATTTTACATAAAATAAATTGTTATTTAACTAAAAATTCAGTTTAACCAATAATGCAGGGCTTTTCACTATTCATAAAAAATTTAATGTGTTTAGAAAAATACCAAATCTTCACCCTAAGCTAATTTTGATATTAGAAAATCAAAAATGAAGTCCAAAATGAAAAACCAACTTTTAAAATTTCAAAAATTGGGTATTACTATTCATAACAGCTATTTTGATTGGTTGTGGTTTGTTAGAACCTCAAAGTTTTGTACAATGCAAGATATTGAATTATTCAAAGAGAAACATACCATGGAAGATTGGGGTGTTAAACCATTTCTTGATCGTGGACTCAATATTGGATTATTCACTAACCACTTATTCAAATCTTTAAATACATCTTAACATCATTTTTCCCATAAAAACATAACCCCTTTTAGAGTAATATTATACAATGGGTTAACAAATTGGTTGATTTTTTTAATAAAACACCAATAATAACAAGATAATACAATAAAACTATATACCTCAGTTATGTTTGTGGGTTTAGGTCATTCCTAAGACACCTTTTTCTATGAAGGATCAACTAAGATTCCATCCATTAAGACAATATGGCCAAAAGAAGAAACTGATTGATATCAAATTTCAATCTTTCATAACTTTCATATAATTTATTTCATCTAATAGTCTATAGAACAATCTTCAAGTGATTATCATGGTGTTTGAATATTTTTTAGTATACCAATATATCATCAATAATTACCCCAAAAAATTTATCAATATTTTCATTGAAAACATTGTTCATTAGATCCATGAAAACAGAGGGTGCATTAGTCAGTACAAATGGTATTACTGTAAAATCAAAATTTTTATACCTGTCTCAAAATATTATATTTGTAATATCATTGTTCCTCCCACTGAACTGATGATATCCAAATCAAAGTTCAATATTTGAAAAATATTGGTCTCTGGGAAGTTGATCAAATAAATCATCTCTATGAGGTAGGGGATAATTATTCTATATTATAATAGCATTTTAGTCTCTTTAGTCAATTAAAGGTCTCATGGATATATCTTTATTATTAACAAAAAGAACAAGGACTCCCTATATAGAAACTCTTGGGTAGATAAATCCTTTATCACTGAATTCCTCTACTATTTTTTAAAATTAAACTAATTACATTGTGGCCATTCTGTTAGTAGTCTTTAATATGTGCCTTGTGTAATGAATTAAATTAATAGAGAACTCAATTCCATGATCCATATAATGTCTAGGTAAATTATCAAGAAATACATCAATGGATTCATTTACAATAGGTACATCCAAAATATGAAAATTTCCTACCTCAACAAAAGATATTATTTTATCTTCCTCCCCAATAAATTCATTTAATATATATTCATGGCATGGATCTAGATAAAAATCAAATAATGAGGTTTATGCTCTAAAGATAACAGATTCTACATCATTCTCATGAATTGTAACTTTCATCTTGTTCCAATAGATTTTCTCATCAAAACATCAAATCCAATTCATACCAAGAATTATATAATAATCAATAATGGGTATGTTGATAAAGTTTGAAACTAAGGAACCTTTATGTGTTATAAGGGGGATTTATTGACACATATTTGTTACAATGATACATCCCTTAAGTGTTTTGATTAAAAACTCCTTTATGAAATCAAAATGAAAATGTATAATTTTCATGGAAAATTGGGATGATATAAAATAATATAATGATCCAGAATCAAATAAATCATAGGATATGTTTATGGAAATGATTAAAGTACCTACCTCTATATCATTAGTAATTTCATATTTATCAGTTGTGATCTCAAAAGCATGGCCTTATTGTCTTGGCCATCATTGGGGAATGTTTCATTAATGATTGCAAAAATAATTGGAATAATGTCCCATAACATTAAAATTTAAGCATTGAAAATCAGTAGCCTATTTATTTCTATTTAAATAATTATATTGGTGTCCACATTCTCCGTAATTGTAACAAACTCCATTTCCTTTTAAGTGGGGTCTGGGGTGTTTCGTTTCAAAAGAATCACATGTTGGAAAAAGATTTTCATTATTATTTTTTATCTATTCTTCCTTCTTCCTCCCACTTCTTCAATTTTATTCCCTAAATGTCATATGACTTATATAATTATTTCTCTATCTTGATATCACATGAGACTATGTCTTTGTATGATTATAATATTTGGGAAAAATATCCCTTTGAAGGAATGGTTTTAAACAATCAAATAATCAATAAATATTTCTCCTATGATTACGTATATAGTCAGTGGAATTACCTTCTAGTCTTGTAATTTTGGATTCATAATTGGGAACATTCTCATCCTCATTCTCTCTTAGATTCAATAATTCCCTTTCCTTATTCTGTCCTTTTTTGTGAGAAAATTTCCTTAACATCCCTCCATTCCATATTTTCAATATTTTCCTCCTCCTTTCTATTTTGAATCAACAAACCCAATTTATCAACATCTCTCGGTAAAACATTTTCTTCCATAACTACCTTTTCCATTTCATTAGATCCACATAAAGAAATCTATTCTCTAAAGACCACATGAACATTTCTACTATGAATGGGTTTGTAGTCCCATTAAATGGTGGGGGTTATTTTGGAATAAAGTAGTCTTACATTTCTCTGCCATGTTATTGATCAGGATGCTCAATATGGGTAAGGTTATTGTTCATAACTTGAGTCAGTTGTACTTGTATAGTTATAAGCTTGTCATCCCCATTAAAAGCTATAGAATAAACATCATTATCATGAATGGGAGTTTAATCCCTATATGGGATATGCACATTCAGGTGGTTTCCATTCATTCCACTAGGAACCATTTCTAAATATTGGTAAACACTAAATTTTTCTATGAATCGCAAAGTATAATTTTTAACCAGAAAAACACCAAAAATAAAATTTAAATTTTTGCAGATCTAATATCTTAATCATAAGAATGGTTTATTTGGGGAAATATTTACAATTAAATCCTTCCTAATGGTTTGAAAAAAACATTAATTCTTCTAAGTATATCACCTGGGAGTGTCAAAACAACTGTGTAGTAAAGCCCATTCTCGGGTACTAAGTTACCCCTAGTTAGGCCCATAAAACTTTTTAGAGTTGTTACTGTTAGGTGAATTTGTTATAGAACCACATACACTTTTAGTATCTTGATAGGGTTGTATTTTCTTGAAATATTTAAATAATCAATACCTTAAAAAAATTATAGGATGTTATTTTATTCTTATCCTAAAATTCAATCAAATTTTTATGTTCCCAAATATATGTTTTATAAATATAGTTTACAATGTTTCTACTAAACATCCTATGATACCAACAGTAACACCGCGACCCCAAAATCCTAGTGCGAGTTCATTATTTTATTACTTCGGAATATATACAAGTAAGACACATTCTAAAAGGCTAAATAATTTAGTATCTTTGGAAAAACCAGATAGATACATAAGTTCAACATTATTAATTGACTGAAAATTATATTTTTATTTGATTTTCCAAAACTGCTTTTTGGGTGAGCGGGAACCGTGGAATACAAGACATTACCAGATCAAAAACAGTCATCAAAGATGAAGACTACTTTCATTCAATCACACAGCTATGCCTGGACTCCTCGGGACACAGGTCCTCGGTTAGCAAGCCTCCTCGAGCCACGCCCCCGACATTGACCCACTTCGGCGTCACCTTCAATACCTTCTTTAATCTTCATCGGCAAGAACCCATCAGACATCGCTGCCGCAGCTTCAAACAACAATATAGAAAATACCTTAACCCTTTCACAAAACAATCCAACCAACTTTTCAATCCACAGAATAGAAACACAGAAAACCGGAATCAAAACCAATGTCTTGAAGAGATCCTAGAGAAGATATTCCACTCTGCTGCTATAAAACTGATGATTCCACAGCACCCAAACCAGAACTACCTCAAAGATTTCCACGACTACCACATCAAAAAAAAAACATCGGAGCATCACAGATCCAACATATATAGCATAACCAGATCCAAAATTGTAGAAACTCTAAAGAAAAAACCCCGATAGTAAAACGGAAAAGGGAAAACAAGGAATAACAAACCAAACCCCAAAGGTAGCCACTCGGCGTTGACGCAAACCAAGAAATATCTTGTCACCGCCTTCACATGATCACCCGTAGATCCCCTAGAATCACCACTCGCACTCCCAGCAAGCAGAGAACCACAAGCCGACCCACACTAAGAAAAGCTAGAACACCGACCGTATGCTTCACTGCACTGCCAGATGAAACCCTACCCGGAGAAGAGGTGGTTGAGCATGGAGAGGCCGACAAATGATGAGAAGGCCATGCCGGCCGTTCCCACAAAACAACACCACCCCTGTAAAAGAATCCATTGTCACGAGAGCACCGCGAAGGAAAGATAAGCGATCCGCAGTGACCCGAAGTGAAGCAGAGCTCAGCGGAAAAAGGGGAAACCCAACCGATTCGGCACCCCTTACAGGCGCATCCATGTTTTTTCATCATTATTACTTGAAATTAAATAAGTGATAGAAACTCCATTGTAAATACTCTTATTCAAATAGATTATCTTTTCATTTCATTCAAAAAATTCATCTTGGAATACTAAGGGAAATATGGATAAGAAAGGGGTGATCTCAGTCGCTCAGTAAGGGTATGTAATATAGTAGAAGCATGAATAATAATGCATGATGAATAACTAAATGACATTTTCCATTAAAACAAAATCAAGAGATTAATATGACGGGAATTATATACGGATAAATAATTTCATAATAAAACATTACCATGGGTGTTCTACTTGTCGAATAATCCCATGGAATTTCAATTAATAGTTTCAATATTTTGGTAATTCATAATTCCAGACATCATACCATCAAGGCATTGGCCAAGAAACCATATATAATTGGTAAGAAACCATTATAGTTTTTCTCATGAAAACTATCGATGCATAGAGGGGATATAGTAGGACCCACCGGTCAGATGATAAGTCCAATTAATTCCACATATGAAAGGGTTGAAATATAATCAACATTTAAAATCATATTGAAACAAACATATGAGATTTTAGTAACTTTCTCCATTCATTAAACATAAACACTAACCATTCAGAGTAATATGGTGATTGGTATCATGATAAAAAATCCATATTAAAACTAATAGTAAACCATTAAAAATATATTATATATGATATAATTAATGATTAATCCCAATTAAAGATATGACTCAATAATATTGTTGAAACAGAAGAAAACACTCTTATTAAACCTGAGAGGAATACTCTTTTACTTTGGAAAGAATATATATTTTGAAAAATTCTTTTCCCAAACCATATGGTAAGTAAGATAGGTTTTTCATAATAAAATTAGTGATTTTTTTAAAATAAAGGTAGATTAAAAAAATATTTTATATTTCACATGAAAATATATAAGAATTTGTGAAGGTCCCTTGATTCAGGAAGGTTTATCGGGAAACATTTGAGAAATATTTTTCTAAAACATGTAACTCCCCAAAAAATAAAGAGGTATTCTATATAATAATATATATAGTACGTAAAAAATAATTTATGAGGATAAAATAATAAAAATTAATTATGTAATTATGGGAAATAGTGAAAAATAGATACCTAAATGAAATTGGATGTTTGGGTAGAAAACTATTACCTTATGTTTGAATGTGTTCTGCACTTTACCGTAACTTCCTGGATAATATAATTAAAACCTATTATTAATTAATTAATAAACTTTTATATAATTATTTTATTCATAATAGTTTTATTATGTTGATTTATTACCTTATTTATGAGTTATAAAGTGTAATTTCATTGTTTGGGAGCTTTCGTTTTCTTGTTTTTCATGGTTGGTTGACTTGTTTATATGTAATGGAGTCCACGCTTGTTGGGTATGATTCTCCAAAATTGGGATTACATTTTATTAATAAGAATAATAAATTTAAAATTGTAATATATATCATATATTTATACGGTATGAGAATGAGACACTGGATTGGACATTTAGAGATAATCGTTTAGATTATTACGAAAGTATTTCGAACACCATGAACAAGTTTTTTCATATGAATTAGTATTGTGTATATATAACTATTAAGGAATAGTAAATAAGCCACAATAAATATATTATATTCATATTTAACAATAAAAATTCTTCTATTAAAATCATTAAACAAAAAAAATTGATGAAAGAAAGTTCATCATCCATGAAGGATATACATCGGCATCTCCAGGATGATGATTTCATTTTTAAAATAAAAGAGTGATAGAGCAAGTATATTGACGATGGATATTCCATTAACATGATGTAATTATAGTATGAAGTTGATATTTTAGATATTAGGATCCTTTTGGTAGAGGGGGTGATGAAAGTATAATAAAATATATAACATTAAAAGCAAATAAATGAAAGAAGAAAAGGATTTCACATATGGAATATGCCTCCTTGGTAACCTTCTTATGAAAAGGGGATTTGGTCTATTGGTAAGACCAAGATATCCTAGAAATTTAGAGAGTCTATAGAATTTGATTTTGGTAAAACATTTACAAGCATCAAGACTTATAGGAGTGACGAGAAGTGGGGGTGTGGGGTGGTTTTTATAGTCATGTAGAGGGTGATTTCTAATTATTTTATTCATTATTTTATAATTTTGATAAATACAAGAATGTGTGATGATTCTAGTGAAGAAATATAGTTATAAGTGAATGTTACTTCAAATTAATGGTTGTTACCTCAGCCTTATATCAATAATAACTAAAAATTTCCTATATTAAACATTTATCCTAAATTATCATATTTTACTATTGACCAAAATTAAACTATATTAGAAAAAACCTTAAAAATTATTCCTAATAATTTTTTAACAAGTAGAATTCAAAAAGAACTCCATTTTATTGAAATAATCTTCAAAATATGAGAAGTGTAATTTTTAATTAAAAAAAACATTTACTCAAAAAATAATGTTTTTAATATTTAAACTGATTTTAGAACAACGTTAAAATTTTACAAATGTGTTATTAAATTATCCTAATTTCATTGGACCAAATATTATTTATTTATGAAGACATTTTATGAAATGAATTTTCATTTAAATAAATTTCTTAATTATTAAATATGTATTAATTACAAAAAAACTAACCCTTAATTAGTAATTTTTAAAATATTCACATACTTGTAAAATGATGCAATTATATATTACATTCATTTATAAGGTGAATAAAGTTGATTTATACATTCATGAGTGGGGTTAATATTCATAATGGTAATATTAATACTCTTAAGAGTAAAACTACGATTCAAAAGGGTCATGTTAGTATTCAAAAAAATAGTTGATCTTATCAGAATCTAAATTTATTTCTAATCACAACCATGTATGTTAGTTTTTTGAAATTAAAAACACAAAAGAGGAAAAATTATGTTTCATGGATAGTTTTTTTACAATCTTGTTTAAACAATTATAACTAAAGAGTGTCATTTTAAAGAGACTCAATGTTGTGTGAATTTCATTCTATATTAAATTTATTTTTGTAAATATTTTGGTTGTTACATTCAACCCTCCTTCAAAAATTATCATCCTCCAAATTACCAGAATGTTACCTCATAAAATGCTTTGGGTATATCATTATCATACATTCCTCAGGATCCCATGTTTCATCTTCAATATTATGATTTTTCCAAAGTACCTTTATAAGATGAGTAATCTGATTGCTCAACAACTGTTCTTTAGTGTCCAAAATTCTGATAGGCTATTCACAGTAAGAAAAATCAAGTTCCAGATCTATTCTTTCTCATGTGAGGACATGTGTTGGGTATGACATGTATTTTATTGATAATGAGATGTGGAACATATTGTTTACTTGAGAAATTTTTTGATCCATTACTAAAGGATAATCCACATCTCCAACTCTCGATATAATTTTGAAAGGACGAATATACATGGGGATCAGTTTCCCTTTAATCCCCAACCTTATTACACACTTCCATATAGATATTTTCAAGATAATGTGATCTCCAACTTCAAATTCATAATACTTAATTTTATTATTAGAATTTATATTTTTCCTACATTGATCTGGTTTCATATGTGTTTGAATAATATTTACCTTGGTTATTGTTTCCTCCACATTCTTTGGGACTACAATCTTTCATTCACCAACATCATCCCAACATGTTGGTGTACGACATCTCTAATAATGATTTTCTTCATATAGTACAATTTTAATAATTTAATAGATACTATTATGGTAATAAATCCCCAACAAAGGTAAGTAATGATCCCACATACCTTGAAAATCATGAGAGCACGATCTAAACAAGTCTTCTCTTGTTTTAATGGTTTATTCAAACTGCCTGTTAGTTTGAGGGTGATGAACAGTACTAAAAAAGATCTCAATATTCTATAATTTATGGATAAATTTCCACAATTTCAATATAAATCATGAATCATGATATTAAAAAATTGAGAGAGGTGATCCAAGATGTTTTAAAATTTTATTTATATAGAGTCATGGTAGACTCCCCAGTGGAAAATCCACCCTTAGAGAGATAAAATTTACAGATTTGGCACGTTGATCATCAATCACCCATATTGTATGATTATTTCTTGGATTATTTAGTGATCCAGTGGCCAAATATATAGTTATTTCATCCCATTTCCATATATAAATAGGTAGGGGTTGCATAAAACTTCTTGGATATTGTCTTTTAGCCTTCATCTTTTGATATACTAAATATCTTGATACATATTCATAAATTTACTCATTCATATTATCCCACCAGAAATGTGCCTTTATATCCCTATACATCTTAGTTCATCCAGGGTTTATAGTGAAATTTAAACTATGGGATAGATCCAATAAATCCCTTTTTATCTTGAGTATAGAGGGAACACATAGCCTCCTCCAAAATTTCATAATTCTATCCTCTAACACAATGTCTGGAAACTACCCATCGTTCACAACATTAATTTTATTTTAAAGATACTCATCATCACCCTGAGAACTTTTAATTCATTCTAATAAATATGGTTGGGAAACCAGTTGAAATTTTAATTATTTATCAAATTCATTTATAATTATTATATCCATATTTTCTATATCCATTTAAATAGGATCCTTATCAATCAAAATTTTGTTTCGAACTACATGACCATTTATACTCAATACATCTGATATATTATTCACCTTCACATAGTGGTACTGTATTGAATAATAATAATCCTTGAGAAGATCATGCCACCTCCATTGACTCAAGTTGAGTTCTTTCTTTGAGAAGATATATTTCAAACTCTTGGGATCTATATATATCTCACATTATTCACAATATAGATAGTGTCTCCATATCTCCAAAGAAAATATTATTGTTGTTAACTCAATATCATGAGTTAGAAAGATTGGTTAATGAGTTTAAAACATTCTTGAGGCATGGGAAATAACTCTCTCATTCATCATAAGGATGAATCCAAGTCCTTTCTTTGATGCATCGATGTAAATAAAAATCCATCCTTTTCATATGGTAATGTCAGTATTGGACAATTCAACAACCTCTTCTACAATTCATCAAAACATTATTCACATTCATTTTTTCATAAAAATTTTACCCCTTCACAAGTAATCTTGGTTAATATATTAGCTAATTGGGAGTAATTATGAACGAAATGCCCATAATACCCTAATAAACCAATAAAAATACATTCCTCAGTTTTGTTCGTTGGTGTAAGCCATTCCTATACCACTATTTTATTGAAGGATCAACTAAGATTCCATCCTTTGTGATAATATTTTCAATAAATGAATCATATTAATTCCAAAATTCACACTTTCAAAACATTCCATATATTTCATTTATTCTAAGAGTCCTTAGAAAAATATGCAAGTGGTTCTCATAGTCTTCATAGAATAGGGAGTATATCTAGATATCATAAATAATGACCATAACAAATTCATCAATATATCCCTAGAAAAATATATTCATTAGATCCGTGAAAATGAGGGTGCATCAGTCAGTCCAAATGGCATTACTATAAACTCATAAATCTCATACCTGCTTATAATGGTTGTATTTAGAATATCATCCTTCCTCACACACAACTGCTAATATCCAGATTAAATGTAAATCATTGAAAAATATTTTTCTCTATTATATAGATCAAATAAATCATTAATATGAAGCAGGGGATACCTATTCATTATTATAATAGCATTGATTTCTCTATAGTCAATTCACAGCCTCGTGGATATATCTTTCTTCATGACATAAAGAATAGAGGATACCCATGGAGAAACACTATGGTGCATAAATATTTTATCACTCTTTTACACTAGTAGTTTTTTTAGTTATACTATTTCAACTAGGCCCACTTTATAAGGAGTATTTTATATGGTCCTTGAAACATGAATGAAATTAATAGAATAATCAATTTCTTGACCCGTTATTGTCTAGGTAAATCTCTAGAAATACATCAATGTGTTCATCCAAAATAGGTTCATCCTGAAATTGGAAATTTATTTCCTTTCCATTTTATTTTATTTTATCTTATTTCTCAAGAATCACATTCAGTAGATCTACTAGGGTGGATCTAGATAAAAATAAAATGACAAGGTTTATTCTATAAAGATTAGGGATTCCAAATCATTATCAAATATTTTAAAATTATTCTCCACACAATATATTTCATCATCATAAAATCAAATCTAATTCATACCATCAAAAATATAAATTTAAATCATGGGATTGATGATAAGTTCAGCAACTGAATCATGTTTATTTTTTATAAGGTGTAAGGATCGACATGTCTTTGTTGTAATGATACTTCCCTTGGGAGGTTTGACTAACAACTCCTTTTTTAAATCAAATTGGAAATGATTAATTTTCATGGAAAACTGGGAAGATATAAAAGACTGTGATTATTAATATTATAATAAATCAATTTCTATGTCTGAGGAAATAATTAAAGTACCTACAACCACATCCTTAGAAACTATGACTTCAGTAGTTGTGAACGCATAATCTTGTCCTCACTCCCTTGGCCTTGTTTGAGGAATGTATCATTAATGCTTAGGAAAATCATTTTCACAATGAAACATCTCATTAAAATTGTAGAATTTAACATTGGTATCTTCTTTCTTTTCCCATTAAATCATTATATTGTAGACATATTTCTCTACATTTACAACAGACTCCTTTTCCTTCTAAGAAATTTCTGGGGTATTTCATTCCACAAGTATCACATGTTGGAAAACATTATTTTTTATTCTTTCCATTATCCATTCATTCATCCACCAACCTATTCTAATCTTTCTTTCCCATAAATTAATATGACTTTGCTAATTATTTCTCAATCTTAATATCACATGAGAATATATCTTCATATGATGATAAGTTTTGTGAAATGGGTTCCCTTCGGAGTAATGGTATTAAACCATCAATAAATCAGTTAATATTGATCCAATTATTACATATATTGTCAACTTAATTCCTTTCATGTCTGATAACGTTGGATTCATACTTTGAAACCTTCTCATCTTACTTCTACCATAGATTCAATAATTTCCTTCCCTTATTCGCTCATTGTTTGCGAGAAAAATTCCTTAAAATCTATCCCTTATATATTTTCAATATCATCTTCCTCCGTTGTATTTTGAATCAAAACCCACCATTGATATGCATCCCCCAATAGATGATAAACATCCATAACAACCTTCTTCATTTAGTTACTTCCCATAGTTAGAAATGTCTTCTCAAGAGAACATATCCACTGATCTTCTATGAATGGGTTTTAATAAAATTAAATAATGGAGACTGATGTTTCATAAAGTGGCCTAACATTACCCTTCCACATTAGGGATCATGATGCTCTATATGGGTATGGTTATTGTTCATAACATGATTCATTTGTCCCATTAGGGTTACAAGTTCCTCATCACTAGTCATATCTTTAAAAATGACATCATTGTCTTGCACAGGAGATAAATCACTACATGGGATACTTGGGTTCATACAGTTTCCATTACATCCCATTGGTGCCATTTATAAATAATGGAATACACTAAATTAGGCTATAAGTCACAATGTATAATGTAAAACTAGAAAAAAAAACATAACATTTTTTTTTTAATTTTATGAATGTCTATTATCATATTAATAATAATAATTTTTTGGGGATATATTTACAATTAAATCCTTCAAAATTGTTTGAAAAGAAAATTTGAATTATCCTATGCATATCCTCTAGGAGTTTCAAACCAGGTCTGCAGTAATGCCAGTTTTTGTTTACCAGGTTAGTCTTAGTTAGGCGTGAAACACCTTGTCAGAGTTTTTATTCCAATGTAAATATTTTTTTGAACCATGTCCACTTGTAGTATAAAAAAATGATTTATTTTCTAGAAATATTTACATAATAAATACCATAAAAAATTCTATTATATTCTTTTATGCTTATCATCAAAGTATAAATTAGGTATATGTTCCCTAATCAATGTTTTATAAATCTTGTTTCCAAGGTTTCTACCAAATATCCTCGGATTCCTACAATAACACCCCGAAATCAGAAGCCTGGAGATAGTATATTATTTTATTAAATGGGAATATAAACAAGGAATATGCATCTTGATGTTCTGAATAGTTTAGTAACATTAGAAGAAATAGATACATACATAAGTTCAGCATTACTACTTGAAATGAAATATATAATAGAAAATCCATTGGAAACACACTTATTCTTCTATATTATCATTTCAAGTAATTTATAAAATTCATGTTGGAATCTTGAGGATAATAAGCCTAATAAAGGGGTGATCTTAGATATCTACTAAGGGTACATAATACCACAAAATCATAAAAAAATAAGGCATGATGAATAACTAAAGAACACATCCCATTACAACCAAATCATGAGCATAATATTGAAGGAATAAAAGATGAATAAATAATTCCATAATAATACATAATAATGGATATTCTAATAGTCTAATAATCACATGGAATATCAATTACTAGTTTCATAATGAGGTAATTCATGATGTTAAACAACATACCGTTAAGGCCTCTTCCAGTAGACTATAAAAAATTGTTTGAAACCTAGACTAGATTGTTTCATGAGACATACTGATGTATCGAGGGGATATATTGGTCCCCCACCTTGCATACAAAGTCCCATTAATTTCTCATATAATTTTTTGGAAATATAGTCATCAAATACAATAATATTTAAACTAATATATGTTATGTAAATATCGTTCCCCGGTCATTTAATATAAACACTAACCATTCTAATTAATATATTGAATTATGTCAAGATAGCACAACCACATTCAAAATAGTGATAATAGATTCCCTGAAATATGGTATAGGATATCATAAAATATTTAATCCAATTAAACATGTGAATTAATAATAGTGTCAAAATAGATGAAAAAACTCTTACAAAATCATTTAGATTTACTTGAGAGAAATACCCTTTAATTTTTAAAGAAGAGTTATTTTGGAAAAAATCATTCTATAAAAGAAGAAGTAAACTGTGATTTTTTTTTCATAATAAAACTTGTGATTTTATAAAAATAATTTTGGATTAAAATATTTTTATAGTGCACTTGAAAATAGTTAATAATTTAAGAAGTTCCTTTGAATCAAGTTTTTTTATTGGTTAGAATTTGAGAAAGATACTTATAAAACATGTAACTCCCCATAAAATAAATCAGGATTCAATTTGGTAAATATATATAGAATAGACACACATGATTTATTAGGGGTATGAAATAATAATTAAGAATTTAATTAGGGTAATTGGAGAAAATGATTAACCTGAATGAAGTTGGAGTTTCGGGTAGAAAACTCATACCTTATGTCTGAATGTGTTCCGCGCTTGACCTTAACATCCTAAAAATCATAACAAACCCATTAATTAATTAATTAATATAATTTTATATAAGTGGTTATTTCATCATTGTTTTTTATGTTATGTTATGGAATTATTGATGAGTTATTGAGTTTGATTTTATCTTTCAGAAACATTCATTATATTTGTTTTCATGATTGGTTCAGTTGTTTATAAGTGATGAAGTTCATGTAAAATGGGTATCATTCTCCAGAATTGGAATTACATGTTATTAATAATAATATTTAATTTAAAATGGTTATGTATATCTTATATTTATTTATAATGGGTATGAATCATTATATAATGTGTTTAGTGATAATTGTTTAGATTATTATATAGGTATTTCGATTACTACAAACTAGTTTTGTCGCATGAATAAATATTATGTATATGTACTAGTACCAGAATATTAAATAGGTTATAATACATTTATTATATTCTGGTTTAACCATAATAATGGTATCATTACCATACTTGATGAATAATTTCTAGAAATAATGTTTATCATCCACAATGGTTTTTAATTTGAACCTCTTGAATGATTATTTCATTTTAAAAATAAAAGGGAGAGGGAGAGAGAGAGAGGGAGAGAGAGAGTAAGGTGATTAATTATGGACCATAATTTAACATTATATAATTCCAGTATATAGATGATATTGTAGTTATAATGATCATTTATACATAGGAGGTGACGATAGTATTATAAAATAAATAACATGAAATGAAAATAAAATCGATAGGAAGAGGATTTTACATCTTCAATACTCCTCCTTTATAACCTCCTTAAGGAAAGGGTTTTTGGTCTTTTGGTAAGACAAAGAACTCCTAGACATGGCGATAAACTAGATAATAGTATTTGAGATGAACTATTACACGATTCAAGGATTATAGGAGTGAGGAGAAGAGGGGTTAACGGGTGGTTTCTATATTGATGTATAGGGTTTAATTATCAATATTTTATTAATTATTTTATTATTTTAATCAAGAAAAGAAATAGTGATGATTCTTGTGAAACATTTCAATAATAAGTGAATTCTAGTTCTGAATAATGGTTTTTACCTCATCCTTACATCAATAATGACTCAAAAATTCATGTACTATTGATTTATTGTAAACTATCATATTTTAATATTCACCAAAAAATTGTGTAATTTAGAAATAAAATCCCAAAAACTCACCATATTTTCATTTGTGTATAATTAAAAATTGAACTCCATTTTTTCAATTTTTATAAAATATGATAAATTTAATTTTTATTTAAAAATATCATTTAATCAAAAAATATAGTTTTTTATATAAAAATCGATTTTAGAACAACATGAAAATTTAACAAACTTATTATTAAATTATCATAAAATGAAAGGAAAAAAATATTCAATTATGAATTACATTTATGAAAATGAAATATCATTTAAATAAACTTATTAATTATTATGTATTTATTACTTATAAAAATATGAACCCATAATTATTAATTTATAAAATATTCACTTACATATGCAATGATATAATTATATCATATATTAAATTATAAGGTGACTAAAATTTATTTATACATTCATGTGTGGGGTTAATATCGGTAATGGTCATAATAATATTCATAAGCGTAACATTAAAATTCAAAAGGGTCTAGATATGATTCACTAATAAATTAATTAGATCTTATAAAACTCTATATTTCTTACCAATCACAACTATTATGTCCATTTTTCAAAATTACAATCACAACAGTGGAAAATTATGTTTCATTGATAGGTTATAACTATGATATTTAATTAATTATAATAAAATATTTTTGTTTAACAAAGACTCATTGTTGTGAGAATTACATTCTATATTAAATTTATTTATAAATCATTTGGGTGTTATAGTTGGTTATTCCATTTGTAAGATTGATATGAGAATGAAATCACAAGTGACCTATTTCATATTTCTATTATTGAAATAGGTTTTTTAATAAATATTTTGATTTCAAAATGTTATATAATGAGCTTATGTTTGAGGTAAATTTAATGATACTTCTTATGGGTGAAATATAATACTCTTTGAAAATCATTAATGATTTTCCCATGATATTAATAACCTATTATATGTTTTATATATATTTTGAAATATTTTATTTCTGTATTTGAATAAATACGTTGATTTCTTGAGTAAGGAAATGTTTATTTTTAGTTAAAAGGTAATTTTGGAAGTGTAATTTTTTTATTAATATTCATGGACTAACCAGTTTCATTATTTATTCTATTATGCACCATACTGTTATCTTGTTCTCAATACATATTTTATAATTATTCCCATTGGTTTGTAATACTGAGTATGGACAAGGATGAGGTCACAATGAATGTTATGAAGAGTTATCACGAAATTAAAACTATTTTTTCCCTAAAAGTTTTGTGTTGTGGAAAAAATGGATACTAAATGGATGTGCCCACATTATGATGTAATATATATTTATGTAAGGGTGATGAATTAACTACCAAAAAATATAAATATTAATGATCTAAAAAATATAATAATGTTAATTCTTATCTACTAAATAAGTTTTACATATTTGTTAATATTTGGTCCTTATAATTTTCATCCATGTCAATAAACTTTAACGATTTTTATCTTTCACCATAGATATGATATTATGATAAAATCTATCTAAATTTTTTGGGAGCATTAATATGGTCATATTTTAAGAATTATTGAATAAAATTTAATACTTTATCATGGGTTAATTATGTTATGATGAAATTTGTAACACCCCAAGCTTCCACGATACGTTTCTCCTTAAATAATGCAATATCTTGCGTTGAATGCAACATTGAGTTCTAGCACCCCACAACCAATCAAACTAACCGTTATGAATAGTAATACCCACATTTTGAAATTTTAAAAATTTTATTTTTCAAAAAATGACTTCATTTTTTTATTTTTAATATAAAAATTATCTTAGGGTTAATTTTTTTGTATTTTTCTGAATCCTTTTATTTTTTGATGAACAGTCAAAACAGTACATTATTATTTAAAACCATATTTTTTTATATAATTAGTTATTTTATTTAAATTTATTTTAGGTAAAAATAGATACATAATACCTATATATGTTCAATGTAATTAATTGGAATCCTTTTATAAAAAGATTAGATATATAATATTTTATTGTACTTTTAACATCTTTTACCCACCTTCTATGCACATTTCCAAATTTTCATAAAACGTAATTTTATTACTTTTGTGAATTGAATTTCAAAAATTTGAAAGAAACAGTTGATATTTTTATGTAAAATGTGGTTCAATAAGTTGAAAATAATTTTTCATGAATAGTATCTTTTATATTTTCATTACCATAGATAAAAGTAAATAGGGTAATTAAAGGTGACAATGATGTTATAATTACACTAACACACGTAAAAATTCTGTTGGATAAGATTATTTCTACCAAAATCTACCTTAGTAATTAAAATGATCCTTTTGATCCACATGGATTAGATTAGGACTTTTTTTATTCATTTATTTAAGAATAGTTAAAAGTGTTAAATTCAAATTTTAACAACTAATATATTTTTAATATAGGGTTATGAATAAGATAATTTCTGCCAAAAATTTCAATTATAAATCAAAATATACTTTCAATATATTCATATTTTAATTAAAATTTGCATACATTAATTAATTGAATTTATTTATGACGCAATGATGGTGCAGTGATTACCTTATTATTGAAAGATTAAAATAGTTGTTGTTATAAATTTTAAAATAAATATAAATTGAGACTTTTTATGTATTCCATGAATTTTCTAGGTTAATATTTCATGTTAGGGTTTATCAAAAAAAATCTAAGTGGCAATGTGTTTATGTCTTTCATAAAAACTAGATACTAAATAATGTCAAAATTTCCATAAATGAGTTTTTAAAACAAATACCATATTATTAATTGATAAAATATTTATAAAAATTTATGTTTTGGCCAAAGTACTTATGTATGGTTATATATATAAATAATGAACCACTTTGGGTTCACGTTCCTTTTTATAGTGATTTTATTAACCAATTATTATAATAAAACTAAAATAAATGGTAAAAGGTAAACAATTTAACTAAGAGTTAAATCTAAAATATAAGGTTAATACGGTGACCTAAACCTCTCACAAACCTATTAGTTGAGAGTTTTTGACTCATCCCCACATTATCCTCAAAAAAATCCTTTTTTAGCCATTATAATCCGAATATGATTGTATAATAAAATAATATTTCAAACTTTTCCTAAAGTGACCATCACCTCTCTTATAAAAGCGCACTACCCCTTATCTCCAAATCACTCATCCAAAGCCATTTGGCTCAGCCAAACCCTACTCTGATATCCTCCCAACTACCTCACTTCAATCTACATTCCTTATATTGATCAAAACCCATCCTAAGGATCCCTTTTTGTCAAATCAAAAAGAAACACCCGAAGAAGAGATAATAATTTCATCGCCTCTTTCAAAGTTATTTTCTTCTTAAACTTCCACTCTCATTGTGGATTCCATACCAAAATAATAACTCTAGTACCTTATACTTATTTTGATGTTATTATAAATATTTTAAAACCATATTCATTATTTTATCCATCATATGAATGATCAAGTCACTATTTGTGCGTACGTATCGTTTACCATCTCCACGTCGTGGTGTAGTTTTCTATTCAACACATAATTATTTAGATGCATATAATAATGAGTATAATTTATATAAATAATAAATATAAAATTTTAATTATTCTGTATATATTATATAATATCTAATTACATACTATTTTACCATCAATAGAATGTTATTGTCGCACGTTCGTACGTACAGATTACCCTCTCCACAAACGTGATGAAATTCATTCCCCATTGTATTTATTCAAGAATAATTATCATTTTATGAATAAAAATAATCTTTAATAACTTAATATAATTTGAATATAAATAAAATAAATCATATCCATAACAAAAAATTACTTACGTAAAAATTATATAAAGGAAAACGAATCAGTTAACACCCGAATCAATGATACTACTGAAATATTATTAACAAAGAAATATTATAAGATCATATATGATAACATATTTATGTATTTGGTTATTGTGTAATTTAATAAAAATTATCTAACTATTATACAGGAGGTTAATGTAACCTCGATCAAAGAAAAGTACTATGTAAGGGTAAATTCTACAATCTCTATATTATCTAAGGTTGTTTATACGTGAGTATCGACTGTGACTTATTTATCATCCACATCCGTGTTTCATAAAAATTTATTTCAATCTATTTTTATTATTTACAAAAATATAGGTTAAATTCATCCATACCCTTTTTTTACTTTATATAATATTTTTTTAAAGGAATATTTCCATCGTTTTCCAAACAAGGTACGTTATGAACCTTACAAAAAATTATGGTTAGAATTTTTTTTAACTTATATAGTGGGTGAGGATATTTTCCTACAATAAAACACCTTTGAATCTTCCATAAAATCTTATAATAATATTTCCAAAATAAATTTATTCTTTTATAATTATGTGACTATTAAATGATTTCAAAATAGAAAGATATATTTCTCTCAAACAGTTTTGATTTCATCTATGTCAACATCCTTTGATGGATTTGACACTTGTTTAACTTTGAGTTATTATGATACAATCTTCTATATTGTATTGAAGGGTTGGTGATATGTTTGATTGTGGATTTTTTTTATACCATTCATGGTTTATGTTTAAAGTATTAACATTTTGTATGATAGTTCTAATATGGATTTTTATGTTATGTTTCAACCTTTTCATATAAGGAACGCATTGGAATTAGTAAGTTATGGGTGGATCCCGATATAGCTCCTCAATGAATCAGTAGGTCTCATGAGAAGTGTCTTGGCACAAGGCCCTGATAAAATTTTATTTGTAGTCTTGGAATGAGGCCTTGAATAGGTGGTTATGATGTCTAGCATTATGCATTCCATAATTATGAAATTGGATATTGATATTACATGTGATTATTCGACTAGTAGAATATCCATGTGAATAACTAAATGGAATAATTTGATTTATATTTTTCATATTATGATGATGTTAATGTTTAAAAGGATTGTGTTTTAGTCATATACATTTCCTTAAATTTTTATGCTTATTTATGATACCTTTCGCTATATTGTTATTCTTACTAAGCATCTGAGATCACCCCTTTCTATGTTTTATTTTTTCCAGGATTTGAAGAAGTATATTATGATTAATCTAAAGAAATAGGCTAAGGTATATGAGTGTGTTCAAAGGGGTCATAATTTTGGTTTCGTTCCATTTCATGACGTAATGTAAAACATAGGTATGTATCTAGTACATCCAAATCTACTAAACTAATCAGTATTTAGAGAATTGATCCCTTGTGATCATTCCAATGTTATCTAAAAATGCACCGACTCTGGGTAACTAGGTTCAGGGCCTTACTGTTGGTATCAAATAATGTTTAGTACCAACCTTGGAAGATAGATTTATAAAAACTCATATTAATGCATATTTCCCTAAGATAGAATTTGAATATTAGTATAGAAAAACATCATAGAATTTTGGTAATGTAGAGAATTTTTGTATTTTCCAAAAAATACATCCATGTCTAGATATAAACAAGTAGAGGCGGCTCTGGTACAGATGTACCTTAGAGGGAAAACTCAGACAAGGAGTATCTATTTTGACCTGGGGTATCCTAGTACATGACAATGTACCTTGCTTCACTCTTGGTTATAAAACTCTCTAGGGATATGCTTAGGATAATTCACATTTTATATACAAACCAATATGAAGAATTTATGAGTAAAAAATTACTCAATGAAAACATTTTTTATGACAATGAATTATATGCCTAAATCGTTAAATTTATTTTAGGTATTTTACTAGTTTTGAATTATGTAATGTTATTCATAAACTAATCTTGTGTGTGCCATTTTTTAAAAATGTAACCTAATGGAAGGAATGTAAACCATATAAACACACGTAATACATGTAGGTATTTCCTTCCTACTCAAGATAAGTATTTTGGAGTTAGTGATGCAACTGGTGCTGAACAACTTATTACCATATTGGGACAACTCACTCAAGTTATGAATAATAACCTTACCAGTATGGAGCACCCTAATCCACAACACGAAGTATCAATGTTAGACTGCTTCATGAGGAAATAACCTCCAAAATTCAATTGGACTACATATCCATTTGTAGTTTTGAAATGTGTAATTTCCTTAGAGAAAATATTTCATGCTTATGGGAGTAGCTAAATGGAAAAAGTTATCTCGGCTGTTTATCACCTCACAAGTGATACAGATCAATGGTAGTCATTAATTCTAAACACAAATTAGGATGAAGAAGTATAAAATATGGAATAGAGGGTGTTTTAAGAGATTTTCATAAAAAAATACTTTCCTCAAGACCATCGAGTGGATATAGAAAGACAATTCCTGAGTCTGAGGAAAAAGGAGGATGAGAATGTCCCAAAGTATGAGGCTAACATTACAAGGTTATAAAGGCATGCATAAGATTATATACATAACCCATGGAGTAATATTTATTGATTATTTCATGGGTTAAAATCATTTCTTCATTGAGCATTACACTCGCAATCCTTCTAAACATACGATGATATTGTCTTATGTGCTATTATGGTAGAAAATGAATTATCTATGTCTTACAACTTTAAAGTAAAGAAAGAGATAAATATATCTAATGAACACTCTACAAATTCAAATAAGGGGATGAAGGGAAAAGTTGAATTTTCATCATGCAGTAAATATAGGAAGAAATGCCTTGGTATATGCCTGAAGAGAATGGAAGTATATTACAAGTGTAGTAAAAATGTCTACCAAACTCGTGATTGAACGGGAATGAAATAGGTTGTCAATATTGAATGCTAAAATTGTAAGGAAATGGGACATTATGAAAATGAATTTCCTAAGTTCCCTCAAAACTTACCTCCAAAAATTCCATTGGATAAAGGCCAAGCTTATACGATCACAACTATTGAGGTTGAAGCTCAAAATGATGTGGTGGCACGTAATTTAATGGATTCATAAAATTTAGAAAATGATTTATTTGATTATGGATCATCGCATTGTTTTATATCGTCCCAGTTTTTTAAGAAAATTAGATATGTCCAATTTGATTTACCAAGGGAGTTTTCAGTCAAAACATTTAAGGGAAGTATCATCACAACAATGTTTTGTGAATCAGTTCCCATTAGGGAATATAAATGCTCTTTATCTACTAATCTCATCATCATACCCACGATTGAATTTGATATCATCCTTAGTATGGATTATCTTTCGGACCATGATGTGAAAATTTATTGTAAGAATACAGTGGTTAAATTTTTTAATGATGATAAGGAGTACCTTTTCTTTAGAGAATAAACATCACCATTTAATTATTATCTACATACACCTCTAGTATACTACCATATTCAATTATTGGGGAGGAAGAGAATGAAATAACTATTGGGGAGTAAATGAATGTTCAAATAGAAGATGTACCTATTTTTCAAGAATATATTGATTTGTTTCTAGATGATTTACCTAGACATCCTCCAGAATGAGAAATTTTTTTCCATTGATTTAATTCCTGGTTCAAGTCCCATATCGAAGACCCCTTATAGAATGACCACTATGTAATTAGTGGAGCTAAAGAAACAACTAGATGAATTGAGTAATAAAGTATTTATGTTTCCTAGTCTTTCTCTATGGGGAGCCCCTATTCTTTTTGTGAAGAAGAAAGATGGATCTATGAGGTTGTGCATTGACTATAGGGAGATCAATGATATAAAAAAATTGTATCCCCCACTTCGCATTGATGATTTATTCAAAGAACTTCTTAGAGATAAATATTTTTCAAAGATTGACCTTCGATCTGGATATCATATGTTCTGTGTGATGAAGTAAGACATTCAAAAAAAATATTTCAAACTAGGTACGTGCATTACGAATTTACTGTAATGATTTTTGGACTGACTAATGCACCCTATGTTTTCATGGATCTAATGAATAGTGTTTTCATGAAATATTTTGATGACATTGAAGTGGTATTTAATGATGATATCATAGTATACTCAATTATATATTAATATCATGAAAATCACTTGCACACTATTCTGAAAACCCTCAGAAGAAATGAATTATATGGGATGTTTAGCAAGTGTGAATTCTTGATTCAAGAGATTTCATTTCCTGGCCATATTGTCTCTATGGATGGAATCTATGTCGATCCTTATAAGACAAGAGCAATACAAGAATATAGAGCACCAACGAGTATAAATGAGGTATGCTGTTTTATTGGTTTAGCAAGTTATCATCAGTGTTTCTCCCATAATTTTGTCAACTGTCTAACCCATTAACCAATCTCACACATAATAGGGTTAAAAATTTTTGGACAAAAGAGTGTGAAGAATGTTTTGAAGAAATAATGAGAAGATTATTCAATGATACTATCTTGAATCTATAATCTGGGAATGAAGGGTTTTCTTATTTATAGTGAATCTTCAAAGAAAGTACTTGGTTGTATATTTATGCAGAATGATGAGTTATTTCCTATTCATCAAGACAACTAAAAATACATGAAAAAAACTATCCCACTAATGATCTTGTGTTACAAGATGTAATCATTGATTTGATGATATGAAGACACTATGTCTATAGTGAAAATGTGATACATATATAGATCACAAGTGTTTGATGTATATTTTCACACAAAAAGAACTCAACATGAGGCAATGCTGATGGAATCAACTACTCAAGGATTATGATATCACTATACAATACCACCCGATGATGGAAAATAATGTGGCAGATGCTTTGATCAGAAAGGAGCATGGAGTTATGAACAAGATAAGAGTTTAAAGGGATTCTATGTCCATGGATCTAGTAAAGATGGATATGTGAATAATCATGGAAGGTGAAACATCAATATTTTCTGAAATGGTTTCCAAATTATCTTAACTAGAACGGATAAAAAGTTCTCAGACATATGATGAGGAGTTTCAAAAGACAATTAAATCTGTAAACAATGGGAGATTGATTGTCTTCATATATGAAAATAGAATGTTGAAATTTGGGAAGAGACATTGTGTTCCTGATATATCTGATCTCAAAAGGGAATTATTGGATTGTTATCATGGATCAAAATTACTTATACACCCTAGGAGCGCTAAGATGTACAGATATTTAATGGAATAGGTTTTTTGGGACAACATGAAGAGGGATATTGTTGAATATGTATCAAGATGTGTGGTTTTTCAATAGGTTAGGGTTGTAAGAAAACATCCTCGATGTGTCATGCATCCTCTTACCATACCTAAGTGGAGATGGGATGATATTACAATGGAACGTTTCATGGGAATACCAAAGACTCTTTGAAAGAATGATGCAATATGGGTCATTATTGATCGTCTTACCAAGTTAGCACATTTGCTTACTATAAGAGAAGATTTTCCACATCAATGTTTAGAAAGACTATATATTAATGAAGTTGTAATACTTCATGGTGTACCCATGTCGATTGCTTCTAATCGTGATCCCCATTTTACATCAAGATTCTGTAAAATTCTTCAAAAATCCTTGGATACTGAACATTGATTGAGCACTTCCTACCACCCTTAAAGTGATGGACAATCATAATTTACTATTAAAAACTTATAATAAATGATGAGATCTTTCTCACTTGAAATTAATGGTATGTAGGATCAATATTTACCTATGGTAGAATTTTCCTATAACAATAGATTCCATTAAAGTATTCAGATGGAACCATATGAATCATTATATGAAAAGAGATGTCACACACCAACTTTTTTGAATGATGTTGGTGAAAGAAAACTCTTAGGACTAGAACGTATTGAGGTAACAATGGAAAATTTTATGATTATACAAACCCACATCAAAGTACCTCGAAATTAGGCCAAAGAGCTATGCCACCAATTGAAGGAAGGACTTCGAATTTCAAATAGGATGTCATGTTTTCTTGAAGGTATCTCCATGGAAAGGTGTTATACATTTTGTTAACAAGGGTAAATTAACTTCCAAGTACATCAGTCCTTTTGAAATTCTAGAATGAATTGGAGTTGTAGCTTACTATTTGGTAATGCCTCCAAGTCTCTCCAAAGATCATGATGTGTTCCATTTATCACTGTTAAGAAAATACATGCCTGACCCAATGCTTGTACTCACCTATGAAGAAATGGAATTCGAAACCAATCTATGTTATTGTGAAGAGCCTGGTAAGATTCTTGATATCAGAGAACATGTGCTGAGAAGCTGTATGACTCGTCTGGTAAAGGTTCTATGGAGAACTCATAAGATGGAAGAGGCAACATGGGAACCTGAGGAACTTATGATGAAGAACCACCCGAATAATTTTACATAGTTATATTCTAGAAATTTTGAGGGAAAAATTATTTGAAGAAGAGAAGAATATAACACCCAAGGCTTCCACAATACATTTCTCTTTGAATAATTCAATTGCTTGGGTTGTATGCAACTTCGTGTTTTAGCACCCCATGACCAATCAAACTCGACGTTATGAATAGTAATACCCAATTTGTGAAATTTTATAAATTTCATTTTTGAAAATGGACTTCATTTTTAGATTTGTAATATCAAAATTATATTAGACTGAAGTTCTGTTATTTTTCTAAAAACATTCATTTTTTGATGAATAGTGTAAAACACTGCATTTTTATTTAAACCCGACTTTTTATTTAAACAATTAGTTATTTTATTTAAATTTGTTTTAGTTAAAAATATATCAATATTACCTATATATGATAAATTTAATTCATTGGAGTCATTTAATAATAAGATTAGATATATAAAATTTTATTGAACTTTTAACGTCTTTTACCCACCTTATAGGCACATTTACCAATTTGCATAAAATGTAATTTTACCACTTATTTGAATTGAATTTCAAAATTTTAAGAGAAATAGTTGAAATAATTATGTAAAATTTGGTTCAATAGGTTGAAAATAATTTTACGTGAATAGTAACTTTTGAATTTTATTTACCACGGCTAAAAGTAAACACAGTAATTAAATGTAAAAATGATATTATAATTACCCTGAAACATTTCTTAATTCTATTTTATAATTGTACTGGGTTAAAAATCAACCTTTGGGGTAAAATATTATCTTTTTGGTCTACTAGGATTAGATTATTACATTTATTAATTTTTTATTTAAAGAAGATTTAAAAGTATTAAATTCAAATTTTAATAACTAACACATTTTTTATATAGGGTTATACATAAGATAAATTCAACTATAAATATTCATTAAAAAGATAAAAATAGTTCCTATATATTGGTATTTTTTTTATAATTTTTATACATTAAATAATTAAATTTATTTATGACACAATGATGATGTAGTAATTACATAATTATTGAAAGATTAAAATAATTCATATTATAAATATTAAAATAATTGTAAATTGATACTATGTATATATTTCATGAATTTTATTGATAAATATGACATGATAGGGTTGATTAAAAAATCGAATTGAAAAAGTTGTTATGACTTTCACAAAAACCAAATACTAAATACTGTCAAAATTGACATAATTGAGTTTTGAAAACAAATACAATATTATTAACTGATATAATAATTATAAAAATATAGGGTTTAGACAAATGAATTAGATAATTTTATATACATCACTAATGAGCCTATTTGGGTAATCTTGTCTTTTTATAATAATTTTATTAACCATTTATTATAACAATAAAATAATACATGTTAAAAGTTAAACTATTTAACTAAGGGTTAAATCTAAATGATAAGGATAATACGGTTACCTAAACCTATCTAAAACCTATTGGTTGAGAATTTTTAGACCCATACCCAACTTAGACTAGAAATAAATCATTTTTTATCCATTATAAACAGAATATGATTGTATAATAAAATAATATTTCAAACATTTCCTAAAGTGACCATCACCGCTCTTATTAACGGGTACATCCCCTTCTCTAAAAATAACACATCCAAAGCAATTTGGTTTGGAAAAACCCTGATACAATATCCTACCAACTACCCTAACTTCATCTTAATGTCCTTAATTTTATAATATGTCGATCTAAGGAGCCATTTTGATCAAATAAAAAGGAAGTACCCGAAGAAGCGGTAAACATTTCATCACCTCTTTCAAAGTTATTTTCTTCTTTAACTTCCACTTTATTTGTGTTTCCATAGAAAAATTATAAATCTAGTAACATATACATACTATTATGTTAATATAAATATGGTACAACCAAATTCATTATTCGTTCCATCCTATGAATGACAAAGTCACCATACGTGCGTACATATGACTTACCGTCTCCACGTCATGGTGTAGTTTGTTATTCAACACTTAGTTATTTGGATGGGTATAATAATCAATATAATTGATGTAAATAACAAATAGAACATGTTAATGATTCTTTTTATATGATATACCATCCTATTACATATGATTTCACCATTAATAGAATGATATTTTCACTCGTACGTTTGTACGGATTACCGTCTCCACGAACATGATGAGATTCATTACCCATCGTAATCATTCAAGAATAATTTTAATTCTATGAATAAAAATAATGTTTAATAAATTAATATCATTTTGGATATAAATAAAATACATCCTATCCATAACAAACATGACTTACATTAAAAAAAATATAATGGAAAACAAATCAGTTAACACCTGAAACAATGATACTACTGAAATATTATTAAAAAAGTAATATTAAAAGATCATATATGATATAATATTTCTGTATTTGGTTATTTTATAATTTAATAACAATTATTTAATTATTATATAGAAGGTTAATGTACCCTTGATCAAACAAAATTACAAGGTTAGGGTTTATTCAACAATCTCTTCATTATCTGAGGTTGTTTATACCTTAGTATCTACTGGGACCTCTTTATCATCCACATCTGTGTTTCATAAATAATTATTTCAAAACTTTTTCACTATTTCCTAAAATATGGGTTAATTTTATCTATACCTTTCTTTGTCTTTATATAAAATGATTTTAATGGAATATTTCTTTTGTTTTCCAAACAAGTTATCTTAAGACCTTTTCGACAAATTTAGGTAAGAATGTTTTTTTAACTTTTACAGTGGCTGGGGCTATTTTACACCATTATAACTCCTTCTAAGCATACATTTAAATATTATAATAATATTTCAAAAATAAATATTTTATTTTTTAATTGAGTGGCTTTTAAATTATTTCAAAATAGAAAGAGATATTATTCTCAAATAGTTTTGATTTCATCTATGTGAATTTTCGTTGATGGATTTTACCAGTAATTGATGTTGATTTATTATGATAAAATCTTCCATATTTTAGTGAAGGTTTTGTGATATGATTAACTATGGATGTGTTGTTTTTATACCATTATGGGTTTATAGTTAAATTATTAACATTTCGTATGATATTTTTAATATGAATGTTTACATTAAGTTTTATCATTTTCATATGAGGAATGAATTGGACTTAGTAAGTGAGGGGTGGAGCCCGCTATAGTTCCCCAATGCATCGGTAGGTCTCATGATACAAACAAGTATCTTGTCACAATGCCTTGATAAAATCTTATTTTTAGTCTTCACACAAGGCCTTGACTAGGTGGTTTTGATGTCTTGCACCATGCATTTCATCATTATGAAACTACCTATTGATATTACATGTGATTATTTGACTATTATAATATCCATGTGAATAAGTTAATTTCTTTATTTGATTTATCATTGCCATATTATACTGAATTTTAGGTTTAAAAGGATTTTGTTTTAGTCTTATACATTACAATAAATGTTTATACTTATTTATTATAGTTTTTCTATTTTTTATCCTTACTGAACATCTGAGCTCATCCCTTTCTATGTTTTATTTTTTCTAGGACGTGAAGAAGTATGTTACAATTAACAGAATAGGCTACGGGATATGAGTGTGGTAAAATGGGGCACAATGTTGTTTTTTTTCATTTCATGATGTAATTTATAACTAATGTATTTATCTAGTACTACCAAGGCTACTAAACTAATCGGTATTTTGAGACTTTATCACTTTTGATCATGCCAGTATTATGTAATAATGCACCGAATCAAGCTAACTCGGGTTGAGGATTTAAAAAATCATTATGAACATCATTTCATTTACTCTATTTAATCGTGTTTTAAGGGAATTATGGTTGTTTAAACAAGTTATACTGTGAAATATAAAATCTATGTACTTTATTCATGTTATGATTCATAGAAATTGTTGATGGTCAATGGTGAGCTTGATATAGCTCATAGTGATGGTTTTCCTTGATATAGAACCTAATTTCATGTTATCTTGATATAGATCTCCATTGCATTAGGTAATGTTATAGATTAAAAAATATGGGAGTTACATAAATTTAAAGATATATATTACTGAATATAGGTAACTATGAAGATGATATGGAGTTAACTAGATGAATGTTACTCCAAATATAATGTATAAATTATTCCATTTAAGGGATTAAATGAAAATATTATAATATACTAAGATACCATCATGGTTTTCATATTCTATTTCTAATATTTAATTATAAAAAACTACAATTATATAAATTAAATATCTTTTTCAATGAATAAATTCATCATAATGTAATTTAGTTATAGAAAACACATGATCTATATTTCATTTTTTATTTTAGACCATTAATAAATATAGAAAAAAAATCTAATAGGTTTAAAATAATGTTACAAATAAACACCATTGAATTTATAGTAATTTTGAGGTGAATATTAATATTAGTTTATATTGAGGATTATAATAATGTCCAACTGACAAATATAGAATAAGATATCACCTTTAATAGTAGGACGATACCCTATGAATCCCATTTATTGGGGCCTCTGTGGGAGATGGATTACTAGGTTTTTTCACTGACCTATCCCATGTCAATATTTTAGAAAAAAAATAAGTGTTACACCATTTATGGGATATGTTAACACTTATCGATATCACATCTAAAATAATGTTCATATAACCACCCACAAAATGTACAACTATCACAAACATTACTATTATGATGTACGCTTGTGCAATAAGGGACTATGTATCTACACAATAGCATTATGAATTTGTTTATTTTGTTCTGAATGAAATAATTATTATATTTACATTGTATGAATAATATATTAGACATGATTATATAATGTGTTTGGTGAAAGTTATATTTTTAAATAGATATATTAAAATTAGATTTTTGGGAAAATAAATAGTTTCAATAAAAATATAATTTTTTTAAAATTTTGGATTTTATGAGATAAATATATTTTCATCAAATATTATTAATAAAAAATATTTATTTAAATATATAAAATTAAATAATTTTATTATCTATAATGTAATTTTTTAAACGGCCAGAAAGTTATTAAAATCAAAAAAACAATTAATTTCTAGTAAATAAATAATTTATTTAATAGTGTAAATACTCATCTTTATAAAAATATTTTGGTAGAATAAATAATATTTTTGATATAATCTTATTAAAATTATGAAATTTTGATTTTTTCATATTTCTATGAGATAAGAAATTTTTGGGTGAAAAATTAAGTATTGAATAAATATATGGTATTTGTTAGACATCATAATAGCCCTAAATAGATTTAAAAGACTACAAATGGATTACATAGAAAAAGTAGGCATTATCATTATTATAATTAATTTTTGATGTAATCCAATTAGTTTTAATAACCATTAGTGAATAATCTAAAAGTTATATTATATTTTCAGGTTTTTCAAATAATTCATCACAAACATTACTCACATACATATCGTCAATGGTAATATTTTAAGGATTTCAATTCGTAGACTAACAAAAATTTAAATTAGATCCTCTTTGATAAAAAATTAGAGAAACCCCACATTAGTTTTTTTATTTTTATTATTTTATCAATAATAGTAAAGAACGTATGTTGAGAAATTAATAATGGTGTATCCCCCATATTTATAAACATTCACGCCCACCCTCCCATATTTATTTACTCAAAACCCACCTATAAAATATTTCTTCTCCCCATAATAATCTATAACCCTCCAAAGGTGATCCCAATTTCTTATGCAGATCCTCCGATTATTTTCTAAGAATCCTCTCTAGATAAGGTATTCTCTTCCTCCTCCAAATTTTTAAAAGTACATTGTTTATATTAGGTCTTTTAATTTCATAATAATGATGTTGGAATATTTTTTTACAAATCCCTTTAGTATCCTAATATTTACCATGTAATTAGATATTTCTTTTAACTCACATTAAATACTTTCATGAACTATTATGTACACCCATTTTGGTTCCAAGATAATCAAGTGATATTCTATGAAAAACTTTTGTTTTATTAATACCCATACCCATTTATATAATGGGTATCCACCTACATTTAACTATACATAATTAAATAGGTAATTTAATCTATTTAACCCACAATCTATAATCATAGGATTAAACGAGATTAGTGTCATTCTTATATTGTATGATCTCTACGTCACACAAATGCATGCAGATGATATAAATTTGAGGGGTGGTCCATGGATTATATATCACTCCAATAAATTATAAAAAAATTTATCTCATTATAGGCCTTGTATGGTAAATAGGTTTTAAGATAAACAGAAATATGTTCTGAATTTATACTGGTTATCATGAAATTGTATTTTATAATGTCATATTTTATGTTATTCCACATTACTATATTGCTGTAATGTTTTCATCTTATATCATGTTTCGATGTTAATATTTATTATTATCACCCATTGTTTTCACCTTGATCAGAATTTCTACTCACATGAATTTATTTTATCATGTTATTGTTTGATTATTAATTTATAGGTCTTCATATCTCAACACTTTCTTATGTAAATACTTTGGATATGTATTGCAGTTTTAGAATATCATTGGAATTAAATGCTATATTGTGGTGTTTTTAAATAATGTTGTTGTACCACTCTTACATGAAATTTATTTATGTACTTAATTACAAAAAGTCACTAGGACTCTCTATCCCTTTTTATTGTATTATGTGTATCTTCTTGTAATATATCATCAAAAAATGTTTATAAAGATAGCTGTTTTTGTAGTTGTTATCATAGAAATGTCTAGTTATTTTAGGGTATTATGATTACAAAACATTAGTGAAACCAATTCGGATAAAAACAATACATAAAAACATAGGTATTTTTTTTAATGTTGATAGTTATTCATTTTGAGAGTAAATAAATTCTCTCTAGATATTGGTTAATAGATGCAGCATTAAAATAGTTTTACTTTGGGTAATTACTCTGAAAATGGAATAATGGTTATTAAATTGATTATCACTTGATGGACGATAATGAGACCAAATACTAGACACATGACTATATAATTATTTGGTATATGATTCAGTTAATAAAATAATTTTTATAAACCATTATGAAGGGAACAACAATACCCATGAAATTAAATGTTAGGAAGTAGGCATTGGATAAAATATATTACAAACTATAAATTCATATGTTTATGAATACATGTAACTTGTAGGTTGTCAATTGAATGTTCATATTTTCCAATTTATATTTTTAATATTTTAAAAATTATCATCCCTAATTTCATATTTTATTTCTCAACGGATGGAAATATAATGAATAATGTCAGAAACCAATGTTATGGGTACTATGATGACTTCACAAACTAGATTTCCAATAAGATAGGAGTATGATTCATGAACTATATAACCATAAATTACAAGTTAACACATTTTTCGAATATAAATATGAGTCAGGAAGAACACCCAGAACCTCAAAAGAAATATAATGTTGAAATGGATACCTTTATGTGATAATGGAATTCAAATTTCAATGGATATTTTGATCCCTTAATCGTGGAATAATGTATCAAAATTATTCATTGAATATTCACTATTATATATTCCTCTAACAAAGAGAATTTAATGATGGTTATTTAGTGCATGGAGGAGGATGTTGGTCAATGGTGGAGGTTGATTAAAAAAATTAAGCCTATAGAATAAATATAAGTGATGAACTATAATAGATCAGGAAAATATTTTTAAATTGTAATTTCCAAACAATCATTGACATAAAATGGAGTGGTATTTCCCTAAATTGAAGTTAAAGGGTGATGAATCGACCAATTCATGTGACGAATGATTCATAAGATGTTTATGATATTCCTATATCATTGAAAATAACCCCAAATATAATGTTTTCCACTCTTTAGTGTGATGATTCTAAAACAATGAAGAATTTGGTGATTTTAGTATTTACCGTCTTCAATAAAATTAGAATATATTCCCTCATATTTGAAATAGAGATTGGTGAATCTCAAGTGTATCATTGGAGATTATATACGATGTAGAGAATATTTTTTAATTTATATGTAGAGATTGAAAAATATAATGGTGGAAATAAATTCCAACATCCCATTTTTGAAAAGTATAAGAATAAATATCCTGAAAATTGCCCAAAGTGGAAACGTAAATGATTTAGGTGTGGGAAGAAGTGGCATCCTTCTAGAAAATAATGACTGGAGAACCCCAATTGTGACATGGATAAATGGAATACTGTATCAAAATAAAATTTATTATATTGTTTCAACCGAAATAAACAAGAAAACTCTTTAAACCAATTTTTTAAGATAGGTGTTGTCGATGTTAGTTGATAAGAACAAAAACTAACATGACCTAGATAGGAAGGGTGATAATATACCATCAAAACTATTAATATAGATCCTAAAACTGATGTAACGATGTTTATTTTAGTTATTTATTCAATAAAAATAAATGTAATATTTTATTCTAGTTTTATGAATTCATTAATATCATGTAATTTTCATATAACTATTCAAAATCCCCCTAAAAGTATTGAAGTCGTGATATCCAAGAAAATGTAAAATGGGAAAATTATTTCATATATAGAATATAACTTCTCATATGACTATAATTATAGGATAAACATCCCATTTGGCCTCTAAATACTACCTTTAGTGGAATTTATTGATATTTTGGGTGTAGAATTTCTTTCCTTGTATAGATCTAAAATAAATTTCTAGGAAAATAAAATCATCCACCATATCACAAATAACCTTCTATTTTTATACAAGTGTAGTAATAAAAATGTATATCCATTGGGATCATCAAAGTATTAATTAAAATTATTACCTTATGAGGAATAATATCTTTCACAAATGATTTAGTCTATATAAATGACCATCCTTTATGAAATAATCATATTAAGTGAATACATTAATGTTTCACCTAAATTATTTTCACATCTTCCTCCAAACCAAGAGTTTATGTTCTCAATCAAACATATATGTGGGTGTTTTCCAATATCCAATACTCAATATATAATTTCCATTATTTAACATTAATATTTGAAGGATAAAATAAAATTGAATCTTGATAAAGGGTTTATACATCCATATTATTATCCATGGGGTGCACTAGTTTTATTCATGAAAAATTAGGTGTAAATGCACCAATACATTTATTATCATGAGCTAAAGAAGAAAAAAATAAAGAAAAATATTCCTCTACCATGGAATTATGACTTGTTCGAGTACGTATGTTGAGATCAATACTTGTATAAATTGGATGTTTATATGGGATATTATCAAGTAATAGTGATGGATGACATCTGCAAGACTAATTTTTGCATAAGTTAAGGACACTTTGAGATAATAATGATTACATTTATTATTTCTAATACTCTAATTTTATTTTTATACTTAATGAATAGAGTATTAAGTGAATACCTTGAAACATTATGGGTTTTATTTATAGATGATATTATTTTCTACTTCAAAACCATAGAGGAAATGGGGATCTCTTGAATACTTCACTAATGAATTTGAAAAAGAAAAATTTATATGAGAAGTATAGTAAATGAGAGTTTTAGATAATGAATGTTATATTAATATATAATGTTTTCTCCATCATAAATATATATATGGATATTTCAGTGATATATTAAATTAAAAGATTGCTCAGGGAAACATATTTGATAAAGATCCATGTTTTCCTCAAAGTAGATGGGTACTATCATCTATTTATATGAACATTATGAAGATTTTAAATACCATTAAACAATATATCATATAAGGGAGTTTTGTTTTCCTAGGGTAATTAATGTTTGGATATATTTAAAGAGTTATGATAGAGGCTAAACACATCACATATGCTCACATTATCCACCAACATGGAAGGATTTCTGATCTACAATGAGGAATCCAAAAAGGGAATGGGATGTGTAATAAATAAATAGGGGATAATAATTGATTATTGTACTCTCTAAAAAAATTTCCATGAGTATAATTACCCAATACATCATCTAGAATTGTCTACAATAATATCCTCAATAATTATTTGGAAAAATTATCTCAACTAAAAAATGTGTGATTTATATATATATCAAATAAGCGTCATTTATATATTTATCCAAAAAAAGATCAATATGAAAGAATGAAGGTAGTCAGAGAGGAAAATGTATATTGATGGTTCAATCAATTACCATCAAGGGATGAGAATAATGTGGAAGATTTTCTATGTAGAAATGATCCTACAAACCTATCCATGATATGTATTTAAATGCATCAAATATTCTAGGACATGAAAAGGATGATATTTATAACGATTAATTAACATTCATCTTATAATTTTAATAGATAATATCAACCATAAAATCTTATGAGGATCAAGGAATCCATAATGGGTGATACAGGGCTATAGAAATAAGTAGGGGATATTCAGGAGTTAAATATTACGAATGATGAAGATATAAGTATTAAAAATAGTATATGTGTCCAATAGATACTGTAAATAATGTGGAATCATATAGATGATGTTCGTAGATCATCAATATATATTCTCCCAAAAAAACACTGAGATGTATTATGATCCTAAGAAAAAGTACTAGTTGGATAACATGGAAAGAGAGATTACAGAAGTTGTATCTTGATTCTTGGTATGACGATAAGTGATGTATGAATACAATATGTATAAGTGTATGATGAAACCATTTAACATACCAATATAGAAATGATAAAATATAATCAAGGATTTAGTTTTAGGTATTTGTAGGACCTATAAAGGATATAATTCTATTTCAGTGTAGTTGATCTCCTTAAAAATCGATCACATTTTATTAAAAATAAGGAAGATTTATCTAGTGTGAAACTTGATAATATATACATAAGAAAAGTCACAATACTTAATAGAGTGACACACTCCATATTATAAAATAACGATCAATGGTTCACCTCAGTATTTTGGATATTCCTTCATAAATAATTGAATACAAAGTTGATTTGTATACCTATATATCACCCTCTGACAGATGGTCAATCTGAGAGAATCGTTCTAACTCTATATGATATATTGAGATCATGTTTAATGTATTTCCGAGGATAATGTGATTTTTATATTGCCTTAGTTTATTTTTAATATAAAAAAAATTCCATTATAAAATGTAAATTAAACCCTTTGAGGATTTTTATACGAAGAGGTTTCAAACTCTAGCATATTATGATGAGGATGGAGAGAGGAAGCTGATGGGACGTGATCATATCCATGTTATGTAAAGGACGTTTAAACCCATTCAATGTTACATTAAATCAACATAACTTCAACAGTGAAGATTTGAATAGAATCAGGGATTAGGCCTAGAGTTTAATATCCAATATAAATCGATCTGCCATATATATATAAGGGTGAAAATCAAAAGGATTAAGAAGAAGGGAAAGATTAGTTTCTGATATGACATCACCTCTGAGATTCCTAATCACATTAAGTATATGGCCTATCAACTTACACACCCACCTAACCTATCAAATTAAAATCATGACTTACATGTATCCCTATAGATGAATTATATACCATATCGCTCACATTTTCTAAATATTTAGCTATAAAACATTGTAAAAGGATTATACATATAAGGATTAGTCATTGAAAATAGTTAATTATAGATGAAATTTTATATGAAATAAGAGAACTCATTGGGTCAAAGTACTATGGTGGGACCACATGTTTTAGGAAGTAACATGGGAACAATAAGTGGTGATGAAAAAAAATTACCATCATATATTTTGTTATACAAAAAGAAAAAATTGTGTTTTATCTTTATGAATGGGGGACGATTGTAAAATACCAATATTCTATAAATAAAATTAATTTTTTAATAATTGAATCTATCATTAAATAATGTTGTTACAGAGAACACATGCACTCTATTTCAGTTATTACTTCGAACCACGATTAAATGTAGATAACTTTTTTTTACTAGGATTAAAATTCAATTAAAAAATATATTCATTGTAAATATATCCATTTTACAGTTATAACTAATATTAGTATATATTAAGGGTTATGATAATGGCCAATTGATAATGAGGAAAGAAGAAATAAACTAATCTAGTGGGATTATACAATATGTAGCCCATTTAACAAAGAATCCAAGGGAGATGGCATTAATGGGTAGTTCCTTTGAATAACCACAAGCTATGAATCAACAACTAAATCATGAGATAATATTTTATATGATAATTTAAATTCCATCATGATCAAGACTCAAACCATTTAAATTGAACCATTCTAAGAAATTACCATAGTTGTACGCTTTACCCATAGGGAGTTTTTAAGTGTAATATATGGATATAAATTTAGACTCTAGTAATATGAATTTTTATATTCTGTTTTTTATAATTTAATGCTCATATTTATCTATTTGTATTATTACTTTTATATGATTATTTAATCATTTTGGTAAATATTATACATTGATTTGATGAAATTAAATTTGTTTATTACTGAAATATAAAGTTTCAATTATGACACTCTTTTTGATGAATTTATGAATTTATGAAATAATTGTATTATGTTGACATATTATTATTAAACAATATTTATTTAAATATATATGATAATATAAATTATTGATGAAAATCTAAATTATTAAGTGTTAATATGATGTTATCTTCATAAAAACAAGTTTATTTCTAAAAATATGTTTTCTTATTTAAAAGTTTAAATTCTAAAATTTATAAAATTATTTTCGTAAAATAAATATGTATTTTGAAATTAATATATATATATATATACCAAATGTCAATTTTTTCATAATTTTATGAGATTTTAAAAATTTTGGGTAAAATATAAATATGGTTCAATATGCATTATATGGTATGACATGATAATATAACAAATATATAATAAATACTATAATGGTAATCTACAAAAAAAATAATATATTTACTATTTAAAATTATTTTTTTAGTTATTTTTTTAATTTCAAAAACCTTTAGTGAATCCTCCAAAAAACTATATTACATTATATTGTTCTAAAAATAATTATTTATAACTATTTCTCACATAAAAATCATCGATGTTATTATTTTAATATTTTCAGTTCATATTTCAATAAAATATTGAAAACAACACCTATTTTGTAGAAAGAGGGGACAAAAATTAATTTATGGATTCTTTTTTATATTATTTAATCACATAGATTCTGTGACCTAAGTTAAGAAATTAGTAAAAAATTATCCATTCATTTGTTATTAATACCCACCCAACCTTCAATTACACATCACTCATAACCAATTAATCGTTAATATACACTCTTTATCTCTATATAAACCCTTCCCCACATGTTATCAGGTTCTTAAAAGATCATCTCAATCTTTTAGAAGCACCCCCTCAAGGTAAATAACTCTCTTAATCATCCTATATATTCAAGTACTTTCTTTATATTAGGTTTTTTGATTTCCAATTGTTCAGGTTGGTATATGTATTTACACACAGCTTTAAATTTCTTAACTATTCAATGTTTGAAGACTCCACCTTTAACTCTCATTAAAACCATCTAACTAACATTGTGAACAATATTTGTGTCTCTATAATTATCTCATGATATTAAAAGCCAAAATTATTCACTATGAATACTCATCCCCATTTCTTCTCAGGCATATTCACTAAGATGTACTTATACTTCATCGATTATGTACTTTGACTTATATAATAAACACTCCATAATCATGTGAATAAATGTGATTAAATACATTCTTATGTTTTATTATCATCGGGGCACATAAATTTATGTACAATATATCAATAATATGTGGTCCTATAATTATATATCCTTATAATGAATTGGGAAATGTTTTTGTCTCATGTGATTCCATGTATAGTGTATGATTGGTTATTCTAATTTCACTATGTTATTATTTATTGGTGATTATCCATGAATTATGTTTTACAATGTCATATTTTATGTTTTTTATGTATTTTGTGTTTCTTTGATGTAATCATCTTGTATCATGCTTCGATGTTCATTTTTATTATTATCACTATTTTATGTCACCCTAATATCCCTCATAACTCACATTTATGGAATGTTTAATTTTATAATTTTATTATTTCCTTATTGGGATTTATATCTTTCCCCATTATTATGTATAACCACATGTTATCCAATAGATTTTTAGAATATCAATGCAGTTTAACGGAATATTTTTAAATTTTGAAATAATGTTTCCATATACCTATTTAAATTATTTATTTTATGTATCTTAGTATATAAAGATAATGGTCCTTCATATCCATTATGATTCTAATATGTTTATCTTTATGTAATTAATCATCAAATATATTTTATAAAATATATCGGTTGTTATATAAATTGTTAAATGGAACAAGATCGATTTCACAAGGTTCATGATTGTAGATTCATATTACTCTTATCTTATAATAAAGAATTATTCAATGAATCATGTTATATGATTTCTGTTTTGATGGGTATTAATTTTATTATGTTATGATCAAGCACTTTTATTATGATCTCATTTCCATATACTAATCTTATTCTTATATATGATCCTCAGTTAATACCTCCTATATTTACCCTTACAAAACATTAAAACTCTTTGTTTCTTATATTTTTATTATCCTAGAATATGAAGAAAGAAATTATGTAATCTATTTATTTAAGGTTATCATTTATTGATAATTTTCAAGAGTTTTTGTAGTCCTCTTTTGGAATATGAAAATCCTATAATTTGGGAAAATTTCCATTTGGAAAGAAAGATACGGTTTTTGGTACATAAGGGGTTTTCCAAACACTATAATACTCTAAACCTAAAAGGTATTTGGTTTTTATGTGACTTAATTATGGATTTTTCTTTTTAAATATTTTATTGTTAAAATTGTGTCCTTTTTGTTGCTATCTTGCTAGTATATACAAATTATGTTTTTAGAACTGATTTTGGACTATTAATCTTAAGTTATTTTAATTATTATTAGATAAGGGTTTCTATAATAGTAGTTTTTTGTAATTTAACAGATAAGGATAGTTTAACAGTTTGGGAAACCATTATGGGTTAATAAATTTATGGTTGGTCATTTATTTAATTTCATGGAAAAACCTTTGTGATTTTATGTAATGGTATTTTAAGGGGAAAGGAGTCATTTTGGGACCTTTTTAATGGGATTTAATGTATAACTTCCTTATATGTTACCCTTCTATTTGATATGAATTTCAGTGTTATGTTTTTAGAGAAGAATGTTATTGGGGACATAAATTTAATGAGATTCCTAAATTTAAAGGTTAATATGTTCTTTGAGGATACGGTAATTATGTATTAGGAATGATGGTGATATCATATTCATGAAATATATGTTTATATAACCATGAAATTTAAAATTGATTCAGTAAATACGAGATTAAAACCATTATTTATTTAATTCACTATGTTGTTAATATTAAATGATTAAGGTAATTGGAGTGTTGTTGTCTTGGATGTTATTTTACTTGTGTGATAATTATTGAGTGAACTTATAGAGGAAAATATGTTTTTTTGTGATGTTATTATGATTAAAGTTATTTTTTGGAAATGATTAGCATATCTTAGAGAATATAATTTTTGGGTATATAAATTTATGGTTTTTTATTTTATAATTGATTAATGTTATTTGAGGTAAAATTATAAATTGATATGCGGTGAATATCTGATAAAATATTTCCTATTTTTGGTTTCAAATTTGGTAAAAAAATTATTATGGATGAGTTTTCTAGTTAATTATTTATCAAATGATTTAGGAAGATAATTTTGTGTGGTTGATATTTATTTTGAGATTTATGCATAACTATTTCATAAACCATCATATTATATTAACATGTGATAAACATTTTGGTTTTTCATAATGGAAATAAAAAAGATGAATAATTTTTCATCCTTTCAGGAAAATTGTAATTCCATAAAATATAATGTTAGTAATTTTGGAATAAAAATTTAATCATGGTTATTTATCTTATAACATGAATTATCGGTGGACAAAATCTCATAACACGACCAATAGTGCAAATTTTGGGATTAAATAATGATTGTATATTCTCTAACATTCTTAATGTTGATCATAAAATAATCCTCAAACTCAATACGGAGTAAGAGACATCTATTTATCACTACATGGAAACTATTTCTCATCTAATAAGGTATGAATTATAAAACACATTCAAAATTATGAGTCACATAATAGTAAATCCATGGTTTAATTAATATTTAAGAAATGATATTTTTTCTAGCCCTAATATAGTTAATAAAGTCTATTTAAAAGTGTATTGATATTTATGTGGATTAAAATTTTTATATTTACACACACATATATATATATATATATATATCAATCATAATAATTCATTCTTAGGATGTTTAAAACTCTTTTATATGGAGTGATATAAAATTTTGAAGATTCAATTTCTTTAAGGGGGTATATTGTAACACCCAGATATTATAGAATATATTTTATCCCTAATAGTTTTGATGAATAAAACCATGAATATATATGAATAATAATTATATATGGTGAATCAAATTATATTGTATTTAAATTTAATATAATAAAGTTTCCAAAATAATTTCAAATTAACTTAATAGATTAACTTGATTCTAAAATCGTGATTTTAAATATATCATTTGTAATCATTCTTTTTGTAAAATACGTTTTATTTTTAAAAATGGTAATATTATTAAAATTATGAAACAATTACACATGTATGAAATTAATTCATTGTTTACCAAATGGATAAAAATGGAATGAAAATCATTTATTCATAAAAATATTGTTTTTTTGAATAGATACTGTTAAGCATGAAATTTTTTTGTCTTAGTAAATTAAATGATTCACTATATATGAATTATTTTAATGTAATATATATAATTTATTAAATAAAATTAATTATCATGTATCTAATGGTTATTACTAGGAATAGATTGAGAATAAAATCATTTATATTATTAACAATACATTTTCTCAAGAAATGATTTTTATGTGGTTTATACACTAATATTACTATTAATATATAACTCTAACATTTATTTAATATTTTAATTTTTTTAAATATTTATAATTATAATAGTTCAAAAAATTTAATAGTTATAACATAATTGATTTCATGGTGAATAGTAACCATGGTAAAATTTTAACACCTCGACAAAGAGTAAATTGGCTTAAAAACATTTACATTATAGGATGAGGCTTAAAATTATATTGAATACATAACTAAAACTCATTGTACTTTTCTATTTCTTCAAAATTCATAATAACATTTAAAATATGTCAATTTGATCCCATTTTCTTATGATTGTGGCCTTTATATTAATTTAAGAAAATAATAATTTAAAATTTTTACTCTTTATATTTTAATTTATCTAATATGTTTTCAGAATAATAAAACATTTTAATGAATGGTTTTAAAATATTATTCTAAATATTATTCAAAAAACAAAGGATAGTATTTTACATTTAAATTTTTTGTAATATATCATTTAGTTATGATTCTTTCACATTATTGACGGAGTTCTTATGCAAGCGGGTGAAAAATAAATGTAAATAGTATAAAAATATTAAATAAACTTGTGATTTGGATATGATAATGAGTTTCTTTAATTTTATGGATGAAAATTAAATTCATGTAAAATTTCACCTAATTAAATTCAAATTTCATTGTAATCATTATGTTTTTATGTCAAATTATATGAATTTTCTTAAAAATGACATTAAGGATATTTTATGATAAACAAAATTTAATTAATTTTTGAATATCATAAAAATATTTTATTTAGTGGTTTTTATAAAAATTTGTTTTATGATATCAACCTTTGTAAACTTATAATCCAATTTACTCTATATAATAAAATTATTAACACTGAAAGGTAATATATTTTCTAATAATGTTTAAGAATAAAATTTTTAAAGAGAGGGTTCTATTAAGAAAGAAATTTCCCAATTCAACATATTCTTTTATGAATCTTATATGATGAATTTAGTTTGATATTAGACTCATTGTTTTATAATATGTGTAATTTTCTATCCATATGACTTGATTTAGACACATATTATATATTAATATTTAATGTATTTACAATATTACCACTCACATCACTTACAAAAGAAAAAATAATCTCCTCTCTTATTAAAACCTTATTGAGACCATTTTCATGAATAATAACTTCTCCAAAATACTATATAATTTCATATATATATTACAGAGGTGATTTTATTCTAAAAATACCTTCCCACTGGTGATTAGAAAGATATGCAATAAATATTTCTTAATGAAGTGGTATTCACCTTTACCGAATAAATTTATGTTCTTTCTTCTTCTAACACATACCAATATTAATTTTTAATTTTTTAATAGTGAAATAAGTAACATTATATTTCAATAATGCTGTAATTTTAATATAATAACAATTATTTAGTTATCAGCCATCCCAATGGAAAATGAAAATTCCATTATGCATATATAGATACTATAGTCCCCAAAACTAATGTATATTATTGTTCCTTCAATATTCTCATGGTTTGTAATATATATGTTTTTAATTATTATATATTATATTTATAAAATTAGTATAATTTTTTAATGATAAAATTATATCTACCTTCTGACCCTCCTATCCATTGTCAGATGACTACATCACTTGTGCATATGTGTGTACTATAACATGCATAAAGTGATGTTAATCATTTTCAATTTAAACATCATATGAATGTTAATAAGAATATATTTTAAAAATATAGTTTATATAATTATTTTATTTTATTTTAAAATTAAATTATTTTTTTCCTTTATTTTGATCCATTATTTGAAAAGATAAAACAACAGTTTTGTGTACTTACAGACTACCATCTCAATGAAGTGATATAATTCATTTATAAAACCCACTATATATAAATAGTTATAGATTTTTATATTATAAATAAACCTGATAGATATAAAAATATTACTATTCTACATATTATTAAGCCAAAACCATATTGAAACTAAAAAAATCATCTTTCTGAAACATCCTTGAAAAAAATATAGGTAACACCCCGAAAATGTATTATTAAATAATAATTAATAAAATGTTGATAATATGTTATAAACACATAGTATATGGTATATTAAGTATGAATATGTTTATATTATATAATTAAAATTAAAATCAATTTGTTTTCCAGGAGGTAAAGAGAACATATAATGAAATTTACAACATATGGTAAGGATTTATAATCTCACATTTATTTCATTGAGACATATGAAATATTCACCAATTTTTTCTTTGGTGTGGTGTATACACTACCTTGTAATATATTTTATGATTATTTTAAATAAAATTATTGTGTTTTTTAGATATTTATAAATATATATATGGTTCCCACTTTTGGTATTTACAATAAATAGATTACAAAAATGGGAATGTTTCTTCATCTTAATATTATTTCATGGAGACATGTATATTGTTATAAACCTATTTTGGTTTACATGGTTTATATAATATACTTTTTATTTATTATATAATTAATATATTCATATTCAATATATCTAAATTTCTATTTGATTTAATTTATTTTTAGGATATTAGAATTCTAATGTTACTAAATCAGTATGTCTAAAAGGTAAAATATCGTTTCTCATTTGTATTGTCTTTGTTAAATGTTCATTAATGGAAATTATATGATCTTTATACTTTAATCAAAATATATTTCATTCCCCTATAATTATTGTTATAATTTTCACAAATTATTACGATTTTCATCTAATTGGAAATTAAAATGATAGAGAAATTTTGTTCATGAAAAATTTCATTATTTCCTCTTTAGTTGAGGAACACTTTATCCCATATCCACGTTCATCAAATATAATCTTTGTATAATACTTTAGAATTTTTTAATTTTTAAATATCAAAAAAAAAGTTATATTATAAATTATAAAAATGTTTAAATGCACTTTTAATGTTATTTTATCATTTTCCAATATCTTTTAAGGATTTATTTGAATCAGTATAAATATTAATGGTGATATTATATTATGATACAATCCATATTATTTCTTTTTTATGTCTCATGAAGATTATTTTTTGTGAATGATTCTATGAAACATATTACATTCCCATGAGTTTATTATGTTATGATGAAATCAATATAGAACCCATTTATTTTCAATAGGTTAATCAATTTATGATGGGAGTGATAGTTTTATGTGAGTTTTATGATTAATAAAATATCTAAGTACAATATTAATATTATGGTTTATAGATATTGTTGATACCGACAATTCATCCCAACATAACTCTTGATGAAGGGTGTTCTTGATATAAATCATGCTGATAGTTTATCCCAATATAACTCTCCAAGGTATTGGTCAATGTTATGGAGTTAACTGGACTGATTTTACTCCTAAGAGGCGAAACATATTATTGAATATATTTACATATTATGAGGCAGCAGAGTTATCTTGATGGATGTTAATCTTAATAAAATGTTTGAATTATCCTATTGTTTTGATTCCAAGATAGAAATATAATGTCCCAACTTACCAACATGGATTAACAATTCATTCTATTAGTTTAAATAGTTATATTTAACAATATATATTTCACATGGTATATTATTATTGATTCTTATAAATATTGGTTTTTGTTAATTATTTTTTCCCGGCATCATTTTTTTTGATCCATGTTTTGATGGGTACGAATTCTCATATGTTATAATCATGAAAATTTATTATTCTCTCACAACCTTATTAATATCTTATTCATATATTTGATCCTCGATTAATATATCCCCTTACCACCCATAAAGATCATTTATGCTCTCTTGTTCGTATATTTCAATTTCCCTTGGTTATGGTATGTGATATTATATAAGATATGCCTCTAAAGGAGTTATGTTGTGAAACCTTTATATAGGATGATGAAATGTTCTTTTAGAACCTGAAAATTTAGGTATAATGGTAAAAATTTCCATTTATATGTAATGATATGGTTTTTTATAAAAGGGATATCATTGTAGTGTTTCATTTGGGTGTGATAAATCTCTTGTTTTGTATACCTTTTTGTAACAAAATTAAATGGTTTTTCTATTTTATTTTAGTATTTATCAAGGTTAGAGGGTATTTATCATGAGTTTCCATGACTTTGGTCATTAATGCGTATATTTCATAACTAAAGGTGTTTCATCAGATTTCTAGGGAAGGCCACCAGTTTGATGGTGACAAGACACCAACTAGATTTTGGGTTGGGTACTAGTTATAATAATTCTATTGTAGCTACTAACTATTTAGTGACTATTTATCCTATATATGATGTAGGATATGAGATTTATAAATTCTAACTAGAACCACCACATAGCTAGATGGACTACATCAACCAGTCAGTGAGATCCATTGGGGGTTGGTGACATATATCTAGTTCAGAAACGCTATGCGATAGTTGTAAATTTTCTTAAAAGCCTCTATTTAATTTCTTATTCCTTCCTACTTAAACCTAAATACACCCAAAATTATTTTAGGGAATATATTTAGATGATTTTGTCTCTCACGTATCTAATCCTTTTTGGATCAATGTCTTGATCAGTGTAATGGTCTTCTCTTTGTTGTATAACTTCATTTTGGTCCTAGATATTATTATTCTTTGTCTTCTTCGTTTTTGTTACTATGGATCAGACATGTAAACTATATTAATTAATTACATATTGTCTTTTAATTTAGAATTGTGGTTCTGGGACTATTCTTATTTCAATTCCATGGTTTAACTCTCCTTAAAATGTAGACACCTACTGGTATTAGAAATTAAAATTGTTTCGTGGAAGGTGGTTTCATGAAATGGATTTGATTCAAAAAGAACACTTTCCTTCCCATTTATATTTTTTCCTAAAATATGTTGAAGGCATGATATATTTTTATTTTATTCATGGATTAATCTTTGAAATGGATTTAAATGGTTTTAAAGTAACAATATAGGAAAATATTGATGTATTTTGAAAGCATGATAAAATGGATTATTCCTTTGGTGTTGTTTATAAATATGTGTTTCCAAGCACAATTTATATATTCCATAAGTTTCATGATCTTATTTAACTGAATATTCTTTTTAATTTTTTTAGTTGTGAATATAGAAATCCTAGTGGTGTCAATGTAGAGTGTTGGTTCCTGAAATATTTGGAACGAAGAAGAAGCTAATTCTATCAAACCCAGAAAAGGGTGGAAATAAATCATGAAGAAGATTAATAAAAAATTTCAAGGGGGTGTGAAGGATGAATTTATCCCATTAAGTATAGATCACATCATGGACAACTTCCCTATATGACATTCTTCGACATCATGAAGCACCCCAGGAACCAAATGGTTCTTATGAGGAGTTGATACCATCGGTGCCCCATGAATGAAACAATATTTGTTTGTGGGAATGGATGGTGATTTCCTCCCCCACGAATGATTTCCCAAATGAAAAAATAGCTCAAGGGAAAAGGTCATACAACTAGTTCCTAAAGAAAAAAAGAAATCATTAGAGGGGCCATGTAATGATTTACACCCCTACAAAAGAAATCGTTTATAGTATAGGGAGTCCTTTTAGACTACTGGAAAAAAAATATTTAGGACCAACAAAGATGACTCAATTTTCCATAATTTTTTTTCTATGTTCATCTACAAAACTACCTCATTGGGGTCCAAAATGGTGATTTAATACCAAATTGATGAAGTTAATGATAAATGAGGAAACACAAAGATAGGATCCTCCATGATGAATCAAGAGAGATCTATTGACTTTCACCAGGAATCCCAACCTCATAACATCATATATGAAATGAAAATCATCCAGTCACCCATTAACAAAAATACATTAAAAAGATATCCTTTTTTGAGGCACAAATAGATACCCCCATTCTGGTCCAGAACCACAAATTATAAAATTCTATGTGGGGAGAACCCTTCCCCATGTAGCCAAATACTACATGAGAGGAACCTTGATCCATATAGATAATCTCTGCACTGGGGGAACCCAGTCCCATGTAGAAACATGAAATGTGTGCCAACACCTAATCTACATAGCACTATGCTATACAGATGGCTCCCTCACTTGTGTAGAAACATTATATATAGAGGAAACCCCACCCCACATTAGAACATGTTACATGGAATGGGGAATCCTACGTTGTTCAATGCTCCAAATAAAATCCATCATATCTGTCAAATCAACGGGCCCCATAATGGTCATCTATGAACTAGTCTAAAAGAATCATGCCAAGGTCTCTTCAAAAACCACCTTACATGTATATTAAACGCACATGGAACTTTAGTGTTTCCTCTTGAGTCTACATACCTATGGTTAGAGGAGTCATTAATGTTACCTCCACAAGAAGAAAGACCCTCATAATATCATTAGGTTAAATTCCTATGGTAACGAGGGTTCCAATCATGGGGTCCTCAAGTATCCTCCCAATTCCAAGAGTGGAGGGTGAGGATGATGAATTTTTTCCCTTCAATGCTGAATTGGATCTTCCTCTTAGGAAAACTTTTAAGTAACCCCTCCATGAGTAATCCCATAGCCATTCCTACGAGTGGTGAAACTATTTCATCACTTTTCCTAATCCCTAAGATATTTACTGATAGATCCCTATATGTGACTATATTGAATACTAAAATAAAAGAGGAGACTACTAGGCTCAGAGACCATTATCTCACCCTTTGGGCATCAACATTTGTCTACTAGTGGACAAAGTGGATCGTGGGATCTTCAGATTAACTACTTTACATTTTTTCCACTCACCGAGTATATCTCTTGTTGGATTATAGGTTATTGGATATCATAATATCCATATGATCCCAATCATTTAAATGGGCTACATTCATGAGAAATCCCTAGTAACATTATCCATAGGACTCCTCCAAATATTTAATCCCCAACCACTATTCAAGTGGGCCTCTTCCATGCATAATCCTCAACCATACATGCCACATACATTCTTCATAGATGTAAGACGCATCCTCTATTCAAGTGGGTGACTTCCATACATAATTCCCAACTATATGGGTGAATTCCATGCATAAGATCCAACCATATATTTCACATTATTTCTCAATAGATGTAAGTCCCATCCTCTAGTAAAATTGTATGTTTCTCTATGTATTCCAAAACCATATATTTTGTGGACCTTCTCTATTATTGTAAGCCCCAAACCATGCTTAAACCATCAAAGGGATATGTTACTAATTAACTTAAAACATATAAGCATCCTCACATGTGTAATCCCCAACCATGTCCCCTCAATGGGAATCCTCATAGTTATACACCCAAACATAGAAAACTATATGGGATTTGGAGTCCCAAATAACTAGGATGCATAAAAATCCTCACTATGGTCCAAACACAACACCCAAATTCACCATAATATTATAATGGTCACATTCACAAAGGGTCATATCCATATGGGAGAAAAGATCTATTCCAGGTCCCTAGGTTCACCATGGCATAAAACCGCACCAAACTATTACCGGGAACCTTTAGGGTCGGTGTCCATAGCCCATGATATTAAACTCCATGGTTGGGTCTTTATCACATGACTATAAAATGTGATATTTCCTTTTTGTGGCACTGAATTATGTAGGTTATAATTTCTCTCATGAGGATATGTCAGAAGATCATCTTATGGGTTTCATCCCGACATCAAAATAACTTATATTTCCTTGGATGATAGAAAACTCCAGATCACCTCCCCATGTGGCTTAAAACCTACATCATCCTAAAAATGACCAACGAATCTCTAATATATACATAAAAGGATACCATTAATTGGGAACCTTGGATACATAAAGATCCCTCCATGGATAGAGAACCTTAGAAACATATAAGTGAATCTAAACCCATCCTTATTCATAATGGGTTATCAACATATGGCGATCTATGTATACATACATGGTAATGAACAAAGGATTCATGAATATATATTAAATCCAAAAGAGAGTATTATAATAGAATATAGTTCCCCCCAAAATGGTATGATGATCCTAAATTCCAATCCTCTTGACCAATGTGAGTACATAAGTGTCATTGGCCAAGTTCCCCAATGAATTCATACATTTTGAAATTAGTTCCATGAGTCACCATTGATATAAGGTCCATTGAGAGTTTTTAGATCCATAAAAACCCCATTGGAGACTGTTTGAAGATATTTTACCTGATATCAGCGATTTTACATCATTCGGCCCCTTTAAAATCAATAAACACAAAAAAAACAATTTTCATTGGGATAAAATGGTGTTCCTGATGTAAATCCTTATATAAGGTTGTGTTGTTACACTATGTGGGTGTAAATTCACATCCCAATTGGACGATGGTGAAATGGGACCATTCATTACGAATTAGTTCCTGAGATTTTTCTTTGACATGGTTCTATTATTTGTATTTTTTCGTTGTGTTGCATGAAATTTTCTCAAGAACTCTCCTCAATCCAATGGTGTCTCACCAGCTTTTGAAGACATGTGAATTAGCCAATACACATGATTTGTCCTCAACTAAAAAAAAGGTTATGTCACATACCATATTGCTTTAATGGTATATTTTTATTGAATTGGTTAATGAGTACAACCAAAATTGTACTCTCCCCACCCCGGAGAAAGCTTAATAGGACCACCATTCCATAAACCATATCATCTTTCTACCCAACGACGGATGGTTGTCAAGAACCAGGTTGTTCCAATAGCTGTCTCAAACAATTTTTGGTTATTTTCACTGAAATGTGCTAATGTGTTCCTCCCATATCTTAGAGAGGCTTATGAAGTATTTACCAGTGACTTAATCCCAGTAGAACCGACGTCCAACCCAAGGTCCCCTGCTATAATAATCACTACCAATGTCACATGGATTTTTATTATCACTATTTTAAGAATACTGGTTTATGGGCCCTAGCCAATATCAAACAAACCTAGGTCCCCAAGTCAATATGTAAAGGGTAACATTCATAAAATTAGGAACAAAACAACTTTTTCATTACTACTAAAGTTTCACATGAATTAAATACAGCAAAATACCAAGAGTAGTTGAATATTATATCTCACCATGATGAATTGATCAATCAAATACAATGGAAAATTATAGGTAGTAATATATCCATGCCAATGAAACTAAAGACCACAATTTAAATAAGGTGTAAAACTAGTAGACACAATTAACTCCTCAAAAATATAAAGACTGCTAGTCAAATACGGAGGAAAACTATAAGAAGAGGAAAATTCATTCTTATTAAAATTAATACCATTATGAAAATATGGTGGAAAATTATATGAAGATTCATATTAATAATACTACACAAGATTCCCACAATTCAAATAAGATACAAAATGAGAAGATAAAAATCTATGCTCACAAATATAAATCCCAACAGTCAAATATAGTTCCAATTTACTATAGGAAGACACATATTGCTACCGATTCACATGAAGTCTTCTAGTCAAATACAATGGAAAACAAGTGTATGCAAATCTATAATCACAAATATTAATCCCTCCAGTAGAATACATCGGTAAACTATGAATAGAAACTAACACAAGATCATCCACGTAAAGCCCTCCATGAAAATATGGAGAAAACTTAAAGGCTTATTAAAATCATTGATAATGGATATGAATCCCATCATTCAAATATGGAACCCAAAAATCTTGCAGATGAATATTCTAGCTCATTCATATAATGATTTTCAGTCAAATACAATGGAATCACAAATGTTTATGTAAATTATTACAGACACATAACAAGCCCATCATTCATATATGGTAAAAATTGGTCAAAAGATCTAGCATATCCCAGTTTTATGTCAGGAGTAGACTCATACATTTTCCCCCACATAGGATAACTTTTAGTACATACTATCCAGAAATGGAGGATTGGGGAATGCTCATGATCCTTACCTGAGACCAGAATAGGCATATATTCATATTCCTGCCATGGAAGCCACACCATAAATCTTACAAATGATGGGGGATCATATTTCAATCCCTAACCATATCATATATGCCTTCCAATATGTAATAACATCCATGATGATAACATGAATTCGGGCTCAAAACCCCAGCTCCCCAAGTGGGGTGACTCGTCCACATAGTGGGGTGTCAATCAAAAGCATATATGCATACCTTCTCCCATCTGAGAGAACCATCAGCAATATTTAATGAAAATTGGACAACCAGATCAGGAAAAATTACATGTTCCAATTGGGGGACACCGGTTCACATCACAGGTTGTTCCATGGAAAGAATATATCTCAGCCAATATTCTAAAGGCCTATCGGCATATCCCTATTGCTTAATGGGAGAAACATGAATCGGAAACCATATATGAATGATGAAATGTACAACAAATGGCCCTATTTTACCACAAATTAGTTGCTAAAAATAATATCTCCAAAGGTAGTTTGAAATTCATAGTACACTTATAACCCTACTATATTAGAATCTATGGTTATTGAGTCCATCAAAAGTTTATCCCAATTGATTCAGGATCTTGAATTCCCATAACCAAATGAAAGAAGTGGCATTATTATTGGTGAAGTTCCACCCCACAATGTTATTACCAATAGAAATGGAGGTCCACCCCAAAGAACATACCACAAAGGATTCCTTTTTGGGCATAAAATAATTGATCATAAGATCCTATATTCTGATGAGAATCAAGATATACCTCCTCATGGATAGAAGATCAAACTGTATAAAGGTACCCCTTGTTTTCATCCACCCTAATGGGCATCCTCGGGGTATACACTATAGAAATTCCCCCTACAGTTATACATCCAGTTATAATGGTAGTACTCACCATAATGTCATTTTCTATGATGTTCCTCCCCATAGTGACATATTATTTATTTAATAAGGCCTTCCCTATAATGAAAAATTCATGACATACATAGAATTTACATTTCTTTAATGGAATAATTAATAAATGAGACAAATATATTCCCAAAGACCATATTAGTTTACTATCTTTGGAATCATGGAACATAATCTTCTATCATGGTGAAAGATCTTTAACATCTCCTATAAAGACCTTCTACTTCTGTTTTTCTACCTAAAACCTTTCTTTATATACTGTGGAAAAGAAAAAATAAAAAGTGTGAGCTCAAATGCTCAGTAAGGGTAAACATTGATAACATATATCAAACCATAAATATAAATATTTAAAGACATGAACATAATGTTTAAATATCAAAATCGTGAGTCATGAAATTAATCTTGGTAGTAGGTTAGGCATAGATCATAAGGGAACATTAACCATGATAAAATAGAATTGGCATAAAACATATAATTATGGGTATCAAATAAGAACATAATATTATTTCCATAGAATACAAGGCATTGATTCCACGATCATCATAGTGTAGAAAGTCCTTTACTGAACTAGGTTTACTTGTCGTTCCAGTCCTGTATTACAAAACTATATTTACTTTCCATTCCAACCTTGTATTACTAAACCAAATTTACTTTCCATTCCAGTCAAGTCAATCTTCTAAGATTTAAATCATTGCCAAATGCATTGGGGAAATATATATTTTCCACCCATATCATAAGGAAATCATTATTCTGTGTTCCCCAAAAACATAAATAATTTATCCTAGCCTAACCCGTGAAATAAAATGGGTTTCTGAAACATCATTCCGTCATAATACGTATAAAATAATGGGATTTCTTAAAATTAATTCCATCATAATCACTATAAAATCAATTTAGTAATAGAAACATAACCTTATTTAATTTTATATGTAATATAATTTTGATATAATACTTGAAATTAAATCCTATGAAAATATCCTTTCTTTTTTAGACATTTTTTTTCTCAAAATGCCCTGAAATTTTTCAAGAATATATTTTAGTTGAAAATAATTTTGAAATCGTTTAATGGAATATTCCTAGAATCCATCTATTAAGAAACCAAAAAATAATAATTTCTTGACGTATATATTAAAAAAAACATTGTCCTTGTACTTTTGCTGGAAAAGTCAAAAAAGTTCATTGTATGGTAATAAAAAGAATAATTCCTTCCATACCATGTATTAAAAGTAAAAAATGGGTAAAATTGACTATTAAAATACATAGAAGAATAATAAATATTTTATGAAAAAATTTAAAAAAATCATGGACATGGATGATAAATATACCCCCAGTAAATACCTATGTATAATCAATCATGAATAAAAATGAGATTGCAAAATTTTCCCTTGTCTTAGGTCCAATTTCTTTGGTGTGTGTCTAAAACTCTGGTATAGTGGGTTGAAAGATATTTTTAACCTGTAATTGAACCATAATAATATTTATGATATCATATATGATTTATTTATGACTTTATATTTCCCGTTCATTTGACAATTCCATGTTAAAATAGCATTTTGTGTAATAATTATTTTATTTATCATATGTGTTTGGACTCGTTATTCTTGATATTATTATTTAGATCATGATTTAATTACATCGAGAATGTAAAACCAGATTTATATTCCATATATATTTAGTATATAAATATATATAATAGGAAGATAAATGAAATTGAATACACCGTTCATAGAGATGACATGTCAGACGTACGCATGATTGTTTTTCCATTTCCTTATTTAATTGAATAGAAGTAAGTAAATGATATATATATATATATAGATAAATCTACTAGCATTATTATTTCATATTTTTCAATATTATTGTTTATATATAATTTATAATCATTCATGAATGGTAAACATGTAGAATTAATCTCATCGCGTCGTAGGTACTGCAGGTCGTATATATGCATGAGCAGCGATATCATTCCCATAATTCTTGAGTGATATTTAATTTCATGGAATACATAATTTCATAATAAATACAATTTTTTTATAATAATATATAGTTATTACATCCATTTTTATACTCATCCTTATATGGTGGTGGTTAAAAATAGATTACACCACCACGTGGAGATGGTAAGCTGTTTGTACGCACGTGTGGTCATTTTGTTTTTCATGGGATGTATAGAAAGTGGAATATGGTAGTTTCATAATTATAATAAAATATTAGTATATAATTTCTACTTGAGTTATTATTCTATAATTATGAAACTCTTGAAGTGGAAGTAGAACAAGAATAAAATATAAAAGAATTTTTAGAGAAGTTTACCTCTTCTTTTATGTGCTCTCTTTAGATCTACCCTTAATGGAGCTAGAGTTGATCATTTGAGAATACCAGAACCAATATAATGTAACTAGGGATGTTGATAAGATCTATGGGTAGGGTATGGACGAAAATTAAGGTTTAATGAGTTGTGGAGAAATGACGGAGGAGGTATCCTTTTTTAATTGGGGTGAGGGAAACTTTTGGAATTTATGAAACTATTAATATAAAATAATTTTAAAATAAATAAAAATAACTCAAAATGAGTTATATTAAAAGATAATATATATTAATATTTTAATATCTTCAACAAATACTTTTTAGACTAGTTTCATTTTCCATTAAAACCTTATTGTTTCAATTTAACATTTGGTCATTCTACTTCATTTTAACGGGGTAACACATATTACAATATTAAAATAATAAAATATTTACTTATTTGATGTAAATTAGATCATAAATAAATAATTTAGAACATTTTATGAGATATAATAATTATTCTATTTTTTAAATTTTTTTATTATTTTTAAATAATTTAATAAAACGTTATTTTGATAAATAATCGATAGTGTATTTTTTGAAACTATTCAATTTATTGATATTAAAAAATATAAAGTTAACAAGTTAACATCAAAAATGTTGGAACTAATGATTTTATTTGATAATAATGGAGTGTGGTTTATGTTTTTTTCAATCAATGCACATATGAATAGGGAGTTTGCAAGGAATGAGGTCATACGATTGAGGCTCAAAGCAATATTAAAGGTGGCGTAGTTTCCAAGTGTTGGCTGTATTATTGGGCCTCAAAAATTGGGAGTTTGGTTACAGTATTCATCAATGGTATGTGGTGAAGGTCGGTGGTACATAGTGAAGGCTGGGAGTACGCGGTGAAGGTGTGTGGTACGCGGTGAAGGCATGTGGTACATAGTTTGCGGTAGAGGTGCACGGTATACAATAAAGGAATGTGGTATACAGAATGGTGAACAGAACAAAAAATTGTTAAGAGCAACGACACGCGGTGAAGGCATGTAGTTTGTGAAATGATACAGAAAATGGTTTGAAACAATGGTATGTAGTGAATAGATGTACTACTTAGACTGACATACGAATGGTACACAGAAGGTTTATGGTACATGATGATTGTTCACAATTCAGAGGATTACAGTACATTGTGGAGGATGTCAATATGCAGATATAGTTCTGATTATCCCACATTGAAAATTCGGGTAAATCATATTATGAAAATTTTTGGAGTTACATTCCTATTTAAGTAATAGTAATCCCCTTTGATAGATGATGAGATTATATATTAAAATTTGGGACAAAATCTGGAGATGTCTGTAGTGTTTCACGGAGGAGAGGATGATATGCAGAAAGTTTCATCCATGTAAGGAAATAGTTTGTGGAAGAGTGTTTGGTTTGCACAGGAAGATCTCAATGTACGCGGTGGAGAAAAGTAGTACACTGGGCAAGATGGTAAACATAGGTGTGGAGCAGTACGTAGAGTAGGGCAGAACATGGAGTAGTGCAATTTTTAGAGGCGCTGGACAGTATGTAAAAGTGGTTGATGGTATGCAAAAACAGCTATGGTATGCGGAAAAAGTAGTAGTATGCAGAACTCCCAAGGAAGCCTAAAATTGGCCAAATCAGTTTTCGAAATTAATATTCATAACATATCAATGTACAAGAATATAAATTATGTCTATGAATTATTATGGGACTCCAATAGATCATCCTTTATAGTTGAGGATGCATGATTTGATACTAAACCATTTGTGCGGCCTTCAAGTCATTAAACTGAGTGAATATTCTTCCAACGCAGTGTGGAAGGGGGAGTCAGTAGAAGTGATCAAAGGGACTCCGTTTTATATTCTTGAAACCGTGTAAAGGCAGTGTGTCTAGCATAGAGTTAATATTATAAAAAATTTTAATCCACAACTAGTGAAGACTAGTAGTTTTGGTTCGACCAACACACTGTCCGCGTACACTCCTTGGATGTAGCCCTTAGTGGTGAACCAAGTAAAATTGTTTTGTCATTCCTTTGCATTTGATTGTTTATTTTCTACACATCCTTTTCAGATAGGTTTAACTGGTTCCTACTAATTTGGGAATAAGATCAATTACTTTAAAAGAAAAATTTGGCACCATGATTCACCACTCCCCTCTCAGTTTATTCTGGTGTCCTTTAAGTGGTATTAGAGGGTAAAGGTTTCCATTGTTGAATCTATCTTCTGCTGTCAGGGAGAATCTAGTCAACATTTGGGGTGTTCCCCTATCTAATGGAAGTAATTTTAAAATATGGAAAAATGGGGTGAAATATCACCTAATATCTCTTGGAATTTATGTCTTATTTTCTACTCCATAGGGAATACAATTCATTGATCCTACAGGACTATCGATGATAGATACAGACTGGAAATTGGTTGATGCTGATGAAAAAAAATTCTCTCACTATAGCCCTTTTTTATTTGATTTATCTAAAGGTAATGACTTTTACATCTTTCAAGTCTATGTGGGATAAACTATAAAATAGTTATGAAAGAGATATCAAAGTGAAGGAGGAAAATTTTCATGTTCTACACAACATGATTGATGATATGAAGATGCACCCTAATGAGAATGAAGACTCATTTTTCATTAAAATTACTAATGTTATAAGATAAATCTGAGGTCTGGGAAAAGAAATAAAATACATTGACATACTGAAGAAAATCTCGAGAATATTTCCAACCCTTTACAATTCCAAAGTGTTATCCTTTGAGGAATGAGATCTCTCCAAACTCTCAGTGGATGGTCTTATGATCAATCTATAAGCTTATGTAATAAGATTCAATCCAGAAGAAGCTATGAATTGTGTGAGCAAATAAATAGTATTAAAATCCATGGACATACAAAACGTTTTAGGAGATAGTAGTGATAAAGTTGATGTGAAAAATGAAACTCATTCTCTCATTGTGAAGAAACTCATGAAGGGAATAGGGATATTTGAAGGTAAGCTACCTATGGATTGTTTTCATTATGGAATAGTTGGGAATATTGACTCTCAATGCTCAAGAGAATTTGATGATGATTAAACTGAAGTTGAAAAGATGGAGAAGACTTAGAAAAGATTATTCAAAAAGGGAAACATAAAATTTTCAATTAAAGAACATAAGAAGAGTTTTTTTCTATGAGGAGGAAGATGATGATAATAAATTCTGTGAGGAATATGAACTAAAATATATTATTGGAAACCATGCCTCTATGATGGATACCATAAAAAAGTTAGAACAATTGGTAGATAAATCATGAGATAATTAGTTGACTACTAATGTAGATCCTAAGTTTTAACTTAAGGATTCTTTTGGTAATATTGAGATTATTGAGATTTAATGTAAGAGATGTAACAAGTGGAAAGTTATGGGGTAGAAACCATCAAAATATATTGATCACATGGAAGCGAAAAATAATCAACTGAAAGAACTGGTGAAAATCCAATCATTAATCCTTGAAAGAACTGATGATGTTGTTTAACTAAAACTCAGAATTGAATAACACGAAAAATTCATCAATTACTATACCGCAAGACCAGAGGAGAAGTCCTAGACCATTGGAGGACTCTAAGAATAAGTTTCTTCTTTGATAAGTAAACCCGAAAGTGAATCAATTTCAAAATAAGTAAGGAAGAAAACACAATTTGGAAGGTTCTCATATGCTCAACTGCTAGAGAGAGTAAAACTTGATTCTGATGGAGTTGAAATTATCATGAGTGATAAAAGACACACATTCATTGGAAAGAGTGGATTTTTTTGTGATTCCAAAACACCAAATGCTATAAATAAAATGAAATAGAATAAGGGTAACATGAATGTTTATCACGTTGAAAAGCCACCAAAAGTGCTGAAAAAACCCTTACATGAAAATTAAAGGTGAACTGAATATTATCCTTGAGTTTATAGAAATGATATGCATTCAATATATTTTCCTAGGGGAGAAGAAATTAGGATAACCATAATTGATAAGACATTTCCTTTCATGAAGTGTCAATTTTGTGGTTATTTGGTCCATACCATGTCATATTATCAACAATCAAGGAGCTCTATGAATCGGGAAGAGTTGGGAGTTCAAAAAATGATAACATTATCATATCCTATATCTTATAGAAGAAATAATTTCTATAAATATTTTTTTCACTATTCTAACATTATACATAATGTTGTGTATTGCAGGCAGAGGTATGACATGACAAATTATTTCAATGCTCAAAGATGAGTCAAAACACATCAACCAAACAATGATTCTATTTCAAATATGTTTTCTCCTATACAATATGAATTTGAATATGAAGAACCCGTGTACATGGAAGAGATAATTGAAAGGTCATTAGTGACTCAATCCAATATTTCATGGAAAGAAAAGAGGAAAATAAAAAAGTACAATTTTGCAGAAGTATCCCTCAAATAAACAAAGTACAAAAGCAAATGGATTCTTGATATTGGATGTTCATCACACATAATGGGTAATGCATACCTATTAATAAATGTCAAGAAAAAGGTCAATGGAATTGTGAGAATTGGTAATGATGGTGCTTTGAAGATAGAAGGCAGTGGAAGTACTATTCTAGCTAGTGGAGAGCTGAACAAAATGAAAGTCCTTTATGTAGACAGTCTACGTTACAATATTATTAGAGTGAGACAACTCTGCAACTCAGGTCTTATTATGAAATTCAAACAGAATGTCTATACTATAAGAGGAAAGTCAAATAATTCACTCATGAAAGGATATAGAATAGTTGGAAACTTATATCAAGTTCATCGTAAAGATAACATTTGTACTGAACAGTTGAAGAGGAAAATAACTTATGGCATCGAATATTGGGGTACGTAAATCTGAAAGACATGTAAAATATATCTACTTTGAAGACAGTTATGAATTTCCCTAATCTAAATCATGAATGAGAAAAGAGTTGTTTTGCATGCATGTAAGGGAAATAGGTCTGCAGTTCCTACCAGCCAAAGAAGAAAAGAGCATAAAATCTTCTAGAACTCATCTATATAGATGTATGTGGCCTGATAAATTTTGCTGGAACAAATGGATAAAGGTACTTTTTTCTTTTCATAGATTATTATAGTATAATAGAATTTGTGATCATTATACACAGGAAGAGACAAGTGCTTTATTGTATAGAAACCTATCATTGAATCATTGAGAATGGTATTGTATGGAAGATCAAAATCATGTTGTCTGACAATGGAGGGTAATACATGTCCATTGAATTTAAATATTATCTAGAGAATCATGGTTTGAAACATAAGGTGACTACTGTGAGAACTCTATTGAAAAATGGAGTTATTGAGCATAGGAATCGACAGGTAAACAACATGCCATAACTATGTTGATCGAGAGTCGTATTTATTAGTTTTACTAGAAAGAGGTAGTACATGTAGTAGTGTATATTCAAAATCAAAGAGGGCTATATACGTGTGAGACAAAGACACCCTATGAATTATGGCATGGAAGGAATCCCCCTTTGAAATATTTTCATGTTTTTGGAAGAAAATGTTTTATTCGAAACAAAGAAGGAAATAAAGGGAAGTATGAAGGAAATGGAGACAAAGTAATATTATTTGGATACTCAATGAACAGAAAAGCGTAAAAATGTTTCAATAAGTTCTTGGGAAGAATTTTGGAACACATTTATGTAACGATCATTGAAAATAAAAACAAGAATTCTTTAAGGAATTCTTATGATGATGTGATAGAAGATGAGGAAGGATGTGAACATGGAAAAATGATAATAAAGAGGTAGAGGAAGGTGTGAAAAACTATTAGAAGTCACATAATGATGTCAAATATAAATAATAATCAGAAGGGGAATCCATAGTTGGGTAGAATTTGGTTGAATCATAAAGGAGAAATCTAAGATCAGAGATAGATTAGTCTAACATTATCGGGGATTGGAATGCGCCTATACAAATAAGGAGAATGAAGTATAATGAACATTCTTCATTTCTATTAGTTGTGGAACCATCCTCATTTGAAGAGGCTACAAAGGATGAGTCATGGGTAAAAGTAATGAATGATGAATCAGATCAGGTTGACAAAAATTAGAGATGAGATCTTTTCAAAATACTTGAAGGTCGCAATTTGATTTGTAAAAAGTGGATTTTCAAGAACGAATTTTATGAGAATGGAAATGTGATTAGAAATAAGTAATGCTTGGTCTTTAAAGGATATTCCCAAATCAAAGGTGTTGATGTTTAGGAGACATTTACTCCCATAGCGTGACAGGAGTCAATCAGGCCATTTCATTCCATGGAAATCAAAAGAGGTTATAAACTGTATCAAAAGGATGCGAAGACCACATTCTTAAATGGAGTATTAGAAGAAGAAGTCTACATTGAACAACCTATAGGTTTTTTACTTGGAAATGATGAAATAAAGGTTTTCCAATTAATGAAATCTCTCTATGGCCTGAAACAAGCACCACAGGTGTGGTACTCGTATGTGGACTCTTATCTAAGAAAGAATAAGTTTAAAAGAGGAGTATTGGATCACAGTATCTATATGAAAAATTCACAAAAGGATAAATTCTTGTTATTGGAATACGTGTATGATATAATATTTGGTGGAAGAAGGCATGGCTCAGTGGATGAATTTTCTAACCACATGAAATCAAAATTTGAAATGACCATGATTTGTGAAATCACATAATTTTTAAGGTTTCAAGAGATTTAGAAGAAGTATTACACTTTCATTTCTTAGGAAATGTATTCAAGAGATCTTCTGAAGAAATTCAATATGCACGATTCTAAACCAATGTCAACACTAATTGGTGTTGGAACAAAGATTGGGAATCATGAGGATGATACTTCCATAGATACCACCATGTACAGAAGAATCATTAAATCATATTGTACCTCACAATGACACGGTCTGATATTGTCTTTGCAACATGCCATGCATCCCACTTTCAGAGTAATCCAAAGGAAGAACATAAGGCAATAGTGAAAAGAATAATGATATATATTCAAGTTACACATAATTATGGGCTATAATTTTTTTTAGGAAGAGGTAGTGAACTATCCACCATTTCCGATATTGACTGGGCTGGAGATGTAGTAGATTAAAATTCTACTAGTGGTGGATCATTCCAGATTGGGAAGAAATGTGTCGGCTGATTAAAAAAGAAACAGGAAAGTAGATCTATTAGTACTTCCAATGCTGAATATATATCTTCTACTAAGGAATGAACTATGTTATTCTAGATGAAGAAGAAACTGAGTGACATAGGTGATGAGGTGAAACAACCAATGGTTATTTACTGTGATAACAAGAGTGCAACTGATCTTACGAAGAATCAGGTTCATCATTCTTGTATGAAACATATTGAGATCATATATATCATTATCAAGGATAAAATTGAATAAAGAGTGATAAAAAGCCATGTGTAAACTGATGAGTAAGGGGATAAAATTATGAAAAATCCAATGTCAGTGATAGTGTTTGAGAAACATTAGTTGAACCGTGGTGTTCAGCCACCTACCAGTGCATAAGGAGGTTACGAGATTCCCCTCTCCCCAATTTGTTTAACTATGATAATCTATTTTTTGAAGTTTTGTAGATTTATGGGGGAGATACTATCTAGGGGAGTGTGTTCCAAGTTCTAAAATGTTAAAATACCGGTCTTCGATTTTATTTCAAATGGGGGAGAATGGATAAATTCAATATTGGAGATATATTTTTTTGAATTAAAGAAAAATATCGAGCTAAAACAATGATGGTGGAAAAAAGAACATAATTATAACTCAATTCATGTCCTCTCTATTGTTTTCAACACTGGGAATTGCTAACGTAGACTTATAGTGGTGGCTGAGTTATTGCTTGATGATTCTGGTCTTGATCGTGGTAGGAACATTAGTGAATTTATATCTTGATTTATAATAAAACCAATGGGGGAAATTGTTGAAACCAATGATGTCTTTTTATAATAATGGAGTGTGGTTTATCTTTGTTTTAAATCTAAACATTTATGAATAGAGAGTTTTTAAGAAATGAGGTCATACAATTGAGGATGAAAACAATCTTAAAGGGGGCACAGGTTCCCAGTGTTGGCCATATTTTTGGGACACAAAAATTGAGAGTTTGGTAACTGTTTACATCAATGGTATGTGGTGAATGATGGTGGTACGTGGTGAAGGCTATAAGTAGGTGATGAAGGCCCATAGTACAAAATTAAGGTCAACGGTACACGGTGAAGGTGCACGTTATCTGGTAAAGGCTTGTGATATGTGGAATGGTGCGTAGAACAGGAAACAGTTCATTGAAATGGTACACGGTGAAGGCGTGTGGTTCATGATATATTGAATAAAATGGTTCATAGAAATGGTACACGGTGAAGAGATGAAATACACAGACCAACAAACATGTGGTACATGGAAGGTTTATGGTACATGATGACAGTTCACAATATAGAGGATCGCAGTACGTGTTGTAGGCTGTCAGCACACAGATGGAGTTCCGATTGTCCCACATTGAAAATTCGGGTAAATCATATTACTGAAATTTATGGAGTTACATTCCTATTTAAGGAATAGTAATCCCTTTTGGTAGATGATGAGATTTTAGAATAAAATTTCATGCGGAAAAACAGAGAAGTCCAATGTGGTTCACAGAGGAGAGAACGGTACGCAGAGAGACTCATTCGCATAAGGAAAATAGTTCACGGAAGAGTGTGTGGTTCGTGTAGGAAGCTATCACAGTACACAGTGGATCAAAGATGTACAAGGAGTAGGATGATATGTAGAGGGGTGTAGCATTACAGAGATTAGGGCAGAACATGGAGTAGAATAATTCACAGAGAAGCTGGATGGTATGTAGAGGAGATGGATGGTATGCAAAAACAACTGTGGTATGTGGACAAAACAACAGTACGCGGAACACCCAAGGAAGCCTATAATTGGGCAAATAAGTTTACAAAATTAATCTTCATAACATATTAGTGTACGGGAAAATAAATTACCTTTGTTTGTGATTATCAGAATTCAATAGAGAATCAATTTACAGTTGAGGATACATGATTTGATGTTAAACCATTGAAGTGATCTTCAATTCAATAAATGGAATGAAAATTCATTCAATGTAGTGAGCATGGGGTAGTTATCGGATGTTATCTGAGGGACACAATGTACCATCCCTAATACCTTGTGAAGGTAGTGTTCTTGGCATAGAGTGACTTTGCTAAAAACTTTTAATCCACAACTAGTGAAGATTAGAGGTTTTCTTACAACTAATAGATTGTCAGTGTATGCTCCTTGGATGTATCCCTTAGTGGTGAAATAAGTAAAATTGTGGTGTCATTTCATTGAATTTTATTGTTTATTTTCGCCACATCCTCTTTAGATAGGTTTAACTGGTTCCTACCAACATGGTAACAAGATCAATCTGTTTAAAAGAAATAGTTTACATCCTGATTCACCCCTCCCCTCTCTGGGTTTTCTGAGGTCCTTAAAAACTATATTATTATATTACTATAATGTCAGAAGTATCAATAAAATTAATTTAGCATGTTATATATGTAGAGACCCAAATCTTAACATAAATGGACAGTACATTACTTTTTCAGAATACTTAATACATAACAAATACAGACACACAAGGACCATAATAGTTTAGTGTCTTTGGAAACACGGAATTTAATCTTCTAATCATGGTGGAAGATCTTCAACTTCTCCCATAAAGATTGTCCTCTTTTTTTCTTACCTAAAACCTTCCTTTATATTTTGTAGGAAAGAAAACATAAAAAGGGTGAGCTCAAATTCTCGGTAAGGGTAAGCATATAAAACATAAAACAATCCATAAACATTTGAATGCAGAAGCATGAACATAAAATCTAAACATCAAAATCATGATAAAAGGCATAAATATTGGAAGTACGTAAGGCATATATCCTAAAGGAACATTAATATTGATAAAATAGCATGGGAATAAATCATGTAATTGTGGAAACCATTAAACACTTGTTATTATTTCCATAGTATCCAAGGCATTACTTCCAAGACCATCTTAGTGGAAAAGTCCATTTCTGAATCTAGTTCACTCCTCATTCCAGTCCTGTATCACTGAATCGGATTAACTTACCATTCCAGCCATGTCTATCTCATGAGATATAAATCATTAACCAATGCATTTAAGGGATATATAGGTCCCACCCATCTCATAATGAAATCATTCGTACTTGTGCCACAACATAAACATAAATCATTCATCATAACCCAAAGAATAAAAATGGGTTTCATAAACATCATTCCATCATAAGATAATCCATATAAAACAATTGCATATCAATTCATCATAAGAATAGTGAAACCAGGTAAATCATAGAGACATTATACTTGTAACATACACATATGAAATAATGTCATCTTAGATGAAAACAATGGGTTAGATAAATCACTTGAAATGAATTCATGAGGAAAATATCCATTCTTCTTCAAAATCATTTTATTTTCACAAAATTCCACACAATTTTAAAATAATAGGATTTTATTGAAAATAACCTTGAAATCTTGTAGAGTAGACTTCATGAAAATAAGGTGTTATAAAACTACAAAAATCCGTTCATGTCGTATACGTTAAAAAACATTCTCCTTCTACTTTTGTCGGAAAAGTCAAAAAGTTCCTCGTGTGGTAAAAAAAGTAAGATTCATTTCAAAACATGTGGTAAATTTTGAAAATAGGTAAAAAGGACTTTAAACATACATGAAAACATTTTTATAAAACAAGGACATGAATGATAAATATAACCCAAGTAAATACTTATGAATAACAATCTCGGATAAGAATTAGATTGGAATAGTTATCCCTTACCTTATGTCTGATATGCTTCGTACGTATCCTAACCTCCGGTATAATGATTTAAATAATGTCATTGACTTATTAAAGAATCATATTCATTGTTATTATGTCATAAATGGTTCACTTATGACTTTATATTACCCGTTCTTTTGTAAATTCCATGTTAAAGCAGTGTTTTGGGTAAAATCGTTTTATTTATCGTACGTGTTTGGACTTGTTACTCTTGATATTATTACATATATCCTGATTTAATTAATTTCAGAATATAAAACATGATTGATATATAATATATATTTATTATATACATATATATATGATAGATCGATAAATGGAATGAAATACAGCGTTCATGGAGACGGTAGGTCGTACGTACGCATGAACGCTGTTTTCGTTTCCTTGTTGAATTGAATGGAATTAAGTAGATGAAATAAATATATATATACATAAATCCAGTATCATTATTTTTTCATATATATCATGATTACTTATTATATATACTTTATAATATTTCATGAAGGGTTAACATGGAGAATGAATCTCATCGCGTCGTGGAGACGGTAGTCCGTACGTACGCACGAGCGATGATATCATTCCCATATTTATTGAATGGAATTGGAGTGGATGATATAATATATTAGAATCCGTATGATGTTATAATAATCATATATTGTCATTATTTACACCATTATACCCATCCACGTAAGGTGGTGGTGGAAAAACTGATTACACCACGGCGTGGAGACGGTATTCCGTACGTACGCACACGCGGGGATTTCGTTTTCTGTAGTATGGATAGAAGGTGAAATAGGTTTGTTTAATATTTATAATAACATATAACTATTTAATTAATACTGATGTTATTACTTTATAATGAAACAACTAAATAAGAGGAAGTAGAAGAAGAACAAAACTTGAAAGAATCAGATGAAGAGATTACCTCTTCTTCGACGCACCTCCTTTAAGATGCCTCTAATGGAAGTAGAGTTGGTCTTTTGAGAAGAAAAGAACCTCCAGAATGTTTCTAGGGAAGTTTAGAAGAGAAATGGGCAGGGTTTGGCAGAGTTTCAAGGCTCAAAAATATGTGAATAGAAGAGGGAAGGGGTGCCCTTTTTATAAGGGAGGAGAGGGGCACCTTTGGAAAAACATAAAATATTATTTTATAATAAAGTCATATTCCATTTATAATAGCACCAAATTGATTTATTTTGATACTAAAGTGGGGATGAGTCAGAATCCTCTCAACCAATACGATTTAGACAAGTTTAGGTTACTATTTTAACCTTATCATTTAAATTTAACTCTATGTTAAATAATTTTAATTTTACCATTTCTTCTTGTTTTCTTACACTATATGGTTAATTAACTTACTATAACAATCCAAAAGAACCCCAATTGGTTCATTATTAATATATATATCTTTATCTATGTCATTTGTATGACGTTATATTTTTAGGAATTAAATAACAATTAATAATATAATATATGTTTTAAAAACTATTTTTTTTCAATTTTGACACTATTTGGTAATTGATTTTTGTAGAAATCATAACAGCATGATTAGTTAGAAAAAAGTTTATTAAATCAATACTAACATGTCATATTATCCTAGAAAATTAGTTTTATTCATAAAAAGTTTTAAATTACATTTATTTGGGTATTTATAATATCAATTATTTTATTATTTTATTATTTTATTATTTAGGTAATTACTCCATCACCATTGTGTCATAAATAACTTAAATTATTTAATGTCTAAAAATTATAAATAAAATAACATTAGGTATGAAATATTATTATCTTTCTAATGAATATTTATAGTTGATTTTATCTTATGTATAACCCAAAATAAAAATGAATTATTTATTAAACTTTGATTTTATCCATTTTAACCCTTCTTAAAATAAATTAATAATAAATGTCCTAATCAAATCCAAGTGGACCTAAATTGTCATATTTCATTCCTAAGGTTGTTTTTGGTCGAATTACACTTATCCAATAGAATTAGGACGTGTGTTAGGGTAATAATAATATCAATTTTTACCTTTAATTACCCTATTTACTTTTAACCGTGGTAAAAAAAGTAAAAAGTTACTATTCACCAAAAATTATTTTCATCTTATTGAACGACATTTTTGTCCTTGATATTAATCGTGTCTCTCAGATTTTATAAATTCAACTCACAGAAGCGGTAAAATTATGTTTTATGTGAATTTCCAAATTCTCCTAGGAGGTGGGTAAAAACTGTGAAAAGTTCAATAAAATTTCTATATATCTAAAATTATTATAAAATGACTATAATAAATTACATTTGAATTATATAGGTATTATGTGTCAATTTTTACCTAAAATAAATTTAAATAAAATATATAATTATTTAAATAAAATGTCGGTTTTAAAATAGTAACCCAGTGTTTTCACTATTCATCAAAAATTGAAAGTTTTCAGAAAAATACCAAAATTTCACCCTAGGAGAATTTCGATATTACGAATCCAAAATTGAAGTCCATTTTGAAAGATAAAATTTATAAAATATCAAAAAGTGGGTATTACTATTCATAATGGATAGTTTATAATAATATTATAATAATATCTCGTTTAGTGAAACTCGGTATTGCGTTCTACACACGCAATCGAGGAAGGTCGGGATTGCGTGTATTGCAAGACAAGCCCAGGATGCATGTAGTACAAGCTCCTTTTGGTGTAGCGTACAACACAAGATATCAATAAAATTTAAAAATAATATTTTTTGTAAAATCTCGGGTTGTTACATTCTACCCTCCTTAAAATGAATTTCGCCCTCAAAATTCATCGGTGTTATAAATGGTTTACTACTCAAAAGTTTCTTTAATAGAAACCCACATCATAAAAAATAATACCAAAATAAATCTTTAAATTATAAAGTATGAAACGTAAAGGTTACCCAAATTAACTAATCACTGGGTTTCCACATAAGAGAACATATGTGAAAATATGTATATGGAGGAGAAATCTAACCATCATGTTTTGATGGACAGTGGTAGAGATCATGGCTATGAAAAAACCAACAATCACAAAGACATATATTTGTGATGATCTAAGGTACCATCTGATTCATCGGATATAAGGGAACTAGTACAACATTTTTGGTTTTTAAGATCATTTCCCTAAAGTTGAAGAAATTAGAATTAGAAGAAATACTTTCTTGATTTTGGTACAGTATCTCCTTTGGTCGTTCCTTAGACAATTTTCACTTAATATCATAAAGAAATAAAGTTGAATTTGTCGTTCGTGAAGTGTTAGCAGACCATGTGATAGAATGATGGGTCATTCCATCTGTCTTAAACAAAAGGTTAGAAAAAGTTATCAAAAATACATAATTCCATCTATAGTGAGATTAAACATATATGGTTCCTAAAATGGACATATAATTCATATAACATACTGCTTAATATAATAAAACCGGTTTCTACTAAACAGGGACTTCATGTAAGCCAGTGGTAGGGAATAAAGGCATTCCGCACTTCAGTTGTGGGTTCGATTCCCACAGCCTTGTCTGACGCGATGGGTTGTCGCCCGTCCTGCAGGTTGTCATTTTTCTAAAACTACATCATCATAACATTCCATGAAAAATATAGAAAAAAAATTTCTATCCTTAAACAATTCTACTTGATGTCCAACTTAATCCATTCCAACCTTTAATCTTATCGAAAATACTTATGTCCAATCTCATAGTGTAAATAAAATGATTACTTGAGAGGTCACATAACAAGTATGTGAATACCATCATTTATCCCGCATATATCATACGATGTATCTTTTTGGTGACATTCCAAACATTCGAATGCCTTAATAATGTATTCTTTTAAAAAGGTAATACCAATTGAACCTTAGTGAAAATATTAATGTTGTCAAAAGATAACTCTTTCAACATACCAAAATCCCAAAATTTCTATATACCCAAACAATGATATAACTTTTTCCTTATATCAGTCATGAGCTCATTAATACTATCAAAAATCTCATTATCTCTTTATCCCTTCATTATGCGCATATAACCTACTTTCCAAAAATATCTGAACAACCTTTCATGGTTATCAGTACAATTCAAAATATACTTTCAAATACATTAGGAAAAACAATAGTGTAACAATCCTTATATGTGCCTTTATTCCATATTACCATTACCTATACAACATAACTCTTGATAAACGTAAATCATTCCACTACCTTCTTAATCCATTGACCAAGATTCAACAATTATTTCATCTCACATATCATTTTTAGTCTCTTCATCATCATCAACATAAATACTACCCATACATCCATGCTGATTCTCTTCATGAGATTTTCCCTTAGGGCATTGGTCTACATAATGCCCGTACATTCCACATTTAAAACATTTAACAATTGTTGATGTCTTAGCAATACCATTATCCTTGTCCATGGTATTAACAGATCCTTTTCCTTTGCAATTACTAGCTTTGTGTCCTTCTTTTCCACAACCAAAGCATCTTCCAGTTCCTTTGAAACATTCTCCTTGATGTCTGTTCCCACATGATTCACATGAGGAAAATTGAACTTTATTTCCAATATGATCATCATGAAACTCTTTCTTTCTCTTATTAACGGAGTCAAGAAACTTACCAAAGTTGAGATTAATGATCATATTATGAGATTGATGATTAGGCATAATAACGATGTTTTTCCTTCCAAATCTCATTTCATTTTCTTGATCATGAAAATTATCATTCCATTGTCCATCATATTCTCCATTAACATGAATCTTCTGGGTTCCAGACATTTTCTAAAACCCAAAAAGAATAGAGTAAGAGGCATAAATCATAATCAAGGGGGATTAACAAAAAAATCTAACATCTTAGGTTAAATTCTAATATCATTACCATAATTCTAGGATTATAACCTATACTTATACTTAATCTTAGGGACATCCCTAGACATACCATAGAAATATCTCTAGGGATCTCACTAAAGTTCTCTCATCCTAGTTTCCAAATGTTATCTAAACCTTTCCTTTGATACCAACTGTAGAGACCCAAATCTTGATGTACATGGACATTACATTACTTTTGAGGAATACTTAATACATAACAATCACAGACACACAAGGACCGTAATAGTTTATTGTCTTTGGTAACTCGGAATTTAATATTCTAATCGTGGTGAATGATATTCAACATCTCCCATAAAGATCTTCCCCTTTTGTTTCCTTACCTAAAACCTTTCTTTATATCCTGGTGAAAATAAAACATAAAAACGGTGAGCTGAAATGCTCAGTAAGGGTAAGAATATAGAACATAAAACAATCTATAATCATTTCAATGCAGGAGCTTGAACATAAAATCTAAACATCAAAATCTTGGGCAAAGACATAAATCTTGGAAGTACGTAAGGCATATATCATAATGGAACATCAATATTGATCAAATAGCATGGGAATAAATCATCTAATTTTGGAACCCATTCAGAACTTGTTATGATTTCCATAGTAGCCAAGGCATTGCTGCCAAGACCATCTTAGTGGAAAAAGTCACTTTCTGAATCGAGTTCACTCCTCGTTCTAGTCCTGTATCACTAAACAGGATCAAATTATCATTCCATCCATGTCTATCTCATGAGATATAAATCTTTACCAAATGAATTTGATGGAGATATAGGTACCACCCATCTTATAATGAAATCATTCTTACTTGTGCCACAACATAAAAATAAATCATTCATCATAACCCAAAGAATAAAAATGGGTTTCATAAACATCATTCCATCATAACATAATCCATATAAAACAAATGGATATCATTTAATCATAAGAAAAGTGAAACCATGTAAATCATAGATACATTACACTTGAAACATACACATATGAAATAATTTCGTCCTAGATGGAAAAATGGTTTGCATAAAACACTTGAAATGAATTCTTGAGGAAAATATCCATTCTTCTTCAAAATCATTTTCTTTTCACAAAATGACACACAATTTTAAAAGAAAATGATTTTATTGAAAATGGCCATGAAATATTGTAGAGTAAACTTCATGAAAATAAGGAGTTATGAAACTGTAAAAATATGTTCATGCCGTATAAGTTAAAAAACATTCTCCTTATACTATTGTCGGAAAAGTCAAAAAGTTCCTCATGTGGTAAATAAAAGTAAGATTCCTTTCATAAAATGTGCTAAATTTTGAAAATAGGAAAAAATTACTTTAAAAATACATGAAAAAAGTTTTATAAAACATGGACATGGATATAAATATAACCCCAGTAAATACTTATGAATAACAATCTCGGATAAGAATGAGATTGGTATAGTTATCCCTTACCTTAGGTCTGATATGCTTCGTACGTATCCTAATCTCCTATATAATGATTTAAATAATGTAATTGACTTATTACGTAATCATATTCATTGTTATGATGTCATAAATGGTTCACTTATGACTTTATATTACCCGTTCATTTGTAAATTCCATGTTAAAGCATCATTTTGGGTAAAATCGTTTTATTTATCGTACGTGTTTGGACATGTTGTTCTTGATATTATAACTTATATCTTGATTTACTTAATTCCAGAATATAAGACATGATTTATATGAATATATATTTAGTATATACATATATATATGATAGATCGATAAATGGAATGAAATACACCGTTCATGGAGACGGTAGGCTATACGTACCCATGAACGCTGTTTTCGTTTCCTTATTGAATTGAATGGAATTAAGTAGATGAAATAAATATATATATATATATACACATAAATCCAGTATCATTATTATGTCATATATTTCATTATTACTTATTATATATACTTTATAATCATTCATGAATGGTTAACATGGAAAATGAATCTCATCGCGTCGTGGACACGGTAGTCCGTACGTACGCACGAGCGATGATATCATTCCCATATTTATTGAATGGAATTGGAGTCGATGATATAATATATTAGAATCAGTATGATATTATAATAATCATATATTTTCATTCTTTACACCATTATACCCATCCAAGTAAGGTGGTGGTGCAAAAGATGATTACACCACCGCGTGGAGACGGTATTCTGTACGTACGCACGAGCGCTGATTTCATTTTCTGTAGGATGGATAGAAGGTAAAATAGGGTCATTTCATATTTATAATAACATATCAGTATTTAAGTAATACTGATGTTATTACATTATAATTAAACATCTAAATAAGAGGAAGTAGAAGAAGAAAGAAACTTGAAAGAATCAGAAGAAGAGATTGCCTCTTCTTCGACGCACCTCCTTTAAGCTTCCTCTTATGGAAGTAGAGTTGGTATTTTGAGAAGACCAGAACCTCCTTAATGTTTCTAGGGAAGTGTATAAGATAAATGGGAAGGGTTTGTCCGAGATTCAAGGCTCAAAATGGTGTGAAGAAAAGAGGGAACGGGTGCCCTTTTTATAAGGGATGAGAGGGGAACCTTTGGAAAAACATAAAATATTATTTTATAATAAAGTCATATTCGGTTTATAATAGCTCCGAATTGATTTATTTTGAATATAAAGTGGGTATGGGTCCCAATACTCTCAAAAAATAGGATTTAGACAAGTTTAGTTTACTATTTTAACCTTATCTTTTAAATTTAACTATAAGTTATATAATTTTACTTTTACAGTGTCTTCTTGTTTTCTTACACTATATGGTTAATTAACAAATTATAAAAATCCAAAATAACCCCAAGTGGTTAATTATTAATATATATATACTTATATAAGTCATTGGACCGAACCATATATTTTTGTGAATTAAATAACAATTAATAATATAATATTTGTTTTAAAAACTAATTTATGTCAGTTTTGACACTATTTGGTAATTGATTTTTTTGAAAATCATAAAAGCATGATTAGTTCTAACAAAGTTAATTAACTCAATACTAAAATGTCATATTAACCTATAAAATTATTTTAATTCATAAAAAGTATCAAATTACATTTATTTGGGTATTTATAATATCAATTAGTTTAATATATCATTATTTAGGTAATTACTACATCACCATTGTGTCATAAATAACATAAATTATTTAATGTATAAAAATTATAAATAAAATCCCATTAGGTAGGAAATATTTCTAGCTTTATAATTAATATTTATTGATGAATTTATTTCATGTATAACCATATATAAAAATGAATTAGTTATTAAAGTTTGATTTTAACTATTTTAACCCATCTTTAAATAAATTAATAATAAATGTCCTAATCTAATCCAAGTGGACCTAAATGGCCATATTTTATTCCTAAGGTTGTTTTTGGTCGAAGTAAACTTATCCAATAGAATTTTTACATGTGTTAGGGTAATAATAATATCATCTTTACCCTTAATTTCCCTATTTACTTTTAACCGTGGTAAAAAAAGAAAAAAGTAACTATTCACCAAAAATTATTTTCATCTCATTGAACCACATTTTAGTCCATGATATTAACCATCTCTATAGGAGTTTTGAAATTACAATCATAGAAGTGGTAAAATTATGTTTTATGTAAATTTCCAAATTATCCTAGGAGGTGGGTAAAAGACGGTGAAAATTTCAATAAAATTTTTATATAACTAAAATTATTATAAAATGACTACAATGAATTAAATTGAACTTATATAGGTATTATGTATCAATTTTTAACTAAAATAAATTTAAATAATATAAATAATTATTTAAATAAAAAGTCGGTTTTTAAATAGCAACCTAGTGTTTTAACTATTCATCAAAAATTGAAAGTTTTAAGAAAAATACCAAAATTTCACCCTAGGCTAATTTCGATATTTCGAATCCAAAAAATGAAGTCCATTTTGAAAGATAAAATTTATAAAATATGAAAAAGTGGGTCTTACTATTCATAGAGGCTAGTTCATAATAATATTATAATAGTATCTCGTTTAGTGAAACTCGGTATTTCATACTACGCACGCTATCGAGGAAAGTCGTGATTATGTGTAATGCAAGCCAAGCCATGGATTCGTGTAGTAAAAGATCCTTTTGGTGTTGCGTACATCACAAAAAATCAATAAAATTTAAAAATATTATTTTTCATAAAATCTCGGGGTTTTACAACGTATCCCAAATTATATTTATTTTAATATTTTTAATAATCATTATTTGATATCATCATTAATAAAATAATTAGTTCAATTATTTTTGGCAATTATTTAATATACTTATTTGTTTTTTAAAAATTAAAAATTAAATACTATAATAAAGATAAATTTAATATATTTCATGAGAATATATATAGACTAATTTATCTATCATAAAATGTAACAAAAAAAATTTATTATTATTAAAGTATGAATGTACAACTTTAAAATTACTATAAATAATATAATATAAAGGTTATAATCTATTCTATAGGGCTCCCAATGGTCACAAGCTTTTCCATAAGAAGATTTTTGTCGAGATATACTCTACCAATATGATTTGGTCATGTTTTTGGAACTTTTTTGTGGTTATTAGGATTTTAATAAAAACGGTTTCATTGATTTATCATCAATTAATTAATTTTTACATCGTCAAAAAATTAGATATTAAGGTAATTATTTATCTTCTAAAAATTAAAAATAAATTAAAATAATTTAGTTAATGATTATATCCTTACATGGACTATTGTTTTTCAAAGATACCACCTGGTAATCTGTATATTAAAATTATAATACTTTTAAGAAATGTTAGTTTGTCATGTTGTCACATTTATTAGTTTTGTTAATATCTATGTCATTTTCATTGTCATGTGGACATTAAATGACTAATATTTTAACCAAGGATCTAAAAGGTAGAATAATATTCTTCAAATAGTATTTTTTAATGTTTTTTTATAATTTTATTTCCTTATAATATTATTTTTTACACTAATTTACCCGATTTACCTTTAACTCTATTAAATAAAAATTACCATAGTTATTATTAATTATATAAAAAAAATAAAATTAACATATTAACATAATTTGGACCCATTGATTAAAAAAATTTATTCAATTTTTAAAAATTCCAAAAAAATAATTCTTAGTCATTAATTTAAAATTATTATCATTGTCAGAACGAAAAATGGGGTTTTTTAACTTAAAAATTATAAAATATTCAAACGTTTTTACCTAGGAATTCAACATAAAATTAATGAAAATTAATTAAATTTTATTAAATTATAATAATATATTATATTTACATATAAATCAATTCAATAATATAATATAACCGTACAAATTATTTCAACTAAAAGAGTTGTTTTCAATTAAAATTTGTTGTATTTTTACGGTTCATCAAAATATAAAAGCTGCTAGAAAAATATAGAAAATTAATCCAAAGTAATATTTTATATACCTTTAACAAATAAAAATTTTGTTTTATTAAATTTAATTTATAAAAATTTCAAAAAATAGATTTAAAATGGGTGCGCCATCAAAAGGTGGCAAAATTGCATTTCATTTGAAAAAGAAGCTTTTATAGAAAAAATTGAATTTGTTCTTATATCATGTTTGATGTTATATAAAATTTAAAAGGTAGTTAATACTATTCATAATAGATATTTTATATCTCATTAAATAATAATATTTCAATAATATATTGCTGTTTAGTGAAACTCAGTATTGCATACAACACAAGCTATCGAAGAAGGTTGATCTTCTGTGTAACACAAGCCTTATATGGTGTTACATATAATACAAGCTAATACGATGTTGTGTATTACGCAAACTAATATTTTTGTAGTGTACAACAGAGAATGTTGAAAAAATTAAAAGGCATATTTATCATAAAATCATGGGCTTTTACATTCTATCCACATAAAATGAATTTCTTCCATGAAATTTGTCGAGAATATAAAAGTTTTACTATTTGAATGTTTTTTATAGAAATCCACATCGTAAAAAGGAATAATACTACATAATTTTAGAAATATAATGTTATAATAATAATGGTTAACTAAAATAACTCAACACTAGGTTTCCACATCGGAGAATGTAGGTGGGATGGGAAAACATAGATATAGAAGAGATATCTAACCATCTTGTTTTGATGGATATTTGTAGAGAACACAGTTTGGAGAAATTTAACAACCGTATATTCATAAATAGGAAATGACAGAAGGGTCCATCTAAATCATAAAATAAGAAAGTACTATGAAAACATTTTTGTTTTTCAAGATCGTTTTCCTAAAGTTGAAGAACATGATAAAATGTACTTACATGATTCCAGTACAATATCATCATTTGTTGTTCCTTCAAAAAATTTCAATTCATCTCTAATTCAATGAAATGAAGTTGAAATTTTCATTCCTAAACTGTTAGCAGATCATGTGATTCATAAATTGAGTGATTGGTTGTTCCAACTATCTTTATCACTCAAAGGTTAGCACAAGTTATCAAATATACATAAGTCCATCTATGGTGAGATTAATCATATATCATTCCAAAAATAGACTTATACTTCATCTATCAAACTGATTAAATAAAATAAAACTAATTTATAATAACTAGGGATTTCTCGTAGGCTAGTGGTAGGTGATAATGTCCTCTCTCACTTCATTTGTGGCTTCGATTCCCACAACAGTTTCAGACGCGATGGGTTGTCTCCCATCCTACGGGTTGTCATTTTTCAAAAACTATACTTTTATTACCTTCCATAAATAATATAAAAATTTTTTAGAGATAAATAATACTATCTGATGTCTAACTTAATATATTCCAATGTTTAGGTTTATTCAAAATACATATGTCCAATCTCACAGCAAAAAAAAAACACTTACAAGAAAGGCCATATAACAAGCATGTGAATACCTTTATTTATCAGAAATATATCTTAACATATATCTTGTTGGTCACATTCCAAATATTTGAAATAATTTGTCATGGATTCCCTTTAGTTATAGTAATATCATAAATTACAAAATATCCTTATTGAGAGCATGCATGTTTCCTTATTCCAAAACTTATTGGATATATTTCTTAAGTTCTGAAAATTTGTATACTTCACCCATGATAGTATAACCCTGTTGTTGAAAAATCCATAATTAGTTCTCAAAAAATTAGCATCATCCAATTTACTTACTAGTATCCAACATATCTTTACCCAAACAGTATTACCTTAACATATGGAACATGATAAGGGTTATATTTCCCTTAATCGTGTGTTCTCTAAGTATATAACATCACCATTAAATCACCTTTTTTCCTACTTAGAACTATTAAACATATCCATTCCAATCCATAATAAAAAACGTATACTGAAAACATAATATTTCAATTCTGATACATATACACCTCAATCATTTAACATTATTCTAAAACCCTTACTTAGGATTCATTATCTTCATCTTTTCTATAATATTAAACATGTCGTAAGGTTTCTCAACATCAAGATTCTTAGGTTTAATGTAAATAATTCTCGAAGAACAACACATACCATTCACATGTTTTATTTAAATCTCTTTATCCTGAATAGTATAACCAATTCTCATACCATTTTCATGGTTCTCTTCATGATATTTCAACTTAGAAAATTGATCTTCACTATTCCCATAATTTCCACATCGGAAACTATGTTCTATTTAGTTGTGGTTATTAACTAGGACTAGAAATAAAAGTGTTAGAAATACATATCCGAGATTTAGAAACACATAGGTAATGTAAATTACTTATTGTATTTAAATCTATGATATCTTAGGTTTTCTGAAAGGTTATTCAGGATCATCAAAAAAAATCAAGTATTGTAACCTATACTTGACTTATCCCGTGGAAATCCCTAGACATATCTTAGAAATATATCTATGGATCGGACTAATGTTTTTGCATCATATTGTTCAATGGTTTATTAACCTTCATTCTGATACCAAAAATAACAAACCATGATTGATGTAAATAGAAATTACATTAATTCTATGGAATACATAATAAATTACAAAAATATATAACCAGTGGATATCTTAGTTTACTGTCTTGGGAAGCATAGAACATAATCTTCTATTTGGTGAAATATCTTTAACATCTCCCTTAAAGATCTTACAATTTTTTTCATACCTAAATCCTTTCTTTATATCATGTGGAGATGAAAAAATAAAAAGGGTGTGCTCAAATTCTCATTAAGTGTAAAAATTGAGAACATAAAAAAACCATAAACATAAAAATGTAAAAATGTGAACAGAAATTTTAAATATCAAAGTCATCATTCATGAAATAAATATTGGCAGTACCTAAGGAATAAATCAAAAAGGAACATTAAAAATGATAAAATAAATTTCTAATAAAACATGGAATTGTGGAAAATAAATAAGCACATAACCTGATTTCTATAGTTTCCCAGGAATTGATTCTAGGACTATAATTATGGACAAAGTCCTTTACTGAACTATGTTTAATTTCCATTCCATCCTCGTATTATTGAACCAGGTTTACTTTTCATTATATCCTTATATTACTAAATCAAATTTACTTGTCGTTCCATTATTTTCTATCTCATGAGATATAAATCGTTACCAAATTCATTGGCGGGAGATATTGGTCTCATCCATCTAATAATGAGCCCATTCATACGTGTTCCACAAAATCATAAATCATTTGTCATTACATAGCATATGAAATAAAATGGGTTCCTTAAAAATCATTCCATTATAATCCATATAAAATAATCTTATATCATAAAAAATAATTCCATCATAAATAAAATCAAATCAATGAAATAATAGAAACAAAAAACTTTGTCTTCATAGATGAAAAATAGTTTTGATAAAAAAACATGACCTTAATTCCTAAGGAAAATATCCTTTATTTTTCCAAAACACATTCTTTTTTCAAAATTCCACAATATTTTAAAGGAAAACAATTTAGTGGAAAATAATCTTGAAATCATATATAGGAAGATTCATGGAAATCAGGTGTCATGAAACCATAAAAATCCCTGCATACTGTATAAGCTGAAAACAACATTCTCCTCATACGTTTTCTTGAATGGTCAAAAAGTACCTCATATAATAATCAAAAAAAGATTCCTTCCATACCCTATAGTAAAAGATAAAAAAGGTTAAAAATGACTTTAAACATACATATAAGAATAGTAAAAAATTTATGATTTTTTCTTTAGAAAACATAGACATGGATGATAAATATACCCCTAGTAAATACTTACGTATAAACAATCTCAGATAAAAATGAGATTGCAAAATTATTTCATACCTTAGGTCATAATTCTTCCATAGGTTTCTGAAACTCTACTGTAGTGGGTTTAAACATGTTATTATCTTGTAACAGAAACATAATAATATTTATTATATCATATATTATTCACATCTGACTTTATATTTCCCATTCATTTATCAATTCCATGTTAAAACAACATTTTGGGTAATAATTGTTTTATTTATCACACTTGTTTCGACTTTTTATTTTTAATATTATTACATTGATCATTATTTACATACATACAAAATGTAAAAAATGACTTATATGTCATATATATTGAGTATATATGAATATATAATAGATAGATAAATGAAATGGAATACACCATTCATGGAGATAGTAGGTCAAATGTATGCATGAATGTTGTTTATGTCTCCTTATTTAATTAAATAGAAGTAAGTAAATGACATATATATATACATAAATCCAGTACAATTATTATGTCATATATTTTATGCTTTTATATTTTATATAATTTATAATCATTCATGAATGTTTAACATGGAGAAGGAATCTCATCGCGTTATGGAGGTGGTAGGTCGTACGTATACACAAGCGATGATATCATTCTCATAATTATTTAATCATATTTAATTGAATTGTAAACTATATTTCAGAATCAATATACTTTTATAATAATCATATATAGTTATTAAATACATTTTTATTCCCATCCTTGTAAGGTGGCGGTGAAAAACAGATTACACCACGGCCTGGATACAGTAAGTCATATGTACGCACGTGTGGTGATTTCCTTTTTTCATAGGATTGATAGAAAGTGGAATATTGTTGTTTCATAATTATAATAGTATATATGTATTTAATTTCTTCTTGATTTATTATTCTATAATGAAACAACTCATGAAGTGTAAGTATAAGAAGAAAGAAATATGAAAGAATCAGTAGAGAAGTTTACCTCTTCTTTGACGTGCTTGCTTTAGATCTCCACTTAGTGGAGCTAGAGTTGGCCATTTTAGAAGAAAAAAACATAAATAATGTAACTAGGGATGTTTCGAAGAGGAATTTTTAGAGGATGGATGAAATTTAACTCTTAATGAGCTGTGGAGAAATGAGGTATGAGGTGTCCTTTTATAATTGGTGTGAGGGACAGTTTTGGGATTTCTGAAACTATTAATATATTATAATTTTAGAATCAATCCAAATACCTCAAAAATGAGATATATTAGATTCTAAGATATAATAATATTGTAATCTCATCAACCAGTACATTAGAGCAAGTTTCTATGTCCATTGAAACTTTATTGTTTCAATTGATCAAATAGTTATTCGATTTCATTTTAACTAGTGTAATGAAAATTTCAACACTAAATGGGTAACATATTTTCTTAGTTGATATAAATTATATCATAAATAAATTATTGAGAATTTTTTTACCATATAATAGTTATCTTATTTTTTGAAAAGTTTTATTATTTTTAAATAATTTAATAAAACAATATTTTGATAAACAAACATTAGTGTCAATTTTGACACAATTCAATTAATTGTATTTTTAAAATATCACGATAATTAGTTAACATTGAAACAACTATTTTATTATATTAGGATAATGTCAAGGGTTTCTATAAAATTAATTTTAAATATTTATTATCCCAAAATATATTTACTTTAATATTTTTAATAATATTTATTTGATATCTCCATTAATAAAATAATTACGAAAATGATATTGGGTAATTATTTAATATAATTATTTGTTCAGAAAAAATTAGAAAATAATAATATAATGATTATAAATTTAATATATTTAATTGGAGTATATTTAGTGGAATTTATCTACTATAAAACCAAACATTAAAAATATTATACTTATTATAGATTCAATGTGACAACTTTATCATTTCTTTAAATAAAATAATATAAAGGTCATAAGCTATTCAATATGGCTCCAATTGGTCCCTATCTTGAACATTGGATTATTATGGTAGACATATACTCAGAATATAAAATTTTTCATGTGATTTGACTTTTTAATGGTTATTAGGATTTTAATAAAAATTGATTCATTAATTTATCATCAATTAATAATTTTTTACATCATCAATGAATAATAATTTAGGGTAATTATTTATTTCCTAAAATTTAAAAATAAATTTACAAGATGTAGGTAATTATTTTATCTTTCCATGGAATAGTTATTTTCAAATATATCGCATGTTTATCCATATATTAAAATTTTTACTCGTTGGTGAAATGAGAGTTTGACATTTTGTCACTTTCATTTGTTTTATTAATATCTATGTCATTTTCAATATCATATGGACATTAGATTAATATTATTCAAACCTAATATGTTATGGGTTGAATAATATTCATTTAAAAGGATTTTGGTAGGTTTTTGGATAATTTTATTGTCCTTATAATATTATGTGTTACACTAATTTACCTGATTTACCTTTAACCATATTAAATAAAAATTACAGTAGTTACTACTCATAATATCATAACAAATTATTAAAATAATTTGGATCCATTGATTAAAAATATAGAATCCATTTTTCCAAATTCAGAAAAAATAAGTTGCATTAATTAATTTAAAATTAATCTCATTTTAAGAATGAAGAAACGCTTTTTTGTAAGAAAGTTAATACATTACAAAAGATTGAAATGTTTTTACAAATGAATTCAATGTAAAATTAATGAAAATGAATTAAATTAAATTAAATTATGTAAATATATTCAATTTATACAATAAAACCATTAAATAATATAATTTATCCATATAAATTATTTCTATGGAAAACGTTTTCTTTCAAATAATATTTTGCATTTTTTACTATTTATCAAAATCTCAATGTTAACAGAAAAATATCAAAAACACATCCAATGTAAAATTTTATATCCCTCATCCAACGAAAAATGTTACTTTGTCAAATTAAACTTAAAAAATTGTCAAACACTATATTTAAAATTTCTGTTCCATTAAAAGGCTGAAAAACTATATTTTTTTAAAAACATCTTTTATCTAAAAAATTGAATTCGTTCATATATCAAGTTCTAGAAAATACATAAGATTTTTTTAAGTGATATATAAAATACAAAATGTGGTTAGTAATTTTTATAATAGCTATTTGAGATCCCATTAAATAATAATATTTTAATTATATATCATTGTTTAGTGAAACTCGGTATTGCATCCAATGCAAGTTATCGAAGAAGGTCGCTCTTGTGTGTAACACAAGCAAAGTATAGTGTTGCATATACTGAACGATAATATGGTGCTATGTATAAATCAAACTAAAAATGGTGTATCTTACAACATAATACGTCAAGGAAATTAAAATGAATATATATCATAAAATATTTGGGTGTTATATTCCCCTTATTGTTGTCCTCCAAGAATGTCCTCCCAAATGTATACACTGGAAAAAATTTCTATGTAGTTGTAAATCCATCTATTTTAGAAGTCCTAAACATAATATCATTAACTTTTAAGTTTTTACCTCCAGGGAGGTCTTCTTTCAGCATTAAGATCCTCCCCTTTTTTACATCTTCCCAGAAATGCCCTCCCTATAGTATAAACTATTGAAATTCTACCTATATTTGAACATCGAGTGATGATGGTAGTCCTCACCATCATGGAATTCTATATCAAGGTCCTCCATTGAAAGGCATGTTATTTTAACAAGATGTTATGGATCATGTTATCTTCCACCCTAAGGGTCCAACCGAGTTTATAAACTTCAAAAATTCCCCCTATAGTCATACATTGATATATTATTCTAGTACATTCTATGATGAAATTCATTGTGAAGGTGCTTCCTATAGTGACACCTTATTTCACCAAGAAGGTCATTCCATTACATTCATCTTCCCTAATGGTCCTTCCCAGGAGATATGCGATAGATAATATCTATACAATAAGACAATGATCTATGATTGTATTTATCACCATGATCACATTCGTTGCAAAGGTCCTCCTCATAGTGAAAACTTATTTTAACAAGAAGGTACTCCTCATTCTGTGAAAAATACCAGAAATACCTCATATTTTGAGGAACTTTAAGATATTGGGCATGATATATTAGATACTCTATCAATAACAAGATACATCCTTTCCCATCCAAGATATGGCTTTGGAAAACACTCATCCTCTGAGCCACCCTTAGACTGTTATCATACAAATGAGAGCCCAAATAGCCCCACTACTTGAAAAAATACCATCAAGAAGTATCCATGTTGGCCCAATAAAGTTGAGGAGTATCTAAAATAAGAAAAAAAGGATATTATTCTCCTTAGAAGAAAATTTTCAAGGTATGATATTCCCATTATGTGTTTTTCTCATCAAATTATCAGTTTGAAATTCCATAGGAATTTTTAGAAGCATATATACACAATATCTTTATGAATCTCTAAAAAAATAACTTTCTATTTTAATATTAATACATTCCTTATGATGGGTATGTAGATAATGTAAAAATATTTTGAGATAGTCATCTCCCAATAAATTTAGAAGAAGTTCCTTCTACATGGATACCATGATCAAAGAGGCGACAAAATGATCTTTATTTATAATGAGTCTAGGAGATTCAAAAGTTCCATCATATAATCATCAACCCACTCTTGGTGTTCATATTTAGGATTGGGAGAAACTTGTATCTTTTCATTTTACCTCAGGCCCCATTCAGCACAACCCATTCGAAAAGACATCCTATAATATCGTTTTTCCAATATGGCTATTAAGAAAAATCAATTCTTAATAAAGATGACATACTAAAAAATAATAGTCCTTGAATAAGTCTTAAATGTGTATGTGATGGTGAGAGGAATCCAAAAAATGCTCCATAACCAATTAATAGATAACATTAACTAGTATTATTTCTTAAGGGAATATAATTATCATGTTCTACTAATGTCCTCATAAGAAATTATTTCATGTACAAACTCATAATTTTACCTATCTCACACTCGTACATGGATGCACTATATAATGAAAGAGGTGAAAATAGAAAAAAAAACACCATAGTATGGGATCACACCCAAAAAGTAGGACTGAGGAAATATTTAACACCAAATACACCTCTAGGACAGAAAATTTCATAATGTGGCTTGAAAACAAGAGAATAGTAGCAATCCCAACTCACCATGATGAGGATATGTTTACATCAACCACCCCTCAATGCTCTTTTACCATTTTTGTATGATGAAAAGTGAAACGGTATCTCAGTTAGTCCCATCTCATTACCCATTTCCCCCAAAAGTGAGGATTATGACCAAAATGAAAAGTTGTTCTCTCTGAGTCACCATTTTTGAAGAAGTTCAATAGTGATCAGGAAAGAAATGGAGAGGTCCTGTAAAAGATAAAAAACCAGATATCATTCAGTAACCACTATGATCAATACAATGCATTACACATTAGTGAACATTGTGGATGACAATAATACTGATGAAAAAAATCATGTGAATTAAAAATTGAATGTATAAGATGGTTCCATCTAGTATTTGGTACACACTTAGAATGGTGTTTTTCATGCTAGAAACTAGAGAATAATTATAAAATTTGGAAATACGTTGATCAACACAATGTTCCCTCCTTAGTTAATATCTGTCTCAAATAAATTAAATGTCATTTATGTCCCATGTCCTCCTCTCAATAAGAATGATATACCTATACATAAATAAATATTAACTCAGTATAAGGAAGAAATCAAGCAGTTAAGTCAAATCAATGTTGAGTTTCTCCAAAGAAGCATTCCTATCGAACATTCTCCCTTAGAAGATCCTAAACATACACTTACAACAGGTGTAACCTAGCCACAAGGGTTCATCCCAACAGTTAAAGTAAGGCTCAGACATCCTCCCTAATATTAATTTGATACCATCAGTCTACCTAGACCCTATCATGGACAGATATCAATAGTTCCATCCATTAAAGATACTACAAAAAATGTTTTGAAAAATACCAAAATGATATCTCCAGCTGAATATCAGCCCCAAATAGTGGTTAAACCATCTTTTCAGATCATGTCGATTTCTACAATGGTCAAACATTAGGTTAAAATGGTAGATCATCAAGGGATTATTTATTTTTTTCAAGTCAATGACATGAAAATTGAAATCCATGGTTGAGCAGTGAGCACCAGTGCAGCCAGAACTGAATCCTAACCCTGACTGGGTGAGTGACATGCCTCCACCACAAAACCTCATGAGTCATATATTAATGAAATTAAATGGCTCTATGGACTTGAAACAAAATTTTATGCACTATTCATCCCATAGTGATCCGATGATGGGAAATCTATAAACTAAGAAGTAGTGAAACATAGATGCATCGTGAAAACCTTTGTTGGGAGAGTCTTTGTATGGTACACAAATTTTCTCGCTTACTCAATTGTAGGATAAGAGATATTTGTTGGATTTTACTCATATGGTATTGATCAATGCTATAGAAGACAAAAATTTAGTGACCTCCTGGACTAAAAACATAGAGAAAATGAAATATTCTCATATTTCATTTCCATATGGATAGGTCAGACCTACTCCATGAACTGACTACTTCCCCAGTAGGATATTCTCACTGTCTATAATGATTACATTCATGAAAAGTTATGAATTTTTCTCATCCTAGTGAAATATAGAAATGGGTTTCAGTATTTAAACTCTATTTACCAAATAAACTAATACTCTATACAATTGACTAATATAAATTCCAATATGACCCCATCATCCCAAATAAAAAAGAAGGAAAGGAGGAGGAAGCATCTTTCACACTTAAAACACCCTCCTCACCTACTTCAACTCCAAATCCTAAATTGTATCCTAAATCACCCCTAATCATAAACCAAAACCCTCACCTTTATTAGATAAAAAGAGGGATCCCATGTGAAATCAATTCTATGAGTGAAAAGTGTAATTATTATCTGTTCCTAGATAACCAATTCTGTTGCTATTTTATTTCCATTTTGGATAATAACTTTCTCCACATACCAAATCCCAATGGTCTAACTATGTAGGTCATGATGACTGGTTGAATTACTTCCCCATTCACTAGATACTAGGACACAAAATTTATGAATTATTCTTCTTCAAACACATCCAATATAAAACAGTAGATTCTAGAAATGTAATATTGGGGGGGCACTAGTACAAGTAGAATATGTCTCCACCACTACCTCGATGGAAGGTGGTGAGTTAAAAGAAGTTATAATCAAGGTGTAATATAAGTTTTATATTTTTATGACTCAGAAGATAATCAATCGAACTCATGGTATTCTCCATTAGTAGTTGAAACAACAAACTATTCCCACTTCACTCAATCTAAAACACAAAATAATTAATTGATATCATAAACCATCAAAAACCATCCTTTAAAAATTTCATTTGACCAGAAAAACATTGAGAAATTTTTTGAAATTACCATGCTTCAATACCATTGTCATTTTTGACCTTCTCATATTTTATGCTCTTAAATCTGAGAGCATGGGAAGCACCCCGCTAAATGACCAAAACAAAAACTGTCTACCATGAAAATTACTCATTATAAGAGGTGTATATATTCAATTCTAATAATTTAATTCACTTAATAGATCCCTTCTATAATGATGAGTATGGATATGAACCCGAGTTTCTCTCACTAGAGTAGGGAACCATTGGAAAAGACCACATGAAATGAAGATTCCATGGAAGGTGCAGCCACGATAGTATCCAGACCTCTAGCCACACCTTTGCCTGATCATTCAATGTTATATGTACTCATGGAAGAATCCATCAGAATGTTCCCCAAGAATATAAAAATACACTTGAATCATCTAAAAACCACTCTAACCCTATCACTATGTAATATAAATTAAAAGAGGAAAGAGTGTCATATCACCCTCGGTGGGTAGGAAGACATGCCTCATCCCAACCCTTCATGAACAAGAGCACCTCCAACACCTATCCTCAGGAACAATACATATACATAAAATACTCAATCCCCTAAAGCACACATGAAGTAGCACCCAAACCCAGGGAAGAAAAGGGATTTAGACCAGGAATATGACATACTGAAATAGTTAGCCTTGGTACCAGCCAATCTATCAATCCTTGATGCTTTGAGTTTATCAAAATACCTTGGGGAAGAACTCATGGATGCTATTCTCATCCCCCAGGAGTTTCATGATGAGTTTGATACTATTGATATCTATCAAAAAATGATTAATACTATATAATTCAATGTAATCTCCTTCACTGATAAATATAATAATGTCTTTATATAGTGACACATCAGACCCTGGTATGTTTCTGGCAAGATAAATGGAGTTAATATGAAAAAATTCTTCATTGAAAATCAATCTAGAGTTAATCTCATTCCATTAAGAATATGTTTTCAACTAGTTTTCAATTAGGATAACCAAGATCCTTCCTCCATAACATTGCAGCACTATGACAACTTTTAGTTTAATCCATTTGGACAAATAAATCTCAAGGTTCAGTTTAGAGACCTTATTGCTGAATCGTAACTTCTAGTGGCTCAGTAAAACATGAACGTAAACATTTATCTTGGATGGTACTGGTGGATTCAATATGTAGAAATACCATCCTCATACCATTAATGTAACAAATACAGTATTAATAAATAAATGTTGTTAAACAATGATAAGGATATTTTTGAATCCTACATAGAACAATACATTTATGTTGGACTCTATTAGGAAAATGTGAAACTACCCTTAGTTGATGGTGTTTCTTAGGTCACCGCCCAAATGATCTAAAAATGATATCATCTGACCCATTTAAATAGTTCGTTGAAGAATATGTGTTACCCATCAATTATATCACACATATGGGTCCATGTTTGGATGTGTATTATGTGATCTTTATGATATCGGTCATGACCATGGATTCAAATAGTGTTGAAGAGTTTTTCGACTCCCCATACAATGTTCAAAGCTTGGATTAAAATTCCTTCTTTATATCCTCAGAGATCCAAGAAATTAATACCACGCTAATTGAGTTTGAAGAAATTATCTCATCACCCAAAGAAGATGAGAACACCTTTTCTCCATCCCCCAACTCTAGATAACTTATTCCACTAATTGATACCCCTATGGAATATGAGTAATACGTTGAGGAAGAGTAGGATGAATATGAGTACCTTTGGGATTCCACTACATCATTGAGGAGGGAATCTCCACCACCATTTATTGGATCATATAAATAATTCGTGGTAAATTAGAAGACTCATAACCCACCTTGATTATTTCATCAATTCCATCCAAAGAGAAATAGGCATATACCTCCTTCATGAAGTTGGATCAGGATGTATTTACATGAAAATACATAAACAATTCAATCCTTTATCCTATGTTTTCCACACACAACCTAGTCCTCTTATAGGACCATCGAGGAAATACCCAAGTATCTAGAAATATGATCCTGTCTCCTGATACAAAAATTAAGGCTGATGATGATGAGCTAATTAAAGAAAAATTCATTCGAGAATTACAATAAACCAAATAGATGGAAAATACCATCTTTGTTAAGAATAAGTATGGGGAAATCATATTCTGCATCAATTTCAAAGATCTGAACAAACACTGTATGAAGGATGAAATCCAATTCTTGATCATGGAACTATTTATTGATGCAACAACCAAATATCGGTCTCTCAATTTCATGGATATCTATTCATGATACAATCAAATCTGAATGTTCCACAAATATTAACAATCCATTGTTTTTAGGTCCTCATGGAGTATTTTACTATCAATTAATTCCTTTTACCTTGTAGAAATTCAGTTCTACATACCAACATTCTATAAATGGAATCTTAAAACCCTTTATAGGAAGGTTTTTTTAATGTTATGTTGATTAACTAGTGGTTAAGTATTTATAACTCTCTGACCACATTGTATATCACGGTACCATCTTCAATAAAATTTGATAAAATAGCATAAAAATGGTCCCCATAAGAGTTGTTTTCAATTTTACCTCCGTTAAATTTCTCTTCTTCATCACACTCTATAGTGTCATCAATGTTTACCCCAAGTAGAGAAATCCTACCCTTGACATATCACCTCCTCACAATCTAATATAGTTTAATGGACTTAAAGGACACTTAGCCTACATTCAGTTCTTCATAGAAAACATTTTATAAAAATATCTTCCTATCTTAGTAGTGAAAATATTTCTTATCAATGTAAATCCATTAATTTTTTATGTGACAACCATAGATTGATCAATGGGTGCCTTATTCACACAATAGAATGATGTCGGTAGGAAAAAAATAATTGTAATCTCAGTCATACAATTATTGATGTTGAGACTCATTATTCTGATATAGGGAATAACTATATGGTGATAATATTTTTTGTTCAAAAGATGAGGCACTACGTGAATCATCACAAGGTCCACTTGGTCTCTCGTAGTAGTCCACTAATACTCATCTTCAGTCATCTAATGTTCAATGAACTTCTATAATGGGTTTTATTCATCTTTTTCAAGTATGAAATATAGTTTATTCCATAGAAATTGGTCATAGCCATGTGTTAGAAAATTCTCTTGAAGATAACCACTCTGTAGAGTGAAATTCATTGGATACTGATCTTCCAGATGAAAACCAATTCTCTATTCAAAATGGACCTAGTTTAGGGATATATGTTTTGATAGTGAATCTAGAATTCCAACAAGTAAGAGGATGGAAGACCCCATTCTCAACATTGTGGGTATTAAATACAAGACCATATCTCCAGCGAAGGTACTCCTTCCTATTTTCAGAGGGGTGAATGAAAAATAAAGCAGAATATTTGGATCTCTTTGAAAGGATAGAGCTAGCACTTCAGTAACACATAAATCACATTTAGATGAATGGTGATTCCAAACATGTCATCACGCAGGTTAATGTCTGTTAAGATATCAACAGAGAAAAGTAAATCCACATACTATTCCACATCTGGGGACTAATGGGAGAATTTCCTTTTGAAAAAACATTAACTCATAACCCTCAATCATATAATCCCAAAGCTGATGCACTAAAGATAGAATACATAGCTCTATACAATCAAGATTATGATGAAATAGTCATCAGTATTGCACACTACAGAATGGCCTCACCTTTAGATCTGAAAAAAAGCAATAGGATGATGAGTTTAGCCCCATATCTAAACTCTATGGTCCTATAATCGGAAGTATGAAACCCACTGTGGACTACCTTCTTTTGGGATAGCTCCCATGATACCTTTGTTTTCTCTAGAATTGGGGATGACCTCGTTGATTGAAGGTTCAAACATTCCAATTTGTTTCCAACGGGTTTGTTCGTAGAAAAGGAAACATTCAATGATTCCATATACATTTAGACCTACTTTCCAAAGGTAGGTGCTCATTAGTTGTGGAATAATGAAGCTTAGGTATTTTTATTGGTCGAGAAGATGGGAGGTCGGACTCATCACACGTTTTTGAGCGGAATTATTGTCTACTCCGGGACTCTCTTTATAGATTTTAGTTATGTTCGTGAATCCTTATTACATTACCAGGTATAAAATGTGATTTCCTTTAAATCTGACAATAAATTATTGATATGAAGAAATTTAGAGAATCTTATATATGTATTCAAGGTTCTTCATCGATAGAGAATCATATTTATTTGTTAGAGATTCTTAGTTGATGGTATCCTTAAATACATAAAAGTCTCTTGGTCATTATGATGACCATTCCAGTTTTAAAGCCACTCAGTGGGGCACATGATGTTTATTGTCATTTAGGAGGACATGGATTATTTCAGAGTTGGGATCATACCCACGGATGGGATACCTACATATCCTTTGTTTTGGAAAAGATATCAGAAACCACGTAGTTTGAGTAAGGGAGTATGATGTTTATGCATGATTGATGGCTCAAAGAAAGATTTCATGATTAATTTTACACTCTATGCTCATGTGAGTCATGCTTGGTGTGAGAAACAAGAGGTATTGGTGAAACCAGATAGTTGTGCCATGAAAGATGCAATGATGTGGGGCTTATGTATATATAAATTACCAAATAGATGAGGATTAAGATTAACTCAGGGAAGAAATCCAAGAACAGGGTCCATAAAGGTATATGTGCTTCATAGAGATTTGGATTCTCTAATCTTAGGGCTTACTCTTAAGGAAGATGCCCAAGTTAGGAGGGGACTTATGATTGGGTTTTATTCTTAATAAGGAAGCGCAGATCAAAAGGAATTATGACTGGTTAAGAGAAATTAAGACTGGGGCTTCTTTCTAAGGAGGCGGCCCAGGTTAAAGGGGTTTGAATTTTAAGGGACTTGGGGCTTACTCTTTAAAAGGACGCCTAGGTTAAGGAGAATTATGACAGGGGATTACTCTTTAAAGGAGGCCTAGATTAATTAGAACTTTGGGATTACTCTTAAGGAGGATGCCAAAATTTGATATTGAGGATTACTCTTGAAAAGGAGGCCCAGGTTAAGAGAATTATGGTTGGGGCTTACTCCTGAGGAGGATGCCCATATTTGAGACTGCGGCTTACTATTCAAAAGGAGGCCCAAATTAATGGGAATTATGACTGGGGCATACTCCTGAAAAGGAGGCCCAGATTAAGAAAATTATGATTGGGGCTTACTCTGGAAAAGGAGCCCTAGATTAATGAGGACTTGGGGCTTACTCCTAATGAGGATTCCCAAATTATAGACTGGGGCTTACTCTTGAAAAGGAGGCCCAAGTTAAGAGAATTATGGTTGGGGCTTACTCTTGAGGAGGATGCCCATATTTGAGACTGGGGATTATTCCTTAAAAGGAGGCATAGGTTAAGGATTCTCTCATCTTAATGGATGAGGTTGAATTAATGGAATCTCATTCTTGAGTGACATAAAGATGTGTAAATCAATAGGTTTTGAGAGATGTTCCACGGAGTTCCTTTCAGATAAGGAATCCAAATCAAGAAATCATGCCATAAATGTCTTTGAAGAGTGTCTTGAAGACTTAATATTGAAAAGGAGAGGTGGAATGGAATAAGAGGGGTGAAATGGGCAGGAAAGGCACCCAAAAAGATAGGGGTGTGCAAGTCCTGGAAGGCACACAGGTACTGCGTGGGCGCACAAGTCATGGGCGTCCAGGTATATCTGCGCGGCACTTGTGTACTTGTGCGATTTTCTACCCTTAGAGTAATATTTGGGAGATCCTTGATCAAATCCTTTAGAATTATCCCTAAAGGATTTCTAGAAGATGGTGCACAAGTTATGGTGGAGAAGTAGGGTGGCGTGCAAGTGTGTCCATTTCCTTTATGGGTAAAACACTTAGGCGCGCAAGTGTTAGTAAATTCTAACATTTAGACCTTACTCATCTTGTTTAGACCTTCCATTCTAGGTAAAGAATTACCTTAGAAGTGTTTGGAAGACCTGAAGAAGAGACTTGGGAATTCAAAGCTCTGTATCTGAATTCTGGAAAAATTACTCACCGAATGGGGGGCCCACAGGGTCAATTTATAGGCTAGAGAAGACCCTGGGCGATTATCACATAGGGCACGCAAGTCACATGCATGACCATTAGGCGGCATGAAAGTATACCTACGCGACAGTAAGGGTACTTGCGCGACCCTTGTGAAATGTTCTTCTTATTCATTCCTTTGTCAATTTTTGATATTTTCTTCAAAGGATGAATCACTTTGTGCTATGTCATTTCCCTTTCCATTATTTTAGACAATGTGACGAAAAAGGAGTGTCAACAAAAGTCCCCACTCAGAGTTGGATCTGAAAAAATAAGGATATGACTCTATGGAAAAGAAGAAAACCAAAGAAAAAGAGGTACGTAGGAGTCTTATTGAGCTGCTGATCTACTGTTAGGTAATGATTGTATTGAGTTTTCAAGATAGACAACCAACTTCCTTTATTCGATGAAAATAACCATACTATTAATTGATCAAACAGGGATATCAACTTAAATGGCTAGAACTGGAGGTGAAGTCTCAACCTCCGCCCAAATAGTAGTAGAAGGTGAAGCTACTAGGGTCAGGGGGAAGGAGCAGAAAAGGGAACTTCCCTAAGTGAATTAATCCGAGATTACATTCCCCCATGTGATGATGATGTTGAATCAGACCTAGAGGTGCTTAAGGCACTCAGCTTTTCACGACGCAAGGCATGGAACAACATATAGAAAATCATATATGAAGTTCTTTTAGAAGAGCTATCATCGAAGATCCCTCAATTTTTGTCCCAGTTTGTCATGCTAGGACTTGGCAGCTTTGGATACCAAGAGATCCATACCGCATTGAAACAAGTCATCTTAAGAAGGGAGAAGGAACAAAAGTGCTATGAAGATCTGACCAGTGTGAAGCTTTCAGTCAATATCAGCGAATTTGAGGTTTCAGTATCCCGAGATGAATCTTACTATGCTACCAAGATGAAGGAGCTGAAGCATAAGATGAAAGATAAAGTCATTCAGAAGATGCATCTTTAGCAACAGTTAGATGGTGTTACTGGGGAACTTGAACAACTCAATAATTCACTATAGGGAGCTCAAATGAATGGTATGAATGCCATTGTGGATGCCAAGAAAGCACTCCATTAGGCTGAAAAGTGTGAATTTGGTCGAGTGTATGAGCTTCAAGTAGCTACTGATGAAGCTCGGGATGTGGTTCATCAATTGAAGACTTATGTCGACAACCTCTTATAATTTATTGAAAAAGAGAAGAGACTCCCATCTGTGGATGTCCTTCTAATTCTTGTGCATCAAATGAAGAACTTTTTCACCTTTAATCATTTATGCACCTATTTTCCTGCTACGTGCTTTAAATTTTACAGAAGCCAATGGGCCTAGTAAGCATAGTTTTATTTTTACTAGGATTAATGTAAATAACCCTACAAACTTTGAATCATTTAATTTCTCACTATTACCTAAATCATAAAAAATGTATGTTTAGTGAGCTGGAACTTGACTTTTATTCAAAGTTCCTTTGTATTTTGTGGGCAGTTTAAATTCATGCACGTCGAACATAAAGAGGCTAATGTTTAATGTAGAAATAGATTTGACCTAAATGGATTAGAATTGACTCAATTCCTTGAAAATTTATCTGAAAACACATTACCATACTCAAGTATGAGGGAAAATATGTAAACTATGACTTAAGAATATTTGAATCTAAGGAATGATATGAAAAAGAGCTAAAAGGCATTATAAGAAGTAGTTTCCAAGAATGAAGTTACCATTATTTAACAAACACGTTAGGGTTTGAATTATGCAGGTCCACCTAAGGGCATTGGCTGTATAGTCAAATAAATAGCATCTTTTGTCTAATAAGTCTGTTATGTAGACTGTTTATGCAAGGCCGCCTAAGGGCACGTGCATCATAGTAATGAAAAAGAACTCTCATATATTTACATTACCAGTGCTAAAAAGTTGGTGAAAGGTCATAAGGATTCAAATTTTCCAATGTATAGATTTTGTTGTATGGAAAGAGGTACTTGAATATGGAGAAGGTATTTCCAAACAAGATTATCGAAGAACTGGATGAATATCACTCCTACGGAGGTCTGACCCAAAAGTAGGGATGGAGAATATAAACCATAGACTTGAATACTTTCAGATCATGAGAAATGATATGGGACAAGTATGTTAAGGATGGCTATTTTTGTGGATCCCTACATATTGTCATTAAGACAAATAAGGACAAAAGAAGATTTATTCCCAAGAATGATGTTACCAGTATATAACAAACTCATTAGGGGGTTGATTTATGCAGGGCCACCTAAGGGAATTGACTGCATAGTCAAATAATTGCATCTTCTGGATGACAGGTCTATTATGTAGACTATTTATACAAGGCCGCCTAAGGGCACATGCTGCATGGTCAGGAAAAATAACTCTTATGATTTCAGTCCTTTTTTGATTAGAAGTCAAGAAAAGGTTTATGAAGATCTGGAAGTATTCAATATTATTATTATGACACATAAATATGGGTATTGTCCAATGTTTGCAGAGATACACGAATCAATGATAACCATAATCATGTTGTGACTGGATCCTGAATTGAAATGTTGGACTTCACTGCGTATCCTATAAGGATGGGAATCAAGGCAAACGTAGTTCTTAAACTATAGTTTAACATCGTGTGGGACAAAAATATAGGAGATCTTAGTTTATGTTCATAGAGCTTGGACCATTTATAAGAAATACACAGTGTCTATTTTCATGGGGACTTTTAAGCCAAGGGACTGAAAGTGGAATCTGGGGTTAGGCCCAAAATACTTGGTGCTGGATTCTAGGGACACTCGAACGTTCTTGCGTATCCCATAAGGATGGGAATTAATCCCACATAGTTCTAGAAATACCCTCTGTACAAATTTGAGTCGTACATGTGAAGGGAGAAAGGGGAATTTAGTGAAATGACGGTTTAACCCAAGATAAAAGGTTTGGGAATTGCCATGTATGCATGTAGTTTTTTAAATGAAACATGATTGAAAATCAATGTAAATAATGATTCCCTCTTAGGTGGGGGTATCAAAGAATGTTATAGTTTATTGTCACACTGTAAAAAATGTGTTTTATAGTTTATCATAATATAACAAGGATGAAAGTGATCCAATGTAATCATATTGATTTTGGGGGCGGTTTCATTAATCAACACCGTGCGAGATGGAGGTGAACTGATGTGAAGATATTGGTTTTGGGCTTGAACCTCAGGAGGATGCCTACGTACCCAGCCTAGAAGTCAAGGATCAAAGTCTACATAGTTCAATTAAAGAATGAATTATTGATAAAGTTGTTCATGGGGAAAATGACCTAAAAAATAGTGTTGGGACATATACATGGTTAGTATCCCTAAGGGAGTGTTATGGTTGAAGTTTTCTCTAAGCTCATGTGAGTCATACTCGGTGTGAGAAACAAAAGGTAACAATAACCATAACGATGCACAGTTTAATGTCATATAGGACATAAAAAGGGACTATGCAATTTAAAGTCATGCAGTTAGGACTATTGGTGCTGCACAGTTTAGTGTCATGTAGCAGGGACAAAGTACAGTTTAATGTCATGTAGGATGTATCAAAGGACTTTCTGTATAGTTTATCATCATTTAGTTAGGACGATGGGGACAAAACAGTTTAATGTCATGTTGGACAAAAATGGGACTGTGCAGTTTAATGTCATGCAGTAAATACAAAAGAGAACACATTTTAACATCACGTTGGATGTATTAAGGACTTCTTTCATAGTTTAACGTCATGTTGGATGAAAAAGGTACAATACAGTTTAGCGACATGTTGGAAGAAAGGGACTTGCAAATTGTTTAGGGTCATATGCATGGATTGTTGCTGTATAGTTTAATTTCATATAGAAAGGACGATGAAGACAACACAGTTTAATGTCATGTTGGACAAAAAGAGGACTGTGCAATTTAATTTCATGCAGTAAGGACAAAAGATAACACATTTGAACGTCATGTTGGACGAATTAGGTAACTTTTTCACATTTTAACATCGTGTGGGACGAAAGTAATACAAATAGTTTAAGGTCATATAAATGGACTGTGGATGATGCAGTTTAATGTCATGTTAGACGTAAGGGACTGGAAAACAGTTTAAGGTCGTATGCATGGACCATTGCTGTATTTTATGTTCATAAAAAAATTTCTTCAGAAATCTAGCATTTGTTGGAGTGGTGATGAGTTCTACATCCATTGAGATTAAAGAATAAGCTCCATTAGAGTAAAACTTATGTATTGAGTAAGGTCCTTCCCATTTTGGATCAAGCATGGGAGGTTTCTTTCATGGTATTATTGGAGTTCTGAGAACTAATAACAATTCTCCCTGAGTGAATGAACGAAGACGAACCTTTTTGTTGAAATCTTGTGCTATTCGATTCTGATAGACTTCTAAGTGGTGTAGAGTGCACAATCTTTTATCGTCTAACCTTACAATTCATCCAATCTTTTTTGAGATTGTTCATCTGTAGATGATTGATCACAAATGGCTACTCTGAGTGAAGGTAATTGAACTTTAATGGGCAAGACAACATCTGTTCCATATACCAGTCAATATGGAGATGACCGAGTTGTAGTGCAAGTGGTAGTCCGATAAGCCCATAAAGCATGAAACAGTTTATCAGGCCATGATTTATTATCTTTATCCACCATCTTTTGTAGTATATTTGACAGAGTTTTGTTGAAAGATTCTATCTGGCCATTGGCCACTGCATGATACTGAGATGAATGCTTGCATTTGATGTTGTATTCTTGATACAACTTCTTCACCTCAGATGAATAGAAGTTTGTGCCATTGTCTGTCAATATGGTATGAGGGACACCAAATCTTGTAATGATGTTAGACTTGATGAATCTAAAAATGCTTTTAGAATAGACCTCCTTAAGAGGTATTGCCTCCTCCCATTTGGAAAAGAAATCAGTAGTAGTAAGAATATACTTAAACTGCTTGGTCGTAGCTGAAAGGTAAGTTCCCACCACATCCATTCCCCATGTGGCAAATGGAATGTGTATTTGGATATATGAAGCAACTATAGAGGTTGTTGAATGAAGTTGGCATGTACTTGTCATGAATGACACTTCTTTGTGAAATAAACACAAACTTGTATCATTGAAGGCCAAAATTATCCAAGTCTTTGAATCTGATTAGACAATCTATGTCCAAACTGGTGGGAACCATAGACTTATGCATGCACTTCTTTCATGACAGCCATTGTCTCTTCACCATCAATGCATTTGAAGAGAACTCCACCAAAACCACGCTTGAAGAGAATTTGCTCTAGGTGATCTGGTCTATTATAAAGAGTAAAGTTGACCACACGTCGCTGGATTTGTTCTTTCCCGGCTCTATTAGGAAGAAGTGTTCCATTTTGAAGGTATTCCCAGATAGGTGACATCCATCCTGTAGTATGACCATACGGTTCAAAAATGGGACTAATTTCATTGATTTCATCTATTCTGGATCAAACATAAGGTGAAGTTGTATGACGGTTGGCAATACTAATGGTTGTCCCATCCATATTTGGATCTGCCAGAGCTGTGGCTATATTAGCCAGTGCATCAGCTTGAGCATTTTGTGATTGCGGGACATAAGAAAATGTCGGTTCCAAAGGGAATTTCCGCATTTACTCTTTGGTGTAATCATACAAAGAGATTAGTTCTTCTTTTATGATGGCATAATCCCCATTGACTTGTTTGATTACTAGGTCAGAATCACCTTTCACCTTTAAGTGATTCACTTGTGCTTGAAGCGCCAACTCCAATCTTGCAATGAGAGCATGGTATTCCGCTTCATTATTGGTAACACCTTCCCACAATAAGAACGAATAAGGTAACAATGCTTTTTCTGGAGAAATGAGCACAATTCCTAAGACAACTTTGTTGAATTTAGGATTTTTCCATTTTCCTCCCTGTTGGACTTCTGGAAGCACCATCAAAATACATTTCCCATGCCTGGGGACTTTCTTGAATAGAGAAGACTTCCTCATCCGGGAGTTCAATATCTGAAGACGTGTCTTCCACTGAAGGGTGTTCAGTCAAGAAATCAGCCAGATCTTGGCCCTTGTTGCCTTTTGAGACACATACTGAATGTCGAATTGCTGCAAAATAACTGCCCTCCTTGCCAGACGTCCTGTAAGAATTGGATGACTAAGGATGAATTTGAGAAGGTTATTGCGAGATACCAATTGAACCACATGATGTTGCAGGTAGTGTCTCAACTTCTGAATTGCAAATATTAATGCTAGTCATCACTTCTCAATACTTGAATACCAGGTTTCTGCTTCAAGTATAGTTCTACTGAGGTAGTAGAGGCAGTTTTCATTCCCAGCATCATTCTTTTGAGCAAGAAAGGCACCCAATGATCACTCTAAAGCTATCACGTAGAGGATTAGTGGTCTTCCTTCAACAGGTGGCATGAGTACCGATGGACTGAAGAGGTATTTCTTGATAATATCGAATGCTTTTTGACATTCTTCAGTCCACTGGTATGTGACTCCATTCTTCATCAATTTGGTGAAGCGTAAACTTTTTCCTACCAAATTGGCGATGAAATGCTGAATATAGGCTAAGTGTCCTTGAATTCCTCTTAATTCTTTCAAATTTTGAGGAGGTGACATACCAAGGATTGACTTTGTCTTCTCAAGATTGGATTGAATTCCAAGATGGTGTAAAACAAAGCCGAGAAAGTTTCCTGAGGTTACCCCAAAAGCACATTTTAAGGGGTTCATCTTCAGATTTTGTTATCGAAGATTGCATAATATGACTCCCAAGTCAGCCAAGTGATTAGAACATTGTTTGGATTTAACCACCAAATCGTCTACATAGCATTCAACAAACTTCCCTAAAAAGGGTTTGATGATACGATGCATGGCACGTTGATATGTTGCACCTGCAATCTTTAAGCCAAAGGGCATTACACGGTAGAAAAACACGCCTTAAGTGTCTCTAAAGGCTGTGGATTCATCATCTTCTGGGGAAATTCGGAATTGATTATATCCGGAATATCAATCCATGAAGGAACGTGCTTCATAGCTAGTTTTTGCATCAATTAAAAGTTCTGTAATTGGAACTAGGAAATCATCCTTAGTATAATACCGATTAATATCTATGAAATCGATGAAAAATCTAATTTGACTGTTCTTCTTCTTTACATGTACAATATTAGCCAACCACATGGGATATTGAACTTCTCTGACGAAGTTAGCTTTGATAAGCTTATCCACTTCATCATCAATTTTGGAAGCATAGGTTGGGTGTGTTCTTCTAGCGGCTTGATTGAATCCTCGATGTTCTTTCGGTAAACCCAAATGATGAGTAGCAACATCAGGATCAAGCTTGGGAATATCTGTATAGTTACAAGAAAATATGTCTTGCTTTTTCTTAAAAAAGGAAATATACATCTCTTTTTCTTCAAAAGTCATGTCCGCAGTGATTAACGTGGGGCGTGGATCTTCTTTTGTACCCAAGTTTATTTCTCTGAGTTCATCCATGGTGGTAGATATGCCCTCTTCAAATACTGGAGGAGCATCTTCTAGGATCTAAATAGTGATGTAGATGCTCAATATAGAAGAGGGGGGGTGAATTGTATACTTTAAAAATTCCTTTGGAACCTTTAAAGTTAGTTAAGAATAACTATGTTTTCCTTAAGCAAAGGAAAAGTCTATGTTTAAAAAAGTTAAACTAAGTAAGTTCACAACACCTCTTAACACTGAATACAAACTAGGAAGGAGATTCCAAATGAGCGTTCCAGAAATATGGTTCCGGAAGTTGAAACTTAACAAAAGATTACAATATGAGATTCTACCTTAAAGCGTATAGAATCTAAATTAATCAGAGTACAAGTAAATAAGTATAATAAAGTTATACTTTCCTTATAATACAAAATGCAGCGGAAATAAAACAAGTAGTTAAACTACAAGTAACAAGATATAAGTCTTTTAACCAAAAGAGAAGGGTATCCAACAACCTTGGATAAAGGTCCCTTGATTTATACTTTCAAGAAAGTCTGTCTTACCAACACCAGGGTAAGCCCTCGATACGAAGATCAGAGTCTCTGTCTTGCTATCCCCGCAAGCCCTCAACTTCAAGGTAGTTGGCAACCTCTGTCTTCCTCAGCAAGAAAGCCCTCGAACTTTAAGGTAGTCGGCACCTCTGTCTTCCTATCCCTGGGAGCCCTCGAATGTAATCACCAACATTCGGAGTCGCATGAAGCTTTGAGAGTTAATAAGAGAATCTCTCTCTAGAAATCACTTCAAGCAAATTATTAAGCCTTTCAATACTTTTTCATTAGCCATCAGCTCCGAGCTCTTTCAAATGAGCTCCTATTTATAGGTACGGTCAGCTCCTTCTCCAACGGTCATATTTTCCTTAAAGATTGGAGGGACCTGTACACGTGTCACTTAGACAACGGTTAGTTTATAACAAAACAGACAACATCGTTTTATAACAAAACAAATGTAAAAGAATGTACGACATCGTTTTAAACTCTAATATAAAAGTTCGGAATGAAAACTTCAGAGTGAAGGTTCGGAGTGTAAGGAACAATAGTAATAGTAGACAAATTTTAGAAGTGTAAGCAATATAAAAGTTCCGAGTCTAACAAAGATATTTTTCGGAGTCTGAATTAATTCAGAGTGTATAAAACAAAGAAACTCAAATTCTGTTTAATAAGTGAATTCGGAATGCGAATTCAGAATAGGAATTCGTCATCAGAAATCGTAATGAGAATTCATCATTAAGATTTGTAATGAGAATTCTTCATCAGAATTCATAATGGGAATTCGGAATGAGATTTCTTCATCAGAATTCGTAATGAGAATTCTTCATTAGAATTCGTAATGGGAATTCAGAATGAGAATTCATCATTATAATTCGTAATGAGAATTATTCATTAGAATTCGTAATGGGAATTCGGAATGAGATTTCTTCATTAGAATTCGTAATGAGAATTCTTTTTCAGAATTCGTATCCTGAATCTGGAATAGAACTTAGTCAGAGTTCATATCCGGAATTCGGAATGAGACTTCCTTATAGTTCTTATCCAGAATCCGAATCCTAAAACAGGATGCTTTATATCAAAGTTTCAATGATTTCGAGAAAATGAATCCGAATCTCATACTTAAGAAAAATATGGATGAAAATATGATAAGGATAATTTTTCTTATAAAAGCTATTTTCCTTAAGAAAGCAATTTTTCTTATAAAATCGATTTTCCTTATAAAAGAAATTTTCCTTAAGAAAGCAATTTTCCTTAAAGATAAGGTGTTTGTGATTTTCAAAACAAGAAGGAATGGAAAAGTCATAAGGAAAATCTTATTGACTCAACAATCTCCCCCTTTTTGGAAAGCACAAACATCCTTACGAAAAAGATATTCCAAGAAGAAAGAAAAACATTAAGGCTTATCTCCCTTTGCTTTGAGAGTACGACTAACTCCCCCTTAGGATTTGAAACTCTAAGGATCGTATTCATATTTCCGGAGTGATAGATAAGAATGTCTTCTTTAATGAAAAATCTCCCCCTTAAACAAACTCTTATTAGAGTTTTTCTTTTTCTTAAAGACCTTTTTCTTCTCCCCATTTGATAAACTCTTATTAGAGTTCTTCTTTTTCTTAAGGATCTGTTCCTTCTCCCCCTTTGTGATTTTCAAAAAGAATTGGAGGGAATGAAAAAAAAAACAAAGTACCTGAAACATTAGTAATGACAACAATAGAAACAACAAGCACAACTTTCATTAAATTTGAAATCTCGACATCAAAGAAAAAATTACAACAAAAAGATCGGATTTGATTATTTCGGATCTTTTTCCTTTGACATGAGCCCCTTTAGAATAGTCTTGATCTTCTTCAGATCTTCATGATCTTCTTCAGCTTTCTTCTCTAAGACAACTATTCTTGCGGATTGAGCTTCAATTTTTTCTTCCTGAGCCTTCAGATTTTCTTCCTGAGCTTTGATCTTCTCTTCCTGAGCCTTCATCCCTTCTTCAAAATCGATCCGATGATCCCTTTCAAATTTCCAATTCTGAGAAACAGAATTCAAATTCCCATTCAGATCTCTTACTTCTTGAATCCGGAAGTTCTTTTCATCTGTCAACTTCTCTTCAAAGGATGCAGTTAACTCATTTATCTTCTCGTCCTCGATCTCAAAATCATCTTTAACATTGTCTTGAAACTCATCGAGCAACCTCATCTCATCCATAGTTTTCTTCGACCAATTTGTCATCCTCCTTCATGATTTTCTATGAGCTTCGTAGCCAACGAAAAACATTTTGAACTGAGCCTCTATTTCAACACACTTGTCTATAACCATAGATACGGAGTCAGTTTTCTGATTCAACGCATGTTGGAGAATCTGGCATCTTGAATCAATACATGAGAAGGTCGGAATGGTTCCCACCAACTTCTTCAAAGACTAAACAACAAAATCATGCCCCCATTGAAGATGACTCCGAATCTGAAACTTTGCTTGGCCAAATTTCTTCTTCAACAAGTTCAAGATTTCTCTTTGAAGAGCTACCAAATTTCTTCCTCTTCCTCACTTCTGAGCTCGGAGTATCAATAATAATTTTCTTTCCCTTGTCTTTTTCCAGAATTGAATCCTGTTCCAGAGTTCTCTTCTCACTATCTGAAACTTGAACAACATTATCTTCTTCATTAGCGACTTCCTGAGCACAAACCCCTACGATTTCCTTTTGAGCAACATCTAGTAAAATATGTTCTTCTTCTCCATGATAAGAATCTTCTTCTTCTCCTTTCTCTTCTTCTATTGCTGGAGTAACTAGCTTCGAAGATTTTGCTTCAGAAGTTTGGAGTGATAAGTGTTCTGAAGGTGTCCCCTTGTAATCATCTACTTGTTTCAGCACATCTCCGGTTTCACCACTTCCTTCAGCACCCTCTTCTACTTGTTCTACTTGCTCAACTTGCTCTACTTCCTCAGTATTCTTAGCAATAGCTTCTTCTGGAGCAACGAGATTTCTTCCTGGAGTCTCAGGTAGAGATTCCAAGGAGAATGGTCTCGGAACTGGAATAGTTACTGAAACCATTTCATTGAATTTCAACAAAGACTAAGCTACCTCAGCCTCAGACATCTTCTTCTTGAGATTCTTTTCCTTTGATTGTTTTTCAAGCTCATCAGCAGTTTTCTACTTCAAAGCCTTAGCCTCCGCAGGGTCCAATCCGAACTGCGGATCCCCTTCTTTACTTTTCTCTTTATCATCTCTCCACTTTGAAACAACCTCATCAGGATAGGCTTTCTTCTTCTTAGGCTTAGGAGGTGCGGAATGGACTTCCTTAGACATAGGATTCTCTGCTTGTACTTCCACTTCTTTCAGCTTTCTCTTCCTTACTGGCTTAGATGATTCCGGTTCAGCAGCCTTCAGATCCACTTCTTCTTGATTTGGCAAATCGAATAACTCACCAGTTTCCTTGTTGAAAGCCAGATCCATCCTCTTAAGAGTACCATCACTGACCAGCATGATCTTGCAAACTCTTGGCTTAGATTTTCAAGCCTCATTGAAAGACTCAAGGCACTGAACAATTAACTTGGAGAGTATTGCTGGATACATAATAATCTGAGCTCTCAGATTTCATTTCTTCAAATTTTCAATAGTATGAAGAATGTGCTTCATCAAGTTGAACATCCTTATATTTATCAAGAAATCTAAGATATTGATCTCACTTTTCTTCAAACTATCTTTATCACCTTTCCTCGGTATGATAAGTCCTTGCACCCACAACTCTAGAATCCAGTAATTTGTAGATAGACTTGCAATCTTCGGAGCCTTGTCATCAGCCAGTCCGAGAGTTTCTAAGGCTTTTTCCTTGTCGAAGCTACCCTTAGAGTCCGGCAACACATGCGAAATAAATTCGGCTTCTCCTTCATAAGACAGTCCTACCAAGCTTGCAGCCTTGGTGTGAGAAAGCTTGTATGTCTTGCCATAAGACTTAAAAGAAAACTTCTCCCTATTATCTTCCTTAAATAAGGAAACTGATTCATAAAACTCGACAAGTAAGTCTGTATATACTTCATCTTGGTTCCCGGTTTTTGACACCGCAACATCTACCCAGCCATTTAACTTGATGTTCCTTGAAATAAGGGAATCATAGTTGTTGAAGAAATCCGGATGGACTAACCTTTCTCTGTAAACTAACCATTGCGAAATAGGCTTAGTGGATGACATTTCTTGAGATGCTAACTCTGCAGACATTCGGATTTGAATTCCTCTAGGAAGTTTTGAACGGAGAAGACTGAATTTTGGAATGGTCTTAAATCAGAGAGGCAGAGATTCGGGACGCGAGAGCTTGAGATCGATGTGGGATGAGTATTTGGTTCCCCTTTATATAGGCAACGAGATGACGGTTCAAATTCCACAGTTGATCTAATGGTTGGAATGAGCTGAGATCAGATCTGATGGTTGAAAACTTGAATCTGATCTTTTTTAGGTTTTTATTAAAACAAAGAATTAAGAAAACTATAATCCGAAAACATAATATAGGAAAATTTCAGCAAGTAAAATATGAATACGAAAACTTAAGTAGGTAAATCATACCTTTCGGATTGGCTTAGGAGGATTATTCGTAATGGCAGATTTCGCAAAAAAATAATCTTAGTACGAAAAAATCATTACGGAAAACTCAGTACGAAAAAAAAACTTAAGAGAAAAAAAACAGTACGAAGAACTTAGTACGAAAAATACATTACGAAAAATTTGCTATGAAAATTCCTTTATGAAACTTTTAGTATGAAATTTTCATTCCGGATATTTTCAATACGAACACATCCATTCCAGAAGTATTCTGTACGAGAATGTCCATTTTGGAAAATTCTAGTTCCAGAAGTTCCATTCCGGAAATCTTCGTTCCGAAAAGTTTGAAAACAAATTTTGGAAAACTTTGTTAAACAAACACTCAAATGTACTCCCCCTATGAAAATGAGTTTATTACTATAGTGAGACTTTTTCAACAGAATGTTAATTAAGAAAGATTACCTTACGGTTATCATTCCTAACTTCTGTTTAATATATTCAAATCTATCAGAAGGAAATGATTTTGTGAAAATATCAGCAAGTTGTTCTTGCGTTCCGATAAACTGAAGAATAATATCTCATTTAAGTGTGTGACCCCTAAGAAAGTGATGCCTAATATCTATATGTTTTGCACGGGAGTGATGTGAAGGGTTCTTACTGAGGGAAATGGCACTTGTGTTATTACAAAAAATTTGAGTTTTAGTAAAACTCAAGCCATAGTCTGTGAGTGTGTGTTGCATCAACAACACTTGAGCACAACAACATCCAGCTGCTACATATTCAGCTTCAGTAGTGGAGAGTGCTACAGAATGTTGTTTCTTACAGGACCAAGAAACTAAAGAATCTCCTAAGAAGTGACAAGTTCCGAATGTACTTTTTCTATCCATTCTACATCCACCAAAGTCACCATCAGAAAAGATTTTTAGAACAAAATCATTTCCAGAAGTATAAAATAATCATAGATCCATGGTTCCCTTAAGGTAGATAAAAATTCTTTTTACTTCCTTTAAGTGAGATTCCTTAGGATTGGATTGATATCTTGCACATAAGAATACTGAAAACATTAAGTCTGGTCGACTAGCTATTAAGTAAAGTAGACTTCCTATCGTACCTCTAAAAGATGTTTGATCTACTGGTTTCCCAGCTTCATCAAGATCTAAAGAGTTTGAGGTACCAATGGGAGTACTTATACTCTTAGTGTTTTCATAACCATACTTTTTAAGAAGATCTTTAATATACATATGTTGAGATATGTAGGTTCCTTCTGGTTTTTGAGAAATTTTAAAATCAAGGAAAAATGTTAACTCACCCATCATACTCATTTCAAACTCAGATTTCATTAGACTAGCAAAAGAGTCAGTCAAAGATTGCTTAGTTGAACCAAATATAATTTCATCAACATAAATTTGAACAATCAAAACATTTTTCTTATCTTTCTTTATAAAAAGGGTTGGATCTTCATTTTCTTTAACATAGTTATTTTGAAGCAAAAATCCAGTAAGTCTATCATACCATGCTCGTGGGGCTTGTTTAAGGCCATACAAAGCTTTGGTAAGTCTAAAAACATGATCAGGATGTTTTGTATCTTCAAAGCCATGAGGTTGTTCAACAAAAACTTCCTCTTGAACATAACCGTTAAGAAAAGCACATTTCACATCCATTTGGAAAAGTTTGAAATTAAAGAATGCTGCAAAGGCAAGTAGAATACGGATAGATTCAAGTCTAGCTACTGGAGCATAGGTTTCTTCATAGTCTATTCCTTCTTGCTGATTATAGCCTTTAGAAACAAGTGTAGCTTTATTTCTAACAATGACTCCATTTTCATCACATTTATTTCTGAAAACCCATTTGACTCCAATAACAGAAGTTTCCTTAGGTCTCTCAACCAAGTTCCAGACTTTATTCCTTTCGAATTCATTTAGTTCATCTTGCATTGCTTTAATCCAATCATCATCACTTAAAGATTCATCAGTGCTTTTAGGTTCAAATTGGGAAAGAAATGCAAGATGTTCTACTTCATTTCTTAAGTAACTTCTAGTCCTTACAGGTTGATTTACATCACCAATGATACTATCACTGGGATGATTCTTAAGAAACACCTGATTTGGGTTTTGTAAAACCTGTTCATCAACATAGGGTAGAAAGTCTTCTGGGGTAAATGTTTCAGAAGTATCTTCTAGAACAATTTCCTTATCAGAAGGTTCTTCTATCAAAGGTTGACAATCAGTTTTTGAAAACACATCCAAAGATGTAAGTTGAGATGGTTTAAAAACAAAAGGATCTGACTCATCAAATTTTACATGTACTGTTTCCTCAACAGTACAAGTATTTTTATTAAAAACTCTATAAGCCTTAGAGGTTGTGGAATATCCTAAGAAAATTCCATCATCAGACTTTGGTGCGAATTTATGTAAGTTATCTTTAGTATTCAGAATTAATACTTTGCAACCAAAAACCTTGAAGTTGGAATGTCTTGGTTTTCTACCATTCCATAACTCATAATGAGTTTTATTAAGAAAAGGTCTAATCAAAACTCGATTTATAGTATAACAAGCAGTACTTACAGCTTCAGCCCAGAAATGTCTAGCAATGGAATATTCACTCACCTTGGTTCTAGTTATTTCTTGAATAATTCTATTTCTTCTTTCAACTACACCATTCTGTTGAGGAGTTCTAGGTGCTGAAAATTTGTGAGTAATACCTTTCTTACTACAAAAAGTTTCAAAATCAGAATTTTGAAATTCTCCTCCATGATCACTATGAATAGTTTTCAATGGAAGGTTTTTCTCATTTTTAACTTGAGCTCTAAAACTTCTGAAATAAGAAAAAGCTTCAGATTTCTTTGCTAAAAAATAGACCCAAGTAAATCTGGTGTAATCATCAACTAGAACAAACACATAGTATTTTCCTCCAATACTTCCAGTTTTTTTTTGACCAAAAAAATCCATGTGCACTAACTGTAATGCATCGGTAGTTGAGACTTCACCGATTGACTTAAAACTAAATTTATGTTGCTTGCCATATTGACAAGGATCACAAACTTTAGAAGAATCAAATCTAAGCTCCGGTAGATCCATAACTAGTTTCTTCTTAGAGAGTTTACATAGGTTCCTAAGATTACAGTGACCTAATCTTCTATTCCATAACTAAGAATGATCTTCCATTGCACTTAGGCAAGGTAAATCTTGGCTCCTGAGGTCTTCTAGGTTCAAAGTGTAGACATTCTCGTGCCTATTGGATGAGAGAATAAATTCTTCCTTGGAATTGTGAACTAAACACTTATCATTCCTAAAATTCACAAGGTAACCTTCATCACATAATTGACTTATGCTAATGAGGTTGTGCTTAAGACCCTTAACAAAAAGAACATTTGAAATCAAGGTTTTACCTAAAAGAACAATATTACCAATACCAACAATCTCTCCCTTAGCATTGTCTCCGAAAGTTACCTTTCCTCCTTTTGTTTTGATAATCTTTTCAAAAAAGATTTTGTTACTAGTCATGTGCCGGGAACATCCACTATCCATGTACCATGTATTGTTGCTTGTACTTTCTTTATTATCCTAAAATCAAGAAGAAAATTAGACTTTCGGAATCCAAACTTGTTTGGATCCGAGATTTCCAGACAATAAAATTTTAGGAACCAACATTTTCTTAGAAAAGTAGGATTTGTGAAATCCTAGAGATTGGGTTTTGTTTAAGGAACAATTCTTTGCCCAGTGACCACCACATTGACATTTGCTACAGAATGGGGCACTTTGAGGAACAAAATAATTGTTACTGAAAATAGGTTTTTCATTGGTATAACCAAATCCAGATTTATTTCTTAAAGGTCGTATTTGGGAATACATCTTATCAAAATTTTCCTTACCATGGGTAATGTTTGATAAACACTTCTTTAAGGAAAAAATTTCAGACTTGAGTTTTACAAACAAGTTTTTATCCTCAAAATCATTAGTTTTTGAACTAGAGTTAGGCTCGAAAACATTTTTCTTAGAAATAACTTTTTCTAATTCTTTAGAAAGTTTTTTCTTCTCAGAACTTACTTCCTCAAGATTTTTTGAAATACTTTCAAAATCAGAATTTTTCTTATCAAGATCTTTAGAAAGATCTGATATCTCTTTTGTAAGAATAGAATTCCTAGAGTTTGCCTTATCAAGTTTCTTATTGAGTTTGGAATTATCAATATCAAGAAGTTCAGCAAACCTAGAGACTTCTTCATAAGTAGGTAAAGTATTTTCCTCATCAGAAGATGATTCTTCATCGGAAGAGTTATAATACTTACTATCATTAGAATTTAAAGAAACATTGGTCAAAGATTCAGCATTTCGTACCTTAGCCATAAGACAATGATTATCAATAGGTAATCTGGCTATAAGACCAAGATTATTCTGTCCTGAAGATTCATAATCAGAAGATTCATCTGAAGAGTCACCACCATTGGCACTCCAGGTGTCATTAGCTTTGACAACTTTCTTAGCTTTGGCTTTATAATACTTCTTCCTGTTCCTGTCTGAATGTCATTCCTTCCTTTCTTTCTTTTTGAGCATAGGGCAATCTGGTCTAATATGTCCAGCTCTTTTGCATTCATAACAAGTAACTTCTCCATATTTCTTATCTTTCCTATCCTTTTTCTTATACTTAGATTGGAAATTTCTCTGTCCAGCTATCTTGTTCATCTTTTGTGCAAGATTGGATAATTCATTTTCTGAGACTTCACTCTCACTAGATTCGGATTGGAAAATGACTTTCTTAGACTTGGATCTGGTTACTCTTTTAGGAGTCTTAGCTTTCATCTGATTTGAAGTTGTAGTAAAAGCAACAGTACCATTTCCATTCTTTTTCATGATGTTGTCAGCATCTCTCTTCATTCTGTTTTCATGTTGTAGAAGAGTTCCAAATAATTCATCAAGAGTAATTTGAGTGACCTTCTTGTTCTCGTCTATAGCTGTTCTCTTGGATTCCCACTCATTGGGCATAATATCAATTATCTTGTCCACAAGAGCTTCATCATCTAAACCTTTCTCTCCCATAGATTGTAGACTGTTTACAATAGTCATAAATCTTTGTTGAACTTTACAGATAGGTTCTCCATAAGGAAAATTGAAGCCATGATATTCAGCTCTAAGCATAGATCTTCTAGTATCAATCACTTTAGAAGTCCCAAAGTGTGTAACCTCTAACTTCTTCCATATACAATTAGCTGCTTCACAAGAAGAAATTTGGCTATATATATTTCTGGTCATTGAACATAGTAATGTATTGCATACCTTATAATTGAGTTGATATTCTTGCTTTTCCTGGTTAGTAAAAGTTCTAACTTCCTTGTCAGGAATTTTATAATCACCAGTAAGCATAACAAAGTTGTCTAGTCCAGTATTGATAACAAATGTCTTCATACGATCTCTCTCGTATTCATAGTCATTACCATAAAATATGGGTGGTCTTGTAGGATTCAGATTATCAATTGATCCAACATTAATTCCTTCCATACTTAAAAATAACTTTGCACACAAACTTGTTAGTAGCAAAGAATCGTAATAACAAGGTTCAGAATGAGAAAAGTTCGGAATGGAAATTTGGAATGATAAAGTGAGCAAGAAAAAATTATTCATGAGTATAAGTATTTCAGAGACCTGTTCTGATACCAAATGTAAGATTGGTATAGAGTAAGAGGTTTCCAACCTCTGATACCAATTGTAGGATCGAAATAGTGATGTAGATGCTCAATATACAAGAGGGGGGGTGAATTGTATACTTTAAAAATTCCTTTGGAACCTTTAAAGTTAGTTAAGAATAACGATGTTTTCCTTAAGCAAAGGAAAAGGCTAAGTTTAACAAAGTTAAACTAAGTAAGTTCACAACACCTCTTAACACCGAATGCAAACTAGGAAGGATATTTCGAATGAGCGTTCTGGAAATATGGTTCCGGAAGTTGAAACTTAACAAAAGATTACAATATGAGATTCTACCTTAAAGTGTATAGAATCTAAATTAATCAGAGTACAAGTAAGGAAGTATAAGAAAGTTATACATTCCTTATAATACAAAATGCAGCGGAAATAAAACAAGTAGTTAAACTATAAGTAACAAGATATAAGTCTTTTAACCCAAAGAGAAGGGTATCCAACAACCTTGGATAAAGGTCCCTTGATTTATACTTTCAAGCAAGTCTGTCTTACCCACACCAGGGTAAGCCCTTGATACGAAGATCGGAGTCTCTGTCTTGCTATCCCCGCAAACCCTCAACTTCAAGGTAGTTGGCAACCTCTGTCTTCCTCAGCAAGAAAGCCCTCGAACTTTAAGGTAGTCGGCACCTCTGTCTTCCTATCCCCGGAAGCCCTCGAATGTAATCACCAACATTCGGAGCCACACGAAGCTTTGAGAGTTAATAAGAGCCTCTCTCTCTAGAAATCACTTCAAGCAAATTAGTCAGCCATTCAGTACTTTTTCATCAGCCATCAGCTCCGAGCTCTTTCAAATGAGCTCCTATTTATAGGTAAGGTCGGATCCTTCTCCAACTGTCATATTTTCCTTAAAGATCGGAGGGACCTGTACACGTGTCACTTAGACAATGGTTAGTTTATAACAAAACAGACGACATCATTTTATAACAAAACAAATGTAACAGAATGTACGACATCGTTTTATACTCTAATATAAAAGTTCGGAATGAAAACTTTAGAGTGAAGGTTCGGAGTGTATGGAACAATAGTAAGAGTAGACAAATTTTAGAAGTGTAAGCAATATAAAAGTTCGGAGTCTAACAAAGATATTTTTCGGAGTCTGAATTAATTCAGAGTGTATAAAACAAAGATACTCAAATTCTATTTAATAGGTGAATTCGGAATACGAATTTGGAATAGGAATTCGTCATCAGAAATCGTAATGAGAATTCATCATTAGGATTCGTAATGAGAATTCTTCATCAGAATTTGTAATGGGAATTCGGAATGAGATTTCTTCATTAGAATTCGTAATGTGAATTTTTCATTAGAATTCATAATGGGAATTCGGAATGAGATTTCTTCATTAGAATTCGTAATGAGAATTCTTCATTAGAATTCGTAATGGGAATTCAGAATGATATTTCTTCATTAGAATTCATAATGAGAATTCTTCTTCAGAATTCGTATCCTGAATCTGGAATAGAACTTAGTCAGAGTTCATATCCGGAATTCGGAATGAGACTTCCTTATAGTTCTTATCTAGAACCCGAATCCTAAAACAGAATGCTTTATATCAAAGTTTCAATGATTCCGAGAAAATGAATCCGAATCTCATACTTAAGAAAAATATGGATGAAAATATGATAGGGATAATTTTTCTTATAAAAGAGATTTTCCTTAAGAAAGCAATTTTTCTTATAAAAGCGATTTTTCTTTATAAAAGCAATTTTCCTTAAGAAAGCAATTTTCCTTAAAGATAAGGTGTTTGTGATTTTCAAAACAAGAAGGAATGGAAAAGTCATAAGGAAAACCTTATTGACTCAACACATCTATGAGATCTTCCTCTTCTTCTTCAACATGTGTTATTTCTTCCGTTTCTACTTGCATAGTAGATGATGAAGTAGAATTTTCATGATCAGAAGAGATTTCAAAATTTCCACATCTTGAAGGAGAAGCTTCCATTTCCAACCTGATTGATGATGAAGGGTCTTATTTGGGTAATAAAGAGGAGATGATGGATTGAGAATCGACATCATCGTTCACCTTTGATGTTGCTATAACTTCTTCTGGCCTGATTGGCGAAGTATAGACATGTAGGGTTTCAGCAGATGAAATGAAGACGTCACCATTTGTGATTTCATCAATTCTTGATGGGTTACCAATTTCTCCCATGTTGTCTGGCTCGATTTCTATAATAGACATTATGGATCATTCCATACGAGTATTTTTATTTGGGTCTATCTTGTAAATTTGACTGATAAGCAACACATAATCTGAACTCACATGTGTAAATGGATTTATTAGAATCTACTCCAAACCATACGGATCATTAAATTTTGTAATCTCTTTTTTTGTGGATTCCTCCTTTCCCTTCATGTGGTAGAATTCCGCCTCAATGCATTAAGGTTCACATGTCTTGAACGGGGCCTTATCACCATATAATTTCCCAACTTGACCATCAAAACAAAACTTGAGACATTGATGGTATGAAGAAGGGATAGCTGCATGCCGATGTAGACAGGGTCTTCCAAGCAAGATGTTAAAGGGTGAGTCTTGATCAAAAACCATGAAATTTGAATTGGACACAAGATCTCCAAACTGAGTTTTGAGTGTAATCTCCCCCAGTGGTTCTTGTTCATTTTTTTCATATCCTTGTAACATCAATGTAGAAGGAGATAAATCAGATTATGTGAGGCCCAATCGACGAAGTGTACGAATGGTCTTGAGGTTGACTCCTGAACCATTATCAATGAAAACTCTTCGGATGTCTATTCCATTTACCTTTCCAGATAAGTACAAAGTTCTAATATGTCCATGAACAACATCATCTTCATCTTCATCAGTTAAAGATATTACTGCATGGCATTCTGCAGGATTATTCTCTACATGGTAGACTTCAGTTGCAGTAATTTCATTTTCAAACTCCTGAGGACTTGAAAAAGACTCAACAAGTGCTTCCCAAAATTCCATTGATGAATTCAAGGCATCCAGAATTGATAGCTTGGCCGGTAATGGGGCCAAGTGTTTCAATATATCATACTTTTGATCCAAAGTTCTGTGTTTCCCAACATGAACATGTGGTTTAGCAGATGTATTTGAAGTTGATGCTTTGGAATTTGATGCATCTTGTACCGGGATAGGAGTTGGTAATACTCCTAGATTTGGAAGATTAGACCAATTAGGTCTATTTACTTGCTGAGAGGAAGAAGATGGAACTTTTAACCTATCATCTAGAATAATTGTGCTAGGGCTGAGTCTGCCTTATGTGGAAGGACTTACTTGTTCTTGTTGAGGTCGTTGAAGGGCTCTGCCATGAGTTTCTGCTTCATACACAGTTCTAGTAGTGTTAGAATTGGAATAGTGTCCTCTGAAAGATACACGTATTCCCCTGTATCCTGAGCCTCTGGAACTTCGTCTGATTCCTCTATTTGATATAGGGAATTCGGGCCCATCAAAATCGAAACTGCGACTGGCATATAGATTTGTTAATTGAATCATATTAACAGAACCTAAAATCAACTCTTCATCTGATGAAGACTATGCCTGATTTTCCTGTTTAGGCTGTGCCGTTTGGTGGGGTGGTTCCTGTTGCTTCAAAGTAGATGGCATGAAGTCTGCCAGAGTCAAAGACAACTTAGGCTTTGACACATACTCATCTTCTTATAATTATTTTTCTTTCTTTGAATCATTCCATTTCATTGAGTATTTTCCCTCTAATGAAGAGGGTTTTGCTGTGGCATTCATAGCAGAAGGCACAATTGGTTTCTTCAATTGCGTTTGCAAAATAGCATGAGTTTGGTTTATCGTCTTTTTGACCATCCAATAATCACATTTTTGTGCATTTTTGTGCATTTTTGTTCTTATCTTCTTGCCACTCTCCTTCCTCCTCTGGAAATGTAGTAGTAAAACATGCTACCTGGGCTGAAGTGCCTTTTAGTTTGACTTGTCCCAAGTTTCCCATCATTTGAAGGAGGTCCTTGAAAAAAAACACTCCTGAATGGGATGCCCCCAACATCTGGTGAAATGGGCAATAGTTGGGACGGTCTTCATCTCATTCTTTGTTTGGCCTCTTGGGCCTTGGAAATTGAACCAAATTATTTTCCAAAGCCGAAATGAAATAACCAGGAACTTGTTCATTTTAGAAAGAGTAAACTTTTCATTTCAAAACCTCAAATTATCTTTGTCTTTGACCTCTTTGATCATCTTGACGAAACGTCCTCTGTTGTTGACGCTCAGGAGATGGAGCCCTTCGGGAAGATGAAGGTTTTGAAGTAAAATTATGTACAGGTGCTTGCCTAAGCATAACTGTAGCAGTCTCTGCTTTACCTATTCTCCATCCTGGAGATAATGGAATTACATGAGATTTATTCTTAGTCTGTATAAGAGAATCTTCAATCTGTTGAGTGATTGAAGTAAGGTCTCAAAACCCTCCTGTGCATTTCACAGGGATCAACGGTGTGCATAATTCATCACGCATATTTTCCACCAAGATAGGCAATAGTTCCCCTTGAGAGAGTGCTAAGATTAGGGAATATGTTAATCTCTTCCAGCGAGTAATGAAATTTGAGACCCTTTCTTTCTCCTTTTTCTTACAGTTTTTAAGATAAAAAACTGTTGTCTTTGGCAACGTTGAGCTGAATTGGAGAAGGAATATTTGGCGAAGATCCTCTCTTCCGGTAATTGACCGGGATTGCAAGCTTGTGTACCAAACAAAATCTGGTCCTTGCAAGGTTCGCATGAAGCATCTGAGTTTCACTGCTTCTTGCTACTCCGAAGTTCCCATAATAGGATCTCAACAAGACACGTAATGTGTCAAATGTTTTTTAGGGTTTCCTGATCTATTGGAAATAGGGAATTTAGGGTTCCTAAAACTTGATGGGGGAGAGATTGAATCTACCCATTGAGGGTAAGCTTTATTTTCTCGTTGAACCAGATGATTCCCTTCCAAATTCTCTAACATAGTTGTTGATGAATCAATGGTAGTTATTAAATTTTGAGAAACATCCGGTTGAACTTGGACATGGGCAGGTGCAATGACTAGAGTTTGGACAGGTATGGCAGCTGTACGCAACTGATGGAAGCACTGCCAATTTTTGTTGCAATTGACCCATAGGATTAGACCTGTGAGGGTGTACTGATAAATGAGGATATTCTTGATCCATCTCAGTAGCTGCAACAAACTCCCTTGGATGACTGACTCTAGCACACGAAGGAGGAAGACTACCTTGAAGTAGTTCTGCCTTCATCCTCCTCAATTCCATCATTTCTTCATCTTGTTGTGCAAATCTTTTCTCTAGTGAGAGCGAGTGGCCTTCTCTAGAGCAAGGATATGTAACCTAATTCTTTCCATTCCCAATTGTTTAATCCGTTTAGGAGAGGGGGAAGTGGGTTATTTTAAGGAACACCCAGATTTTGGTTAAACCTTTGATTTCGTGTACGCACACCTTCTTCATTTGTGTCTGTGCGTACAACTTCTTGAACAAGAACCTCTTCATCTAATCCCTTTGAGTGAGCCTCATATGGTGGATTAGAAAAAACGGAATTGATGACATTAATTGATGCATAATTAATTGAATCCCTTCTATCATCATTTATGCGATATTGTATTCTTCCATGTCTCTGATGAGACATTGCTTATTGTTGATTTGATCCCTCAGGAACTTCTTGGAGAACCGTAACTTGGAGAGAGGCTCCTGATAATTTGGTTCTTTGTTCCTCTTGGGGATTCTTCCCTAATCGATAGAAGACCAACTTTCTTCGATGGAGGGATTGAGGATTTGAAAAAGTCCCCAGTCCGGTGGACTGGGGTTGTTCCTGCTATTCCCGCTCAACTCCTCGAATCATATTTCTTGATTCTGTGGGATTGTTTAAAAGAGTCCCCAAACTAGAAAGATGGGGTGGCTCTTGACATGCTATTTCTAATACTTTCTTAAAAACTCTCCTGATCTTGCGGACCTCGGTCTGGAAATTAGCTGGATGCATCAATCGATATCCACTTTTATCACCCGGCTCAAAAGACCATTGGATGATTTCTGAAACTTCTGTCACTTAATGATGTGCTTGCTCCATATGAGAGACCTATTCAATATTATCGTTTTCTTGATGCAGGAGTAATTCAACAAATTTTTCTCTGTATTGTTCACTTTGAGAGGAACTAGTTGAAGCATGTTCTTGGGCAAGCCTTTGATTACAAACAAAGCCAGTTGATTGTGGCTGACCACGAGCAATAACATTGCATGAAACCATTTTCGGCGGGCTTTGCTGATTGGAGAGCACAATGAAATGTACTGATCCATGAACACCTCATCCTCTGACATGAATACCAGATGGGTCATTGGCAATTAACTAGCGCAATCTTCTTAGTGCCCCAAGGCATGAACGTTGAAGGGCTCTCTGCGGCTTTTCAGCCTTCAAATATCAAGAGACTGATAGAGATTCCAAATCAATCTGACGATGTAAGCCTTCTATTATCTTAACATGATTTTTATATTCATCATAAGATAATACATTCTTTTTCAACTGAGAAAGATTTTTCCATATGATGAGATGAATTTCATGAATTCCATCTTCCGTCAACATCTTCGGAATGTCATACTGAGAGTCATCCAGAGGCCAAAACATGACTGGCACTTCACCTTTCACCAGTTGTTTTCTCATGTTCATCATTTCCTCTTTATCATTCAATGAAGATTCTTCTACCTCATTTGACCAGAGCTGGTGCTTCCTTGTTTCTTCATATGATTCAACAAGATTGGTAGAGAAATCACTGATCAAACTAGAAGATGCATGACTTAGGGGTGGTTCATAGAATGACCTTCACCCTGGTCTATCTTCTGCTTGAGAAAGTATTTCAACTGCTAGCGATGAAGCATCAGACATGTCTGGTTTCACATTTGCAAGTTCCTCAAGATAAGAGGGATTTATCGGAACTTCATTGTCCACTAGAGCATTTTCCGGGCAATGTGCATCACTACTGTAGAGAGGACTTTCGCAACGAAATTCATCATCATGTGGAGGACCACCATGGTGGGTTACTGCAAAAGATGATATCTCTTTCCCCCTTGGTCTTCTGGCCATACAGAGGGTTCCTGTGGCTCTCATATGAAGATGAAACTTCGAGATCGACCAAATTGTCATGAATCAAGCCTTCATGAGGAAGTGTCTGTTGAAGACCATCTGAATTAATGTTCCCACAATTGGGAAATGAGGGTGTATAATCTTAGATTCCAACAGATAATTGTCTGAGGGCTTCAAAACTCCATCATAGAGTAAGGACTTGTTACATATTGTCTCTTGATCTCTTGACTGTGATGGGAGGGTCTTCTTATTAGACACCTTCTTACTCGCCTTGGAACCACTTTTTGACGAAAGTGCCTACTCTAAGCAGATGTATGTGCCTGATCAGGAGAAATGGATAGGTTAGGTTGACAATATCTACTCAAATCAGGTGTATGTGCCTGACATGGTTGTCCTCCTTTTCCTGTCAGTGAATCCTGATAGTACTCGACTGTGGGGGCAGAGAGTTGAGTCTATCTCATGTTTGTCATCGGAGCTTTCCGACTGATTTCTCCGTGTGCTACCAAGCGAGACTGTTGGTAGGCTTGATCAATACTAGCAGGTGTATGTTCCTGCTGATTTCACTTCACCAAACGTGGTTGATGAGCTCCATCATATGTAGTTAGATGAGCCTGCTGACTAGATGAAAATGTATAAATAGGTATATGTTCCTGCCTATAGTACTCTGCCGGAATTGCCTGGCGGGATTGGCGTGATGATGCCAGACAAGTTTGTTGGACAGCGGAATTAAAATGGATATACGTATGTGCCCACTCATTGTTTGCCACCAAGTTATGTCGGTGGACTTCTCTGGATATAGCAGAGATGAGAACCTACTCACTATTGACCGGATTTCGCCTCTGGCGATTTGTCTTGCCTGCTCAAGTTCGAGGAACCTGAGCCGAATACCTAGAGTCGACACCCTCATCATGTTGAGGGTGCACTGCCGCACGATTCTGGCGGCGATTGTTGATGGGAGCCCTCAGGAAGGACTCCTGCTTCTTTGAATTATGTCCCTGAGGGACCTGCTCATTCACCTCCCCAGAATATAGGAGTGAATGGTGATTGCGTTTTGGGTATAACGACCCAAAATGGTTGGAGACAGTAGTTAACACCACATGCTTCATGATCATTGGACGTCACTCTCCGGACGACCAGGGTGAATTGTTCACTTGGAGGGCTTGTCGATCAGCCTCAAGAGTTGGAATGGTACTGTGTTGACGGTACTCCTTAACCAGTGCATTTGATACCCAGCGTTGAAGACACTGAGTAGGTGATGTCATCCTCAGAGCGGACGATGATCCAGCAGGAGTAGCAGTAGTGGAATTCTAAACAGCAGTATTCATAGGTGTGAACTTGAGAGAATCAATTTATTAGAATGCATAAAATCTTGGAAAAGAGTTCCTATTTGATATAACAGACGTAATCAAGATAAATTCATCCACTACATCTTTTGCATGAGCACATATGTTGTTGATTGTTTTTGTTTGCCCTCTCATTGAGTTTAAATAGGGGCCTAACAAATAAGTAAAACATCATTTTAACTTGGTTAAAGATTCAAGTTGGGTTCACCATTTTTTGTTTCCTCTAGAATTGGGGATGACCTCATTGATTGAGGGTTCAAACATTCCAATCGGCTTCTAACGGGTTTGTTCGTAGCACCGGAAACATCCAATAATTCCATATCCATTTAGACCTACTTTTCAATGTTAGGTGCTCATTAGTTGTGGACTAATGAAGCTTATGAATTTTCATTGGTCGATAGGATGGGAGGTCGGACTCATCACACCTTTTTGAGGGGAATTATTGTCTACTCCGAGACTCTCTTTATAGATTTAAGTTATTTCCGTGAATCCATATTACATTACCAGGTATAAAATGTGCTTTCCTTTAAATCTGACAATCAATGATTGATATGAAGAAAATTTAGAGAATCTTTTATATGTATTTGAGGTTCCTCATTGAGAAAGAATCATCTTTATTTGTTAGATATTCTTAGTTGATGGTATCCTTAAATACATAAAAGTCTTGGTCATTATGTTGACCATACTAGTTTTAAAGCCACTTCGTGGGGCACATGAAGTTTATTGTCATTCAGGAGGATATGGATTATTTCAGAGTTGGGATCATACCCACGAATGGGCTACCTACGTATCCTTTTTATGGAGAAGTAATCATAAACCATGTAGTTTGAATAAGGGGGTATGATGTTTATGCATGATTGATGGCTCAAAGAAAGATTTCATGATTACTTTTAAACTCTATGCTCATGTGAGTCCTGATCGGTGTGAGAAACAAGAGGTATTGGTGAAACAAGATAGTTGTTCCATGAAATATCCAATGATGTGGGGATTATGTATATATTACTTCCCAAATAGATGAGGATTAAGATTAACTTCAGGGAAGAAATCCAAGAACATTTTCCATAAAGGTATATGCGCTTTATGGAGATTTGGATACTCTAATCTTAGGGCATACTCCTAAGGAAGATTCCCAAGTTAGGAGGGGACTTATGATTGGGTTTTATTCCTGATAAGGAAGCCCAGAACAAAAGGAATTATGACTGGTTAAGAGAAATCAGGATTGGGGCTTATTCCTAAAGAGGAGGCCCAGGTTAATGTGATTTGAATTTTAAGGTACTTGGGGATTACTCCTGAAAAGGAGGCCCATGTTAAGGAGAATTATGACTGGGGATTACTCCTTAAAAGGAGGCCAAGATTAGTGAGGACTTGGGGCTTACTCTTAAAGGGGATGCCCAAATTTGAGACTGGGGCTTACTTCTAAAAAGGAGGACTACGATAAGAGAATTATGGTTGGGGCTTACTCTTGAGGAGGATGCCCATATTTGAGACTGGCGCGTACTCCTAAAAACGAGGCCCAGATTAATGCGAATTATGATTGGGGCATACTTCTGAAAAGGAGGCCCAGATTAATGAGGACATGGGGATTACTCCTAAGGAGGATGCCCAAATTTGAGACTGGGGCTTACTCCTAAAAAGGAGGCCCAGATTAATGAGGACATGGGGCTTACTCCTAAGTAGGATGCCCAAATTTGAGATTGGGGCTTACTTCTAAAAAGGAGGCCTAGGATAAGAGAATTATGGTTGGGGTTTACTTTAAAGGAAGATGTTAATATTTTAGACTGAGGCTTACTCCGGAAAAGGAGGCCTAGGAAAAGGATTCTCTCATCTTAAAGGATGAGGTTGAATGAATGAAATCTCAATATTTAGAGACATTAAGATGTGTAAATCTCTAGTTTTTGAGAGATGTTCCACGGAGTTCTTTTCAGATAAGGAATCCAAATCAAGAAATCATTCCAAAAATGGATTTGAAGAGTGTCTTGAAGACTGAATCTTGAATAGGAGAGGTGGAATGGCATAAGAGGGGTGAAATGGGCAGGAAAGGCACCCAAACATATAGGGGCGTGCAAGTCCAAGAAGGCACCCAGGTACTGCGTGGGTGCGCAAGTCCTGGGTGCGTAGGTATACCTGCGCAGCACATGTGTACTTCCGCGATTTTCAGCCCTTAGAGTAATATTTGGGTGATCTTTGTTCAAAACCTTTAGAATTATCCCTAAAGGCTTTCCAGAAGATGGCGCGCAAGTTATGGTGAAGAACTAGGGCAGCGCGCAAGTGTGTCCATTTTCATTAAGGGTAAAACACCTGGGCGCGCAAGTGTTAGTGAATTCTAACATTTAGACCTTACTCCTCTTGTTTAGACCTTCCATTATAGGTGAAGAATTACCTTAGAAGTGTTCGGAAGACCTGAAGAAAAGACTTGGGCGTTTAGAGCTCTGTATCTGAATTCTGGAAAAGTTCCTCCGCAAATGGGGGGCCCACAGGGTCTATTTATATGCTGGAGAAGACCCCGGACAGTTATCAATTAGGGTGTGCAAGTCACTTGCGCGACCATTAGGTGGTGCGCAAGTATTCCTATGCGACAGTAAGGGAACTTGTGCAACCCTTGTGAAATGTTCTTCTTATTCATTCCTTTGTCAATTTTTTATATTTTCTTCAAAGTATGAATCACTTTGTGCTAAGTCATTTCCCTTTCCATTCTTTTAGACAATTTGATGAAAAAGGAGCATCAACAAATGGGTTGGGAGATTGAATATTTAAAGACAAGAAATTAACATTGTTTTATATGGTGGAATAAATTCCCAAAAATACTTTCATAAATGGAGCCCTAATGGGATCTTTGTCAGGTGCATTTATATAGATGATATCATTTCTATCATGATGTTAATGATAGATCATGTGGTGATCTACTGTCTAGAATTAATCTTTCCCACCACGTCTAAAGGCTTTGGTTCTACTACCCCACTATAACTGATGACTACAACCTTTTCACCATGAAGTGAAATTACTTCCTAGTGTATGAAAAATTCATTCAGCAACCCCCGGAGTTTCATCACATAGACAACTACTTCTAGCCATTTTCTATATGGGTAATAGATGTCATGGGACCATATCCCCAATTTAAATCCATGTTGTTCATGTAGATTCCCACGACATCCAACTTCTTCTCCAAGTGGGCCAAATACATAATCCTCGAAGAGTTTGGGGTAAGTAACATTGACAGCATTGTGGGAATGAACATAATCACAACATTTAGATACTGTCATACAATAAAGATGGAAAATAGAACCAATTGTTATTCTCTGTAAGTGAAAAAACTATATATGCAGTATGAAATAAATCCAAACAATTCATCTAACAACCATGAAATGAATAATATAAAGATTTAGGCCTTTACAAATACATTATAAAACATACTAATGAAGATAATGTATAAGTATAAATATTATTATTTGGTTATGATACTACATGCCATGTGGAATTACCAGACCATGACCCACACTGCAACTTTGGATACCACATACTCATTAGTAGAAGGTATAGTGGTGGTCATGTACATAGAATTTCAGTTACCCTCACTCCGCATTGCAATCTATGATCAATAATCCATGGATAATAAATCCACGAAATGGTTGGATAAATTGAAGTGACCAAAAGAGAAAATATTTCATACCTTGAATCATTTGGAAGTCCACAAACACTAGATCGCTCAAGACATTAACAAAATGGTTAAAATACAATGTTTCCTTGAAGGAGAGATGGGGTTGGTCCTTAGGAATATTATATTAACAAGAAATAATCCACTGAATGTGGAACCAAAATGGGAGGGGACTTCTTCCACACACAAGTTATACTCCAATTGAGATTATTTTCTGATTTTTATGGATGGAAAACTTACAAAATCTCCTACCAATGCAAGGTCCCTGAAGAAGTATTGTGTGTCATCCCCATACACAATCATCTTGATCTTTTGATGTTACACTAAATGGTACACTAACCTCGTTGCATGAAGATAAACTATGTAACCTCCAATGTCCTTACTTAATGACATTAAAATGAAGGGGAAATCATCTTATCTTCATGATGATAAATTATATAGCAGCAGTGGTCCTCTCTACATGTCGTTAACAGAAACATACTAGCATTCCATCTTAACGATGAAAAACTCTATGTCTATATCCAAGGAGCATGATGTTAAAATTGCACGATCCATCCTTGAACCATTAATTTAAATGGTTCTTAATGGTATAAACCCCATGACTTTAATCTTTGAAGTATAGTCCAAGAATTGTGACCTTAAGCTATGATAGAGGCTTCTTGAAATTTTTTAGTGTGGAACCGAGCCTCCTAGGCCCTCATTTAGGCCTTGTTTGTTATGCCACCACATTATGCATATCCCTTTTTTGAGGGATCTCCCCTTGGTCTGAGCTATATGACTTTAAAATTGTAGTTAACGTCCTTAACATGTGATGTTAAATAGAAATAATGTCATGAATTAGCTCGAGATTCCTACTAAAAATATAATCGATGATTCCTAAAACATGATCTAATCATGTGATTCCTCGTGATGGTCATGATATGCTTAAATTCTATCACAAAATTGGATTTAATCCTCTAGTTTAGGTCTCTCACTATGTTTTTTTGAAATTAATGGGAATCATAATTTCAATTGATAGTTCACTGCACATGATCTATATCTAGAAAAGAGGAAGAGAAAATTTACATGTCCTCACATGAGAGTCAGATCCACATAGGTATTCTATTTCAGACTAACTATTTACAATTTGTTTACTTTTATCATATGATACGTAGTGATTCCCGGACTTCATATCTCGGTCCAATCCATGCAAAGAGGGGGAAAAGTCCCCTTCGTATGGGCTTGATTTGTATAGATAATCCCCAAACAAAACTATGAATTCGTTGATTCATGTTGAATCAAGATATAGAGTGATACCTAAATAACTTGTGTTAAGAGCATCCAAAAAATTTCCCCTATTCAAATTTTTTTTTCTTACCAGCCTTTGTCTTGAAGGACTCTATAATCATTGGTTGTATTTTCCTCCCTGGTATACAAAATCATCCTTCCCATAGATACAAGAAACAATCATCTTGACTGCATGGCATTATGTTAAATGTTACATAATATATGGTATGAGTCAATGAATTGCATGATAGTAACTCCCATATGATATGACGTTAAATTGGAAACACTATATTTCCCTCACCCAATTAGACATTTACCCCAACATCGGTCATCTAACATTCTATATTTAGGAACTATGTAGAATTAATTCCTATTATAACCGGATTTATAAGAACACATTGATTTTACATTCTTTTTATCCACCCAACAAATTCCCCCTCCCTATGTGTGGGCCATACCTACATAGAGAACATTTCATAAATAAATATGTGTGGCTTGATTCCTACACTATCATGATACGTAGTGACACCCAGATATCTATTCCTGGGCCCAGTCAGAGTGATACTTCTCCCACATCATATGACCCCATCCTTAACACAAGATGTTAAACTACATGGTTGATCAAGAACTATGTCTTTCTTGGTTGTGATTCTATGGGATATATAGTGACATCGAAACCTCATGTCTTGGTCCTAGCTAAACAATTCATGAAAAGTTCCCTTCACAACATATAAACTTATTTAATGAATTTTACTCCAACACAAGTCCTATTTATCGGTTCACTGTGAGACAAATTCCATTCCATGTACATGAATAAGTCCTTTGTAGGGGAAGAATATCAAGAACTACTTATGGATTGATTGTTACTCACATGGGATACATAGTAAATTTTGGAATATATGTACTAGGCCCATTTGAGAAATACAATAAAATCTCATCACCATATGTATAGGTTAGAACTATGTAGAGAGTTCCCACTTATATCTATGTATGCCTTGATTCAAGTCCTTACATGATACATATTGATACTCGGATATTTGATTTCAGGTCTAGCCACAACATTCACCCTCATTCATGTTGGGTTCCCATCATCCTTTCCAAATGATGTTATACTACACATATTCTAAAAACTACATGAGGATTGATTATTTCCACTAATGTATTCATAGTGACACTTAGCACCCCAATCCCAGGTCTAACCAAAACTATAAAAACAATCAAATGGAAATCTTTTACTATCCTAGTGTACATTTCAAACATACACAATGATCTAGTTCAAGGACTACATACAACTTGATTCTCACCATTATTATATATGAAGTAACTCAAATATATCGAATCATAGTCTAGCCAAAAAATTCCAAATTCATATATCCTTTAGTTTTTATCCACTGTACAGTGGGACAAATCCTTGATACCTCTTGTTTCTCACACTGTGAACAACTATCTTAGTCTTAGGATCCTTGGTAAGGGATCCCCAGCATGGTAGAGGCGTATTAATAGATATCATGGTTTTAATGTCCCTAGTATGAATACATTAGAATGAAGGCTAGTTTTCCTTATCAAATTTCATTAAACGTCAAGGAAAATAACTTTATCACAGGACACAAAATTGTGCAGATTGAGAACATCCTTCTCCACGAAAATAATTGGACCAACATCCTTATAGAATGATGTTAAAACTCATTAATGATTTTGAGCCACAAGATTACTCATGAAATATATATGGCTTCATTTATTTTTTGATGATAAATTTAGTGATGCATATGCCATGTGTCGTAGTACCATTTATGGGGTAAAGACAAAAATAAAAAATTCCCCATATATTTTATTGAAACAAATATTAATATAAGATATTTCATGTTCAGGTTCCCCATTCATGGAATTATTGAGGAAATGGAATATAATACCCATGTATATGTTTTAGATCATTATAGCGAATCTAGAACTCTAAGGACAATCACAGATTGAATGATTCTTACTTACCTGGACACATTACTTCTATTCATTATACTCTCTTATCCAAGAAAAATTGTATCTTCCCAATCTTCTATTTGCCATCAGATATGTGGATGGATAGTGTCATGAATACACCTTCATTTGACTATGTAAAATATTCCCTACTTAGGTATGCATATGATTCTCACGAAAATTCCTATCAACCAAAGGAAAATTCATCCCCATTAGAGGCTTATTCTATCTCTATAAGCACCAACGGAATGTTTCCCCCATATCACTTATCTTGATTTAAGAATCCACAGAATCATGGTTTACACCTTATTTCCCCCTTATGTCCGAGACATTTAGGAATATCTCGAACTGAAAAGCCTCATATTTCTTATTATCTCCATGGCTTATGGTTCTAGCCATATGTCCTAAAAATACAAGACCCTGTGTATTCCATAGCGCATGACAATAAACATCGTGGTCAATTTCCCTCTTATTCGGTGTTAGAATGAAACTGCTACTTGTGGATTTTTTTCATCATCACAATATACATCTGAAAACCTAGATCACAAGTTTTAATTGAAGCTATAATATCCCCATTTTCATGTCAATTCACCTATATCATCACTGCAAGACTTTAAACTACATTTCTAATGTCCTATTCACATGACACTAAACAACGTGATAGATAAGAACTACATCAGACTTGATGAATGTAATCACGGGATACATAATGATACCCAGTCAATAATATCAGGTCGATCCATGATATAAATATGTATCTGTTTTTCTATGTATGGGTCAGACTTCCTAGTGATATTTATGACACAAAAACTACATAATGCCCATAACTACATGTCGTTCATTTCATTCCACTTCAAGGTGCGTAGTGACATATTAATATCCAATCGGGGGTCTATCTATAGAAAAAGTTAAAAATTCCCTTTCCTTTTTATGGGTCACACCTGAATAGGGAACCTTATAAGAAATACGTATACACTAATTCTAATTTTTTTTGGGATACATAGCAACAATGAGATCTTATATCACGGTCCAGTTGCAAAACAATCTCCAAATATCTGATACATGAGCTAGATCTTCATGGGGGGACAAATATATGCCTCCCCATATTTGGGATCTCATAAGTAGAATAAAATTATACTTCACCATGAATGTATCATATCAATGTATTGAGAATCCTTTCCAGAATAAAGTAAGACTTGATTTTAATTTTGATGAGGTAGATAGTGACACATAGTACATTCAACTCAATCCAATCCATAATGAAAAAAAAGATATAATTATTACATATGGTTTATAAAATTGTAAGTAAAATTTTTATACCCGGTATTAGAAATGATTAACATAGAATTATCTTATTGTGTTCAGGAAAATTCCATTCATAAACCAAACTCTATGTCCAAGGAATTATAGACCTCCATAAACCTCTTAGAACATTGGATGTGGTGGGTCTATATTCTATATTTTTTTTGACAATGCAAAATATTCCATAGTTGTCTTTGCGTAATTTTCCAACAATAAAAGAGAGACATCCAATGGAAAATTCATCCCCATGAGTGGTTTTTCCTATCTTCTTATGCCCTAATTATTATTTCATCCCATATAACCCCATAGATTATAAAACACCTCAATTAATTCATACCACATGTCCCCTTAATTCCTGAGGATGATGAAACATTAGTGAAAAATTACTAGCAAAATGGAGAATAATTTATCTCTTAGTGAAAGATAAATGACTTTGATCTATTTCCATTGAACATCTTTGTTTTAAGAGATTAAATTGCCTGGCATATGTCCCTGTTTTATGAATTTAAACTACACCATGGTCGATCCCATATTTGTAAAAGAAAAATTCATGTAGGAGTGGTTTTCCATCCATGGCTACTGCTGATACAGATTCCCTCTTCATTTTCCATAAATAATTCTCTTGAAAATCCACCCACCATGGTCTTGAGAAATCCAAATTTTCAGAAATTACCTAGCCATAGAAGCATAGGGTCAGTGTTTTATGGACACTATTTTTTATCTATGTATAATATTTCCTAGTTTTCCTTACATAAATCACCCACAAAAAGGTATATTAACCAAAGAATTATTTTTTTCCTTTGATTATATTCTTCTACCTCTATATCCCTTGACAACATCTTGGTGGAAATAATTTTTACAATTTCTCCCCACATACTTTCCTCATATCATGTATCAGATTCATATATAGAAAAAATAGTGTTATAAAAAATCCCACATTCTTGTATTAAAAAAATTAGAAAATTCTTGGACATTTTTCCCTTTTGATTACCTCACACCATTACTAAATGATATTGTTGTTCGACCTAAAAAATCAGTTTTATTTAAATAAATTTCAAGACACTAAACCTCCTATAAAAAGATACACAATAATCACCATGTGAAAACCCTAGAAAGGGAACACGGGAAATAAGTTTAGAGACATACCTATAAACCTATATAGTTTATGGTTTATGAAATAATCAAGATAATGAAATTAAAAAAGAAAAAAACTTTCATGAGTTGAAGACCCACAATGGTATACCTAATAGAAAGTCATTTTATGACCACTAATCCTACACCAAATTATAATTATGTAAAACTTTTAGGGGTTATTGAAACAAAAATTAATGGTTTTCCATGTAACCTTATCAACATTTGAAACTATGCTCACTGATTTCCTAGATTTAGGAAAACATTATTCAATTAGATGATCACGTCCAGTTGGTTTTTTGGGTTGTAATTGCAATTGATATCATGTGAAGGTTATATTTCAAAATTGACCAGTTATGATAAGTTAGAATTGCAGAAAAAGATAAGGATGAGAATTAGAGGTAAAATAATTTTTCAATTTATTTAATGAGAACAGAGGAGAACCCGAATCCAAGAGTATCTCCCAGATATTGTTAAAAAATATAAAAGAAATAGGATAGATAAAGTGTATGTAAGGAAGATCAACACACTTTAGTTAGAACGTTGACTACTGCCTGACACGCGCTATCAAGGGATTGTTTCAAACTGGTTATTTTCACAAATTTTATTTTATCTATCTAGTGAATCTATTTAAAGACAATCTTAAGGTATCAACAATTTTTCTTTATGGCTTTAAAACTTGTGTCTATTGATAATATCTACATGTTCCACCAAACTACACAAACCTCACATTCCCTTAAATCCACATTCTGTATGACAACTTGATCATAATATCTTGATTCTTTAGCTAAAAAGTTATGAAACTCAATAGTAGTATCCCATTTGAATTCTTCTTGATTATGGGAAGCATTAAACTAGGCTAGGATACATTTACAAGTAGATATGTCTTCTAAAGAAATGAGGATCTGGTGGATAACGATATGAAGGTTCCTGTAATTAAATCCCCATGAGCCTAACCCAAAGGAATGTTGGTAAAGGATGTCCATATTGATATTAATTTCTTCTAGGGTTGTCTTTTATATGAAAGTAAAAATTTAGTTCCAAGACCATCATCACAATACATTGGTGTTCGGTAGAGGCACTAGTGTCCTAATCTAGATCACACACCATTAACTACATTTCGAGTGCAGTGGAAGCATGCGATGGGTCCTGCCAAACATTTATTATTATCATGATCAATGGTCAATATGATATCTACATGACGATAAAATGTGTGATAAATATAATTGAATTTAATAAAATATAAAATGCATAGAATGCAGTAACCAAAGGGATGATCATCACATATTATTTATAATTAATTTAGTCAATAAAAAAATACCTATGTTAACTCTTTATTTTTAGATTGATCAGACAATAGATATACATTGTTGTGTTATTATTCTATAGAAAAAATAGAAGATTCCCTCTATCATGGATCCACACATGTTCTAAAAATATTTGAACAACCCCGTAGCAATCTCTAAGTGATAGCATGGTAGATCCTATCAATTTTGTTATCCAACATCGATGATCAATATAATATCATTCAAGGCATTCTCCTTGATATATTTAGACATGAGAGTGGGATTTGGAGGAAGATATCTCTCCATTAATTTCAGTTTTATTAAATGAGGGATATCTTTATGGATTTATAGGATTCTCCAACTTGTTGTGCACAACTAAACAATTAAATTTGATCTTTTAGAAAATATTATAATTTGGTTTCTATTTAGCTAGGGATTAGATAAGATAATTTCACATCTGACCTTTATTATTTATTTAATCCCTATGGAATCCCAGGTAAAATAATGACAATAATATTATTATTTGTCAACATTCACTTAACCTATGAATAAAATTAAATATTTTTTAATCAAATAGTATTCACTATTTATTATTTCTCAACGGACCATTAAACATCCTCCATTAATTACTATTTTTTTATTTCATAAATAACATTGAATTATTCACCAATAAATAAATAAATATTACATTCACTAAATAGAAAATAAATATTTATTAAATATTCTACACATATTATATTCTCTCAAATAAATGGAGACAAGATATATTCGATCAAAAAACCAAAATAATAATTAAGCCATGTGTGGGAATAATATTTATTCAACATGTTGAATAATAAATAGTAATATATATTACCTAGATAAGATTCTAGATGAACTTAATGATTAACCCTAAAGGCCTCTTTCTTAGTAGTATTAGGCGATTTAGCCTAATGTCCAAGGATGACATCTAGAAACATGCAAAGGTAGCCATAGAGAAATATGTTAATTTTTTGAAAACATAAAACATCATATGGATTATTATTGTGTAATATAGTTCAATTAACATGATAAATCTAAAAAGGAAGGTTTCATTTCAATGAAATCATATTATGTGCTCAATTTATCTTTCTTTGACTTATTGGTATTAGAAAATTATATAGAACACCATGTTTGTGGATTTATTTATTGCTATATCAGTTCAATCAATGATCCTAAGATATCATCTCAAATTAAATAATAGATGTGAAAAATATGTTCTCACATTATTAATTATTACAATATTACTTGTGATGCACCCAATGTATCCTACCTCACCGCGAACATATGTGATCATAGTTTTCATCAATACATCAAAGTATCTTACTAATAAAGCGTTAATAATAATCATAATTTCTGAGTATCAATACACACGTCCATAGATAGGATCATCCAATGACACATGTAAATGCAGATTTCCTACTAGTGGGTCTCATTCTCATAATATCTTACACATGATAAAAAAAAAGAGTACACCATGTAAAGGCCCCTCAAAGTCCGATGAGTTTCCACCCCAAATATCATCTATACCTTTTTACCCAAAACTATCTCATTTAGATATAAAACATATATTTAAGAACAGTGTCATAGCATTTTTGGGTTCTCTTTAAAGTGGGGAACTACTCTGACTTTTAGTGAGACATCTACTCATAGGACATTACCACATACAGTGTTAAACATAACAAAAATCATGATATGAAAATATTTTGTTAAAATTACAAAATATGAATATATTTTATCATAATGTACGTAGAAGTTGGTTCTAAGATACCAACTCCTACAAAATCCCACTTCCACTAGAGCGAACTGCGGACAAGATTATGTCCACTAGCTCTCACATGATACTCATGCTTATGTTGGGAGAGGCCTTTATTCCAGAGGTCCACTATGTTCTCTTCTATGGGTACTCTACAAACTCCAACATCACCCCTCTAATGAAAATCCCTCAAGAGTTGATAATTCCTGAGTATGTTCTTTTTTTGATGGTGTGACCGTGTCTCTTTTCCCAGAGCCACTGCTTAAGTATTATAACATTAAATCCTGATTGGTTCTTTTCATATTTCTACCAAACTAAACTCATAGACAAAGTTATGTACCCAAAAATATTTTACAGCTGCATTAAAAGTTTCTATATACTCAAACTCAACTTTAGAATCTGGGAAAACTAGATTTATTGAACTCTGCCCTCTCACAAATCCTCTATTATGACAAAATGCAAAACCTCACTCTATCAATAGTTTATTCAAATTTATCTAAAAACTAGTGTCAATAGAACCCCTTGTGACTAGCTCTTCATCTCCTTCATACATTAAGAACATGTTCTTAGATTTTCAGTAATACTTTAAGATTTATATAATAGTAGACCACTTTTGTTCTCCTAGACCTACTTTATACCTTCCTAACATGACCAATAAATAATAAATATTAAGTCTAGTACATAACATGGAATAAATTATTGATCCTTTAAATTAATCATATTATATCTTACTCATTATGTCTATCTCCTATTGTTTCTATGAACACATTTTCATAGAAAAATTCAAACCATGTGACACTTGAACCAATACTCTCTAGGATTTATCAAAATAAAGTATATTTTTTATTTGGTCACTATATGTATAATAACATAGTACAATAAATATCTTGGGTTTTTCATGATTTATCATTATCCCTAGAATATCGGTCCATTCACTTAAGTCCTTTATATGGAAACACATGTTTAGCTAGCCCGAAATAGAGTATTAGACTGGAATTTTATTTCCAATAAGTAATATTTCATCAACATATACTACAAGGATAATTACTTCATTTCTACTAAACAACCTGTAAACACATCGATGACATTCATTTTTAATGAACTCAAACCCTTGTATATCTTTATCAAATTGAATTTTCTGTGGACTAGAGGCTTTAATTAATCCAAAAATGGATGTCTTAAAAATTAAAACACTTTTTGAATCACCTGGAGTCAAAAAATCTTTCTTGTTGTTTCATATAGGCATCTTCTTAAAGGTTCCCATTATGGAAAACAATTTTTTAAATCCATTTTCCAGATTTTAAATTTGTGGTAATATACTATAGAAAGTAGAAGCCTGGTGTATTTATAAAAGGAAGCCAGTGAAAAAGTTTCATTGTAGTCAATTACATGTTGTTTTTAAACCCATTATTAACTAGAATTTATGTATTTGTATTTAAATTGCCATCAATGTCTAGTATTATCTTGAATATCCATTTTCACCAAACAATCTTTACATCAATTGGTGTATAATCCAAAACCCAAACATGGTTGTGATACATGGAACCATTTTCAAGATTCACAGCTTCATTCCACCTTACAGATTTTGATCTTTCTAATGTCTGTTTTTAGGATAGTGGTTCATCATTTTCAAAAAATAATGAGTCACCATCTTCATTAAATAGAAAACAAAATAATTTTCGAGTTCTCTTACCTCTCTTGATCTCTTACATAGTACTTGTGTTTCTGGAACTACTTATTCCATGTCAACTATATGAATTTATTCCTATAAAAAAACTTTTCTATCATTAGCATCAAACTCATCGAAGTCAATATTTCTATCAGTATTATTTTTAAAGATGTTCTCCCTCTTAAGAAATACTGCTTGTCTGGTGGCAGTCACATCCTTTTTTGAGTGGTTGGATAGGTTATATCCCATTATTTCCTTATGGTCCCAATAATGATACTCTTCATTAACTAGGGTGTTTTTTGTTGTTATATAATGCCTTTAAAAACTCCTTGAATCCCCACACACGTTTATGTGATAAGATATGTCACTTTCCACTCCAAAACAAATAGTGATTTCCATTTTATACTATATTTCGAATATGGTTTAATGTTTATTCCACAGGTTGTAATAAATATTCCCATAGGGATAATGTAAGATCATCCTGACTCATCATTGTCCTTATAATATCTAACATTGTATAGTTCCTCCATTTAATAAAATCATTCCATTGTGGTGTGTAATGTATATTCAATTGAGATAGAATTCCAAACTCTCATAGAATGTCAATAACCTCTTGGTTAAGATATTCACCACCTTGATCCGATCATGTTTTTTTCATAATATTTTCAATTTTATTCTCTACCTCATTATTGAATATTTAATTTATTAAAGGTGTCGAACTTATTCCACATCCAGTAGATATAACCATATCTACTAATGTCATCAGTAAAAGTTATGATGTAATAATACCAACTTCTAACTTCTACAATAAATGTTCCTTACTCATTAGTGTGTAACAATCCCATAATTTATTGGGTTGTTTCACCCCATCTACCGAATTAAATTTGTCATAGTGAATATGCATGACATATTTCAAGTGGTTTTAGCTAAGATAAGTCTAAATGAACATCTTGATAGATCTATGTCAAAATATTTTTGTTTACATGAACATTATGGTTACTCTATAGCTGGGGTTATATGAGTCGTGTGGACATGATTTCTTATCTATTCCCAATTCTTGGTTTTCATAATTAAATATGTAATGATCATTATTTAAATGTTCCATACCATAACATGTGTTTTATATATATATGAAACAATTTTTATTTCCAATATGGAAAATAAACCCATCATCATATAGTCATGATGCATAAATTATGATCATGGTAACTCTTGGTACATAAAAATAATCATTGAAACCCAAGATGATTATTGTGGGAAATTTAAGGTGATATTCACCAATGGACAGAGTATCCATCCTCACACCATTTTCATCTTTCAAATCCACATCTCTTCTTAGAAGGTTTTGAAATATACTTGGTTCTTGCCTTTGGATACATATTTTAGCACCAAAACCTATATGTGATACCCAATGTATAGATATTGAAATGTTATCCTCGATACTAAATGGAACACTTGCTTCCCTATGTTCTTGGGGGAAGTTACTCATCCAGTGGCATGACCTTCCACATGTAAAACATACTACATCCTTTTACATTCTCTACCACTATATCTTCATCTATGTAGAAATATGTTGCTCAGAAGATTTGGACTTTTTATGAGCCTTGGAACCCATTTCCTTGTTCATTATTTCTTATTCACTATATGGATTTTATTATTATCAGGCCCCATGTTCTTATCCACATAAAAAATTATCATATGAAGTTATCAAAGACTCTTAACATTGCAGATCATATTATAATTTAAAATAAAAATAGAGAAGGTATTGGGAATTAATTAACGCAGGAGATCCATACATAAGTCATTGAGAAATTTCATCCCTAAGATGTATAAGAATTTAATGTATCCTATATGATTGACTACATGAGGCCTACTTGATGTATACTCTCAATGATTAGTTTTAAACAGAGCATTGGAGATCACATACCTCTATTTTATCAGCTTCTCTTGATAGAGATCCTAAAGGTCAGATATCATGATATACACATCCATATCAGCATGATACTTTAAAAATTAATTGGTCATGGATGATTGAGTAAAACACTAAAAATATGTTTCATTATCTATTTTTTCTCATAGATTAGTTACTCTTAATCACTAGCCTATTTACATGGTGACATAAGAATAGATTTCTCAAACACACATAATTTTATTTCACTGTAAAGGGTCATGTGTAAGCATCCTTTCCAATCTATGAAATTTGTTCTAGTAAGAAGGTTATAAAACACAAGTATGGATCATAGTGGTATGATTGAAGTCATATTATTGATGATTCTAAAAACATTATATTAAAATATCTTTAGTATTCTCTTGGATAGAATTTAGAAAACTATATAGTTATTATATTTATCAGTCTCCCACTATTTGATTGAAACCCAATATCCCTCATAATTGTCTTAAAAATATCATATTTATCATACATTATAGTTGTAAGGATCCATATTCACTTTCTAATTACCATAAAATTGGTTTGTCAAGAAACTGAAATCTTTTATGTAGGAATTCCAAAGATCAACTCCATTAAATTAGAGTTCCTTGATCTATTGAATGGACTCCCCAATCTCGAATTCATTAAATTTTATTTCCTCAGCCCTTAACACCTAATTATATCATGTCATTCGTTGGCATTCAAGAATTGAAGTGAACTATGTTATGTAAACCCAAAAATTCTAGTTATAATTTACCAATAATAAAAATAAACCGGACTTTGGATGGTCAATAAAATTGAACTATGGTTCAATTTTTAATGGAATTGGTCGAAGTCTATTCCAACTTAATATATATAATTTAGTACTTTTATCCTTTATTTCTATAATTCCAATTGTTATCTTTATCTCATGCTTGTAAATATTAAGTGTATTTACATAAGTGATTAACCATGAAATATATAATATCTATACATAAGAAAATTAATTTTATTTATAACTTCCATGGAAGTTAGGATCATTAATTCATTTGATCACACACAAAAATTCATCATGAGGAAGCCAAGGAACATGGCATAAATAAAATAATTAAGTTGTATGATCATGATCTTTTATTAATGGTGATATTATCATGTGGATGATAAACTAACTATTAACAAAAGAGAAAACACCTTGAACAAATTAAGGTTTTTGTTACATATTTCCCCTATCCACCTATGTATCTCTCTTGGATTGGTTTTTATTAAATACCAAACATGAACCCACGCCACTACCATGGGAGGTCCACCCATTACATATTCTTTTACTAACATGATGATTAGTGGAAAATGGTTACATTAATGAAGCCATGGGAATACATTCCCTTACATAATAAGAGGAGACAAGGAATGTTGGAAAACAATATAATTGTAAACAAAATTAAATGAAATTGATCACATAATTTTTTTTCTATGCTCATTATCATCCATATGTATTAAAATAAAAAATATTTAGTAAAACTAGCATTTAGTTCTTAATAGTTCTAATTTAAGACAAATAGTTCTCGAATTGATTAATTATATTATATAATTAATCAATTATTTTATCTTATTTCTCATCAAAACTTATTTGATATTCTTATCCATTTTAATTTTAGTAAAATTAAATAATTTTTTTAAAATTAACATTGTAAATAAATGTAACATGGAGGAAACATAGTGAATACCCATCAGAATCTATCCAAAATGTATTATACTCGTATGCAGTTTTTTATTATGACATGTGAAATACATGGCTTATAACATAATTTCATAATGTGTGATATAAAAATAATGATTACACAGATTACATGATTTTTATTTAACATGTTAATATTCAATGTACATTTAGTTATATATTTCATATGACTCACACGTGAGATGAATATCTGAACATTATGTAGAAATTAATTAAACATTTATAAATATATATATATATATATATTAAAAACCCATCGCATGTTGTGTCATTTAATCTTAATGACCATACTCAAGCACATGTCTATAAGGATTACACTGCATGATAAATCAATTTTAATTTTGTGTAATTTTTTATAAGTACACAACGTGTACAAGTAAGAAACATGGTGTGTGTGTGTGTGTGTATCTCGCCATCTATCTGAGGCATGTTCCTAGGGACATGGTGGTTAAACCGTGCCTCATAATATTTGAGTACATATAATTTATAAAGGAATAAATGGTGTGTTGTCTTTGAGTCACATTGGAAACACTCAGGTAGGCCATGTATAGAAATAGAATCCCCATATGTGACATAAAAGGACTACATATCATGTTCATGGCCTACATGTCATTTAATCTAGAAGACCATGCACAAGGATGGACTTATCAATATGTGGTATAATAAATTTAATGTACCATGTGTAATCAATACACATAGTTTTAATTAATTATGAATTATTTCCTAGTGTATTAAACACAAGTACATTATGCCTAACTCTAGTTGCACGGCTTGTACTCCTATATTATCTGCCCAAAATCCTCAACACCATCAGATGAGTAATTCAATTTAATTTCATTTATAAAAATAACCATTTTGATTGGATCTATGATAAATGAAGGAGGGAGAAAAAGATACCACAATTTGAATTGAAATAGCGATTAAAATTTAATTGAAAACAATATGTCAAATGCGTAAATTAATCAAAGATCTCCAAAATTTAAAAATAAATATGTGACTCTTTGATACCAAATTTAGGTTCCGAGTGCTGTAGATTCATGTGATGGGTTATGCCCAATATTTATTTTTTTCCATGGTCGATTATCAGTTAGATATATACATGATAATAAATGTCATGATAAACAGAATTAAATCAATGAAAATAGACAATGGATAGAACATTGGAACCAGACATATGATAATTATATATTATTCATAATTAATTTTATCAATTATAGAATTACCTTGTGTGAATTATTTATTCTTGGATTGATCAAAAATAGGTCTATTTTTTACATCACTTCATTGTAGGAATCATGAGAAGGTTTATTATAATGTTTATCCACACCACTTCTAGAAATATCCAAATATCGTTATAAAAATCTTCGAGTGCTAGCATAGTAGACCCTATAACTTTTCACTTCCACCATTGATCATGAAAGGATTCACTTCCAAAGTTTTCTCCATGATATCTTTTATATTATAGGGTGGGAGGTGGAGGAATATTACTCTCTATTTTTGGGATCATTCATAGAAAAGATAAATCTCTATGGATTTGGAGGATTCACTAATTTTTTTTGAGCATAATCAAACAAATGAATTGGATATTTTAGAAAATTATATAAATGGTTTTATATCCCACTAGGGTTAAATTTATATAATTTTACAAGTTCCCTTTCCTCTTAATTGAATCCCTGTGGAATTTTATTTAAAATAATAATAATATTATTATTATTTATTGACACGTGCTTAACTTGTGAATTAAATTAGATATTGTTTAAAAAATATTCATTATTTTTTATTTATCACTGGACCATTAAACTAAATCCCTCATTCCACTTAATATTACCTTTGGGCCATAAAAAATGACTATTTTTTTATATTAATATCACTTCATTATTCTCCAATAAATAAATAAATATCATATTCACTAAATATTAAATAAATAAATATAAAATATTCCCTACCCATTATATTCTCTTGAAAAATTGGTGACAAAATATATGTGATCATGCAAACATGAATAATTATTAAACCATATGAGGGAATAATATTTATTCAACTTGATAAATAATAAATAATAGTATATATAATTTAACTAAGATTATATATACATGTAGTGTCTCACCCTTTAGAGCTCTTTATGAGTTGAATTAGGTGAACCTAAATTCCAATGATATCATTTTTTATTATTCCTAGGAACCCATAGGGAATGGATTTAATGCTGAAATGGATGCTTACTATGTAATATAATCCCTTTAACTTGATACCTCTAACCACAAAGGTCACATGTTGATTCCATCACCTATGTGCTCGATATATATTTTCTTGAATTCCTTGAATTATAATTATCATATAGAACACTATGGACATGGATTTTTTTGCTATATCATTTCCATCAATGGGACTAAAATATCATATTCCGTTAAAAAATATAAGGGAAAATTCCCTTCATTCTTTATTCATCAATGCAATATTACTCATGATGCACCCAACATATCTCACCTCATTGAGAACATATATCATCATTGTTTTCGGTAATACATTAATGTAAAAAAACATAATACCCATTAATATAAATACCAGTGTCTATGGATCAGTGAACATAACTACAGATAGGGGCATCTAATGAAACAGGCAAATTTATATTTCCTACTAGCTGGACTATTTCTCATAATATCCTTTAGTTGATATTACAAAGGTTGTATAATAAGAGAAGGTGCATCAATGTCTAATAGGTCTCCACCACTAATAGAATATATCATTTGTGCCCCCTAAATTATATCATCAATCTATAAACCATATATTTAATAATAGTTTCATAGCTCTTTTGAATTCACATAGTAGCGGGGAACTACTATCACCATTTTGTGAGAAAACTGCACATAGGACATTTTCACATACAATGTTATGATGTAGAACAATCATTATGTGACAAATAGTTTATTAATACTCCAAATAATGAATAAATGTTATCATAAGTACGTAGAACTTAGTTTTGGGCCACCAACCACTACGTGCCACTGGTTTGTAATTCAGAATTACAACCATGAAATATAGGTTTGTGCTAAAAAGAACTACAGAGTAGGAAAATATGACATATATTCCTCCTTTATAGCCTTGGAAAATAGACTAATTGGACCAATATCAGTTTCTATAGTAACCAAGGATGTTCCCTTGGGGATAGTTTCAGTAAGGCTATCGACAATTCCAATTGAAAACATAGGATATTCAATAACTTAAGTAAAGGGTGAACTAGAAGACAAGGATCCCCTAAGAGTCATAGGGAATCCAGATGTAAGTTGTTCTCCCCTTGAAATTGATGAGGGAGGTGTGTTAGGCATTGAGTTTAGACCTTTCATATTGTCTTCTCTAATATCCCCTCAAGATAGTATTCCATGAATATTTTGGAATACTCCCATGATAGATTCATAGGATCTTCTGTACTAGGAAAAGATATGTTCATGACAAAATCATCATCCATCATCATCAACCATATCTAGGGAAAGATAACTAGGTACATCTTCTTAATTCGAGGAAGGGGATAAGTGGTAACCCATTGCATATATAAAAATTGTCATGATAATCTATAAATAGAATAGAATTATGAATGGTTACTCCATCTATCTAGATAGCCATAATTCAATCTCATAGAGATGTGATGTAAATTCATTCCTCCTAAGCCGAATAACCATTATCAACCACCATTCATGAAGGTGTGGGGTAAGGGATGAGAGTATAGTATGGAAATTTTCACAACAATTTTACTATATTGTTTATGAATTGGAGTTTTGGGTGAATGATTGCAATATGAAACCATGATGGGTGAAAGGTGGGATGATGAATTGTTGTAATAAGGTGATATTTATTTCATCTATAATGTTCAACAAACCATCCGTATAAGAATTGTAACATTCCACAGAGACAATGTGGAGGCCTTCCTTCTTTCATGTGGCCCGATAATTTGAATATTCAAGTAATAGTGGGTATGGATAAGTTAATATTTTTTCCCTCCACTAGTGTGGTCACAATCCTCTGAGTAAAGACCTTGACACTGGTCTAAGCATCACATGATTGAAATATCCATCCACTAAGGAACATTGAAATAAATCCCTCTAGTCTAAAATATTGGGATAAGTATGGTTGGGATCTATAACCCCATGTAGTATGTTTTCCTTGTTCAAGAGTATCCCAGTACGAATCCTAAACTACCCGCAACTACAGAGTTGGATGAATCTTGATACGGTGAAATTTTTTCCTTGGACTATAAACCAGAAAAAATAATTTTATCCAATAACTAAATTGGAAGAGTGAGAGTGTAACACCCCGAGATTTTATGAGATATATTCTTTTTAATTTCATTGATTTCTTCAATTGTACACTACACCAAGATTATCGTGTACTGTACACAACACCATATTATCTTGAAGTATACGCAACACTATTCTTGGCTCGTGTTACACACAATTTCAAGTTCGTTTTTTAGAAATTATTCTATGCAAAATTAAGTGTAGATTTTGTTTAATTTATAAATGAAATAAGTTTTGATTATGTTATACGCAACACCAAAGGGATCCATCACTATATGCGGCCCTGGCTTGGCTTGGATTACACGCAATCACGACATTCCCTGATAGCGTGTGTAGTACGCAATACTGGGTTTCACTAAACAAGGATATATTGTCATAATATTATTATGAAATAGCCTTTATGAATAGTATAAACAACATTTTGAATTTTATTATATTATGATTCATCTTACAAATTTTCTAGAACATGGTATGAGAACAAAATAAATTTTCTGAGTAAAATAAGTATTTTTTAAAAAATGTAGTTTTGCGGCCTTTTGATGGCGCACCCACATTAAATCTAGTTTTTGACATGTTTTTAAGTTCAATTTGACCAAATAAAATTCCTCTTTGGAATCAGGATATAAAGAATTACTTTGGATAAATTTTTCATATTATTCTGATAACTTTTATATTTTAATGAATAGTAAAAACACACAATATTTTAATTAAAAACAACTATTTTCATCGTAATAATATATATGGTTAAATTATAATATTAAAAAGTTTTAAAGGATAAATAGAATATATTTTTACCATTTAATATATTGTATGTAATTATCATTGATTTTACATTGAATTCATAGGTAAAATCATTTCAATCTTTTGCAATGTTTTAACTTTTAAAACTCATTTTCTTAACAACGGGATTAATTTTAAATTAATTTCTGCAACTTCTGTGTTTTGAATTTGGAAAATTGGATTCCATATTTGGAATTAGTAGTTCCAAATTATGTTAATCGGCTAGTTTTTATTTTTGGGCACAATGAATAGTAACTAAGATAAATTTTATTTACCACAGTTAAAGGTAAATCAGGTAATTAAGGGTAAATATAATATTATAAAATTACCCTAAGACTTGTATTAATATAATTGGATGATTATATTTCTTCTTAAGGAATATTTGGGTCGATATTTAATCCATTGGAACCCACTTGGATTTGATTAAGACCTTTAATTTATTTTATTTTAAAGAAAGTGATATATGTCTCACTCAAACTTTAATAAGTAATGTATTTTTAATATAAGGTTATATAGAATATAAATTCAATTATAAATACTAATTTGAAATCTAAATTTTTTTTATTTGTTTTTTTAATTTAGTTTTAACTTTTATGAAATATTTAATTACTTTAATACCTTGTACATTAATGATGCAGAAATTATTTACTTAGTGAAGAATCAATAATATAGTTTTTATTAAAGTAATAATACCTATAAAAAGGCCTAAACACTTTCCCAAAACTTATTGGTCGAGTATATCTTCACCATAACAATCCAGGGGACGACTTGGGAACCATTTGGAGCTTTATAAATGAGATTAAGACATTTATATTTTCTTATTTTAAACGATGTCAAAGTTGTCACTTTCATAATTTAATAAATATAAAAATTTATATGTTTTTATTTTTTAGATGATAAATTAGTGTAAAAGTATTATTATGAAATATATTATATTTATCTTTATCATCATATTTTATTTTTAAATTTTATGCAACAAATAAGTATATTAAATAATTATACAAAAATGATGTAGTAATTATTTCATTAAGTGAAATATCAAAAAAATGGTTTTAAAAATATTAAAATAAATATGTTATGAACTAATTAATGTTCTCTACAAATTTTCTATATTAATATGACATATTAGTAGTCTATTAAATATTTCGTCTTGAATATATCCTATGTTTGGATTTTATTTAAATTCAAATAAATAAATAGAGTCAAAATTAACACTATTGTTATTTTATAAATATATCATATTATTAAATTGTTTAAAAATAAAAACAAATATTTAAAAATTATAAATTTAAATTTATATGGTCTAAAATGTCATAATGTATAAAATTATGGACAATTCACAACACAAAATCAATTATTTATAACAATTTAAAATTTAGAGTTTTATTACCAGAACATAAAATAAATAGATTAAATAAGGATAAATCAAGTTGATAAGGTTGAAAATAAATTTAAAAGTTGTATAAATTTTAGTGGTTGATGATATTAAAACCCTATCTCATCTAATATTTGTATTTGATTCATTTTGGAACTTTTTATGTGGGGTTTGAATTTATATTAAATCAATATTTTTGAGGTTTACAAAGGTGCCCCTCTCCTCCCTTATAAAAGGGAACCTCCTCCCTCTCCTCTTCAAAAAACATTGAGACATCCAGATCGGCCAACCCCTACCCATTTCACTTATCCAATTCCATATAAACCGACTATAGGTCCTGGTCTTCTTCAAATACCAACTTTAGTGCCCTAAGAGAATGTTAAGAAAAGGCGCGTCGAAGAAGAGGCAATCTCTTCTACCAATTATTTCAAGTTTCTTTATTATTCAACTTCATCTTCATTAGTTGTTTCATTATAAAGTAATAACATCAGTATAAATAATACGCTGATATGTTATTAAAAATATGAAACAACCCCATTTCATCTTTTATCCATCCTACGGAAAATGAAATCCCCACGCGTGCGTACGTACGGAATACCGTCTCCACGTCGTGGTGTAATCTGTTTTTCCACCACCACCTTACTTGGATGGGTATAATTGGGTAAATAATAACTATATATGGTTATTATAACTTCATAATAATTCTGGGGTATTATATCATCCACTCAAATTTCATTCAATAATTATTGGAACAATATCATCGCTCGTGCGTACGTACGGATTACTGTCTCCACGACGCGATGAGATTCATTCTCCATGTTAACCATTTAAGAGTAATTATAAAGTATATGTAATGAATAATAATGATATATATTACATAATAATGCAACTGTATTTATGTATATATATATTTCATCTACTTACTTCCATTCAAGTCAATAAGGAAAGGAAAACAGCATTCATGCGTACGTAAGGTCTACCATCTCCATGAACAGTGTGTTTCATTTCATTTATCTATCTATTATATATATATATATACTGAATATATATGATATATAAATCATTTTTTACATTCTAGAACTATTAAAATCATGATATAAGTAATAATAATATCAAGAACAACATGTCCAATCACGTACGAAAAATGAAACAATTTTACCCAAAACACTGCTTTAACATGGAATTGACAAAAGAATGGGTAATATAAAGTCATAAATGAATCATATATGATATCATGAATATTATTATGGTTATGTTAAAAGTTAATAATATGTTTAAACCCACTATACTGGAGTTTTGGACATGTACGGATGAAATTGGACCTATGGTAAGGGATAATTTTGCAATCTCATTTTTATCCAAGATTACTTATACGTAAGTATTTAGTGGGGTTATATTTTTCATCCATGTCCATAAAAATGTTTTTAATAAAGTATTTAATATTATTCCATGTGTGTTTAAAGTAATTTTATGCCCTTTTGACTTTATCTTTGTGTTATAGAAGAAATCTTTCTTTTGTTTACCATACAAGGTACTTTTTGAATTTTTCGGTAAAAGTACGAGGATAATGTTTTTTTAACTTATACGGCATGATTGGATTTAAACGGTTTCATAACACCTAATTTTCATGAAGCTTACTCTAAAATATTTCAAGATTATTTTCAACAAAATCCTTTTATTTTATAATTTCATGGCATTTTGTTAAAAGAAAACGATTTTGAAGATGAAATGATATTTTACTCAAGCATTCATTTCAAGTGTTTTATCAAAAATATTTTCCATCTAAGATGAAATTATTTTGTATGATTATGCTTCAAGTATAATGTCTCTATTATTTACATGGTTTGATTTTTCTTATGATGAAATGACATCTATTTGTTTTATATGGATTATGTTATTATGGGATGATGTTTATGAAACCCATTTTATTTGTTGGGGTATGATGAATGATTTATGTTTATTTTGTGGCACATTAAAGAATGATTTCATAATGAGATGGGTGGGACCTATATCTTCATCCAATGTATTGGGTAATGATTTATATCTCCTGAGATAGACTTGGCTGGAATGGCAAGTATACCCGGTTCAGTAACGGACTTTGTCCACTATGGTGGTCTTGGCTGTAATGCCTTGGATACTATGGAAATCATAACATGTGTTTAATGGTTTCCAAAGATACATGTTTTATTTACATGATGTTTTTATCATGGGTAATGTTCCTTTATGATATATGACTTATGAACTGCCAAGATTTATGTCATTACTCATGATTTTGATGTTTTATGTTCATGTTCTTACGTTCAAGTGTTCATGGATTGTTTTATATTCTCGATGTTTACCCTTACTGAGAATTTGAGCTCACCCTTTTTATGTTTTATTTTCTACAGGACATAAATAAGGGTTATAGGTAAGAAAACCAAGGTGGAATATCTTTATGGGAGATATTGAATATCTTTCCCCATGATTAGAAGAGTATGTTCTGAGTTTCCAAATACAGTAAACTAATAGGGTCTTTGGGAGTCTGTTTTTGTCATGTATTAAATATTCCACAAAATTAATGTAATGTATATGTACATCAAACTTGGGTTTCTACAGTTGGTATCATAGTGAAGGTTTAGTCAACCTTTGGAAACTAGGATGCGAAAACTTTAGTGAGATCCCTAGAGATATTTCTATGTAATGTCTAGGGATGTATGTAAGGTTATGTATAAGTATAGGTTATAGTCCTAGAATTACGGTAACGATCATAGTATTAAAAATAAGATCATAGATATTTAAGGTACACCCCCTTTATTATGTTGTTTTCCTACCATGATTTTTTCATCACACACTATTCTTTTTGGGTTTTAGAAAATGGCTAGAAACATGAAGATTCATATTAATGGAGAATATGATGGAAAATGGAATAATATTCTTCATGATCTACCAAATGAAATGTTATTTGGAAGGCGAACAACTTTATTATGCCTAATATGAAATCTCATAATATGATCAATAATCTTAACTTTGGTAAGATTCTTGACTTAGATAAGAATAGAAAGATGGATTTTCATGATGATCATAGTGGAAAGAAAGTTCAATTTCCCTCAAGTAAGTCATATGGGAAGAGGAATCAAGGAGGATGTTTCAAAGGAACTGGAAGATGATTTGGATGTGGAAGAGAAGGACACAAAGATAGTAATTGCAAAGGAAAAGGTTTAGTTAAAAAAATGGAAAAGGATAATGGTATTGCTAATACATCAAGAATAGTTAAATGTTTTAAATGTGAAATGTATGGGCATTATGAAAACCAATGCCCAAAGGGAAAATCTCATGAAGAAAATCAGCACGGTCGCATGGGTAGTATTTATGTTGATGATGATGAAGATATTACAAATGATATATGACATGAAGGAAGTGTTGAGGAATAAAATGATGAAGCTCGGTCAATGGTTTGAGAAGGTAGTGGAATTATTTCGTGTTTATCAAGAATAATTTATGGTACTATAGAATAAAGAAATTCTAAGGATTGTTACACTGTTTTCTTTCCTTAAGTATTTGAAAGTATGTGATAAATGGTACCGGTAACCATGAAAATTGATTGAAATATTTTTGGAAAGCAGATGATATGGGAATAATGAAGGGATAAGGAGAAAATAATATGTTTGATAGTATTAATGAGCTCATGATTGATAAAAGGACAAAGTGATATCTTGGTTTGAGTATATAGAAAATTTGGGATTTTGGTATGTGGAAAGAGTTACATTTTTACAACATTCCTGTTTTAACTAAGGATCTATGGTAATTTATGTTTTAAGAGAATACATGATTATGGTATTCACATGTTTGGAATGTGATCAACAAGATATATCTTATGACATATGGGGGATAAATGATGGTATTCATCTTCTTGTTATGTGACCTTTCCAGTAATCATTTTCATTATACTATGAGATTGGATAGATGTATTTTGGATAAGTCTAAATATTGGAATGGATTATGTTGGACATCAGATAGTATTGTTTAAGGAAAGAACTTTTTTTGATATTATTTTTGTAATGTTATAATAGTGTAGTTTTAGAAAAATGCCAACCTGCAGGACGGGTGACAACTCATCACGTCAGACAAGGTTGTGGGAATAGAACCCACAAACAAAGTGCGATAGAATTTTATCGCATACCACTGGCCTACAAGAAGTCCATGGTTAGTAGAAACTAGTTTTACAAGTCCATTTTTTGAACCATATATGATTAATCTCACCATAAGATAGACTTATATATATAACTACTGCTAACCTTATGTTTGAGTGAGATGGAATGAACTATCATTCTATCGCATGATCTGATAACAATTCACGGAAGAAAAATTCAACTTCATTTCTTTAAGAGATGAAGTGGAAATTTATCAAGGCACAAACAACAGTGAGATTGTACCAAAATCATGTAAGTATTTCTTTTAATTAAAAACTTCTTCATCTTTAGAAAAATGATCGTCAAAACCAAAAATGTTGTCCTTGTACCCTCATATTCAATGAATTAGATTGTTCTTTCGATCATCACAAATTTATGGCTTTGTGATTATTGGATTTTTCATAGCCATGTTCTGTACCACTATTCATCAGAACATGATGGTTAGATTTCTCTTCCATGTACATATTTTCACTTATGTTATTATATGTGGAAAACCATTGATGAGTTAATTTGGGTAACTGTTATGTTTCATACTTCACTTTTTAAAATTATATTTTAGTATTCCTTTTTTACGATATGGGTTTCTTTGAATGAAACTTTCAAGTAGTAAATGATTTATAACCTCGATGAATTTCGAGGGAGAAATTAAATTTAAGGGGGGGTAGAATGTAACACCCTAAGACATTATGAGATATATTCTTTTTAATTTCTTTGATTTATTTTATTGTACACTACACCAAGATTATCATGTACTATACGCAACGCCATATTAGCTTGCAGTATACGCAACATTATTCTTGGCTCGTGTTACACACAATTTCATGTTCGGTTTATAGAAATTATTCTACACAACATTAAGTATAGATTTTGTTTAATGTATAATTGAAATATATTTTTACTATGTTATACCAACACCAAATGGAGCTTTCACAACACGCAGCCCTGACTTGGCTTGCATTACACGCAATCGCGAAATTCCTCGATAGCGTGTGTAATACGCAATACCAGGTTTCACTAAACAATGATATATTATTATAATATTGTTATGAACTAGCTGTTATTAACAGTATTAACTACATTTGAAATTTTATAACATTATTATTCATCTTACACATTTTCTAGAACATGGTATGTGAACAAAATAAATTTTCCGAGTAAAATAAGTATTTTTTGAAAAATGCAGTTTTGCCGCCTTTTGATGGAAAACCCACATTAAATATAGTTTTTGACATGTTTATAAGTTCAATTTGACAAAATAAAATTCTTTTTTCGAATCAGGATATAAAAATTTACTTTTGATAAATTTTTCATATTATTCTGATAACAATCATATTTTAATGAATAGTAAAAGCACGCTATATTTTAATTAAAAACAACTTTTTTCATCGTAATAATTTATATGCGTAAATTATAATGTTGAATGGATTTAAAGTATAAATAGAATATATTTTTACAATTTAATATAATTTATGTAGTTATCATTTATTTTACATTGAATTCATAGGTAAAATCATTTCAATCATTTACAATGTTTTAACTTTTTATACTCGTTTTCTTAACAACAAGATTAATTTTAAATTAATTACTGAAACTTCTATGATTTGAATTTGGAAAAATGGATTCTATATTTGGAATTAGTAGGTCCAAATTATGTTAATATGCTACTTTTTACTTTTGGGCACTATGAATAGTAACTACAGTAAATTTTATTTACCATAGTAAAAGGTAAATCAGGTAATTAAGGGTAAATATAATATTATAAAATTACCCTAACACTTTTATTAATATAATTGGATGATTATATTTCGTCCTAAGGAATATTGGGGTCGAAATGGAATCCATTGTAACCCACTTGGAAGTGATTAAGACCTTTAATTTATTTTTTTTAAAGAAAGTAAAATATGTCTAACTCAAACTTTAATAAGTAAAGTATATTTAATATAAGGGTATACAGAATATAAATTCGATTATAAATACTAATTTTAAAGATAAAATGTTTTTATTTGTTATGGTAATTTATTTTTAATTTTTAAGAAATATTTAACTACCTTAATAGCTTATACATTAATAATGCATAAATTATTTAATTAGTGAAGAATCAATAATATAGTTTTTATTACAGTAATAATACCCATCAAAAGGCCCGAAAACATGATACAAACATATCGATAGAGTATATCTATACCATAATCATCAAAGTGTCGACTTTGGGACCATTTGGATACTTATAAAAGAGATTAGGACATTTATATTATATTATTTTAAATGATGTCAAAGTTGTCACTTTCATAATTTAATAAATATAACAATTTATATGTTTTTTAAGATGATAATTTCAAGTAAAAGTATTTTTATGAAAGATATTATATTTATATTTATCATATTATTTTATTTTTAATTTTTATGGAACCAATATTTATATTAAATAATTAAAAAATGATGTAGTAATTATTTCATTAAGAGAAATATCAAACAAATGGTTTTAAAAAAATTTAAAATAAATATTATATGAACTAATTAATGTTCTCCAAAAATTTTATAGATGGATATGACATGTTAGTAGTCTATTAAATATTTTTTAGAACATATCTTCTATGTGGATTTTATTTAAATTCAAATAAATGAATATTATCAAAATTAACACTATTGTTATTTTGTAAAAATAAAATATTATTAAATTGTTTAAAAATCACAAAAATATTTAAAAATTATAAATAGAAATTTATATGTTCTAAAATTTCATAACTTATACAATTATGGAAAATTCAAAACACAAAATTAATTATTTATAACAATTTAAAATTTAGAATATTATTACCACAAAAAAATTAAGTAGATTAAATAAGGATAAATCAAGTTGATAAGGTTTAAAATAAATTTACAGCTTGTCTAAATTTTATTTTTTGATGAGATTACAACCCTATCTCATCTAAACTTCAGATTTGAGTCATTTTGGAAGTTTTTAAGTGGGGTTTGTATATATATTAAATTAATCTTTTTGAGGTTTCCAAATGTGCCCTTCTCCTCCCTTATAAAAGGGAACCTCCTCCCTCTCCCCTTCAAAACTATTTGAGCCTTCAAGATCAGTCAACTACCTCCCATTTCACTTCTACACTTCCATAGAAACCTACTAGAGGTCTTGGTTCTCTTCAAATACCAAATTTGGTGCCCTAGGAGGAGGTTAAGATAAGGGGCGTCGAAGAAGAGGTAATCTCTTCTACTGATTATTTAAAGTTTCTTTATTCATCTACCTATTATTATTTAGTTGATTCATTATAAAGTATTAACATTACTATAAATAATATACGTATATGTTATTATAAATATGAAACAACCTCATTTCACCTTCTATCCATCATGTGGAAAATGAAATCACCACGCGTGCGTACGTACGGAATACCATCCCCATGTCGTGGTGTAATCTATTTTTTTACCACCACCTTACATGGATGGGTATAATGGTGTAAATAATAACTATATATGGTTATTATAAGATCATACTAATTCTGAGATATTATATCATCCACTCCAATTTCATTCAATAATTATGGTAACGATATCATTGCTCGTGCGTACGTACGGATCACCGTCTCCTTGATGCGATGAGATTCATTCTCCATGTTAACCATTTAATAATAATTATAAAGTATATATAATGAATAATAATGATATATATGACATAATAATGCTACTTTATTTATGTTTATATATATATTTCATCTACTAACTTCCATTCAAGTAAATAAGGAAAGGAAAACAGTGTTTCTGCCTACATACGGCCTACCGTCTCTATGAACGGTGTGTTTCATTTCATTTATCTATATTATATATATATACTGAATATATATGATATATAAATCATTTTCTACATTCTGGAAGTAAGTAAATAATTATATAAGTAATAATAATATCAAGAACAACAAGTCCAAACACGTATGATAAATGAAACAATTTTACCCAAAATGTTTTTTTAACATAGAATTGAAAAAAGAAAAGGTAATATAAAGTCATAAGTGAATCATATATGATATAATAATTATTATTATAGTTCTGTTAGAAGTTAATAATATGTTTAAACCCACTATATATGTGTTTTGGACACGTTCGGAAGAAATTTGACCCATGGTAATGGGTCATTTTACAATCTCATGTTTTATCTGAGATTGCGTATACGTAAGTATTTACTAGGGTTATATTTTTCATCCATGTCCATAAAAATGTTTTTAATAAAGTGTTTAATATTATTCCATGTATTTTTAAAGTCATCTTTACCCCTTTTTTACTTTAACTTTTGGTTATGGGAGGAATCATTCTTTTGTTTACCAAACTAGGTACTTTTTGAATTTTTCGGTAAATGTATGCGGAGAATGTTTTTCTAACTTATACGGAATGAACATATTTTTACGGTTTTATAACACCTAATTTTCATGAAGATTCCTATATAAGATTTCATGATTATTTTCAACAAAATCTTTTTCTTTTAAAATTTCATGGAATTTTGTGAAAACAAAATGACTTTGAAGAAGAAAGGATGTTTTCCTCAAGAATTCAGTTCAAGTGTTTTATAAAAACTATTTCCATCTAAGATGAAATTATTTAGTATGATTATGTTTCAAGTATAAGGTCTCTATTATTTAAATGGTTTGATTTTTCTTATGATGAAGTGACATCCATTTTTTTATATGTATTGTGTTATTATGGGATGATGTTTATGAATCTCATTTGATTTGTTGGGTTATGATGAATGATTTATGTTTATTTGGTGGCACATGAAAGAATGATTTCATTATGAGATGGGTGGGACCTATATCTCCCTCCAATGCATTGGGTAAAGATTTATATCTAATGAGATAGACCTGGCTGGAACGGCAAGTAAACCTGGTACAGTAAGGGAATTTTTCCACTATGATTGTCATGGCAGTAATTCCTTGTATACTATGGAAATCATAACATGTTCTTAATGGTTTCCACAATTACATGTTTTATTACCATTCTGTTTTATCATGGTTAATATTACTTTATAATCTATTCCTTATGAACTGCCAAGATTTATGTCATTACTCATGATTTTGATGTTTTATGTTCATGTTCTTAAGTTAAAAAGATCATGGATTGTTTTATGATCTCCATGTTTAACCTTACTGACCATTTGATCTCTCCCTTTTTATGTTTTTTTCCCTAGGATATAAATAATGGTTATAGGTATGAAAACCAAATTGTAAGATCTTTATGGGAGATGTTGAAGATATTTCACCATGATTAGAATATTATGTTCTGATTTTCCAGAGACACTAAACTAATACGGCCTTTGGGCGTCTGTTTTTGTCATGTATTAAGTATTCTACAAAACTAATGTAATGTCTATGTAAGTCATGATTGGGTATCTACAGAGAGAGTGTGGAGGTTTATACTAATAAATTCCACTACCACAGTTGTCATGTCCCTCTCCACCCTGAATTCACCATGTGAGAGGTGGAGTGTTTTTGTGATCGAACACCAGTGACTGATCAATTCAAGAAATATATTGATCCATGAGTAAATGAAAAATTTAGAAACACATATGAACTGAAATAGTCTAATGGACTCCATTCATCTTTACAATCCCCTAAAATTCTAGTGCACATAGAATTTTCAAGACCATTCATATAAAAAACTCATCAATACTACAATTACCACATGTGAGGTCAATCCTCCATTGGGATAACCTCACAAGATGTTGAAAATGGATGTATAATCTTGAATTTTAGATCCTAAAGGTATTTCATAACTATATTTATTTCTTTGAGTCCACATAAAAAAATTTAAAAATAATTCGTACTATTGAGATATCTGAGAAATGATCAGCCATGAAGTAGAGAAGTTCACATGGGAACGATCTTGAGACATTTCGAACCAAAAAGTTGGGTGACATTGATCAACTAATGGAAGGGTAGCATATTCATGAATTCTATATTTATAGAGTGGTAGTTGGTTAGATTTTGGAAAAGTTAGATACTTTAGTGAAAGGTACTTTCCTAAGAATATAATCATCAGGGATGATCTGATATCAAATATTATCTTCAATATTCTAAACTGTGGAAATGGGTCTCTTTGTTTCAATCATCTTAGGGAAAACCATATCCATTTCGTCTCTATGATATATTTTTAAATTTCATATGAGATACATTAAGGACATGCATGTTAATGTTTTAAAAAGGATTTTACTTAACCTATTAATAGTCCATCTATGATCCTTTGTCCCATGAAATGGTAGCTCATGATGTGTTGGCTAGTGCAGAATCAGCCTGTGAGGCGCTCATTCTATGATGCATCAGTTTGTGGAATGTTCCATATGTTATGAATATGGATTCTACGAATAATATTAAACATTATCATTCGTGGGTGGTAAAGTTCATTTTGAGGAAGGGTGATCCATAAATGAAATGATACGCGATATTAGAGGTAATTAGATAGTCTGCAGAGTTCTTGGTTAGCCGTGATAATCGGTAATAGACTAATGAGTTGGGGCCATTATTTATAGGCATGGTCCCCTCACCCAAGTAAATTTCCATATCACAAACCGGTTCAAATATAACCACATTCGAAATCCAAACTTCCTCCTCTTAGTCCCAATCGTAATCCATTATAATGGGGTCATTTCTTGGGTCTTGATATTTTCACATTCGAGAAGAAAATAATTCCATAAAACCCGGAAATGGGTGTAAATAAGACAATAATAACATTGAATAAAACATTTTAGTGGGGAACTGAAAAATATGAATTGATCTATCTATAAACAAATTTATTCATAAACCATTCCTCTGTATGGTGTTCTACATCTTTTTGAAGCTCCCTGCAAACAAAATAGTTCAGGGGAGTAGGAGGTACCACTAACACCCCCAAAATGAAAACACATTCATTTGTGGCTCTAGATTGTGATTTCATCCCCCATTGATGAAATTATCCCAATAAATAAATATTTTAAAAGATTGGATAATACCAATGGTGGCTGAAAATGAAAAAAATCATTTTCATGGATGAAGGGTGATTTCCACCCCAGAAAACAACCTCCCCTGCAAATGAATTCATTCACAGGGATGGGGGTCCTACGTTCTCCTAAAAAAGATTATTGGAGGATGACTGAAAAGTCCAGTATCCTCCAATTTCCCAAAGGCCTTAATAATTTATTTGTTTTGATAATCCACTTTTCAAGGGGTGAGGTGGAACCCTTTCAAGGCCCATAGGAATACGTATTACATGGCTCGTAAGCCTTAGAGGAATTCATTGCCTGTAGGCTTAAAACATTAGATACAACCCGGACTAACTACGTGAAACTACTCTTCCCGACATCTTCATCGTGATATCATCTCTCCACCTTCGCATGACTGTTTGGATAGGCTTTCCCATGCATGAACATGATTGTCCCAATGGAAAGTACCATACGGTGGAATATTCCTGACTTCTACACTGCCAAAATGTACCTGCTACAATACCTGTAAAATTACTACTACAGTACCTAGAAATATCCCTCTGCCTGGATTTAATCCCAGGTCACCTGGATGCACTTAAGGAGTCCTCACTTACTAGGCTAAGGCTCATGTGCACAAAGTCCAGTATCTGGTACCTCTATTATTTTATATAATTTCCTCAAGTTGACTAAAAATATGACTGAATACATGGGATATGAATGAGTTGGGCCATGAAGAATCAAATAAAATAGAGACTAAAATAAATAAATAGATATCTGTCGATTTGAAATCGGTAAACCCACAAGATGGCATCATGGATGAAAACATTCATCAGTTTGCTGATAAACCCAAATACCTTATATAGATACATTTCTATGTGGAAAAAATGGATTCCACCCTGTGCATCCCAACACCCCTCATAGAAAAACTCTATTTGGTAAAACCCTTTCTCCACGTATAAAATGATATGTGGGAGAAAATTAGTTCCATGTACTAAGTAACTATGGGGTTGTAACTTAGTCTCATAGAGAAACATGCTTCATAGGTAGACTTCTGGTCTACATAGCACCATTATGCCTAAATGGTTCCCTCATCCGCATGACAACATCCTATGCAGACGTAACCCTATCCTATATAAGAACATTCTATAATGAATGGGGAATCCTAGGTTGTTCAATGATTTAATCCAATCCCTCTCTTTGGTCATGTGGTTTGTCCCCATAGTGTCCCCTCTATGAACGAATATAATGGAATCAGTCTAAGCCATCATCCACAAACCACTTGAAATGTATAATCAGATCATCAGTCACATCATCATGTTCTATAAAGTCTACATAACCCCAGTATGTGGAGTCACGTGTGAATCCTCTGAAACAAGGAGGGTCATTGTAATGTGTTCAGGTTGAAATTCTTGTGGTAAGGAGGGTTCCAACATTTAGGGGTTCACACAACCCTCGCAATTTACTGTGGGGTGGGTGATGACCACACATTCTTATCCCTTTAACAAAAAATGATATCCTCCCCTCAAAAACAATTTTACGAAATTTCCCATGGAGTAATACCATATCCTATAATAAATGAAGAAAAACTATTTCTCTACTTCACCTAAACCCAAGGACGTAGCTAGATAGAAACCCATATACGACTATCTAGGTTACCAAAATAAATGGTGATACAGGAAAACTCAAATCCCCCCACCTTTGGGATTCAACATCTATCCACCAATGGACAAAGTGGACCATGTGATATTTATATCTTCTAATTCCTCTTGTTTCCCACTGGTTATGTCTCATTTGGAATTAAAGGTTAGTGGATATCATTAAATATTTATGATCCCAAACCTTCAAATGGTCATCCTCCATGCATAATCCCAATAAATTTCTTCCCAGGTCCTCTCTATAGAGGTAAGCCTTGAGATTTATTCAAATGGGATTCTTCCATGGGTAACCAACAACCATACAATCCATAGACCTTCTACGTATATGTAATCCCCGACCTTAATTCAAATGGTCCACTTCAATGTTTAATCCCTAACCATATGAACCACAAACCTTCTCTATATATGTTATCCCCAAACACTATTCAAAGAGCCACTTCCATAGATAAGGGTCAACCATATGCGACATGGGCCTTCTCCATAGATGTAAGCCCCAACCCATGACTCAAAATTCGATGGTTCATATTCTATATGAAGTAGAACCACATGGGAATTTTTTCATGTGTAATCTCTAATAATGTCCCCTAAAATGGGAATTCTCACAGGTGTAAGACCCATCTTACCAAACTATAAGGTCATTGATTCCCAACAGTCTTAGATACCTTGGAAGCTTCACTAAGTTCCAAATCCAACATATATATTCACCAAAATATTTTCCATGACACATTCCCCATATTTTTATATCCACCTAGGATACCACAACTATTTTGTATCTCTTAGGACACCTCAGCATAATCCTCACACATAAATTTTACCATGAACCTTCTGACGGATAATCCTTACCACACGATGTTAAACTACAATGTTGGGTCCTCATAACATGTCCTAAATGGTGAGGTGTCTTATTAATTGGTACTAAACTACATGGGTTCTAATTCCTCTCATGAGGATATTTAGGAATCCCATTTTATGGTTTTTATCCTGACATCAAAACAAAATATGTCCCCCTATATGATTGAAAACTCAAGAGTGGCTCACCGAATTGATTAAAACCAACATAATCCTAATAAATGTAAAAATAATCTTAGATCTATCCATAAAAAGGTACCATTGATGGTGAACATCAGATACATAATGATCCCTCCAGAGATAGAGAACCTCATATACATAGAGATTATTTTGAACCCCTTCTTATTCATATTGGATTGTTAACTTATAGTGATCTTTGTATAGATACATGGGATTGAAAAAAGGCTTTTCAAAATATCTTAAATCTATAAGAGAGTCCCTGAATAAATAATATCTCCCCCAAAATGGGTTTGATGAGCTCGAATTCACATCCTCTTGAACAATGTGAGTTTTTAATCATCTTTTTTCATGTTCTCCAATGAATTCCTACCATTTAAAAGTAGTTCCTTGAGTAATCATTGATATAAGGTTCGTTGTGAATTTCTAGATCCACAAAAAACCCTATTGAATATAGTTCTAAGACATTTCACCCGATGTTAGTGATTTCACACCATTAAACCCCTTAAAATCAATCATCAGGTGCAAAGGTTTTTCATTAGAAACATTGAGGCGGAGAACCATTCATAGGAATTCACTCTAAAAACATGTGCTCATTGTTCTAGGGTAATGTTCAAACTAGAGAAATTGATGTTATTATGGTATGGAGACTCCCTTTGGAGTTAACAACATCACTAGAGGAAAATTGTTCTAGGGTAATTTGTGAACCATGTAGTCACTAATCTTCGAATTCATATGAGTATCCATATAAAAATGACCAAAATGCTGCTCTTGGTATTGTTTATTTTAAATAATTTCATAAAATAACAATTTTTTGTAATTTTTTAAAACTAAATTATTTGAAAATTATTTAAAAGATTCAATGCGTAATTTTAAGTGATCTAAATAAAAATATTACTCTATATCTCAAGCATTATCTTTGTTATCGAGTTTAATTTGTTTTTTTATATTGACTATTTATGAAACAATTGGTAAGATCCTACATTTATTATTTTCCTCACAACCGAAATAAACTATTGTGTGTCTGTAGATATTGTTATATCTAAAGAGGGTAACAAAATATCACTACAGTATGGCATAGTGTTTTTTCATTACCATGGTGTGAGAGTCATGTTGTGACTCCATAACATGTGGATATTTTTTTATATACTTGTGTGCCTTGGTTTGGGTATTTTCACTTATAATTTCATCATTATCCCTCTTTTCGTCTTTTAGATTTTTTTGGAATACTAGTATTCTTATAATTCATAATGTTTTTAGGGTCATTGTGGAAAATAAATCACAAAAGATTGAACTTTATTCCCTTGCACTAGTCTCTATCCTATGGGCATTGGTAATTCCATTCCAACCACATAAAGAATGTCTTAGTGAACCATATCGTTGGGTAATTTAGTTTGGTTTTTTAAAAAATGGAATCAATGGTTGGTTTTCTTATTTACATTGTTGATATACATGTTGGGATGTCTTGGAATTGATAATATAGAATTGTTGGGACATAATATGTATGTTGTGAGTGAGTGTTTGGCCAACTCATAATTTGACAGGCCTTAAGTTACCATCAGTGGTTTTCAATTGAGTATTTTGTATAGAAAGTTATTTAATTCCACTCTCTTTTTTCAATGTCCATTTATGTTTCTAGTTTTTATATGTTATCCCATATAAAATTTAATTCCTATATCATATATTATTCCTTCTATTAATATAATATTTTGTTTTATCATTCCACTACAAATTCCTCTAGTGAATCCATGGGAGGGTGAAAACCCCACAATTGATTAGAATCTCAATAAATTATTTATGTGCATAGACTTGGATGACAACAATAGGAACCAAGAACATGAGTTTCTTCATTGAAATCTGTTGTCTCTCCATTAAATGAATTATACTCAAGTGGTGGAGATCTAGTTGGGAAATATTGAGAGACTAATTATATTTGACCAGACCCCATATTCAATCAAGGATGGGTGTTTTCCCTTCAATATTGATTTACCACATCAAATATGGTGGGATTCTGTATTTTTTGAAAAAAATAATTATATTTCTGAGTGTAAAGACTTCATGTCCATATTCATTTTGAAATTGTACCCAAAATACATGACCATTGATAAATACATGGTGTTACTCACCCTCGATCGAGGGAATAAGGTAGTGATAAAATATTTTATCCCTCCAAAGATCGCACTACATTTAAACCTTTTTTATGTTGGAAAATGAAAGATCAATGTTTTCATATGGCCTTTATACATGATATTTAGTTATAATCTTTCATTATCAATATTTCAAATAATAGATATGTGTTGGATAGTGCTTTAATGGAAGATATTGATCTGGAAATAATTTCAAGGCTGACCAGAGATCCTCCACATCTGATGGTATCATTGGTGATTAATTTAAGGGGAAAATGAAATGGAGTAATTATTATATTGGAAATAATGGTAGCGTATCAAAAATTATTAATTATATTCCAAAAATTATAGTTTTTTGTCGAATGTTTTCCTGGTTTGTCCATATGGGGAACAAAAATAATTATTTTCATATAAATCCAAAAATATACAATTCATTTTGTTGATATAATATTTTATAAAAACATCTATTAGACCCATTATTTTCAATGCTCTGGTACATGCTCTTCAAAACCTATAAGATCAATAGAACAATTAAATGATTAGTGAAAAATCGTGTTATAGTCATTGGCCTCTAGAATAAATATCTTACATGTCGTAGGTGAGAATCTAATGGAAGTCAATGTGGTTCATATGACTGTGAGAGGTACAATTTAGGTTTCTATAACCATAGTGATTGTGTTTTTATTATTATTCCCCTTACTCATTGATTTAAACATGTATTCTAAAAAAATTAATACATAAAATATAACACATTCCATATGTTATGGAGGTGGCCATTCCTTAAAGAAAGAAGAACGATTAGGGTTTTATGCCCCTCATATCATTTCATTATATGAAATGATGAGATTGTTTGTTACTTGTTATTCCTTGATTAGAGTATCACAGATGTTATTATGAGGTTGTATGGGTTGATTTATCACAAATCAGGAATCAATTTTCATCACTAGTGGGTTTCCTTTAATACCCCTAATGGGAACTCCCATGTGTTTCAAAGATAGGGGGACCTATGTTCCACTCGTGAATGGCCCCATTTTCTAAGGCATTTAATGCTGATATCTTTTTTAGATTGAATAAGGTCATGAATCTTTCAGTGTATAGATTTCTATGGTAGTTAATAAATTCACTCAAGTTTTCCTATATAACTCATCTATTTTACCATTAGGATTTCTCAATTGACTTAGTGTCCATAACTCAGATGATCTTGATTCCATCATAATTTATTGAACTAACTAATTTTAATGTTATGAAACTTTAGTTGGATGATTTTAGAATGATGGTAATGATGAAACCACTTATTTCACCCTATGTGTACCTCGTTTTATTTACTAGGAAGACTAATGGAACAATTTTTGGTAGTATTTATTATTGGATGATCAACTGGGTAATAGTCAAGAATATGTACCTGCTTCCTCAAATTGAGGATTTGTTTGATCAATTGAAAGAGGAAATGTGTTTCTATAAAATTGATATTTGTTATAGTTACCACATGTTTATAATCAAAGAGTGTGATATTACAAATACCACCTTCAATATCATGTATGACAACTTTGAGTGACTTTTATTTTTGTCTGGCCTTAGTAAATCATTTGTTGACTTCATTGAAATGATGAATCGGTTATTCAAGCATTATCATAAAACTTTTTCCAAGGTAGTCATGAATGAAATTATATTTTACTCAATGAAAAAAATAATGTCATGTGTGTCACTTCAGACATAGTTTGGGAATCCTGTTGAATCACTCTAATTTATAAAATTTACAAAATTTCAATTATTTATCAATGAATTTATGTTATTATGAACAGAATAATAGAACATGGTATCTTCATTGATGTTGAAATAGTGATTATGATCATGTCATTAGAGAAACTATAAAAAAAATTTAGGTTTTAAATATTCTATTGTTTGGAAGGATATTATCGGTTTTTTGTGATTGATTTCTAAAAACTAGTAACTCCATTGAATCCTCTCACTTAGAAATGGGTTAAGTTCTTCTGAGACTTATATTGATAATAATCCTAAGATGAACTGTACCATAATTTCAACTCTATAATTATTAAAACTCTATAGAAGTCTACATATGGATATATAGTTTATTATAATTCTTTGATTGATGTTGTGGGTTGTTTCATAATGTAAGAAGATTATGTAGTGGTTTATAGCTCACGTTAGATTCGACCTCATGAAAATAATTATCTCTCCAAATATTTAGAGGTCACAATGGTTATGAATTACCTTAAGAGTAGGTGAAAATATATTTTCAGGAATAAATTCATCATTTATTATGAATATACGAGTTTTGGATACACCTTATCTTAGAAATATTTAAAGCTCAAATACATGTAATGGGTGGAACTCCTACTATTATTTGACTATGAAATTTCATATACATTGTTTAAGGGTAATTTTCCCTACACAATATTTAATGTTTTCCAACATGAACATATCCATTAGAAATGGTACTTTTCTTTGTGGGTAAAACATTTTACCAATATATATTTCCATATCACTAAACATTCGTAAAAAAAACTCTATTGATAAATGTTATTGTGATAGATAAATTATTTATGTTGCGATTATAATGTTATAAATAGATACTATTTGTGCCAGTAAAACTTTTCATCAAAAGAATTATCTATTGATAGTAGTCTTACTAATACTTTATTTTTTTCAGTAATATCATTAATTATATCAATTTATCTATCATTTTATGTAATACCAACAATTATATTCATTTGTAATATGTATTTTATATAAAAAACATTTTCATGTATTATAATATCTAGTAGTAAAATATTATATTATATTAATAAATATAATCCTAGAAAATATTTCTAATATAATTAGATGATAATAAATATAAAATTAGTTTGAACGATCCAGAAAAATATGAACAACTTATTTAATCATCTCTATCAAAATTTCCATTATTTTTTACTCGAAAAACAATCTAAAATGGAAGAAGAACTTCAACCATAGCCTCAAATCCCATTACCTAAGACATGTGCACCAAATAATTTAGAAAAAATCAACCCGAAGAAGCATTGTTTTTTCACCATCACGGAGTTGAAGGCATACACAATAAAGATGATGCTCAGATATCATGATAGAACATGCGGTAGAGAGTCTAGAATCTAGTATAATTTCTTGGAAAAGGGTCAAACACATATCTCATCATGAACACAATTTATGGCCACCACCACATCACTCATACATGCTAGTTAAGAGAAGAGTGTTTCTTAATGCACAGTTTGAGGCACCAAAAACAACAACAAAATTCCCTAAAAATATATTTTTTCCAAGGGATTTATAAAAGAAGTTTTGCTAGAAAAAATATACAGAATTAATACAACATGTTATTAAAAATACTTGGATTTCCCATCATTTAAAAAATTTATATATAGGCCAATTATTAAATATTATTATTATATAGTAATATTGCTTAAGGAATATAAAAAAGTTAATTTGGTAAATTATCAATATTAGTTCAATATATAAGTAATATAGGACATTGAGATAAAATTATGAACTATGAAATTGAAATAATGATAAATAAAAATAAAATAGCTTGTTAGATTGAATAAAAATTTAACTTAGATATATAAAAATCAATTCATTTATTATTCTTATCATTTTTTAGTCACCTTTAAAAATAAAATTCTTGATGACTTGAGTATTATTTATACATGAAATAAAATGACATAATTTAGAAGAGCCAAAATTATCCCCTGATTAATGATATTATCCATTTATGCAATAACACAACACTCACTAAATGCACATAACATAGACATTCGATAAAAAATGAAGTGTATAAATAAAATAAGACATGTTTGGAACCGAGAAAAACTTTTTCCTTTTTGTATTTTCTACTATGAAACTTCTAATCAAAAGAGTATTGTGTTGGGGAATTTTTTAAAACCACCCATTCAAACCCAAAAGGTAAATAAAAATGGCTAGTAAGATAAGTGACTCAAAGTTGACTTTTTATTAAAGAATAAAAACAAGATTCCAATGAAATACAAAAAGAATCATGGGGTCTTGAAATGATGCAGGCCAAGAGTATCATCAAGAATAGCATGTCTATAGCTCTTTGGAATAGAGCCAACACTATCATAGATGATGAAGACCTTACAATCTCTTGCTTCGTGGGAAACTTGTATACCGTGAAATTTCCTTCACACCAAACATTGTTGATATAATTTCCTTAGATGATGAAGCCCATACACATTTGAATGAGGTAGTGAAGGTTCCAAAGAGGATCGAACATCCTTTAGATATAATGTCTAATAGTGGCAGAGTCAGTTTCGATGACATCCACCTTGATGTTGAAGCCCCTACATAACTTCAAACTAGTGTTCATGGCTCTAATATCCACTCCCACATAATTTCATTGTCCATAAAAGGCATTAAAACCAAATAAAACAGATCTGATCTCAACCGTGGCCAGCCCTCCACCCAACCTTTTACCATCCATGAAGGATCTGTCCACATTGAGCTTCAAACCTCTTCTAGGTGGTGTCCATCTCACCTAGTTTCCCCAGGTGTTTTTTCTTGCTCCCACAAAATTTTCCAGCCATGGATTTATTCTTCTGAAGGATGTTGATCCCTCACTGTCCCAAAGGGACTAACCCATCTAGACCACAAAGGCACATGTTCGGACCCAATTTTAACCATGTGGATCTTTGACCCCCTTTATGGCCTTCTTCCTCACCTCCCATAAATCCCATCAAGTTGTAACCACTATGATGTCTCAGATTCTCCTATCAATATCTAATGCCCCTGGGACGTGTATCAAACTCATGCATGTATCTTTGAAGAAGTTCCTGCCACCTATAACGTTCATACATGATTCCATATAACCCCAAAGGTTTTGATCCCAATATATGTTGAAGAAGTGGTGCTATGTGGCTTCCACATACGGGTTGGTGCAACAATGATAGCATGAAGCTGTGCTTACACCTTGACGTTGAGTGTTCTCATCTGTGAGAAGTTCCTAATGATGAATATATCATTTTATAAAGTTGAGTTTTGTTGTGATCACTTTGCACCGCCGATTTTATATGATTTCTTAGTGTTCCCTTCGTGCATGAAAGGAATATCGATAACAACTACTTGAGAAATTTCCAGATACAGAATTTGTCAAGCAGAAGCAATCAAGTTCATCCACTAGGATAATACTATCGAAGATCTACCTATGTTAAGATTAAGGATAGATTCCAAGAGTCTTTTATGACTACCTTCCTTTCTGATGGTCATAGTCATAACATGGAATCCAAGATAGTGTAGTTTGTTGCCTTCCCAGTTTTCATCCCATAGATTGATGTCACAAATTCCGATCTTCCAGTGAGATTGGTCCTGCAAGATATAGTAAGATGAAACAGCATACACATGGCCATTTTGGATAGGTCCCGCCTCTTGAGAGGCCAATCCTCCCAATTGTTCACCATATTTTTGAGAATAAACCTTTACCACAATGGGGACCCTTCGATGATCTCCCATGCACGCCTTGCCTGCATGGATTTCATGGTTTCCTTCACTCTAGATTGTCGAACACCACCTTCATCAACTCGTTTTCTCATGCTACTCCATGTGGCCTAGTGGCATCTCCCTAGCTTATTAGCATCTCATAAAATGGTTGTCATGATGTTTTGAACCATATAGATAGTTACCCTGGGTTGGTTGATGACTGAGATCACATGGATGGGGATCGAAGTTAGGACACGATTAATATGGGTAACCCTACCTCTGAATAAGAGAAAATTGTTCCTCCAGTTGCATATCCTGCCAGTGATTCGATTGATGATATCTTCAAAAAAATTCTTCTTAATTCTCCCATTTGATATCAGAACACCCAAGTACATCATCGGTAGTTGCCTTCCTGAGATTCCCAGGATGTCGTGGATAGTGATGCACCTCCTTCTAAATAATTTCCAAGAGATGAGATCCTTTCTATTTCTTGTGTTAAGATGCTTCCCACTAACCTCACTATAAGCCATCAAAATTCCCTTGAGTTATTTCAACGACCCATGTCTTCCATTGGTGAAAAATAAGATGTCATCGGAAAACATATCTATTAAAACATATTATATAGAAAATACCTTTTCAGAAAATAATTATGGAATAAATTAAACACCATCATCCCATTTATAACATCTCCAGTTTAACCCTCAACCAAGAGGGGAATAATATTAAACAATACGGATAACAAATCTATGGATTGCAATATTATTCATTCTATTATAGAAATGAATTTGAATTAATTTGTTCACTAAATATCATGTACATATTACTTCAAACAATTTTCTCAGCAAATTATTAAAAAATTAATAAATATTTGTCATAAAAAGATTTCACACGAACTATAATATGTAAATATTACAGGTGATTGAATAAAAATGGTGGAATTTGTCACCTTTCTCCCCACCGAGTACTATTAGTGAAAGATGCAGGGTTTTTTAAAATCTAGGTAACGATTTATGGATTATGAATAGGGAAGAAAGTGATCTGCATCCAAATATTAAAACATTAACCGATGATAGGAGTGACAATAAAGGAATTCCCATTGACTTTACACATGACTTCTGCGACATGTTGGTGTTGTTTTATTCCAGGGCCCTAATACCAAGAAAAAATGGAAAAGATTATATCATAGAGAGGATATGAGAGGGTTGAAACCCTAAATCAGATTTAATATGATAAGACTTGAGGATTAAATTAAATAACATTACAAAATAATTATATAAAATAATTTCTAGAATTAAACATGAATATAATACTAGAATTGCGGAGAATGTATAATAATAACCAATTAACAACATTGGATTCAATATTTGGTAGATATTTATGAATTTTTTTAAAAAAAAATTAAAACAATAAATAAGTATTTTGTATTTTGTATTGTTTTATGAAATGGTTAAAAAACAATATCCAATTAGTGAGAAATTTATTGGTATCCATGAAAAATAGTCATGCAATTGACATGACATATATATATAGTAATATTTCAAGGAAATTTTCATTACGATCCATTATTCCTAGATAAATAGTAAAATATGAAGTATTATTAGAGGGATTATACAATGGAAAACCCCCAAATAAATTTTAATAAAACATGACATGATGAATTTAATTATAAAAGACAATTAAACATAACAAGGATATAATATTGGAATTCTGGGAAACGTTCTAAAAATAACTAATTACAAACTTCTTATTCAGTAATTTTCATCTCATTATGATCAAAACACAAATAAAAAACAAAATGAAAACAAAAAAAATAATACCGAGTATTTAATGTGGTTTGCTAAAATGGCTGAAAAAAATAAATATGAAATTCAATAAGGATAAATGTTTTTGGAATGAATGAAAAAATATTCAATCCAATAAATATAATCTCCAGCTCCCCATGAAAAATATATTATAATTTCTATAAGTATAAATGGGAAAAAATATTTATAAATAATTTTATTTGAGGTAACAAATCTAGAAATTTGGAAATCATAAATCCCTAAGATCGCCTTTGATTGCACTACTCGAGCTAGCCCGTTTAGTCCTTCATAACCCAAATGCTGGTAAATATCAATGGGAATAAACATAGAAGTATAATTTTTTAATTTATATATAGATAACTTTTTATATTTTGTAAAAAATAGTATCTTCTTTAATGATGTGCCATTTCACCTTCCACCATTGAAACAAGTCACTAGAATGCTGCTCTTTACAAATATCCCTTAATAGAAAGAAATGTTATAAATTATTTATTACCCAATAATTCCATGAATCCTATTATTTCTTTTATGTTAGATTCAACCATGTGAATTATAAAGCCACACATGATTTTTTGACTCTCATACTTGAGAAAAACTTTAAAAGAATACAATATAAACCAAATGATTCCATGAACCAAACATGCTATCGGTAGATTCTGAATAATTTTTTAGAAACCTCCAAATATTTAATATATATTACTCATTTTAAAAATATTTAAAATTTATGTAAACCAATTAAATCAAATCCATCTTCAAATTCAAGCATACTTGTACAAAAAATGGAATAACCATTGAAAAATAAATACAAAAAATAAACGTAAATGTTTATTATAGTTGAAATAATAAAAAAGGATAATTGAATACTATTAAAATAAAAAGACCAAAAAATTATGAAGGCTCAAGAAACACTATTGAAAGTCCATGTATGCAATCTTTTTCACCATATGATAAATAAAAATTAATGTTTACCAATCGTTTAAAATGTTCATTGTTAGTATAGAATTGAAATAATGTTATATAAAACATGAAGATAAAAAAAATGAAATTGAGGTATTTAAGGAGGGATATGGGATCAAGTGTTGTGATGAAATTTTGACAATAATATTACCTACAGTCTAAGGATGTGGGTTTAGATGGCACTGATCTGAACAACATGAAGACTACAATGGAGATTTCATGCATATAAAACATTAATGTGTTTGTAATTAATTCAAAAAAAATAGTGAAAATTAATTTTCTGAGACTAGGGTAGGTGTAAAAGGATTTATTTGAAATCATACTTACTAGAAGATAACTAGGGGAGTCTATCCGATTAATCTTTCATGCCATTCAATTTGGTGGGTTGGGTACACTTGAATAAGGTTGTGTAGAAGACTGGTAATGGAAGAGGTTAAGAGATTATGGAAGATTATAGTTTATTTTTTCTAATGTAAGGGTGGATACTAAGTTCATTGAATTAATCATAAGACTATTTTGGATCCACTCTTAGAGACAAATGGGTAATCGATAGGGTCTCTAGTGTATATATTGGATGAGAATAAAGGGAGTCAGTGTAACCTGGGCGAGCATGGTAGGGGACTGGGAGAAAAATATTTTAGTGTCTCTCATGGGTGGGTTGTAGCACAAAGAAAAATGTCTGATGGAAAATCACAGTGTGAAGATTTAGGAATAAAGATGATTATTATGGGAAATGTTTAGTTGAAGCAGATGATTAAGGCATTTGGGTTGAAGCCATGTAAGGAATCTAGAAACTATGAATAGTTGCGGATGTTTTATAAAATAAATTACATAAAAAAAATATCAAATTACATTTTATATTTTAAATTTCAAATATTATAAAAATATATGAAAATAGAAAATAAATTAATTTGGTAAAATTAAATAATTATAATATATGATAAATATAGTTTATAATAAAATCACTATCTAAATAAATATAAAAAATAAATAAAATTTCATTATTTATATAACCATCATTAATTTCATAATTTATTATTACATAATAGATTGAATCTATTTTAAATTTTTTATAAAAATGAGTATTTTTATTTGATAATATAAAATAAAGTATTAATATGTGACTATTAATTAATAATTACATATATTTCAATTATGTTTATAAATTTTTTATTTATTATCATTTTTTATTTATTATGTCTATTATATTCGAAAAGAGTAATGATTTATGTTTTTTATAAAATGTATTTAAATTATTATTTAATGAATGAAATTATAGATTATAATCAATGTTGATACATAAAGAAAGTTGAATGATTAGGGTTTTTATGCCCCTCATATCATTTCATTATATGAAATGTTGAGATTGTTTATTACTTATTATTCCTTGATTTGAGTATCACCGATGTTGTTATCAGGTTGGATTGGTTGATTTATCACAATTCAGGAATCAATTTTCTTCACTAGTGGGTTTCCTTTAATACCCCTAATGGGAACTCCCATGTGTTTCAAAGATAGGGGGACCTATGTTCCACTTGTGAAGGGCCCCATTTTCTAGGGCATTTAATGTTAATGGATTTTTTATATTGATTAAGGACATGAATCTTTCAGTGTATAGATTTCTATGGTAGTTAATAAATTCACTCAAGTGTTCCAATATAACTCATCTATTTAACAATTAGGATTTTTCAATTGACTTAGTGTTCATAACTCAGATGATCTTGATTCCATCCTAATTTATGGAACTAACTAATTTGAATGTGATGAAAATTTAGTTGGATGATTTTAGAATAATGGTAATGATGCACCCACTTATTTCACCCTATGTGTACCTCTTTTTCTTTACTAGGAAGTCTGATTGAACTATATTTGGTAGTATTTATTATGAATGATCAACTGGGTAATATTCAAGAATATGTACCTGCATCCTCAAATTGAGTATTTTTTTAATCAATTGAAAGAGGAAATGTGTTTCTATAAATATGATATTTGGTATAGTTACCACATGTTTAGAATCAAAAAGTTTGATATTACAAATACCACCTTAAATATCATGTATAACCACTTTGAGTGACTTTTATTTTTGTCTAGCCTTAGTAAAGCATTTGTTGACTTCATGGAAATGATGAATCGGTTATTTAAGCATTATCATAAAACTTTTTCAAAGGTATTCATGGATGAAATTATATTGTACTCAATGAAAAAAATAATTTCATGTGTGTTACCTGAGACATAGTTTTGGAATCCTGTTGAATCACTCTACTTTATAAAATTTACAAAATTTCAATTATTTATCAATGAATTTATGTTATTAGGAACAGAATCTTAGAACATGGTATCTGCATTGATGTTGAAATAGTGATTATGATCATTTCATTAGAGGAACTATAAAATTTATTTATGATTTAAATATTCTATTGTTTGGAAGGATATTATCAGTTTTTTTGATTGATTTCTCAAAACTTGTAACTCCATTGAATCCTCTCACTTAGAAATGGGTTATGTTGTTTTGAAACTTAAATTGATAGGAATCCAAAGATGAACAGTACCATAATTTTACCTCTGTACTTATTAAAACTCTACAAAAGTCTACATATTGATATGTAGTTTATTATAATTCTTTGAATGATGTTAAGGGTTGTTTCATAATGTAAGAAGATTATGTATTGGTTTATAGCTCATGTAATCTTCGACCTCATGAAACTAATTGTCCCGCCAAGGATTTAGAGGTCACAATGGTTATGAATTACCTTAAGAGTAGGTGAAAATATATTTTCAGGAATAAATTCATCATTTATTATGAATATACAAGTTTTGGATACACCTTATCTTAGAAATATTTAAATCTCAAATAGAGGTAATTGGTGGAACTCCTACTATTATTTGACTATGAAATTGCATATACGTTATTTAAGGGTAATTTTCCCTAAAAAATATTTAGTCTTTTCCAACATGAACATATCCATTGGAAATGGTACTTTTCTTTGTGGGTAAAACATTTTACCAATATATATTTCCATATCACTAAACATTCATAAAAAAACTCTCTCGATAAATGTTATTGTGTGTGATAAATTATTTCTGTTGTGATTATAATACTATAAGCAAATAATATTTGTGCTAGTAAATCTTTTCACAAAATGATTTATCTATTGATATTAGTCTTACTAATACCTTATTTTTTTCGGTAATATCAGTAATTATATCAATTTATCTATCATTTTATGTAATACCAACAATTATAATCATTTGTAATATGTATTTTATATAAAAAACATTTTCATGTATTATAATATCTATTAGTAAAATATTATACTATATTAATAAATATAATCCTAGAAAATATTTCTAATATAATTATTTGATAATAAATATAAATTTTTTTTGAACGATCCATAAAAAAATGAACAACTTATTTAATCATCTATATCAACATTTCTATTATTTTTTACTAGAAAAACAATCTAAAATGGAATAATAACTTCAACCATAGCCTCAAATACCATTAACTAAGACACGTGCACCAAATAATTTAGAAAAAAGAAACCCAAAGAAGCATTGTTTTTTTCACCAGCATTGAGTTGAAGGCATACAAAATAAAGATGATGCTCAGATATCATGATAGAACATGCGGTAGAGAGTCTAGAATCTAGTATAATTTCTTGGACAAGGTTCGAACACAGATGTCATCAAGAACATGAATTTATGGCCACCACCACATCACACATCCATGATAGTTAATAGAAGAGTGTTTCTTAATATCACAGTTTGAGGCAGCAAGGACACCAACAAAATTCCCTAAAAATATATTTTTTTCCAAGGGATTTATAAAAGAATTTTTTCTAGAAAAAATATACAGAATTAATACAACATGTTATTAAAAATACTTGGATTTCACATCATATAAAAAATTTATATATAGGCCAATAATTATATATTATTCATATATAGTAATATTTCATGAGGAAAATAAAAAAGTTAATTTGGTAAATTGTCAATATAAGTCCAATATATACATAATTTAGGACATTGAGATAAAATTATAAACTATTAAATTTAAATAATGATAAATATAAATAAAATAGCTTCTTATATTGAATAAAAATTTTACTTAGATATATAAAAATCAATTCATATGTTGTTCTTATCATTTTTTAGTCACCTTTAAAAATAAAATTCTTGATGAGTTGAGTATTATTTATACAAGAAATAAAATGACACAATTTAAAAGAGCCAAAATTCTCCTCTGATCAATGATATTCTCCATTTATGCAATAACACAACACTCACCAAATGCACATAACTCAATCATTCCATAAAAAATGAAGTGTATAAATAAAATAAGCCATGTTTGGCACCCAAAAAAACTTTTTCCTTTTTCTATTTTATAATATGACACTTCAAATCAAGGGAGTATTTTTTTGGGGAATTTTTAAAAACCACCCATTCAAACCCAAAAGGTAAATAAAAATGGCTAGTAAGATAAGTGACTGAAAGTTGACTTTTTATTAAAGAATAAAGGCAAGAGTCCAACGAAATAAAAAAAGAATCATGAGGGCTTGAAATGATGCAGGCCAAGAGCATCATCAAGAATAACATGTCTACAGATATTTGGAAAAGAGCTAACACTGTCATAGATGATGAAGACCTTACATTCTCTTGCTTCGTGGGAAAACTTGTCTACCGTGAACTTTCATTCACACCAAACATTGTTGATATAATTTCCGTAGTTGATTAATCCCATACACATTTGAATGAGGTAGTGAAGGTCCCAATGAGGCTTGAACATCCCTTAGATGTAAAGTTTAATAGTGGCTGAGTCAGTTTCGATGACCTCCACCTTGAGGTTGTAGCCCCTACATAACTTCAAACTAGTGTTCATGGCCCTAATATCCACTCCCACAATATTTCATTGTCCATAAAAGGAATTGAAACTAAATAAAACAAAGATGATCTCAATCATGGGTAGCCCTCCACCCCTCCTTTTACCGTCCATAAAGGATCTGTCCACATTGAGCTTTAAACCTCTACTAGGTGGTGTCCATATCACCCAGTTTCCCCAGGTGTTTTTGCTTGCTCCCACAAAATTTTCCATCCATGGATTGATTCTTCTGAAGGATGTTGACCCATCATTTTCCCAAAAGGACTAACCCATCTAGACCACAAAGGCGCATGTTCTGACCCGATTTTAACCATGTGGATATTTGACCCCCTTTATGGCCTTCTTCCTCGCCTCCCATAAGTTCAAGCAAGTTGTAACCACTATGAAGGCTCAGATACTCCTATCAATATCTGAAGACCCTAAGACGTGTAGAAAACTCATGCATGTGTCTTTGAAGAATTTCCCACCACCTCAACTGTTCATACATGATTCCATATAACCCCAAAGGTTTTGATCCCAATCGATGTAGAATAAGTGGTGTTATGTGGTTTCCACATACAGGTTGGTGCAACAATGATAGCGTGAAGTTGTGATCACACCTTGAAGTTGAATGTTCTCATCTGTCAAAAGTTCCTAATGATGAATATACCATTTCATAAAGTTGATTTTTGTTGTGATCACTTTGCACCTCTGGTTTTCTAAGATTTCTTTTTGTGCCCTTCGTTAATGAAAGGAAGATCGATAACAACTACTTGAGAAATTTCCAGATCTATAATTGGTGAAGCAGAAGCAATTAGGTTCATCCACTAGGATAATAATCTGGAAGATCTACCTCTGCTTAGGATTAAGGATAGATTCCAAGAGTCTTTTATGACTACTTGCCTTCCTGATGGTCATAGTCATCACATGGAAGCCTTGATAGTGTACTTTGTTGCCTTCCCAGTTTACATCATATAGATTGATGTCACGACATCTGATCTTCCAGTGAGATTGGTCCTGCAAGATATAGGAAGATGAAACAAAATACACATGGCCATTTTGGATAGGTCATGCCTCTTAAGAGGCCAATCCTCCCATTTTTTTACCACGTCTTTTGAGAATAAACCGTTACCACAATAGGGACCCTTCGATGATCTCCCATGCATGCCTTGCCTGCATGGATTTCATGGTTTTCTTCCCGCTACTTTTCCTAACACCACCTTCATCAACCGGTTTTTTCATGCTACTCCAAGTGGCCTAGTGTCATCTCCCTAGCTGATTAGCATCCCATAAAATGTTTTTCATGATGTTTTGAATCATATAGATAGTTACCTTGGGTTGGTTGATGACTGAGATCACATGCATGGGGATCGAAGTTAGGACATTATTAATACGGGTAACCCTACCTCTGAATGAGAGAAAATTGTTCCTCCAGTTGCATATACTACAAGTGATTCGATTGATGATATCTTCAAAAAGTTTCTTCTTAATTCTCCCCTTTGATATTGGAACACCAAAGTACATCATCGGTAGTTGGCTTTCTGATATTTCCAGGATGTCGTGGATAGTGATGCACCTCCTTCTAAATCATTTCTTAGAGATGAAAACCTTTCTATTTCTAGTGTTAAGATGCTTCCCACTAACCTCACTATAAGCCATCAAAATTCCCTTGAGTTATTTTAATGACCCATGTCTTCCATTGGTGAAAAATAATATTTCATCGTAAAACATGTCTATTAAAACATATTATATAGAAAATGCCTTTTAAAAAACGAATTATGGAGTAAATTAAACACCATCCTCCCATTTATAACATCTTAAGTGTAACACTAAACCAAGAGGGGTATAATATTCAACAATACGGATAACAAATCTCTGGATTGAAATATTATTTGTTCTATTATAGAAATGAATTTTAATTAAGTTCACTAAATATCATGTACATATTACTTCAAACAATTTTATCTTCACATTATTAAAAAATGACTAAATAGTTGTCATAAAAAGTTTTCACACGAACTATAATATGTAAATATTAGAGGTGGTTGAATAAAAAAGGTGGAAGTTGTCACCTTTCTCTCCACCAGGTACTTTTAGTGAAAGATACATAGTTTTGTCAAATAAATGTAATGATTTATGGATTATGAATAGTGAAGCAAGTGATCTGCATCCAAATATTAAAACGTTAACCGATGAGATGAGTGACAATAAAGTAATTCTCATTGACTTCACTCATGGATTCTGCAACATGTTGGTGTTGTTTTATTCCAGGGCCCTGATACCTTGAAAAAATGAAAAAGATTATATCATAGAGAGGTTATGAGAGGGTTAAAACCCCAAATCACATTTTATAAGATAATACTTGAGGATTACATTAAACAACATTACAAAAAAAACATTTTATATAAAATAATTTCTATAATTAAACATGAATATAATACAAGAATTGCCAAGAATGTATAATAATAACCAATTAACCACATTTCCTTCAATATTTTGTAGCTCCTTATCATAAAAAATTATAAAACAATTAAAACAATAAATAAGTATAAGTATTTTGTATTGTTTTCTAAAATGGTTAAAAACAATATCCAATGAGTGAGAAATTTATTGGTATCCATGAAAAATTACTCATTCCATTGACATCACATATCTATATAGTAATATTTCAATGAAATTTTCTTTATGATCCATTATTCCTAGATAAATAGTAATATATGAAGTAATATTAGAGGGATTATACAATGGCGAACCCCCAAATCACTTTTAATAAAACATGACACGATGAATTTAATTATAAAAGATAATTAAACAGAACAAGGATATAATATTGGAATTCTGGAAAACGTTCTAAAAATAACTAATTACAAACTTCTTATTCAGTATTTTTCATCTCATTATGATCAAAAAACAAATAAGAAACAAATTGAAAACAAAAAAATAGTACCGATTATTTAATGTCGTTTAATCAAATGGCAGAAAAAAATTAATATGAAATTCAATAAGGATAAATGTTTTTTGGAATTAACAAAAAAAATATTCAATCTAATAAATATAATCTCCATATCCCCTTGCACAATATATTATAATTTCAATATGTATAAATGGGAAAAAATATTTATAAATACTTTTATTTGAGGTAACAGATCTGGAAATTTGGAAATCATAAATCCCTAAGATCACCTTTGATTGCTCTACTCAAGCCAGCCTGTTCAGTCCTTCATAACCCAATGCTTGTAAATATAAATGGGAATACACATAGAGGTATAATATTTTAATTTATATATATATTTATCTTTTTATATGTTGTAAAAAATAGTATCCTCTTTAATGATGTTCCATTTCCCCTTCCACCATTGAAACAAGTCAGTAGAATGTTGCTCTTTACAAATCTCCATCAATAGAAAGAAATACAATAAATTCTTTATTACCCCATATTTCCATGATGCCTATTATTTCCTTCATTTTAGATTCAACCATGTGAATTATAAAACCACTCAAGATTATTTTACTCTCATGCTTGAGAAAAACATCAAAAGATTACACAATGAACCAAATTATTCCATGAACCAAACATGTTATCGGTATATTCTGAATAATTTTTTAGGAACCTCTAAATATTTAATATATATTCCTCATTTTAAAAATTTTAAAAATTTATATAAATCAATTAAATCAAATCCATTTTCAAATTCAATCATACTTGTACAAAAAATGGAATACCCATTGAAAAATAAATGGAAAAAGGAAACGAAAATGTTTATTATAGTTGAAACAATAAAAAAGGATAATTGAATACTATTAAAATAAAAAGACCAAAAAAATATGAAGGATCAACAAACATTATTGAAATTCCATGTATGAAATCTTTTTCACCATATGATAAATAAAAAATAAAGTTTACGAATCATTGAAAATGTGCATTGTTAGTATAGAATTAAAATAATGTTATATAAAACATGAAGATAAAAAATAAAATGAAATTGAGGGATTTAAGGAAGGATGCGGGATCAAGTGATATGATGAAATTTTGACAATAATATTACCTACAGTCCAAGGATGTAGGTTTATATGGCACTGATCTGAACAAAATGAAGAATACAATATAGATTTCCTGCATATAAAACATTAATGTGTTTGTAATTCATTCAAAAAAACAGTGAACATGAATGTTCTGAGACTAGGGTAGGTGTAAAAGGATTTATTTGAAATCATCCTTACTAGAAGATAACTGGGGGAGTCTGTTCGATTAAGGTTTCATTCCATTCAATTTGGTGCGTTGGGTACACTTGAATAAGGTTGTGTAGAAGACTGGTAATGGAAGAGGTGAAGAGATTATGGAATATTACAGTATATGATTGCTAATGTAAGGGTGGATAATAAGCTCATTGAATTAATCATAAGACTATTTTGGATCCACTCTCCAAGACAAAAGGGTAATCGATAGGGTCTCTAGTGTATATATTAGATGAGAATAAAGGGAGTCAGTGTAACTTGGGTGAGCATGGGAGGGGACTGGGAGAAAAATATTTTAGTGTCTCTCATGGGTGGGTTGAAGCACAAAGAAAAATGTCTGATGGAAAATCACATTGTGAATATTTAGGAATAAAGATGATTATCATGGGAAATGTTTATTTGAAGAAGATGATTAAGGCATTGGGGTTGAAGCCATGTAAGGAATCTAGAAACTATGATTAGGTGCTGATGTTTTATAAAATAAATTACATTAACAAAATATCAAATTACATTTTATATTTTAAATTTCAAATATTATAAAAATATATGAAAATTGAAAATAAATTAATTTGGAAAAATTAAATAATTATAATATATGATAAATATAGTTTATAAAAAAATATATATCTAAAAAAATATAAAAAATAAATAAAATTTCATTATTTATATAACCATCATTAATTTTATAATTTATTATTACATAATATATTGAATCTATTTTATTTTTTTTATAAAAATGAGTATTTTTATTTGATAATATAAAATAAAATATTAATATGTGAATATTAATTAATAATTACATATATTTCAATTTTGTTTATTAATTTTTTATTTATTAACATTTTTTATTTATTATGTCTATTATATTCGAAAAGAGTAATGATTTCTGTTTTTTATAAAAAGTTTTCAAATTTTTATTTAATGAATGAAATTATATATTATAATCAATGTTGATACATAAAGAAAGTTGAAAATTAAAAAAAATATTAATGAGATATTTTTAATAAAACTTGTAAAGTTTAATGTTAACCAAGATCATAAAAATAATAATCTATATAAAAAATTTGGTTAATTTTCGCATGTTATTATCATTTAATTGTTTATTTGACAATATTTTATTGATGGAAAATTATTCGCTGGTAATAGTTATTATTAATAATATATTTAAGTGTTTGGAAAAAAATATTTGTATTAGTATGATAAAGAAATAGATTTAACAATTGGTGAAATATTTCTTGGTATTTAATGATCAATACCAACATATATTTTTGTTGATAAAAATAGGTGTTGGTACATAAAATCAATACCAATAAAACAAAATATCATTTGGAATTACTAGAATTTACCCAAAAACAACATATTATCTCTCAATAAATTTCATTTATTATAAGTCATTTTTTTGTATTCATTGTTGTTAGGACTCTTAAGAGGACATTCTTTTCAAATACAGTAAAAGAATTGAATGAAACATTGGAACTTTACGGGAATCATCACACAGATTCACTTAGGGGTAATGGAGTATGTGATATATAATTATCTGGAATGCATTTAGTTTATTACTCTCTTCATTAGATGTTTTTCTAGGACAAAAATTTGGTAAATGAGAGAAAATTTCAATGGATCATTATATACTGGGGAGAAAATCATTGTATCATCTCTCTCATTAGAAGGTGCTCTTAGTTTCATGAACTAGTAGATTATCCCTTCATCCACGAGAATTATTATTTTTTTAGAATATTATAATTGTTTTTTGGATTTCCAACATTATAATACTTTTTTTATGAAATTACATTTCATTTCTGGTGGTCGATTATGAAATAGGATGTAGCTTACTTTGTATATCGGTGCTACAGATACCAACAGACATAGATAAAACACCAAAATCCTTGTGTTTTTCTTCACTTACTCCACTTTTTAATATTGAAAAGGAATACTATATCTATGGAATCCATTTTTACTACACCACATATTATCTAAAGAAAGAATTCTATTTGGGTGGGTATTAACCAGATAACATTGTCGACTAAATTCATAAAGATTCATTACCTCGTTAAAGTGGGGGGAAAGGGGAAGTTGAATGTTCCAGAGATCATATGGTTTCATGGGATCACAACAACCATTATCGTAGATATGTATCCCCATTCTATATCTCAATTTAGGAAGGGTTATTAATAGGTGATGAAATCTCAGATCACGTTGAGAAGAAAAGATCATACTCGGAGGGATAGAAAAAAAATGGTCATTTCAAATTCTATAAGATATGATCCATAAATATGTATTCGACTTTTAAAGTTATTGGGTTTCCATTTTGAGATGGTATACTTCTCTTATTATGATAAATAAAACCCATCTATATGGATAGTTCCATTTGATTCATTATATAGATTACCCTCAAACTCACATATCTATTGGTTGGAGGTTGGTAAAGATTCCTTCATTTGACCATGTTTGGTTAAGGAAACAATGGTAGTGATCTATTTTATTCACCGATGTTTTGTCTTCATCCAAAACTGGTAAAAATAGTATACAGATTGATAAGTTAATCCTTTTTAGTTTTTAACTCGTGATTCAATTTTCATGAATGCCTCTTTTCATTTGGGCCACTGATGGCTTAGGAAGTTAGGGAAGTTATCTTTGAGGTACATAGGTCACATTTGAGGTTAGGAAATGAATTGTTAATATGGAATATCACTTTGAATTCCAAACTCATATTACATTGATCTATAGTTTTTACATGTTTCACAACTATGAATGTACCAAACTAACTAGTATCATTGTCTAGATCAGAAATCATTTAATTATATGTTGAAATGTTGGAAATTGAGAAAACGTTTTAAAATTTTAATTCTCACATAAAATCTGTATACAAGGTTTCTATGACATAGGTTTTTGTTCAATTGATTAATGGTTATTATACTAGTGAGGTAAGTGAGTGGGATTCTATGATGATATATCAATGCACTTATCTATTCCTGGATCATCATTCTTCAACTTATATTTTTGGGGGTACAATGAAATATAGTATAGAGATTTATCAGAACCCACTATTTATTTTAGGTATGATAACTCTATCATTGTATTTAATTTCTTTTATTTTAATATTCCTAGGTGGTTCCAGTTTAGTTTTACCTTTTTTATGGTTAGGGATCTTTCATGGTATTTTTTTTGAGTGTATACCTGAGCCTATAGATTTTCTAGATACATGGGGTCCATCAGTTATCTAGTGGACATGGTAGTGACAATAATAATTTTATTGCAGACACTATTGATATAGTGGAATTTTAATTGTATATAGAAATTATGATGTGGAAACTTTCTAGATGATGGAGAATTCAGGATGTAGAGATTCTACCTACAACCAGTAGATCATCGGTTAGTTAAAACTAGCCAGCCGATGGTGCTAATTGGACAAAGAAAATTTTGGGTCATATAATAAGTTCTCCTTGAAGCATATATTTTGTTTAATATTACTCATCCATTGACCTAAATTCAACACATATAATTTATTAGTATCTATTTGAATGAATTTGATTCAAAAAACAGAAATCCATTGTAGATGAAAGTGTTGATAAAAGTTCTGATCCATTGATGGTATTTCTAACTACATGTTTTTCTTATATCTTTTTATCTAGTCTTTTATTTTTGTTTCTTCAAATGAATCAATCATTATAACTATTTCAGTTCATTTGGTCTGATATTTCCGTTTGGATTTGTGGTTTATGGTATATTACTCTTGATTCTTCATGAATTCTCTCAGACTAGTGTGTGGTTTCTTTCTCATATGTAAAATCCCATGTTTTTCATGGTTGTATGGATCATGATATAAACTTATTCTACGATAAATTGTTTAATCCTATTATAAATTTGTTTCTTAAATACATGTATGGAATTATCTATGTTTTAGAGATTTTTTTTATAATCATGTGAATGGTTTGGAATGGTTTTAAGGCATGATTAAGTAAAATATTCTCTTATTATGAAAATATGAAGAATTTTATTGCCCATTTGTTGTTTTTGAAAAGAATGGTTTAAATCAATGTTTATATGGATTTAAATTATTTCATTATTATCTTTGTGAGAATTTTAATGGGAATATTTTTAGCTTTGAAAATGCATAGCCTCATGCAGTCATTGTTTAGATACTGGGAGTTATTCTAGTGAATATACTCTTACCCCTATACCCATTATTTTATATTAATTTACTCCCTAGAATAAAAGAGGTTATTTATACTGTGAGACACTCTAGGGGTGTGAGATCCTACCACCTAGTACTATTATACTATAGTAAAGTGTGAACCAAGTTCCTATTAAGAATAGAGATGGTGACCAGATCTTCACTAACATTACCCTATTTTTACTCATCAGAGTGTTAATTTTAAATGCTTTGATAAACAAAATTTTTATTGGAATTCATTGAAAATTGGTTTTTTGGACACGATTTAATAGTTTTGAAGAGGGTGGTTATATATGTTGTTGTTTTTTATGATGTTACACTACATGTTTTATATAAAATTATATAAAACTGTATCACATGCATTATATTTATTATTTTATCATAATTGGTTCATATATTAATGTCTATTTAAGAAAGACTTGGTGGAATACTATTTGGACTATTATTATAATACCCTTGATACACCATTGAGTTCATGAAGATATTTTTGTATCACATTTACATAAAGTAAATGTGAGTTAGGATAGTGGGAGGATTATTCATTATAAAAACGAGGGAGTCCTTTCGTGACTACATATCTAGTGGAGATGGGTTTTTTCTATACTTGTTTGAATTTGACTAGTTTTTTTTTGAAACCTTTTCTACCATATTTATATATCTTTTCCACTATTGATATGTTTTATCATACCAAAAATTATCTTTATATATTACATCATAGTTTATAATATATACTGAAAAATCATTCCCAAAAGTTATATAATTATTTCCATGAACTATTCAGAATCACATAGGGATTAATGATTCCATTCGAGTCATTACACGGCTAGATCAGGATCTATTATAGTCGGGTAATCATGGTTGGTTCCTAACAAGGGGGATTTCCCTAACTCTCTATAAATATAATCATAGAATTTATTGGGTGTGTACATAACTCGACATTGGATTTTTCTTTTTTAATTATTGATTGTTGAAATTGGTTCATTCCTGTTGGAATTGAGAGAGTTTGTAAAGAAAACATATTTACCACTAGATCTGGGTGTATGTTTGTCAAGCTATTTTAATTGGTGTTAGAGAAGATTTAAAATGAATATATTGTTTAATATGTTATTAAATGATAATTTTTTAGGAGTTAAGAAAACAATTATTGGTTGATAAATTTAAGGTTGATCATATGTCTAAAGGAATAGATATCCAATTGAGTTTTTGTATTATGGAATTTTAAGGCATTTAATGAAAATCTGGGAAATTTAACTGGTTTTAATATATAATTTAGGTGTATATAACCCTATGGGTTTTCATGTGATCTTATGTGAAGTTATATGGGAGGGATGTTATTTGGGGTATATTTTTAAAGAAACACATAACCATTAAGGATAATACATTCTGTGATGATGAGGTAATTATAGATTATAGGGATAAAGTGGTTATTTTGTTTTGGGTATAATTGTTTAAATAACCATGGGATTTAAAAGTGATTAAGTGAAAAAATGATCACTGTTATTTTGGAATAAGATTACCATATTGGAAACCTTATATGATTAAGGTAAAAAAAGAATTTTTGTGATCGGATTATTCTTGAGGAAAAATGATTGAGTTAAGTTGTTGAAATATATATTTTTTGTTATATTTTAATAGTGAGTCTGATTATTTTGAGAAATGATTACTATATTTTGGATAAAATATGATCAGGGTATATATATTTTGGGTAAGGAATTTAATGATTGATTAATTATATCTGAGGATAAATTTTATATTTATCTTGAATGAATATGTACTCAAATTATTCTAATTTTGGACGTTTTAAATTTGGTCAGAAATATTTCAGAAGAATGTTGGTGGTTAATTATTAATGGGATGAATTATGATAATCATTGGGTGTTATTATCGAATTTTTGGAGATTATTGTATAAATTGTATTCACGTTAATATTAAATAAACATGTGCCAGTCATTTTAATAATGGTTAATGATTATAAGTACGGTAAATAATTTTTCATCCTTGTATGGATACTGTGATCAAACACTGAGAATAAAAAATTCACCATGGTTATTATTTTATGACATGATGTAATGGTGGAAAAATTCTCTCAACACATCCTTTGGATGAAATTTATGGAAGAAATCCGGTAGGTATATTCTCTCACATTCCCATTACCAATTGGGAAAATTCCTAAAAATCAAAAAAGAGGATATCAAATTTATAGAGTCCTATATGGAATATATTTTTTATCAATGAAGGTATGATTTATTAAAATCACTCCGAGGTATGAGTCACACAATTATAAATTCATGGTTTGAGAAATATTTATAAAATGATAAGTTTCACAGTTTTAGAATATACGTTAAATGCCATTTCAAAATGAAATATTATCTATGTGCTTTAAACGGTAGGTTTTGAAACACAGTTATATTTATCAAAAATATTATATAATTTATTCTGAGAATGTTTTATATTATTTTTATCGAACATGATATAAAATTGTGATGATTCAATTTCATTAAGGGGTTGAATATGATACCCTAATATTTTAGAATATATTTTCTCTTCAATAGATCATATATGTGAGATATATTTTCAAGGATCAATCCATAAAAGTATATAGAAAATATTAATATGTTATGGGGACATTAAATTTTTTTATATTAAATAAAATTTGTCAAAATAATTTCTAATTCTCTTATGGATTACTATTGATCCTAAAAAATTTAATTTTTTTTATAATTGTTTTTTAAATTTAGATTTTTTTAAAAAAAATTTATTGGTAAAGATATTATCGAAATAATGTTTTAAAAATGTATAAAATGAATTCCTTTATTATTGATTTGTTAAAAATTATAATAAAATCATTTGATGGTAAAATAAAACTCATTTTCAAAAAAACATCTTTTATGTGAAAAATAAGTTTTAATAAAAATAAATCAAATTAATCCATATTTATGAATGATATTAATGTAACTCATAGATAATGTACTGAATAAAATATATTAACATTAATCTAATTATTGTTACTAGGAATGTAATGGTAATAAAATCCTTTTATTATTAAAGTACATCTTCTCCAAAAATGGTTTATAAATAATTTATGATCCAATGCTATAATTATATTATTCCACTTAAGGAAATTTAATATTTTATACTGTAATATATATTTGGAGTCATGAAATTAATATTTTTTTTGAAATTCAACATGATTTTATGTGGTATTGAATAGTAAAAATGGTAAAAGTTTAACACCTTGATAATTAGTAAAATTAGTTAAATAATGTTAAAATTATCTGATAAAGATTAACCCCCCCCCCAAATATTCCTTAAATTGGTCGTATGTATTTATTTCAAATGAAATCACAAGTAATTTTGGATTTAAAACTGTTTTCAAATGAAAGTTACATTTCGTGGAATTTAAACACTGCTTTTCATGGCCTATTAAAACTGCTTGTTTTTTCACATTGTATTTCATGATCTTTGGAATCCTTGGGTGGTATCCAATTGGGATTAGTCTCACACCCTACTTACACTCCTTTGGTGTAAGTAGGATTGGTTATGTTTGACTCAAGTAAAGGAAAGGCTAAGGGTGATGGCGGCTCTCGGTGTTAGTTCCCATCCTTGGTGCGGAGTTGTGGAAGCGACTTATGGGTGATTACCCCTTATCATGTGGAGTTCTTGGGGATGTCCTAGTGTTGTATTTATTTGTATTTAAACCTCTTTTATTTTCTTTATTCCAATTTATTCAGTTCTAGTTTCTGGTTAAGACTTTTTTTGCTTGAAAATTTCAGATTTAAATTATGGATTGTTTTAATGTGTTATGCTTTCATACTTGGGTAAGTCATTGAGAAACATAAATTAATGATGCTTGGGAACTTGTGCCAGCCCGTGGGGATAGGTAACGCCTTTCAGGAACTGCCATGAGCCGGGTTTGGTGTCGGTTTGATGGAGACCAGATTCGGTTCGTGGGAAAATGGTATCAGAGCAGGTTTATGTTTTTGGGTTATATTACTATTTTGGGATGAGCCATGATAGAAAGAAGCTAGGACTATTGGGGATTGGGGTTTTGTTTGTGACTAGGGTGCCCGGCCTGCACCTCTCATAGCAGACCTTGATTCACTAGGGGATGCTGGTATTTACGTATTAACATCACTTCCAGGTGAGACGTGTGGGCTGCAGACCACATGTGGACATCAGGAGGATGTGGAGTAGTTGTTTCTTTTATTATTGAAATGTGTTTAGTTTCTTTATATATTATGTATTTGATTAGAATTTTCCGAATATTGGTATTGACTATTGTTTTGTGACTATTACATTTTGTAGCAACATGCCTCCCCAGAAAGCTCCCACGCGCCCACAGGAGGAAGCTGGAGACAGTTCTCCCACACCGATTGGTCAGAGGCTCATGGAGGTCGTGGTTAGGGCTATCCAATATTTGGGATATGGACTAGCTCCTGCTCCTATTCATGTTAGGGTAGAAGAGACAGGTCCTAGAAAAGACAAAGCACAAGAGCTTCTGAAAAACAAGCCTCCTACCTTCTGAGGTAGCTCAGAACCCCAGGAAGTAGAAGAATGTCTTGAGAAGAATGAGCATATGTTTGAGTTCCTAGAAACACCTGAGGATCAGAGAGTGAAGTGTGACTCATTTTTTGTTGGAGTTTCCTAGCCGTAAGTGGTGGGAGTCAGTGCTTCAGGCTGGGAAGAATGAGCAGATGTGCTGGGGAGATTTCAAGGCTATCTTCAATGAACACTACTTCCCTAAGGTGTCGGCTTATTCTAGGTCTAGATAGTTCATGGAACATGTTTAGGGGAATCAATTTGTGATGTATTATGACAACCTTTTCACTGATTCGGTTCGGTATGCTCTTGAAATTGTATGTAATGAGCAAGCGAAGGCCCAAAGGTTTGAGAAAGGCTTGCGACTAGAGATATACTCCTAGGTGTTCTTGTTTAAGCCGAGGACCAATGATGAGGTCATTGATCGGGAGTGCATGGTGGAGATTGATAGGAAATCCAGGGCTGGTTTCTATGGTTCAGTATCAGCAGTGGAAAGTGGCAGCTCCTTAGAGAAGAAAAGGAAGCAGAATGATCATGTGAAGAAAGGATGTGGCAGTTCCGGCCACTCTTCCAGGCAGTTTTCTTCTGCGGCTTCTGATGCGAAATCGGTCATGTGCCACCAGTGTGGGAAGCCCGGGCACATCAGACCAGAATATCCACTTCAAACGAAGTCTTGTTACCTATGTGGAGGTATGTTTCATTTTCAGCGTTTCTGTGGTGTGGCACATACACTTCTGAGTGGGGCAGGGTCGGTGACTTCAAGAGGAGTGCTAGCACAATCTGAGCTGTTGAGGACTGGGGGATCTCAATTTAGTAGCCATGGTGGCAGGTATGGGTCATCCTTTGGGTAGATCCAGTTCAGGGCACATCCATAGACTAGCCTTCGTCTTCATGAAGAGACCGTACATCTCCATGAGGTGGATCAGGCACTAGTAGGATCACAAGAGGGACTGTCGATAGTTCGAGGTACCGTTTTGATCACAACTTCTATAGATGATGATATTTTTGATACTGGTGCCTCTTTTTCATTCATTTCTACCTATTTTGTGTACATGATGAATTTTCCAACTGATTTGATGTCTTTCACGATGGAGTTGGTGAAACCGCTGGGAAAGAAGAAGGATCAAGGTCTCAAGTGCCCGTCATGTGCGCTTTCTGTGTCAGGGGTCGAGATGGAGTGGGACGTCTTGGTCTTAGATATGGATGTTTTTTATGTTATACTCGAGATGGATTGCCTAGTACACTTCCAGGCACTCATCGATTGCTACAGACAGCGTGTGAGTTTCACGGCACCTAATGGGAGTCATCAGGTTTTTCATGGAGAATGGGATCCTTGGTCAGGTTGCGCAGGGCCTCCAATCCTAGAGTAGGGAAGTGTTATCATCCAATTATCTTTTATCGTGCTAGTGGATGGTATTTCCCCTGAAGGTTCACTACCTCATGTAATGAATGTGTTTCCGGAGGTATTCCTGGATGATTTTTTAGGTTTGCCCCGGAGCAGGATGTGGTGTTTTCGATTGATCTGGTGCCGGGAACCCAGCCGATATCTCTTCCCTCTTATCACAAGTCCCCCACTGAGATGAGAGAATTAAATATATATCTGGATGACTTAGAATCAGAAGGATTCATTAGCTCGAGCCTCTCTCCTTGGTCCACTCCTGTTTTGTTCACGAAAAAGGCTGACGGATCCCTCTGGTTGTAAATTGACTACCTGAATCTGAATACGGTAGTAATTAATAATAAATACCCTTTGCCGAGAATAGATGATTTTTTTGATCAGTTGATGGGGGGATAAGTGGTTCTCAAATATAGACCTGCGTTCGGGGTATCATCAACTTCGGCTGAAATAGTCAGATATCCTAAATACAGCATTTCGAAGCAGGTACAGCCACTTTGAGTATTTGGTCATGCCCCTCGGATTGACCAATGCTCCAGAAATCTTTATGGCACTCATGAATAGGTTGTTTCATCAGTATCTCGATTCATTTTTTGTGGTGTTCAGGGATGAAATTCTTGTATACTCTAACTATGAGGAGGAACACGAACATCACTTGAGGATCATTTTGGGTACATTACGGGATCACCGCCTCTATGAAAATTTGTCAAAGGGAACTTTCTATATCAGGGAGGTGAGATTTTTGGGGCATGTGATCTCAGAGCACTAAGTTTCATTGGACCGCGATAATATTAATGCGATCATGTCTTGGGAGAAACCGAATAATGTGTTCGAGATCAGGATTTTCCTTGTCTATACCCCAAGCAATGCTAATGTAGTGGTAGACACCTCCAGCTGAAGGGTTCTAGTGCAAGATTTGAGGAAGTCTGGTGATGATTGGACATTGATGGGGCTCTTTTCTCAGATGCATGTGGAGACCATAGAACATAGTGGAGGGGAATCCTTGGTGAGCGTCTAGTTGACTCCTTTTCTTTTAGAGTTGATTCAGCAGGAACAGCCCAGTGATGAGATTTTTCAATGTTTGAAGTAGTTTCTTCATGGTGGGGAGACATCCTCTGATTGGTCATCGTCTCGCGAGGGCATCTTGTGCTTCAAGGGCCATTCAGTGGTGTCGTTGTCTCTATGGATGGTGGTGATGCAGGATGGCCACCAGTTTTAGTGGGCTATCCATCTGGGTTCCACTATGATGTATTATGATGTCGTTCGGTAGTTTTGGTGTCCTGATATGAGACGTGACATATCGGACTTTGTTTCAAGATGCTACACATGCCAACAGGTGAAAGCAGAGCACCAAAGGCCCTCTGGTTTTGTAACAGCCCAAGATTTTATGAAAAATATTCTTTTTAATTTTATTAATGTCTTGTGTTGTACGCTACACCAAAAGGAGCTTGCACAACACGCATCCTTGACTTGCCTTGCATTACACGCAATCGCAACCTTCCTCGATAGTGTGTGTAGTACGCAATAACGAGTTTCACTAAACAACGATATGCTATTAAAACTAGCCGTTATGAATAGTAATAAACACTTTTTGAAATCCAGTAAATCTTATTTTTCAAAATGAACTTTATTTTTGGATTCGGAGTATCGAATTTAGCCTAAGGTGAAATTTTGGTACTTTTCGGATAACTTTCATATTCTGATGAATAGTGAAAATTACTAAATTATAATTAAAAACAACTTTTTTAATCAAAATAATTAATAGTGATAAATCATTAATTTGAGTGGTTTTAAAGTATATTTAGAATATATTTTTACAATTTAATACAATGTTGGTCATTGGATGTAATTTCACATTTAAACTAGACATAAACAAGTGTCAATCTTTTGATAGATATTGTTTCTTAAAAACACGCTATTTGTTTTAATAGCGGGATTTAATTATAAAATTAATTAATTCAACTTCTATGTTATGAATTTGGTAAAATAGACTTCATTTTTGAATTCGGAATATGAAATATAGCTTAGGATGAAATTTTGGCATTTTTCTGAAAACTTTCAATTTTTGATGAATAGTGAAACCACTAAGTGGTAGGTTAAAAACTGAATTTTGCATAAAACTTAATTTTACCACTTCTGTGAATGGAATTTCGAAAATCCGAGAGACACGGTTAATATCAAGGACTAAAATGTGGTTCAATGAGATGAAAATAATTTTTGGTGAATAGTAACTTTTTACTTTTTTTTACCGCGGTTAATAGTAAATAGGGTAACTAAGGGTAAATATGATATTACTATTACCCTAACACATGTCCTAATTCTATTGGACAAGTGTAATTCGACCAAAAACAAACTTAGGAATAAAATATGACCATTTAGGCCCACTTGGATTAGATTAGGACATTTATTATTAATTTATTTAAAGAAGGGTTAAAATAGCTAAAATCAAAGTTTAATAAGTAAATAATTTTTAATATGGGGTTATACATAAGATAAATTCGATTGTAAATATTCATTAGAAAGCTAAAAAGATTTCCTACATGATGGTATTTTATTTGTAATTTTTAGACATCAAATAATTTAATTTATTTATGACACAACGATGATACAGTAATTATCTTATTAATGAAATATTGACATAATTGATGTTATAAACACCAAAATAAATGTAATTTGAAAATTTTTATGAATTCCACTAATTTTATAGGTTACTATGATATAGTAATGTTGATTTAATCAACTTGGTTAGAACATTTAATTCTGTTATGACTTTCACAAAAATCATATATCAAATAGTGTCAAAATTGACACAAAATAGTTTTTAAATCAAATATTATATTATTAATTGTTATTTTATTCCTAAAAATCTAAGGTTCGGCCAAATGACTTAGATAAGGATATATATATTAATAATAAACAATTTGGGGTTCGTTTGGCATGTTATAGTAAGTGTATTAACCATATAGTGTAAGAAAACAAAAAGACACGGTAAAAGTTAAATTATTTAACTTATAGTTAAATCTAATTGATAAGGTGAAAATAATACCCTAAACTTGTCTAAATCCTATTGGTTGATAGTATTTCGACCCATCCCCACTTTAGCTTCGAAATAAGACCCTTTGGAACCATTATAAACCGATTTTGACTTTAATATAAAATAATATTTTGAGATATTCCTAAGATGCCCCTCTCCTCCCCTATAAAAGGACACCTCCTCCCCCTCCTCCTCACACCAATTTGAGCACTCAAGCTCGGCCAACCCCTGCCAAAATCTCTTCTCCACTTCCCTAGCAACATCCTAGAGGTTCTGGTCTTCCTCAAAGACCAATTCTAGTGCCCTAAGAAGAGGTCTCAAAGAGGCACTTCAAAGAAGAGGTAATTACCGTTACCAATTCTTTCATCTTTATTTCTTCTTCCACTTCTTCTTCTTAGGTTGTTTCATTATGAAGTAATAACATCAGTATCACTAATATACTGATATGTTATTATAAGTATGAAACAACCCTATTTCACCATCTATCCATCCTACGGAAAAAGAAATCACCGCGCGTGCGTACGTACGGAATACCGTCTCCACGCCGTGGTGTAATCTATTTTCCACCACCACCTTACATGGATGGGTATAATGGTGTAAAGAATAACTATACATAGTTATTACAACATCATATTGATTCTGATATATTGTATAATCCACTCCAATTCAATTCAATATTTATAGAAATGATATCATCGCTCGTGCGTACGTACGGACTACCGTCTCCACGACGCGATGAGATTCATTCTCCATGTTAACCATTTAAGAATGATTATAATGTATATATAAGAAATAATAATGAAATATATGACATTATAAAGCTACTGGATTTATGTATATATATACATATGTATGTAATCTACTTACTTCCATTTCAAGACAATAAGGAAAGGAAAATAGCGTTCATGCGTACGTACGGACTACCGTCTCCATGAACGGTGTTTTTCATTTTATTTATCTACCTATTATATATATATATATACTGAATATATATGATATATAAATCATATTTTATATTCTGGAAGTAAGTAAATCATGATATAAGTAATAATGATGTCAAGAACAACAAGTCAAAACACCTACGATAAATGAAACGATTTTACCCAAAACGCTTCTTTAACATGGAGTTTACAAAAGAACGGGTAATATAATGTCATAAGTGAACCATATATGATATCATAACAATGAATATGATTCTGTAATAAGTCAATAACATGATTTAAATCATTATACAGGAGGTTCGGACACTTACAAAGCAAGTCGGACCTAAGGTAAGGGAAATATCACAATCTCATTTTTATCCGAGATTGTTTATTCGTAAGTATTTACTGGGGTTTATTTTATCATCCACATCCATGTTTCCTCAATATGTAATATTATTTCCATCCAACTACAATGGTTTAAATCCAATTTTACCCTTTGGCTAGTTTTTAGTAAAAGATATGAAAGGAATCTTTTGTCGTTTATCGTACGAGGTACATTTTGACTTTTTCGACAAAAGTACAAAGAATGTTTTTTTAACTTATACGGCACGAACGGATTTCTACTGTTTTATAAAGCCTTATTTTCATGAAGCTTCCTCTAAAAGATTTCATGACTATTTTCAATAAAATCTCTTTCTTTTAAAATTGCATGATGTTTTGTGAAAAGAAATTGATTTTGAAGAAGAAAGGATATTTTCCTCAAGAATTCAATTCAAGTGTTTTATCAAAATTATTTTCCATCTAAGATAATAAAGGGTTCTGTTTCTATCCATATTTTTACATTGATTTGACTATGTTGAGATGGAATTATGTTTATGAATTCCTTTATCTTATATGAATTGATTTATGATGTCATGATGTTTCAAGAATCCCATTTTTATTACATGGGTTATGCGATGATGTATGATTTATGATTTTGTGGCACACATAAGAAAGGATTCATTAAGAGATGGGTGGGACCTATATCTCCCTCCAATGCATTGGGTAAAGATTTTATATCTCATGAGATAGACATGGCTGGAATGGTAGGTTATACCGGTTCAGTGAAACAGGACTGAAACGAGGATTACTCGATTCAGAAAGGGACTTTGTCCACTAAGATAGTCTTGGCAATGAGTCTTGACTAACAAGAAATGATTCTCTATGATTATGTGTGTATGCCACAAATTTCCATGTTTTATGTTATGATTATTGTGATTACATTTCACTGCCATGATTTATCCCATGTTATGAAATTATGCTCTCTTTTGCAGGTTATGATTTCCAAAATGTTATGTTCTTATGAATATGATGTGATTGATATTTCTTTTGTTTACCCTTACTGAGCATTTGAGCTCACCCTTTTATGTTTTCTTTTCCCCAGGATATAAAGAAAGGTTTTAGGTAAAAAAAAGGAAGATCTTTATGGGAGATGTTGAAGATCTTTCACCACGATTAGAAGATTATAGTCCGAGTTTCCAAAGACACTAAACTATTACGGTCCTTGTGTGTGTGTTTTTGTAATGTACTAAGTATTCCGCAAAAGTAATGTAAAGTCCATGTATGTCAGGCTTCGGGTCTCTACAGTTGGTATCAGAGGAAAGGTTTAGTCAACCTTTGGAAACTAGGACGCGAAAACATTAGTGAGATCCCTAGAGATATTTCTAAGGTATGTCTAGGGATGCCCCTAAGGATAAGTATACGTATAGGATATAGTCCTAGAACTATGGTAACGATATTAGATTAAACCAAAGATGTTAGATATTTAAGTTACTCCCCCTTTATTATGATTTTTTCCTCTCACACTATTCTTTTTTTGGGTTTTAGAATATGGCTGGAAACAAGATGATTCACGATAATGGAGGATATGATGGACAATGGAATGATATTCTTCATGAGCAACCAAATGAAATGGGATTTGGATGTCCAAACATCATTATTATGCCGAATCAGCAATCTCACAACATGATCAATAAAGTAAAATTTGGTAAGTTTCCTGACTCGGCTAATAAGAGAAAGATGGAGTTTCATGATGATCATAGAGGAAAGAAAGTTCAATTTCCCCTATGTAAATCATGTGGGAAGAGGAATCAAGGAGAATGTTTCAAGGGAACTGGAAGATGCTTTGGGTGTGGAAAAGAAGGACACAAAGCAAGTAAGTGCAAAGGAAAAGGGTCGGTTAACACCATGGATGAGGATAATGGTATTGCTACGACATCAAAAATGGTTAAGTGTTTTAAATGTGGAATGTATGGGCATTATGCAAACAAATGCCCTAAGGGAAAGACTCATGAAGAGAATCAGTATGGTCATATGGGTAGTATTTATGTGGTTGATGATGAAGAGACTACAAATGATATGTGAGATGAAAGAATTGTTGAAGCTCAGTCAATGGTTTAAGAATGTAGTGGAATGATTACATGTTTATCATGTGCAATGTTGTATAAGTAATATCATGGTACTATGGAATAAAGAGACATGTAAGGATTGTAACATTGTTGTCTGATTAATGTTACCAGTATCCATGAAAGGTTATTCAGATATTTTTGAATTTAGATGATATGCGCATAATGAAGGGATAAGGAGAAAATTAAATGTTTGATAGTATTCATGAGCTCATGATTGATATAAGGACTAAGTGATATCATGGTTTGAGTATATAGAATTTTGAGGATTTTGGTATGTGGAAAGTGTTAACTTTTAATTGCATTCAAGTTTTCACTAAGGTTCAATGGGTATTCAAGAGAATACACGATTAAGGACTTTGAATGTTTGGAATGTGACCAACAAGACATATCTTATGATATGTGGGGATCAACGACAGTATTAAATCTCTGGTAATCGATGTCACTATATTATGAGAGTGGACTGCAGTATTATGTATAAGCCTAATGATTAGACTGGATTATGTTGGCCATAAGTTAGTATTGTTTAAGGATAGAAGATTTTCGATATTATTGATGGGATGTTATAGTAACGTAGTTTTAGAAAAAGGGACAACCTGCAGGACGGGCGACAGCCCATCGCTTCGGACAAGGCTGTAGGAATCGAACCCACAACCGAAGTGCGACTGGCCTTTATCGCCTACCACTGGCCTACAGGAAGTCCCTGTTTAGTAGAAACTAGTTTTATTATATTAATCAGCATGATATATGAAGTATAAGTCCATTTTAGGAACCATATATGATTAATCTCACTATAGATCGATTTATGCATATAATTTTTTTCTAACCTTTTGTTTGAGACAGATGGAATGACCCGTCATTATATCACATGATCTGCTAACACTTCACGAATAACAAATTCAACTTCATTTATTTAAGAGATGAAGTGGAAATTGTTCAAGGCACGAACAACAGTGATATTGTATCAAAATAAAGTAAGTATTTATTCTAATTCAAATTTTCAACTTTAGCGAAATGATCTTGAAAACCAAAAATGTTGTCCTAGTAATCTTATACCTGAGGAATCAGATGGTACCTTATATCATCACAAATTTATGGATTTGTGATTTTTGGCTTTTCCATAGCCATGTTCTCTACCACTCTCCATCAGAACATGATGGTTAGATTTCTCTTCCATATCTATATTTTCACCTATGTGGAAACCCAGTGATTAGTTTCTTTGGGTAATCGTTACATTTCATACTTTAGTTTTTAAAGCCAAGTTTTGGTATTCCTTTTTACGATGTGGGAAACTTTCGAATAGAAAACCATTTATAACCCCGACGAATTTCGAGGGCAAAATTCATTTTAAGGGGGGTAGAATGTAACAGCCCAAGATTTTATGAAAAATATTCTTTTTAATTTTATTAATGTCTTGTGTTGTACGCTACACCAAAAGGAGCTTGCACAACACGCATCCTTGACTTGCCTTGCATTACACGCAATCGCAACCTTCCTCGATAGTGTGTGTAGTACGCAATAACGAGTTTCACTAAACAACGATATGCTATTAAAACTAGCCGTTATGAATAGTAATAAACACTTTTTGAAATCCAGTAAATCTTATTTTTCAAAATGAACTTTATTTTTGGATTCGGAGTATCGAATTTAGCCTAAGGTGAAATTTTGGTACTTTTCGGATAACTTTCATATTCTGATGAATAGTGAAAATTACTAAATTATAATTAAAAACAACTTTTTTAATAAAAATAATTAATAGTGATAAATCATTAATTTGAGTGGTTTTAAAGTATATTTAGAATATATTTTTACAATTTAATACAATGTTGGTCATTGGATGTAATTTCACATTTAAACTAGACATAAACAAGTGTCAATCTTTTGATAGATATTGTTTCTTAAAAACACGCTATTTGTTTTAATAGCGGGATTTAATTATAAAATTAATTAATTCAACTTCTATGTTATGAATTTGGTAAAATAGACTTCATTTTTGAATTCGGAATATGAAATATAGCTTAGGATGAAATTTTGGCATTTTTCTGAAAACTTTCAATTTTTGATGAATAGTGAAACCACTAAGTGGTAGGTTAAAAACTGAATTTTGCATAAAACTTAATTTTACCACTTCTGTGAATGGAATTTCGAAAATCCGAGAGACACGGTTAATATCAAGGACTAAAATGTGGTTCAATGAGATGAAAATAATTTTTGGTGAATAGTAACTTTTTACTTTTTTTTACCGCGGTTAATAGTAAATAGGGTAACTAAGGGTAAATATGATATTACTATTACCCTAACACATGTCCTAATTCTATTGGACAAGTGTAATTCGACCAAAAACAAACTTAGGAATAAAATATGACCATTTAGGCCCACTTGGATTAGATTAGGACATTTATTATTAATTTATTTAAAGAAGGGTTAAAATAGCTAAAATCAAAGTTTAATAAGTAAATCATTTTTAATATGGGGTTATAAATAAGATAAATTCGATTTTAAATATTCATTAGAAAGCTAAAAAGCTTTCCTACATGATGGTATTTTATTTGTAATTTTTAGACATCAAATAATTTAATTTATTTATGACACAACGATGATGCAGTAATTATCTTATTAATGAAATATTGACATAATTGATGTTATAAACACCAAAATAAATGTAATTTGAAAATTTTTATGAATTCCAATAATTTTATAGGTTACTATGATATAGTAATGTTGATTTAATCAACTTGGTTCGAACATTTAATTCTGTTATGACTTTCACAAAAATCATATATCAAATAGTGTCAAAATTGACACAAAATAGTTTTTAAATCAAATATTATATTATTAATTGTTATTTTATTCCTAAAAATCTAAGGTTCGGCCAAATGACTTAGATAAGGATATATATATTAATAATAAACAATTTGGGGTTCGTTTGGCATGTTATAGTAAGTGTATTAACCATATAGTGTAAGAAAACAAAAAGACACGGTAAAAGTTAAATTATTTAACTTATAGTTAAATCTAATTGATAAGGTTAAAATAATACCCTAAACTTGTCTAAATCCTATTGGTTGATAGTATTTCGACCCATCCCCACTTTAGCTTCGAAATAAGACCCTTTGGAACCATTATAAACCGATTTTGACTTTAATATAAAATAATATTTTGAGATATTCCTAAGATGCCCCTCTCCTCCCCTATAAAAGGACACCTCCTCCCCCTCCTCCTCACACCAATTTGAGCACTCAAGCTCGGCCAACCCCTGCCAAAATCTCTTCTCCACTTCCCTAGCAACATCCTAGAGGTTCTGGTCTTCCTCAAAGACCAATTCTAGTGCCCTAAGAAGAGGTCTCAAAGAGGCACTTCAAAGAAGAGGTAATTACCGTTACCAATTCTTTCATCTTTATTTCTTCTTCCACTTCTTCTTCTTAGGTTGTTTCATTATTAAGTAATAACATCAGTATCACTCATATACTGATATGTTATTATAAGTATGAAACAACCCTATTTCACCATCTATCCATCCTACGGAAAAAGAAATCACCGCGCGTGCGTACGTACGGAATATCGTCTCCACGCCGTGGTGTAATCTATTTTCCACCACCACCTTACATGGATGGGTATAATGGTGTAAAGAATAACTATACATAGTTATTACAACATCATATTGATTCTGATATATTGTATAATCCACTCCAATTCAATTCAATATTTATAGAAATGATATCATCGCTCGTGCGTACGTACGGACTACCGTCTCCACGACGCGATGAGATTCATTCTCCATGTTAACCATTTAAGAATGATTATAATGTATATATAAGAAATAATAATGAAATATATGACATTATAAAGCTACTGGATTTATGTATATATATACATATGTATGTAATCTACTTACTTCCATTTCAAGACAATAAGGAAAGGAAAACAGCGTTCATGCGTACGTACGGACTACCGTCTCCATGAACGGTGTTTTTCATTTTATTTATCTACCTATTATATATATATATATACTGAATATATATGATATATAAATCATATTTTATATTCTGGAAGTAAGTAAATCATGATATAAGTAATAATGATGTCAAGAACAACAAGTCAAAACACCTACGATAAATGAAACGATTTTACCCAAAACGCTTCTTTAACATGGAGTTTACAAAAGAACGGGTAATATAATGTCATAAGTGAACCATATATGATATCATAACAATGAATATGATTCTGTAATAAGTCAATAACATGATTTAAATCATTATACAGGAGGTTCGGACACTTACAAAGCAAGTCGGACCTAAGGTAAGGGAAATATCACAATCTCATTTTTATCCGAGATTGTTTATTCGTAAGTATTTACTGGGGTTTATTTTATCATCCACATCCATGTTTCCTAAATATGTAATATTATTTCCATCCAACTACAATGGTTTAAATCCAATTTTACCCTTTGGTTAGTTTTTAGTAAAAGATATGAAAGGAATCTTTTGTCGTTTATCGTACGAGGTACATTTTGACTTTTTCGACAAAAGTACAAAGAATGTTTTTTTAACTTATACGGCACGAACGGATTTCTACTGTTTTATAAAGCCTTATTTTCATGAGGCTTCCTCTAAAAGATTTCATGACTATTTTCAATAAAATCTCTTTCTTTTAAAATTGCATGATGTTTTGTGAAAAGAAATTGATTTTGAAGAAGAAAGGATATTTTCCTCAAGAATTCAATTCAAGTGTTTTATCAAAATTATTTTCCATCTAAGATAATAAAGGGTTCTGTTTCTATCCATATTTTTACATTGATTTGACTATGTTGAGATGGAATTATGTTTATGAATTCCTTTATCTTATATGAATTGATTTATGATGTCATGATGTTTCAAGAATCCCATTTTTATTACATGGGTTATGCGATGATGTATGATTTATGATTTTGTGGCACACATAAGAAAGGATTCATTAAGAGATGGGTGGGACCTATATCTCCCTCCAATGCATTGGGTAAAGATTTTATATCTCATGAGATAGACATGGCTGGAATGGTAGGTTATACCGGTTCAGTGAAACAGGACTGAAACGAGGATTACTCGATTCAGAAAGGGACTTTGTCCACTAAGATAGTCTTGGCAATGAGTCTTGACTAACAAGAAATGATTCTCTATGATTATGTGTGTATGCCACAAATTTCCATGTTTTATGTTATGATTATTGTGATTACATTTCACTGCCATGATTTATCCCATGTTATGAAATTATGCTCTCTTTTGCAGGTTATGATTTCCAAAATGTTATGTTCTTATGAATATGATGTGATTGATATTTCTTTTGTTTACCCTTACTGAGCATTTGAGCTCACCCTTTTATGTTTTCTTTTCCCCAGGATATAAAGAAAGGTTTTAGGTAAAAAAAAAAGGAAGATCTTTATGGGAGATGTTGAAGATCTTTCACCACGATTAGAAGATTATAGTCCGAGTTTCCAAAGACACTAAACTATTACGGTCCTTGTGTGTGTGTTTTTTTAATGTACTAAGTATTCCGCAAAAGTAATGTAAAGTCCATGTATGTCAGGCTTCGGGTCTCTACAGGTTTGCTCCATCCATTACCCATTCCTACTAGGAAGAGGGATGATGTAGCCATGGACCTCATTATTGACTTACCACGTACACCTAGGGGTAATAATTCCATTTGGGGTGAGATTTGTCATGTGACCAAATGATCCCACTTCATTCCGATCAGAGATACATCTAAAGTGGATGAGTTTGGCCGTTTGTATCTTAAGGAGGTTGTGAGACTCCATGGTGTTCCACTAGAAGTTGTCTCAGATAGAGACCCTTGTTTCACTTCTCTGTTCTGTGAAGGACTTCAGAAGGCCTTGGGGTCTCATATTAAGATGAGAACGACATACCATCCTCAGACAGATGGTCAGACAAAGCGGGCAAATCGGATTTTGGAGGACATCCTTGGTGCATGTGTATTTAACTTTAGAGGTTACTGAGATAGCCATTTGGGGATGGTTGAGTTTTCATATAATAACAGTTACCAATCCTCGACTCGAATAGCTCCTTTTGAGGCGCTCTATAGTCGGCCGTGTCGGTCCCCCCTGTGTTGGGCTGAGGTAGGTGAGACCTCACAGCTGGAGCTGAGTCTGGTGGAGGAGACATCTGAAAGGTTCAAGTTGATTATGTAGTGTTTATTGATAGCTCAGAGTCTCCATAAATCAAATGCTGACCAGAGGTGTCATGACCTAGATTTTTATGTGGGTGATAGGGTATTCTTGAATGTGGCCCCTCGTCTGGGCCATCGTCGATTGGGGAAGCAAGGGAAGCTGATGCCACGGTACGTTGGACTATTTGAGATCATCGAGTGTATTGTCAAGGTGGCATACAGGTTGGCCTTACCTTCTCATTTTACATCCATCCATGATGTCTTCCACATATCTCAGTTGAAGAAATACAACTCGGATCTGTCCCATGTCTTTAGTTGGGAAGAACTGGAGATAGAGCCTAACTTGTTTATTATTGAGTGGCCGGTAAAAATATTGGACACCAAAGAGAAGGTACATCGAGGGAAGTCTATTCCATTATTCCAGGTTCTATGGTGGCATGGGAATGATACACATAAGACATGGGAACTAAATTCATGGGTCAAGGAAGAGTACCCGTTCTTGTTTTCCAATCAAGATTCATGTTGACTTTCTTGGGCAGAAAGTCCTTCATGGTTGGAAGAATTGTCACATACATGATATATTTTAAAGGTATTTTTCATTTAATTTACATTCTTGCTTTTTTGGGGTGGTTTTCCATGTATTTTTGAAGGAAATGGTGGGTTTCCAAAATTTGGGCCAACCCAAGAGCCCATTTCCAGTTTTGAAAATAAATATTGTTTCTTCAATAACTCCTTCATTTTTCAACCTTTTTCACCAATTACACATAAAAATGACCTTACTTTGACTATTAAAACCACAAAAGAAATTTGGTCCCCTTAAAAATTCATTAGCATCTTGGATTTGGGTGATCAAATTAGGTATTGGGCCAACCCGAAATCCCATTTCCAGTTTTAAAATGTTTTTTTAATTCTTTCCTAAAATATTCATTTGTCATCCTTGTTCAGTAATTCCACCTCTCACCTGCTCCCACTATACCTATCCACAACTCTAGCATCATTTCCCCCTCTTTGGGGATTGTATCAGTTGAGAATTAGTGCCTAACATCTAAGGTTGGTAAAATCATCCAGATTTCTCAAGTAAGTGACTATCCTTCTATGTTCCTTCCTTTTCCTTAAGCTTTATCCCTTTTTCCTTGAATCCCAAAATTTCCAGAAGCTATGGATTAGTACCTAGAGTATAATTTTGATTTTTTTGGACCAATTTTATTCTTTTACTTTTGATCTCACTCCCTTGTGGTGCGGTGGTGGTGCGGTTGAAGTTCTGCACAAGGATTTGCAGTTCTTGACTCTTTTGGAATATGATTCCATTGTGCAAGAAATTTTTGTGACATATCTTTCTATTTTTTTGGTATTTTTCATGTTTATTTCATTTTAATGTTTCTGAAAAAATTTGTTTTAGTGTCATTTATAAAGAAAATGAATTGTAAGTGCCAATTTTTGGTGAAATTGTGTGTTTTTTTATACAGTCCATTTATTGGTTCATTTTGGGTTGTCCTATAATTACATAGTTGATTTTATTTAATGTTATTAGTACTGGAAATCATGTTATTAATGTTTTTTTTGTTTCTGTGAAAGTTTTTTTAAATGGTGTTTGGTAAGAAAATGGGATTAAAGTGTTGTGTTTGTGTGAAAATGGGGCTTTTTAAAGGAAATAACTTCTTGGTTCACATGGGGCTCCCCATAACTAAATTTTTGGTTTCATTAAAGTGTATTGAAATTCTATTTTGTTTTTTGACTTAAAAGTGTGCACATAGTGTGCAAAGTAAATATTTCAACGAATTTTGGGTGCAAAACAATGTTAGATTTTGAGAGGTTGTTTTATTAAAAATGAAAGAGTTTTGTTGCGTGTTTTATGTGGTATAAAATGTGATAACTACTAGATTGGTTGTGTTTTACCAGTAATTATGTTGTATATGAATATTTATTTATGTTTCATGTTTAATTTATTTATCACAAATTTGGAATCCCGAGTACCTTGGTGGGGAGGATTTGTACTAGTACGGCTAGTGGACCAGATGGGTTTTATCCCTGTTTCACTTAAAATTTGGATAATGAAAACTCTAACTAAACTATGTGGATGATTATTGGGGACCAATAGGTTATCATTATGTTCCCTACTACTGTCTCATGTATGAGAACAGATTTTTCTATGGTTACTTTACACCGAGGTATGAGGTACATAGGGTCCAAGACAAACTATTGCCTAGGGGTGTTCCCAATGTTGTTGCTCATTAGATTTGTAGTATTTACCCATGTCTTAGGGTGTTTTTGGAAGTAAATTAAAGTATTTAACATTTATATTTAAAAGTTTAAATATTCTGAAAATTTTGTATTGAAAACTGTTTTCAAATGAAAGTTACATTTCTTGGAATTTTAACAGTGCTTTTCCTTGCCTATTAAAACTGCTTTCTTTTTCACATTGTATTGCATGATATTTGGAATAATTGGGTGGTATCCTATTGAGAATAGGCTCAAACACTACTTAAACCCATTTTGTGTAATTATACTTGGTTATGTTTGACTCAGGTAACAGAAAGGCTAAGGGTGATGGCGACTCAGGGTGTTAGTTCACATCCTTGGTGCGGAGTTGTGGAGACAGCTTGTGGGTGATTACCCCTTGTCATGTGGAGTTATTGGGCTGTCATGGTATTGTATTTATTTGTATTTGGACCCATTTTATTTTATTTAATCCAATTCTTTTAGTTCTAGTTTTTGTTTAAGCCTTGTTTGGCTCGAATATTTCAGATTTATATTATGGATTGTTGTAATGTGTTATGACTTCATACTCGGGTAAATTGTTCCCAAACCTAAATTAATGATACCCGAGAACTTGTTCCAGCCTTTGGGGATAGGGAATGCCTTTAGAGACTTTCCATGAGCTAGGTTTGGTCTGATTTTATAGTGACAAGATTCGGTTCATGACACTTATAGTCTTTTATCACATATTTATTAACCACTCTTTCTTAATACAGATATTTCAAGTGATAATTGCTTTGTTTTTCATGTATTTTTTAGTAATCTAATTTTGGTCCTTTAAATTTTTTCAGGGATAAATAATATGAATAATTTAAAACAAGATATAAAGGGAATATATATTAATTATATATTTCTTTATTGTAATCAAATAATGTTATATATAGAAAATGGATTACACCATTAATGGACATGGTAGGTTGTACGTATGCATGAACACTATATCTATTTTTATCAAAATATGGATTGAAAGGAAAATAAATATTAATTAATATATAAATAATCATTTATTTTTCATATATATCATTTATATTAATGAATTAAATCCTTATTTACATCTATAAAAACATTAAATTAATAATATTTCACATCGTTGTATAGAGGGGGTAGTCCACATATACACATGTGTGTTGTTATTGTTTTCCAATAGATTTGAATGTAGGAAGTTAATAGATAATTTATATATTCATAATTATATTTAGGTAATAAAATTTACATATATTTATGAAATTTAACCTTAATATCATTCATCTAATGCTTAAGTGATAAATAATTACACCGCTTTGTGAGGTAGTGTGTGTTGTACAAACGAGCACCATTATCATATCCCCCATATAATGTAAAGTAAAAAAGATAAATGTGATATGATGATTAAAGATGTATAATAATTTATAAAATATTTTATGGAAATTTTAATTCTACAAATATATCTATCCTTCAAATTTGGTGATGGGAAACAAATTACATCAGTTCGTGACTGAGTAGTCCACCATACACATGATCCACATTTTCATTTTCCATTTCATAGAAGTGGATATGGATATATATTATATAATTATCTTAAAAAATATCATTATATAGGTTATACTATTTTTATTATATTATTATTATTTAAGAAGATTGAAAACACTTAAAAGAAGAAGTAAAATGGAAACACTTAATTAAAAACATTACCACTTATTTAGGAATATTTTTTAATATTAACCTAAGAACTTTTTAGATTGGATTTATAATTTCAAAAAGTCTCTAGTATGGGTGGATAAAATTAAAAAAGTTTTTTCATTAGGTATTGTATTATTAAAATGTTTTTTAATTATTTATAATGGATAATAGTGGGAAGCCTATTGTAATTGGTGGAGAGGACATGCATGATGTTTTTGAAATGATAAGGTTAAAACAACATTTTCATCAAGACAAAATCCTCCAAAATGATTAATTATAAAATAATATAGATTATGAGGTCAAAATATGTCCATAAAATGAGTTTTGGATAAATTTTTAGTTTACTTAAACCCATATTGTTTAACCCACAGTAAACCAATTCATATCATAAGCACATTAATTTATTTTTAATTTTTCATTATGAAATATTGTCCAAAATTATGTTAAACTTTTTACATTATAAAAAATAATATTATTACAAATAAAAACCATTTTCTCAAATTCAATTCATAGTAGTGGAATATTTGATTTTAAAATTAACCCACATAAAAGACTAAAGAGCAGTTTTCAAAAGAGTGAATTCCCATAAGTAATGAATGTTTTAATACCAGAAATTAAATTTATTCTAATGAATAAAAATTGTTAAATTGTAAATAATTTCACTAATTTCACTTTAAATATAATAAAAATGTATTCTATCATTACATATAATTTAAAAATAAAGTAATTTTTCAATTAAAATCCTAATTTTTCAATATTCTTAATAGTAAAATTAATATTTTCGTTAAATTATCAAAATTTAACCCAAAGATAACATTTAAAATTATTTTCAAAGAAATATTGTTATTTATTAATTTAAATTTACTGATATTAGTAAAAAAATAATTTCATATTGTCTATGAAAGGCACATTAAATCCGTATTTGAGAAAATTAATGTTTTCTAAAAACATTTCTATCTCTTTCAAATGGTTCATATTTTTTATAATAAATAAAATAACATTGAATTAATTTTATATGTGTGTAAACCATATAATTTTAATAATATATTAATTAATATTCATACCCACCGTAATTTTTTTATTAGGATATAATGGGCATGTCTAAAACATAATATTTTAATAGACTATCATTTTTTGTTCAAACATGTTGTAAAATTCATTCCCAGCAATCAAAGATATTGAATTTATTTAAAATGACATATATTATAATTAATTATGGTGTTACATTCTCTTATAATATAATTTTTCAATGTCATTTATGTTATCAAATATGAAGTTCCAATTTTAAAATATCTAGGTGTTACTTTCTCTCCCCCAATAATAAATGATGTCATTTCAATTTAATCATGATCTCAATATTCAATGGTTTGAAATATTAAAATACTCTTATAGAAATATTACATCATGAGAGGGGTTAAAAAACCTCATATTTATAATAGTGAAAGGGAAGTATGAAGGTCATCTAGAATAATCACTTAAGTAGGATTCAAAATTGGATAACATTGATGTAAAGTGATGATATTGAAATGGAAAAAATATATAATCTCCAAATAATTATGGAGAGTGATATTGGTAATTGATCACAATAAATTAAACTAGAAAGTGAAATTTAACAACCAAAAAACAATAAATATATGATGAGTTAAGGTACAATTTGATTCATTGAAACTGAAGGTATTATTCTAACATTTTTGTTCTAAGATAATTTTCTTAGAGTTTAGGAATTAATTTTATGTATATAACAAGAATTTAGGAAAATATAATTAATTGATACCTATATTTTTTATATGAAAAATTACATCCTTCTTTGTTTCTTCAATCAATTCCCAATTCATTTCTTACTCTAAAAATGAATAACCAAAATGAATTTTTTATTCCTGGAGAATATTTATCATATAATTATAATGAAAAATCATTCCACTTGTCTCCATATATTTTTGAAAACCAAAAATGGATATAATAAGTAATATAATAACACAAAATGTTCAAATTAATACATTTGATTTATAGTTAACCATAAGACTTGTCCAAAACATGTCTGTCGAAATATAATTAATAAAAACAATGAAGTTCACAAAGTAAAAAACTATATTCCCTTTATAATATAATTTAGATATTAATGTCACATTCCAAATATGTATATACCTTGATCACTATGAAACTTTATTGAAAGCATGAAATCATCCAAAAATAGAATCTCTGGTTGTCAAATATATTATATAAACTAATACATGTTGTAAACTCCAATAAAGATTGAATAAAACATCAAACATATATATAATTTCATGGTCATCGATATCATTCAACATAGTCCCTCAAATAACTTAATAAATATTACTCTAATACTATATGTATAAATTTCATGATTATTAAAATGATAATTTCATATATTAAACACTTTTATAATATAATTAATTAATTCAAACAGAAGAACATTAATCACTGTGCTTTATCTATGGTAATAGCACAAGCTTTAACATGATACCTAGTAGTGTTTTGAGGTATATTCTCTTCACATGTTTCGTACTCATTTGTGTAGTGCCCCACATACTCACAATTGAAGTATTTACTATTGGAAAATAATTTCTTCACAATGTTTTTTAAGGTCATGGAGGCATTAATATCCACTTTTTTATAAAACTCTCATTTCTACCAGGTAAGTACCATGTGTTTCTCTCCCAAATTTTAACATGTGTAGAAACCCGACTTTTTCTTCTTCCCCTAATACTTTTATTGATATTACATACTCTAATTCCATTGTTTCCCTTTGAATACTTAGTAATTAGGTAACACTTTCTCTATTTTGAAATAAAATGATACAATATCCACATATGATGAGAATATTTAGGAGACTAGTTATCAATGAATTATTCACAAAATCCCATCAAAGAGATGATCATTTATAGAATTTATAATTTTGTATTAAAAATGTTCCCATTCCTTCCAGTAGGTGAGATTTTTTGAAAACATCATACACTATATTTAATTATTTCATTATGTATCACAATATAAATTCCAAAAACTATTGAAATATCTAACATAAATTAGAAAACCTTTGCACATATAATCTTATAATAAAAAACATTGGGTATTTTCGAATGTTTATAAATTATAAAACTATATTAAAACCCTTAATAATGGTTTTTAAAAAAAATGAGAATTTTCCTAACCATATCCACAAATACCATCAATCTAGGTGAATAGTAAGTCCCGTTTTTGGATACCAAGTAATTCTTAAGTCAATCCTAACATTCCTTTATTGGATTTATTTACCTACATATACATCTGTGTCAGAACCACATCCACTGGTAGTAAACATACATGGAAGTGTTTCTAGGAAAACCCAAATAATCTCTATCTTACCAAAACAATAGGATATTCTTATATGTCTATAATAATGTTATGTTCCTTAAACTATGTTTTCCTAAATCCATTTTCAAAAAAATTAACTCTGCTACCAAGATAAACGAACCTAAATGCATCAACTCAGAGTAATTGTCTAACTTATTACAGTAGCATAAGATATAAAAAATCACATACTAATTAAATAGTTGGTATTGTATTCCATGTAAACTAGATACATACTATAAAATCACATTACAATTAAAAAAAATATAAACTATGTGATTCCATTTGATAATGCAATTATTCCCCATAGCACAACCCCACTTATCATTCACAAAACATTTGTAGGTATCCTAGGGAAAATAATAAATAAGAAAGATATGAGATCATATTCATATTAGTGAAAAGTGTAATGTGGAAGCTATTATGAATAAACATTCACAATAAATATACAAAGAAAAATAACTAAAACACAAGTCATTTGAAAAATAAACATAGTCCAATGTTGATGAAATAACTTGCGATCAAATAAGGCTACTAAAATAATCACATAAACTTGAAAATTTTGCACGGATATTAAAAAAATTAAATAATAAAATAGAAATAACATATCTCAAAACGATGGAATTCAAAATTTTGGATTTATAAAACATTTCAGACCTTTCCAAATATAGTTTAAATTTTTCAGTAGAAACTAGTCTAATTTAGGCCATTGATTTATCTCATGAGACCTGACAATGCATTAGTGGGCTATCTATAACCAAGACCCACACATCACATACTAAGTCATATTCATTTATCATATGAAAGGAGGTAAAATAATAAATTTAAATATTATTATATAAAAAATAACATATTAATTCTTAATACATACCCCAATCAAAGAGGCCTAATTATAAAACCTCAAGAATAATATGGTAAATGGTGATAAAATTGCATATCCTATTTCAAAATGATCGTAAACCATCTAAATAATGAATTACTAGGTTATCAATACAAAAAATCCCTATTTTATCATAAGTATAATAATTATTTGATTTTATCTATGAATATAATTTTTATAAAAACATTATTAAGAACATTCTTGAGGAAAATAACATTTAATATTTTAAAATAAACATTTAAAACAACAGTTCAAAAATTATTTTGAAAAAAAATTCAAGTAATATAACCATTCAAAACCAATAAAATAATTTTTAAAACATTTTTTGGTCATGGTGGTGGGAAATTCGGTTCATTTCATATATATTAAAACATACATCCATTTCATTTTTTTGGTAAATACAAAATATTTCTTGTATTCGAAATGACTAGAATATTCCATTCCAAAAAATTATAAATTTAAAAAGTAAAAAATGGATTTAATAAATAACTTATAAATGGATAATAAAAATATTTGAAATCATTTTTAGAAACCATTTTTAGAAAAGATTCATTTACTGAAAATTGGTTCTTGACCAAATAGAGAAATAATGTGAGATTTTTTCAAGAACAATCTCCTTGTATTTTTAACAAACAATGAGTAGAAATTGGTATTATTACATAAAATATCATAAATAACTGTTGGTGAATAAAATATATTGATATTAAGATATAAATAATTTTTAATTCCACTAATAGATACTTAAATAAGTAAATCATGAATAATGATGAGATTGAAAAATAAATCCTTACCCCATCGGTAATATCAAAATAGTATGCCCAATAAAAGAAATAAGTATAAAATGAACATTAAATTTTATTAATATAAATATATTAATGATATGTATATATACGGTGTTTTATGAACATCATGATAAGGAATAAGTATTGAATATGGTGTATCTATCATAGAAGCAAACATTAGATAATAAACCCTTACTTAATGTTTGATTTATTCTATATTTTTTCAAATGTATTATATAATAAATATTATTTTATTACACATTTATTACATAACCATACTCAAATATATAATTTAATATATTATATAATTATATTATTCTATAAACTATTTATTAAAATCTCTTTGTTAAAATCATTGTTTCATGTGATAATTTCTTCGTTTTTCATGTATGTTTTAGTATTGTAATTATGGTCATTTTAGTTTGATGATGGTAACATAATATCTATATAGTTAAAAATTATAATAATATCATATATTTCCTTATATATTTATTTATATTAATCTATTAATGTTAAGGATATAAAATGGATTACACTGTTCATGGATATGGTAGGTCGTACATATGCACGAACACTGTTTCCATTTTCTCATTATAAGGAATAAAATAAAATAAAATATTAATTCACCCTTCATGAATCAATATTATAATATATATATATATATATAATCAAATATATACTAGTTATCTTTTATTATAATAATGACAAATGATTTACATCAATTCGTCGAGGTGGTAGTCCAAACATAGGCACATGTGACATTAGTGTTTTCTAACGGAATGGAAGGTAAGATGTTATATGTGATATTATAATTATATACGTATGGTAAGGTCAAAAATATAAAATATATTTTATAATTATTGCATTACTACCTTTCATGTAAATGGTAATTTAAAAAATAATCACACTACTTCTCAAGGCGGTAGTCCGATGTACAAACGAAAAAACGTTATCATATCCCCCACATAATGGAAAAGAATGAGGTTTGTGTAATATGAAACTTAACATATTATAATAACATTATTATTGTTATATAAATATGTAAAATCCATAAATATATCTATCAATTGATGTTGGTGATGGAAAATGAATCACATTGGTCCATGAGGCGGTAGTCCTCTATACACATGATCCATAGTTTCATTTCCCATTTGATGGAAGTGGAGATAGATAAGGGTTATAAAATTATCATAAAAAATCCAAATATATATTTCATACTTATTTTAATATATTATCCTTGTTAAATTAGATTATATGGAATTAGAAAAATATCTCAAATTAAACCAAATAGTTAACAACATTACATATTCATAGGGAACCCTCTTTATGTTTAACCTAAATCATTTATGTATTGGATTCATGATCTAACCATAGAATATATGATTTTTATAGGGAAATAAAGAATATATTTTGTTATTTATATTCTTATTTGAGGGTTATTTTAAGTTTTAATAGTAGAGGAGATGGTGTAGACTTATTTAAGTGGGTTAGAGAATACAAATAGAATATTTGAAAATAAAAAGTATTAAAAAAGTTTTTATCAAACTAAAAGCATCTAAAATTGGAATTTTGAAAAACATTCGATATTATAGGGTAGAAATATGGGTATAAAATGGGTATTTAACAAGTTGGTAGGTCATTTTAACTTATATATTATTATTTTAATCCCTAGCCAACCCATTTTTACCTTAGCTACATAAATTAACCTTAAATTTTATCACTATACATTATGTTCAAAAACTGTATCGGTCTTATTAGATAATATAAAATATTCTGATTCAAATTATTGAATCTCTTTTTTTTTCAAATTCAACTTTCAAATGTGGTGGAAATCAACTTAAAATTATGTTAAAGATATAAGGAAATAGCGGCTTTATAAAGATAATATTATCTAATTATATGATGATTTAATATAGAAATTCAATAAGATATTGACTCAAAAGAACCAAATTAGGTAAATTGTAATATGTTTTTCACAATTTTAGATTAAAAGTCATTTAAAATATAATTTTACTCTATAAATAATTTAAATGAAATTTTTGTTTGAATATAAATTAATATTTTCTACTATTCATGAGACAATTAATCTCCTTAGAAAATGTTCAAGAATTCACCGAATTGTTTTGATATGTTTATTTAAATATTAATTCCATTTTTTTCTAAAAAAATTATATAATTGGTAAGAATTTATTTTCAATTTTCTTTGAAAAGTTATATTAATCCATATTTTTGAAAAATATTGTTTTCTAGAAATCATTTCCTTCTCTTTCAAATGGTTCTCATTTTATTTATAAAAAATATATAACTATTCAATTTATTTTATACATTTTCAAACCGTTTAATAATTTTAATTTAGTTATTAATATTCATACCCACCATCTAAACTACTATATTATAATTTTTATATTTAAATAATAAAACTTCAATAGAGTATTGTGTTTCATTCAAACCTAGTTTTTTGTGCATTTCAAGCTATAAAATAGATTGATTTATTTAAATATAAATTTATTATAAATTATAGGAGTGTAATATTCTCTTATAATCCATGTTTTTTGTGTCATATACACCCTCAAATATATTTTTCCTTTTATAATAATGAGGTGTTATATAATATTATTAAATAAAGTACCTTACTGAACATGGTTCACTTCCCATTCTGATGTTTGTTATCTCATGAGATATCCTTCATTACACAATTCATTGAAGATAGATATAATTCAGGACCCACCTATATCAAAAATAAAATAATATATATATGTTCAAAAATATCATAACACATTCATCATATCATCAAATCATAAGACTTAAAAAGGATACAAGTTTAATAAACATTTAATTATTATAGTTATACACCATCTAAAAATATTTTAAATAGGGGGAAATTGTATCATATACCTAGTAAATTATAATAAACATTAAAGCATATTTTTATCTATAAAAATACCACTGAAATTTCACATTAACATTTCATGGAGAAAATTCACCTTTCATTTTTAAATAACTTATTTAAAACATAAAAATTTCAAAAATATTATAAAAAAAATGTTTATTTATAAGGAATGATAGAATTATATTAAACCATCAAGGAAATTATTAATAATTATTGAAAGGAAATCAGTTCATGTGGTGTTCATGAAAATAAAAATTCCATTCACATTTTTAGTATTAATTATAAAAATCCTCATTCAGAAAATGACAATAAATTTCCTTTAATTCAATTTATAAAATTTAAAAAATGGAATAAAATTAATTTAACAAATATTTTAATTATAGTAAAAACATTTATGAAATTATTTAATATAAAATATTGAAATTAATTAAAATACTCTCAACCTAAGAGTTAATTATTTTTTGTTTTCAAAAAAATAATTCTTTTGGTATTTTAAGTACATGAAAAGAGGAAAATGATAGAAAAAAATTAACTAAAATGAATTAACTAGAGTGGGATAAAATAAAAATAATTTTGGATATTTATATCATAAAATTTCAACATATAAAAACATTATCATAAAAATCAAAGTAAAACGTGATGGTAAAATAAAACCCTTACCATTGTGGTAAAATTTTAATCATTACCCACATGAAGGAAACGGCTTAAAATGAAACATTAAATATAATTAAATTTTATATTTGTGGTAAAACATCTCGATGGGGTACTAGATACATCCCATAATAGAAAAAATGTGTATAATAAAAAAAAATATCTCAATGAAATGAAATCGTGGTGAAGAACCCTTGAGTCTTTGGTATATTTTCCAATGAAATCCATTAGATGATCGAATATAAAATGGTCCTATAAATAAATTTAATTAAATAAAATAGTACAATAAATTGAATTTTTCAGTAGTATATACACCATAAAAATACAAAATTATTGCATAACATTAAAACTTATCTTCATGAATAGATATTGAGAGAAAACCCCATACCTCAGGTCTATTTTTCTTGATTGTCACTCTAACCTCATCTATAATAAATTTAAATTTATTATATTTATATAAAATAACCATATATATATATATAATATCATATATTATCCTCTTATATCATTTCAAAACTTCTTATTAACATTTCTCTGTTAATGTCTTCATTTTGGGTGTTAACTATAGTATTTTTCTTGTATGTTTTAGTTAAGATGTAGTTATACGTTTACATTGATCATGGTTCCTCCATATACATAATTTAAATAGTGATATCATTATCCGAAATATTAAATATATACATAATTATAATCATTCATATAAAACAATGATGAAAAATTATACACATCATTACGTAGAGACGTTACTCTGTATGTATACACGAGTGATGCTTCCATTTTTTGGATTGATTGAAATAAAGTTAAATGATAAATACACTTTATATAATATTTAATATATATAAATATCATATTTGTTTAATCTATCCTTTTTACTATTCATATAAAAAATAAATGAAAAAATTGACACTCCGTTGAGGGGGCATTCAACATTTTCTCAGGAGCGACATTATCGTTTACTAATGGATCTGTAAAAAATAAGTTTGATATATTTTTTTAATTATATTAGAATAATATTATTTTTAATATCTCATTTAAATAATAAATCCACCATTATAGCCACCTATGAATGATTATGATGTAAAATTAATTATATCGCTGCATCGAGACAGTAGTCCACATATACACATGAGTGATACATTTATACCCCATTTCATATAGAAAGGGTGGAAATGGTATTGAAATCATAATAATAACATAAGTTTATGCCTATGATCTTATATTAATCTTCATATTATCTATATATTATGTTTATAAATTGTATAAGAAGAAATAAAATTGATTTGGCTTGGTTAAGATTTATACCTCTTCTCTGTGAGTCCCCCTTTATCTTACACCCTAAAACGTTTAATATTATAAAAAAGAGAATAAATATTATCTATTATTAATTGATGTATTATAGGAATTTTTAGAACCTAATATATAATATATATAATTCACAAAAAGTCTAAATAATGGAGGGGGATATGTCCCATTTTATAAGTGAGGGGATGGACACACATGAAATTTCGTAAAATATTTCAATTATATATGGTATCGTTCATGGAAATGTGTCCCAAAATGGTTATTTATTAAATATAAGGATAATATAATTCCAACATATCTTAAATTAATAATATTTATATTGACGTTTATGGTAATGTTACCCTTATTTAGAGGTATAACCCTCCTAGTAAATCCATTTTAACCGTATCCTTAGTAAAAAAATTATATTATTACAATTCACAATGATTAAAAATTATATTCACACAATTATATTATTTAGTTTCTTTAGATTAAAAAAATTGAATCCATTTTAACATATTTTATTTGTGTAAGTGACAGAATTTAATTTTAAATGAGCGGGAAATCTACATTGTAACTAGTTTAGAATAAATAATCTTTAAGTGTAACATATAATTTAGTCACAATCCATACTTTTTAAATAAAATATAAATATTATTAATATATATTATTCAATATATAATATATATTTTTCTAAAATTATTTATCTATTTTTAACTAAATTTATTAGGATAAAAATGCATTGGGGAAAAAGTTTTTTTAATGTGTTTTTAATCAAAAAATAAATAAACAAACGTGAAAATAATGAATAAGGATGATTATTGTGTAAATAATGATATTATTTATAATTAAATAGTAATTATGATAATTTATGATAAGATTAAAAAATTGTCTTTTAATTGAAATGAAAGGATAATTTTTATGACAATTAAAAATTTTGACTGTCCATTAAAAAGTAAATATTTTTAGAAAAATCCTTACAATTATATCTATTATAATATTGAAATTATAATTAAATTAATTATATTTAATTATTAAAAGAAAATATAAAAAAATTGTGGAAGTACATTATAATATTCATGCATGTTATATACAATAAAAACTATTTTAAAAGAAAAACTATTTTTTAATCATAACCAGACTTTACAGAAAACTGTGTACTTTTCTATTACGCATTAATGAATAAATTTTCATTACATAAAAACTTTATAAATATTTTCATAATTTGTTTATTATTATTGAAAATTATAATTTATTTAATATTTTATAACATATCTTGGTTTTTTCTGTACTTTTTTGGGTGTAAAGAAACCTACCAAATGCGTAAATTTTGTTTAAAAAAATCTAAAATCTCAAGGTGATACAAGGATAATGGATATAAACATGAGAAGTAAATGATGAAAATTTGTTATATATTTTGGTTCATTAAAATATATTTTCAATAAATTATGAATGAAAAATTAGTTCTGGTAATTTACCTTATGACATGAAACATATGAGGAAAATTGCTCACAATAAAAAAAGATGAAATTAACAGAAGAAATAAAATAAGTATATTATCTAAAATTCCCTATATTGATGGTAAAATAATTCCTCAAAATAAATAAATCTGAAAATAAGTCTATCAAGATATATTTTTGAAATATGACTCAACAAGTAGGATGTGATTTATGAAATTCATTCGTAAGTATGAGTTATACAATGGTAAAAGCATGGTTTCAGAAATATTTATGAAATAATAAGTTTCTAAATCTCAATAATGAAATTAAATCCCTTTTAATAAGTAAATTTTATCTTTTTGGATTAAATATATTTTCATCCTACATAGGCATATTTATCTCCCCCTCCCTATAATAGATTATGATAATGAATTAAATACTTTTTATTAGGCACAAGATAAAATATATAGAACATAATTTCAATAAGGGGTAGAATATAACACCACGAGATTTTAGAATAAATTTTATCTTCAATAAAATAGATGTTTGTGATATAATGCGAAGAAGGAAATTATAATCTTATTTTAATAATTATTATACATTATGAATCACATTATATGGTGTTTAAATCAAATATAAATTGTCAAAATTATTTTCAAATTCATTTAGTAAATACTATTGACCCTAACAAAGTTCTTTGAAATATTTTTATGAGATTTTTATAATAAAATATTTTTTAATTAAAAATTTCTTCATGGTACTAAAATTATGAAAAATAATTTTGTTCACCTTTATAAAAAAAATTATTAGTTATAAATTAGTTAAAATTAATATAATAACATATCAAGATAAAAATATATGCTTTCTGAAAATCTACATTTATATGAAAAATGCCATTTTATATCTTTAATAAAATTAATTACAATTCATGAATTCTTTTTAATTAATTAATTGATCTTTTATTAAATAAAATATATTAAAATTAATTATTTTATTGCCACTAGACAAGTAATGATAATAAAATAATCCTTATTCTTGAAATTACATTTTCTCTAAAATAGGTTTTTTATTTATTTTATGCATGTATATTAATATTAATTTCTAATAATCCAAGAAATTTTATATTATAATTTTTTCACATATTTTTAATTATCATAGTTCATATTTTAATATTTAAAACTTTAAATTTGGTTATATTGAATTGTAACCATGTAAAAATTTAATAGCTCAATAATGGGTAAAATACGATAAATAGGGTTAAACTTTTGAGATAAGGATTAAAAATATATCAGAAACATTCATTAAATATGTTAAATGTTATTAGATATTTTATCATCATTATTGAATTGAAAATTAGGAAATTTTCTTCCACATTCTAATAAATGTGACATTTGATTTATTCTAATTAATGAATAATTTTAAAATAACATCCCCTTTATTTTGATATCTCAAATAGGACTTTAGATGAATAAAATATTTTATAAATGGATAAAATTGATATTTTTAATATTAATAAGTTATATCTCTGAAATTAATTTATTTTTAATTTTTTGGAAATTGTATAATTACCTAAAATGATAAGTAATCACTTGTGAAAGTTGGTGAAAAATCTAGGTAAATATTTTTACACATATTAAATGTAAAGTTAGTTAAAAAATTTAATATCTTTTATGATTTTAACGGATACAAATGAAAATTATGTAATGTTTTAAAAAATCATAATCAATGTCCAATTTAAATTTGTTTTTTTTAATGATAAATTATTTGAATAGTCCCAAAAATGACTTTAAGTATATTTTATGTTAAAAAAATACTTAATTAATGATCTTAGAAATCATAAAAATATTTAACTTTAAATATATAATGTGAAATGGGGGGATAATACCAACCATTTTATCTTATGATTCACTTTCCCATTTAGAATAGTATTATTCAGCTTTAAAGAATAAGTATTTTGTTACCACAATTATGGTTAAAACAGTTAATAACAGTGTTAAACTACAATATATATCTAAAAATACCTCTTAAACTTATATTAATTATAATATATGTAGTTATTTGGATCTTAAACTCTATATTAAAATATATTGAACACTAAATATATTTTAAAATAGTTAGACAGATGTTATATACTAATATTTCATTTATTTTCCGGATTTCCTCCCACCTCACTTATAAATATGAACCTACCATCTTCCTTTATTAACATATTCTTGAAAAATGTATCTCTAGAAAACCCAAAAAAACTCATATAAAACACCCATGACACATTCAATCAGTTCGGGACTTCTTAAATGAAAAACCAAAGTGTCCTTATGAAAATTTTCTTTTGAGGTTTCTAAAGAAGTGGTATTCCCCTTTATCAAGTAATTATATATTTATTTATTATTATACCTCATTTTTGTATTCTTTATCCATATTGACATAGTGAAATAAATAATATTAGATTTATGAAAAACTATTATTAAATTTTTATAAGCATTATCTATATTTTATCCATACCAATGAAAAATGAAAACAATATCGTCCGTAGGTATGAATTATCTTATCCTCGACAAACATATTTTATTTTTCATTGATTCCTCTCATGGTTGGTTATATAATTTTATTTACTTAATATATATATTTTGGATAATTATTATGATTTTTCTAAATTATACAATCATATGATCCTTTCACCTTTTAAAATATGATAACACCACTCATGCATACCTGTGGACTACCACATTTATAAAGTGATATGATTAATTTTCTATATCCACTTTATATATATATATTCATATGGATAAATATAATCAATATATATGACATAAATGATATAATTAAAATTCTATAAAGGTGATTTACTATTTACCTTTCTTTTGTTTGATAAAAACTGGTCCCCACTAGAAGGTAAGCACCCCAAATTTTAATATTTATGTTGGGCCCTAGCCCACCAGAAACCACCAGTTTCCCTATTAAAACATTGTCCCAAAATTCATCCCACCCATAAACCATGATTTATCATCAAACTAATGATTTCCATAAATTCCAATAGATGTTCCTTAAGTGTTCTTTTCTATCACTCACACACACCATTTGAAACTTCCTAGGAGGTCAAACATCCCGAAACTACTCCATGATAAGCCTCACTTAACTATATAGTTATAATAATGTATTCTAAAAAATTAAAGGGGGGAAATGTTAAAATTAGTAGTGAAATTAATTCATAAAACCCTTGAACTTGTGGTTTCTTACACATTCTATATATCAAAAATTTAAAAAATAATCATGTGTATGTATAAATTATCATCTTCAATAAATGATGTTATTCATTTCTTATAAACAACTTATATGAACAGTTATAAAAATGAATATATTAAATAAATCTTTTACATATGAAATGAATAATATCTTTTAGATAAAAATTCCATTACCAATGTAAAAGGAAATGAACCACCATGCCAACACATTTATGAAAAATAGAACACTTAACACTAGAAACTATGATTTAAATAAAGGAATATAAACAAATGGGTGATAAGATGTGATAATTTAATCATATATGGAACTATAAGTATTAAAATAGTTATATAATATATTTATAATAATTAAAAATAAATTATAGATGTGGTTATGGTAATTTACAAATAATGGAAAGGCCTAAGGTATGAGATTCTTGTCTCACTTTTTTCTATGAGACATATACCATATTGTCCACTTGTTTCATTGGTGTGGGATATATACTTCCAATTTATGTATATTTTTATGGTTTGAATGAAAATTTTGGAGTTTTAAAAATATTTAATATCTGAAAACGACAAGACTTTATTATTTTATTTATGTTTGATATATTATAACTTCCCTGAGATTTCCCGAGCATGTTTAGATAAATAGTGAATTTCAGGCAAGTTTATGGGCCGCACATGGTTAGTAGAAGCCTAATTCCATCCTATTTAAATTTATCTAGATTATAATGTTGTTATTTATAGATAACATGGTAATCACATAGTTTTGAAACCTGACCCCAAATATCATGCCATATTTAACTCTTTCAAATAGAGGTTGTTTCATGGTTGGTGCACCATCTCAATTATTGTGTGGTCAAACCATGGAGTCTTCCAGGGAACATTAAAATTGGTTTTTACAACATTTACCATCTTTATTTTTAAAATAATCACCCATATTCGTCACACATTGAATATCCAACTACTGTAGAGCCCCTCCCATTCATCTCCCTTGGATTCCTCTCCTCCTTCATAGTGGAATCTTGAGTTTTCTTTAATAGTTAAGGTGGATCTTCAAAGACAATCCCTATTTATTCATTCATATTACACTATTATCTTCTTCCTCTTCTTATATGGACTTTTGTGACCTAGGATTCAAGTTTCCATGTTCTTAAAATGGGGTTTAAGATCTTTGTGAGTTCTCCTAATTTAGTTTTCATTTATTGATCTTCATGGATGTTATTTTGAGTTTTCATCTACATGAAAATTAATATTTGATGTATTTCCTCCCAAGGTTCATGATTTTAACCTTATTTACATATTTTGTTGGTCTTTACTATGGGTTTTTTTATTAAATCAAATTTATATGTAATTTAAGTGTTGAGATCCTTGGAAATGGTTTCTCCCTAACTTTCTAAACATCTCATTTGATTTCTAATATGAATTTAATTTGTTTCAATCATGTGTTTTAGATTATCTTCATTATTAATAATGTTTTTATTGATTAAATTATTATAAATGGGTTAAATAATAAAAAAATGGATTTATTGATGATGGGGTACAATTTTAGAATCCAAAATAGATTAGAAAATCATGTCTTATTTAAGTGAAATTATTTATTTGAAAATAGTGAGGTCAGATTATCACTTTAATTTGTATTTTTAATTTGGAAAAAAACCCTTTTAAGTCATTCCCTATAAATTTTAAATGGTATGTATTATTATTAAATGTGTTGTGTGAGATTTTTTGATGGGATAGTTCCATGTTTGTGTGTAATTTGAATGGTATGACACTAGTTTTCTTCTTGAGAGGATCGAGAATTCCTCTCAGACCTTGTTGTATGAATGCTTGGGTGACATGTTTTAGTGTCTACCTAGGTTGGTTAATTAAAAAATGGTATTATAAAAGGTTTATACAATGTTTTTTGGGGAGGTATAGTATTTTTAATATAGGAATATCAATATCGAAGTGGTTAGTCATGGGCAGGTACTTTATCACCACCTATTTGGATGGATGCTCGTATTTCCAGGACGGTTCGGTGTTGTTTTTCCTTATAATTTGTGCTTACCTCTTTTATTTTTTAGGTTTTTTTTGATGTTTGAATGTTTTAGATATATTTTTATGATATTATGGTAACACCCCAAGCTTCCATGATAGATTTCCTTTTTAATAAAGCAATAGCTTGCGTTGTACGCAACTTCGAGACTCTAACACATCGCGACCAATCAAAGTAGCCGTACCCACTTTTTGAAATTTTATAAATTTTATATCTCAAAATAGACTTAAATTTATGATTCGGAATATTGAAATTAGCCTAGGGTAAAATTTTGGTACCTTTCGGATAACATTTATATTTTAATGAATAGTAAAATTACTAAATTTTAATTAAAAACAAATTTTTAAATCAAAATAATTAATAGTAATAAATTATTAATTTGAGTAGTTTTAAAGTACATTTAGAATAAATTTTTACCATTTAATACAATGTTGGTCATTGGAAATAATTTTACAATTAAACCGGACATAAAAAAGTGTCAATCTTTTGACAGTTATTATTTCTTAAAAACACGCTTTTTGTTTTGACAGCGGGAATTAATTTTAAATTAATTTCAACCAATTATGTGTTCTGAATTTGTAAAAATGGACTCCAAATATGGAATCAGGATGTCCAAATTGTGTAAATAGGTAACTTTTATTTTTAGACATTTTGAATACTTTTTCGGTAAATATTTTATTTACCATGGTTAAAGGGTAAATCCGGTAAATAAGGATAAAAAATTAATATTACAATATTAATAAATTACCCTAAAATGTGTCTTAACCCTATTTGTTGATACATGTCTGGCCAGGGGCATCTTTGGGTTGATTTAAGGACCCCATGGATCCACTTGTATGTGATAATGACACTTTATATTAATTAAGTTAAAATAAATTCAAAATAACATAAGCATATATCTTTTAGAAAAACAATTTTTAAATAGGGTTATATATATATTATAGTTTCAACTATAAATATTCATTAGAAATATAAAAATATTTCCAACATAATGGTATTTTATATATAATTTTTAGACATTGAAAAATTAAAAATATATATGACACAATAATGATGCAATATTTTCCTTATTAAAGAATGAATCAAATAATTGGTATTAAAAATGTTAAAATAAATATAATTTGAAATTTTTTATGACATCCAAAACTTTTATTGGTTACTATGACATTTTAGGATTTATTAAATTAATTTAATTCGAATTAATAATTTTGTTAAGACTTTAACAAAAATAAATTATTAAATATTGTCAAAATTGACATAAAAGAGTTTTTAAAACAAATATTATATTATTAATTGATATTATATTACTAGAAATCTAAGGATCGGACAAAGGACTTATATAATGATAGGTGAAACATTAATGGACCACTTCGGGGTCTCTTGGATGTATATAGTAATTTTATTAACTATATATTATTAAAATACAAAGTGACATGGTGAGTGTTGAACTAATTAACCAAGAGGTAAAACTAAACGATATGGTTAATATAATGACCCAAACCTGTCTAAAATATATTTTTTTAAAGTATTTAGACCCATCCCCACCTTATAATTTGAATAATCTACTTTGGAGCCACTAGGAACCGAATATGGATTTATTATAAATTAATACTTTATGTTTTTTCTAAAGAGCCCCTCCTCCCCCTTATAAAAAGACACCACTTATATCTAATTCTTCACACCTTAAAAGCATTTTGGATAGGAGAAAACCTGCCCAAATACTCTATAAACGTCCCTCAATTCAACCTTGAGGCTATAGTTTGACCAAAAAGCCAACCTAAAGAGCCCTTTTGATCAAATCAAAAGGAAGAACCCGAAGAAGATGTAATGTTTTCACCACCTTTTTTCAAATTCATTTCTTCTTCATCTTCTTATTTATTTTTTATTTCCTTTATAAAATAATAAATCCAGTATCTTCTATATACTGTGATGTTATTAATAATATGGTACAACCATATTCAGTATTCTATCCATCCTTTGAATGACATGTCACCATACATGCATACGTACGGCTTACCGTCTCCACGTCGTGGTGTAAATTGTAATTCAAAATATTATTATTTGATGGGTATAATAATGATGTTTAATTCATTAAAATAATAAATATAACATGATTATTTTTCTGTATATATGATGTACCATCAAATTATATAGTATTTTAATATCAAAAGAATGATATTATCGCTTCTGCATACGTACGGACTACTGTCACCACGAACGCGATGACATTCATTCCCCATCGTATCCATTCAAGTCTAATTATCATTTTATGATTAAAAATAATGTTTAAGGACATGATATCATTCTGGATATGAATAATATACAAACCTATTCATAACCAACATGTCTTATATAACAAAACATATAAAAGAAAATGAGTAAGTTAACACCTAAAACGACTATAATACAAAGATATTATTAACAAAGAAGTGTTAAAAGATCATATATGATATCATATTAATATATATGATTCTTGTATAAATTAATAACAAATTTCACCATTATATAGGAGGTTAACCTACCCTCAACTAAGGAAAAGTACATGGTAAGGGGTTTTCATCTCACTCCTTATTCTCGTGAGATTCATGCCATATTGCCACTATTACCTTTTCTGTGGTGTATGTACTGACCATAATTGTATTCTTTGTGTAATAAACATTAATTTATGTGTATTTACATATTTATTGTATGATACCTCTTTCATGGGTTGTATGTTTCCTAATTTACCAAATTGGTAAGGGTTATTTCACAATCTCTTCATTATCCGAGGTTGTTTATACGTAATTATCTACTGGGACCTCTTTATCATCCTCATCCATGTTTCTTAAAAATGTATTTCAAAACATTCATACTATTTTACAGAAAATGGTTTAAAGTCATTTATACCATTTTCTGACTTTTTATAATAATTTTAAAAAGGAATCTTTCCGTCATTTTCCATGCAATGTACTTTTTTAACCTTTTCGACAGAATTGAGGTAAGAATGTCTATTTAACTTATACGGCGGGTCCTGCTATTTTCCCCCATTATAAAACCATTGCAGCTTCCTTTAAATTATTATATCAATATTTAAAAAGTAAATGTTTTCTTTTATAATTATGTGACTTTTAAATGATTTCAAAAATAGAGATATTTCTCTCAAATAGTTTTGATTTCATCTATGTCAATATCCTTTGATAAATTTTACACTTGTTTGAAGTTGATTTATTATGATACAAATATTCAATATTTTATTTATGGTTTTGTGATATGATTTACTATGGATGAGTTATTTTTATTCCATTAATGGTTTATGATTAATGTTTTGGCATTTCGTATGCTACTTTTAATATGAATTTTTGTGTTATATTTCATCCTCTTCTTAAGATGAATGTTTTGGACTAGTATGTTCCGGGTTGGGGACCGGTAAAAGTAAGACCTCCGGGTTGGGGTCCGATTACAGTAAACCCTTCGGGTTTGTTTCTGGTAATTAGAGGCACTCTGGGTTGGTGTCTGGTTATTAGAGGCACTCCGGGTTGGTGTTCGGTTATAAGAGGCACTATGGGTTGGTGTCCGGTTATTAGAGGCACTCCGTGTTGGTGGCCGGTTATTAGAGGCACTCCGGGTTGGTGTCTAGTTATTTGAGGCACTCCGGGTTGGTGTCCGGTTATTAGAGGCACTCTGGGTTGGTGTTCGGTTATTAGAGTCACTCCGGGTTGGTGTCCAGTTATTAAAGGCACTCCGGGTTGGAGTCCAATTACAGAGGCTCTCCGGATTGGGTTCTGGTCACAGTTATCCCTTAGGTCTTGGCACGAGGCCTTGACAAAGAAATTAAAGTTCGGCATTATTAATTCCCTTGTTATGAAAGTGTTTATTGATATTTCATGTGATTATTCGATTAGTAGAATATCCATGTGAATAATTAAATGGCATTATTTCATTTTATCTTTGCCATATTATGATGAAGTTCAAGTTTAAAAGGATTTTGTTTTAGTTATACATTGCCTTAAATGTTTATGTTTAATTATGAATGTTTCCACTGTATTGTTATCCTTACTGAGCATCTGAGCTCACCCCTTTCTATGTATTATTTTTTCCAGGATTCCAAGAAGTAATTTATGAATGACCTGCAGGGATAGTATGAGAAGATATGAAGACAAGATTTTGTTGTAGTTTTTTTACTTTATGATGTAATGTAAGACTTATGAATATATCTAGTGTTTCCAAGACAACTAAATTAATCGGTATTTTGAGACTTGATTCCTTGTAATCATGCCAATGTATTAAAATAATGCACCGACTCTGGGTAACTGGGTTCAGGGCTTTACAGTTGGTATTAGAGGAAGTTTAGTACAATCCTTGGAAGCTAGATTTAGATAAACTCTAATTAGAGCACATAGACCTAAGATGAACTTTGAGGATTAGTTTAGAAGAACTTCCTAGAATTTTGGTATTGTAGAGATTTTGAAAGTTTTCTGAGCAATACATCCATGTCTGGATACGAGCAGGTAGAGGCAGCTCTGGCACATATGTACCTAGGGGTAAAACCCGAAAACACCACCTTGAGCTAGACTCGAACGGGAACTGGTGCACGATAACGGGTCTTGCTGCAATCTTGGTTATGACACTTTTGGGGGATATTCTTAGGATAATTCTCATTTTCTTTACAAATAATTATGAAGGGTATATGAGTATATAAATCCTCATAGAAATTTTTTTTTATGATTATGGATATATCCATAAATAGTTCAATTTATGTTAAGTGTTTTACAAGTATGGAATTATGTATTTTGATTCATAAAATGATCTAGTTTATGTCATTGTTTAGAAATTTTTCCTAGTATAAGGAATGGAAACCATATCAATGCACACACTCCATGTAGGGATTTCCCTCCTGCTCAAGATAATTATAGTGGAGCTGGTGATGCAACCGGTGTTGATCAGCTAATCACCATACTGGGACAACTCACTCAGGTTACAAATAATAACCTTACCCATATAGAGCACCCTGATCCACAGCGTGGAGGATCAATTTTAGATCGTTTCATAAGGAAACAACAACCAACATTCAATGGGAGTACAAATCCCTTAGTAGCTGAGCAATGGATAAATTCCTTAGAGAAATATTCCATGCCTTGGGGAGTAGTAAAAGGAAAAAAGTTATCATGGCAGTTTACCACCTCACTTGAGATGCTGACCATTGGTGGTCATTGATTCAAAGCACAAAGGAAGATGACGAAGTATTAAATATGGAATGGAGGGAGTTCAAAGATATTTTCTTAGAAAAATAATTTCCTCATGACCATCGAGCAAATATGGAAAGGAAATTTCTGAGTCTGAGACAAAAGGAGTATGAGAATGTCGCAAAGTATGAGGCTAACTTTACAAGGTTAGCAGGGAATGCTAGAGATTATATACGTACCACAATAAGTAGGATTGATCGTTTCTTTGATGGGTTAAAACCATTTCTTCGTCGAGCATTGATCTCACAATCCTTCTCGTCGTACGAATACATTGTCTCATGTGTTATCAAGATAGAAAAGGAATTCTCTAAATCTTATGACATTAAAGTAATGCAAGAGAAAAAAAGAACTATGGAGAAAAAGAGTGATAAAGGGAAAAAGGGAAAGAAGTAGTTTCCATTATTTGAAAATTGTGGGAAGAAAGACCCTGGTACTTGCCTAAAAGGAATGAGAGTTTGTTACAAATGTGGAGAAAAAGGTCACCAGACTCGTGATTGCAAGGTAAAGAAGGAGGTTGTTAATGTTGAATGCTGCAATTGTAGAGAAATGGGGCATTATACAAATGAATATCCTAGGCATCAGGTAAACATACCTCAGAAAAGTCCAATGGATCAAGGCCAAGCTTTTGTTGTTACTACAGTTGAAGAGGAATGATTAATGTATTTGTATTTTTGGACTCAAGGATTGTATTCTGGTTATGAGAATAACGTGATATATATAAGGATTTTACTGCAGTTCTTTTTGTTTTCATTAAGGTTTTAATATGACTAAGGTAATAATATTTTTAGTATGTGACAATAAGAGAAACTGTACTCTGTTTGGAGAATCTGATGTTGTGATTGATTTTTGAATTTAGATACCTTTTACAAAGATTCTGGATAGAGGTACCTTGGATAACTATAATGTTTTGCAATGGATTAAGTTGAAATTTGGATAGCATTATTCAAGGTTAAAACATTTCTTATGATTATTTTTGGAATATTATGATACTATAGTTTTAGGAAAAGGACAACCTGCAGGTCGGGCGATAACCCGTCGCGTCAGACAAAGCTGCAGGAATCGAACCGACAACCATAGTGCGACAGACCTTTGTTACCTACCACTAGATATGTGAAGTCCTTGGTTATTAAAAAATATTTTTTCTTTATAATGGTATGTTTTAATGCTTTAAACCTTATACTATTAGAATAAATATAATATTTTTGAGTTCTATTATATTTTTGAGTGAAAGGTGAGTTTGTGGTAGAAATTAATTGAAGGATGAAAACTCAACTTGTCAATATGTATATATATATTTAACTTATTCTATGAAGAAATTAATTATTTAGGGAAGGTATATTAAGACCAAAAATGTGTTATCCTAATACCTTATGTTTTCTTGATCTAATGATATTTTAAATCATCATAGATTGATGGATTTGAGGCCCTCAATTCTACACTTGTTTATGATTGATGACCTCAATCACTCCCTATAAATATTTACATTTTTTCCTCTAATTACGGGTCTATAATTTCCTCCAATGTTCTCATATTCGAACCCCTAAATTGGTGGTGGAATTCTCATTTCCCATTACCTCTTATTAAAACTAAATTTTATTTACCCTATTTCTGATATGGGTTTTCCACAAAGGTATTTTCTATTTTAAACTTTTTATTTTCAAAGAACAATTTCAAATTGCGAGGACACAATTATTTGAAGGAGGGGAGAATGTAACACCCCAAGATTCCATGATAGTTTCCTTTTGAATAAAGTAATAGCTTGCATTGTACGCAACTTCGAGACTCTAACACACCGCGACCAATCAAATTAACCATTATGAATAGTAATACCCACATTTTGAAATTTTATAAATTTTATCTCTCAAAATGGACTTCATTTTAAGATTTGGAATATCAAAATTATCCTAGGGTAAAATATTGTTGCTTTTCGGATAACTTTTATATTTTGATGAATAGTGAAAATTACTAAATTTTAATTAAAAACAACTTTTTTAATCAAAATAATTAATAGTGATAAATTATGAATTTGAGTGGTTTTAAAGTATATTTAGAATATATTTTTAGCATTAAATACAATTTTGGTCATTGGACATAATTTTACAATTAAACTGGACATAAACAAGTGTCAATATTTTGATAGTTATTATTTCATAAAAAACACTCTTTTTGTTTTGACAGCGGGAATTAATTTTAAATTAATTTATTCCACTTATGTGTTTTGAATTTTGAAAAATGGACTGCATATTCCGAATCAGGATGTCCAAATTTTGTAAATAGGTAACTTATATTTTTAGACATTTTGAATAATTACTTCGGTAAATATTTTATTTTCCATGGTTAAAGGGTATATCCGGTAAATAAGGATAAAACAGTATTATTATAATAATAATAAATTACCCTAAAAAATGTCTAAACCCAATTGGTTGATACATTTCTGACCATGGGAATCTTTGGGTCGATGTTGGGACCCCATGGATCCACTTGTATGTGATAATGACACTTGATATTAATTAAGTTAAAGTAAATACAAAATAACATAAGCATATATCTTTTAGAAAGACAATTTTTACATGAGGTTATATATATTATATTTTTGACTATAAATTTTCATTATAAATCTAAAAACATTTCCTACGTAATGGTATTTTATTTATAATTTTTCGACATTGAAAAATTAAAAATATATATGACACAATAATGATGCAATATTTTCCTTATTAATGAAAGAATCAAATAATTGGTATCATAAATGTTAAAATAAATATAATTTGAAAGTTTTTATGAAATACACAAATTTTATTGGTCAATATGACATGTTAGTATTTCATAAATGAATTTTATTCGAATTAATAATGTTTTTCATACTTTAAAAAAATCAATTATTAAATATTGTCAAAATTGACATAAAAGAGTTTTTAAAACAAATATTATATTATTAATTGATATTATATTCTCAAAAATATAAGGTTCAGTCATAGGACATATATAATGATAGTTTTATTATTAATGTACCACTTGTGGGTCTCTTGGATGCATATAGTAAGTTTATTAAATATATATTATAAAAATACAAAGTTACATGGTAAGTGTTAAACTAATTAACCAAGAGTAAAAACTAAAAGATAAGATTAATATAATGACCCAAACCTATCTAAAATCTATTGGTTGAAAGGTTTTCCACCCATCCCCACCTTATACTTAGAAGAATTAACTTTTGAGCCATTAGAAACCGAATATAAATTTATTATAAATTAATAATTTAAGTTTTTTCTAAAGAGACCCTCCTCCTCCTTATAAAAGGACACCACTTCTAACCAATTCGTCACACCTTCAAAGCCTTTTGGTTAGGCCAAACCCTGCCCAAATACTCTCTCAAATTTCCTCACATCAACCTAGAGGCCTTAGTTTGATCAGAAGTCCAACCTGAGGATCCCTTTTGATCAAATAAAAAGGAAGAAACTGAAGAAGTGGTAATGTTTTCAACACCCTTTTTCAAGTTCATTTCTTCTTCAACTTCTTATTTCATTGTTATTTCCTTTATAAAATAATATCTCCGGTATATTTTATATACTGTGATGTTATTATAAATATGTTACAACCATATTCAGTATTCTATCCATCCTTTTAATGACATGTCACCAAACGTGCATACATACGGCTTACCGTCTCCACGTCGTGGTGTAATTGTTATTCAAAATATTATTATTTGTATGGGTATAATAATGATGTTTAATTCATGTAAATAATAAATATAACATGATAATTATTATTTATATATGATATATCATCTAATTATATATTATTTTAATATCAAAAGAATGATATTGTCGCTCGTGCATACGTACGGACTACCGTCTCCACGAACGCGATGAGAATCATTCCCCATCGTATCCATTCAAGTATAATTTTCATTTGATGATTAAAAATAATTTTTAAGGACTTGATATCATTCTACATATGAATAATATACAAACCTATCCATATTAAACATGGCTTATATAACAAAACATATAAAAGAAAATGAGTAAGTTAACACCCAAAACGATGATAATACAAAGATATTATTAACAAAGTTGTGTTAAAAGATCATATATGATATCATACTAATATATATTATTCTTGTATAACTTAATAACAATTATTTCACCATTATAAATGAGGTTAACCTACCCTCAACCAAGGAAAAGTAAAAGGTAAGGGGCTTTCATCTCACTCTTTATTCCGGTTAGATTCATGCCATATTGCCACTATTACCTTTTGTGTGGTGTATGTACTACCCATAATTGTATTATTTGTGTAATACACATTAATTTATGTGTATTTAAATATTCAATGTATGATACCTCTTTCATGGGTTTTATGTCTCGTAACTTACAAATTGGTAAGGGTTATTTCACAATCTCTTCATTATCTGAGGTTGTTTATACGTAATTATCTACGGGGACCTCTTTATCATCTACATCCATGTTTCTTAAAAATGTATTTCAAAACATTCTTAATATTTTACAGAATATGGTTTGAAGTCATTTATACCCTTTTTTTACTTTTTATAAGATGTTTATAAAAGAATATTTCTATTTTTTTCCAAACAAGGTCCTCTTTTAACCTTTTCGACAGAATTAAGGTAAGAATGTCTTTTTAACTTATACGGTGGGTGTGGCTATTTTCCTCCGTTATAAGATCCTTGAAGCTTCCCTTACAAGCTTATAAGAATATTTTCAAAGTAAATGTTTTTTTTGTAATTATTTGACTTTTAAATGATTTCAAAAAAAGAGACATTTCTCTCAAATAGTTTTGATTTCATCTATGTCAACATCCTTTGATAAATTTTACCCTTGTTTGAAGTTGATTTATTATGATACAAATATTCTATATTTTATTTAAGGTTTTGTGATATGTTTTACTGTGGATGACTTATTTTTATGCCATTAATGTTTTATGATTAATGTTTTGGCATTTCGTATTCTAGTTTTAATACGAATGTTTGCGTTATATTTCATCATCTTCTTAAGATGAATGTGTTGGACTTGTATGTTCCGGGTTGGGGACTAGTAAAAGTAATCCCTACGGGTTGGGGTCTGGTTATAGCAGAACCTCCGGGTTGGTGTCCGTTTATTAGAGGCACTCTGGGTTGGTGTCCGGTTATTAGAGGCACTCCGGGTTGGTGTCCGGTTATTAGAGGCACTCCGGGTTGGTGTCCGGTTAATAGAGGCACTTCGGGTTGGTGTCTGGTTATTAGAGGCACTCCGGTTGGGTGTTTGGTTATTAGAGGCACTCCTGGTAGGTCTCCGGTTATTAGAGGTACTCTGGGTTGGTGTCCGGTTATTAGAGGCACTCCGGGTTGGTGTCCGGTTATTAGATGCACTCCGGGTCGGAGTCCGGTTACAGAGGCTCCCCGGGTTGGGTTCCGGTTATAGTTATCCCTTTGGTCTTGGAAGGACGCCTTCACAAATAAATTATAGTTTGGCATTATGCATTCCCTTATTATGAAATTGGTTATTGATATTTCATGTGATTATTCTATTAGTAGAATATCAATGTGAATAATTAAATGGAATTATTTCATTTTTTCTATGCCATATTATGATGTTGTTCAAACTTAAAAGGCTTTTCTTTTAGTTATACATTACCTTAAATGTTTATAATTATTTATGAATGTTTCCGATGTATTGTTATCCTTACTGATCATCTGATCTCACCCCTTTCTATGTCTTATTTTTTCCAGGATTCCAAGAAGTAATTTATGAATGACCTGCAGGGATAGTAGGAGGAGATATGAAGAAAAGATGTTGTAGTTTTTTTACTTTATGATGTAATGTAAGACTTATGAATATATCTAGTGTTTCCAAGACTAATAAACTAATCGGTCTTTTGTAACTTGATTCCTTGTAATCATGCCAATTTATTAAAATAATGCACCAACTCTGGGTAACTGGGGTCGGCGCATTACAGTGATCGTTATTTTGGAGGAATTCAAAGGGGGAATGGTTATTGTACTTGGTCTAGAAACTCATGTATAGACCAAGAAACTACACAATTCGACCTCCAGTATGCCCCCACAAATGGTACACGGTCCCCCAAACTATTGTGTCATGTTGTGAAGGGCATCCTTTTTTATATTTTTTTTAATATTTTACACAGTTATTATTTATTAGTTATCTTTTACTTATGGTGTGAGTCTGGCTTGGTTTTGAGGTGTTTTTTATTAATGTAAATTTATGTTTAAGTTATTTAAAATGGTTTATAAGATGAATGTTTTGGATTATAAAAATGAAATCTAATTATTTTGAAAAGGGAAAAGAACTTTTTTGGGTCTTTAACTATATTATAAAATTTATTATGGGATGTATGTTGGGTAATTGGAAACAAGGTTGAATTTATTATTTTGGGAGTGGGAATATATTCTATGACCATTGGTATCCTTATGGATACTCACAAATGTGGATGAGTGTTGGAATGCATGTAGGTGTAATATGATTATTAGGAATGTATGTATTTGTGAGATTTCATAAACTTTTAATGGAATATGTTTAGTTTGTAAATCATGTTTGTTTTATGAAAACGGTTTCAAAAGTGGGTATTTTACGGTTTGGAAAATGGGAATAGAGTTATTCTTTAATTCTATGATCTGGGATTTCATCTGACTCCCTGTTTTTGGAATATTTGGTGTGGTGTGGAATGTTTTTAATTTTGGATTAGTGGTTCATTATTGAGAAATGAATCATTGTTTTCAATTTTTTTGATTTAGTATTGTTTTTTTTATTTTAAGGTTATTCCCGCATCGAGTTCTATGAGAGTATGAAAAGCCTTTATGGTTGGTCCTTCCCTTTTTGTACATTGTTTGATCACTTCATGACACAATATTCTAGTATATCCTAGATATAGAGATCATTGGTCCTCAATATCACAAATTTGTCATGATGTTCTTGGAGTTAACCCCTTATCATTTTGTCCCAAATCCAGATATTGGGAAATCCAAATAATGGTTGTGGAGCATTGAATATATTTCCATTCATCTTTATCTCCCTGAGTCTCTTAATCTCAAGTTCACAACCTTTAAGATGGGAGGCTCAAAATAGAAGTGGTAGAAGTTTTTTTAATATCCAAAACTATAGAAGTACCATTCATGCGATAATTTCATATCTTTGTTCAACTGGTAGTATTTCTATGAAGGTGTGAGGGTACCGAAAGAGATGTAGTTATACCATCTCAGGCAAGGAATTTTTTTTGTCGTAGATTATGATAAGAGTTTCATGTTATTAGTGTTGTATCCACTTTAATTAGTTTAAGATGGATCCTTAAAGGCACGGTTCTTTGAGAAGGGGCTTCAAGAAGAACAATTTTAGGTTGTGTCAACCTTACCTAACACGTATAATGAAGTTTTGAGGTAGGCTATTCTGATCGAGTCCAGTCAAGATAGAGGTCCATATAATTTGGATGCCTCACCTATCCCATGGGGTATTGGTTTTTTATTTTGTAATAGTAAAGGGAAGAGATCCATGTCTTGCCTACTCCGATGTTGAATGAAGTGGCCATCATGTTTCTCCTTCGCAGAGTCATTCGGAATGAGATATGTGTATTCTATCACTGTGGGAATATGGGGAAGAAGAATCCTTCATATACTAATAAACCGATTACCTTTTGTACCTTTGGACACTTGTGACATCTACAGCGGCTTTTACAGGGTGTTCCTTAGAAGTGATAAGGATCCAGATCCACCCCTCTGAAAGACCTCCCCTAGTTCATTTGGAGAATGATGCTGCTAATTTGAATTATGTTTAGAGTTTCTTTTGTTGAAACTATTTTCTTGTTTTAGGATGATGCGCATGGTGTTGTTTTTCATTTTTTGGAAAAGAATAAGATTCCAAATATCCTTTGGGAAATATTATTCTTAATAGAGATCGGTTTCTGGGATATTCCAAATATTTTTGTTTTGAAATAGTGTCATTTCTCATTTAGCATCACATCTCCCAATTTACATTTTAATTGGTGAACCTATTTCAATTTAAGGAATCAATTATTATTTAGTATCTAAAAATGGTGAATAAGACACTATGGAAGAGCTCATGGTAAGCTTAGTTAGATAGTTCTATTGGTAGGGAAACTCTTTTACCTATCCCACCATACCAAAACCATGATAATTACGTAAAATAGTTTGTGGTTTATGTACTAAATACTTGTGAAGATACTATATAACTCACTTTTATTTAGTTATGAATTTATTGTTAGGGGTTGGGGTGCTCCATGTTTGAGAGTGTGTGTGGAACTATGTCTCCCCCAATCGTTGTTTGGTAGTTTGGACTTTTTAGTATCTTTATTTATTCCATTGGATATCAGGATAGTACATTGAGGTTGTTTTTATCATATTAAATTGATTTTAAGAGTTTTTAATTCTAGAGGGGAAGTGATTTTTCAAGCATTAGTCTCTCAGTGTTGAGGTTTCATTTGTGTGGGGAGTTTTTCTTTTCCTCGTGTTTTGATTAGTTAGATATCTTTAGATTTTATGGGGGGATAAAGTGAAAATAGTGGGGAAAATTTTCACAACTAGACCCAATAGGGCCCTATTAATTAATTAATTTATTTATCTATTTTTAATCCCCGGAGTTTTCCAAATATTTTTCAAAGAAAATGAATTTTTTATGCCAATTTCCGTGTGGTGTAAAGTTGGCACAGATTTAGTAGAAACCATTTCCTATCCCTTTTCAAACTATATTAAAAAGAGACTGGGAGTTACTAGACTAAATAGTTGGAAGACGGCCCTGTGGCCTCACCTCAAAAACAGTTCAGCTTCATCCTCTCTAGGAATGGGGCTACCGCATGATTGGTTCACAACCAGAAGATTGTGCAGCCAAACAATGTGGTCTTCCATGTAGCTTAAAAATTGATATATTACCACTATTATTCTATTTATTTTAACTCTTATACCCCTATTAGTCCCCTATTAAATCACCAATATCTATGGATGCCCTCCCATTCCTCTCCCGTGGTTTCTTAACATCCTCGATGGTTGAATATTTATTTTTCTTCATTTTTTATGATGGACCTTCAAAGGTATTCCATACTTCTTTTATTATCTTCAAATTTACCCTAGTTATTATCATTCCTATTGTTTCTATAACATAGGTTTCATGTTTCCATCTTCATAAATTGGGGGGTTTTATACTTTAGGTTTTCATTGGTTCTTTTTCCATCCTTGAGCATCTTGGAAGTGATTTTGAGTTTCCATCATCATGTGAATCAATATTTTAGGTAGGTTATCCCTATTTCCAAACCATTAACATTATTTGTATAATTTCATGCCGTTTACTATTAGTTTTTTTGTTAAATGAAATTTTTATTCTATTTAAGTGTTTCAGTCCTTGTAAATTGGTTATCCCTTTTGTTATTTTACATATCCTTTGGTTTTATTATGAATGGAATTAGTTTTAATCATGTGTTGAAGCTAGTTTTTTACTAGATATATACTTTTATTGATCAAAATATTTTCAATGGTTTTAATTAATTATGGTGGTATTTTCCGATGATGGGGTACTATTTTGGAATTGAAAACGTATTTAGAATTCATATCTTGTTTAATTTTAAGAGTTTATATAAAAATAATGGGGCTAGTTGGCGCATTAAATTATTTTATGAAATTTTAAAACCCCTCTTTAGAATTCCCCATGAAATGGATAATTTATGTGTTTTAATGTGAGGTGTGAGATGTGTTTATGGGATTATTCTATGTTTTTGTACAATTAGAATGGTGATGAACTTAATAATGGACACCAGAGGTGAGGAGTGGGATTGTGTTTGATAAAAAATTATTAATATGTTTTTTGAGTCATTGTTTGAAAAAATATCATCTCTATTTTATGATCATAGGATGCCTTGGGTAGTTAGGTGGGAGCCTATGTAAACTTTGTTTCCTTTTTAAGATTATGCACCGGCTAGTGTCCATGAGTAGAGTGTGTTATTACTCATGGTATGTGCCCTTAGTCGACCTAGTGATGGTGTCTATGGGAGTTCTGGAAGTTATTATGGATAAACTATACCAGTATAGATTTATTATGATATTGTATTGAGAGAATTTTCCTAGGTTGTCTCGATAAGTAATTTAGATCCAATTTTCCTTGATTTTCTTGTAATCTTTTTTTATTTGATGCCCATTTTATTTATAAATTGGAACTTCTGTTTTTTTTTCATTTTACTAAAAAACCTATTCTTGTATAGTTTATATTTCAATTCACGTTATTGAAATTTTTTCCTTCATTATTTTCAAATATTATTGAAACTTTAATGAATGACTGATTTCATACAAATGGATTATTTTTACATGTTTTTTAAATTAAGAGAAAAAATTATTTATTGATTTGTATATGTCATATTTCTAATCCAAAAATAATGGATTTCAATTTAAAGGAAAAGAATAGGTAATTGTTATTCTTTCCATATTTACTGAGCATCTCGGTGCTCACTCCTACTTGATTTATCATTTTTTAGCATTAAGACATTCTCAGTTCTAGATCTCTCATAGAGGGAGCATGGTTCTTTAGAAGGTGGTGACTTGTGAGGTCACATGGAGGTATGTTATATTTTAATTCCACTACATATTACTATTTTTCATCAGTTTTGTTTTGATTATTTATCTATTTTTAATAGGTCATATAATTCATAATTGCGTATTTTTGATTCATATCCCTAGTTTCCATCTAAAAAGTATGTGTAATGCCATTTGGGCCTTGTCATGGCCCAGCTCAGATGAATGTTATGGGGTTAACCATAGTTGGATTGTCAAAAATCCCATTTATGGTTATGGATATTATGAGGATTTTATTAAAAAATGTCCTAAATTTAATGAGTACTTTATCTCAAAAAAATTCTTCATTGAGGTGTGATTCATGTTTTGAAACTATTTGGGTTCATATGTTTTATTTACCAACCCTTCGATATATAATATCAGTAACCTAGGAAAATGGATTGTATATTAATTAAACTTCAATAGTATTACTTTCAATGAGATTATGATTCAAAAGTTTCCAAATGAATAATGTTTTTCATTACAATTTCATTTGTTTTTGAAACCTTATCTATTAAATATATATTGAAGTAAATTCACTATTAATTCTCCACTAAACACAATATATTTTCTTCTCCTTTTTCTATTCCTAGAATTTTCATATATTAGTCAAATATTCCTTCTTTTTTATTTAAATGACTGTGAATATTATTTTATTAGTAACTTAACTCATTTCATATTTGGTCGATGAAGTCTTTCTTCAATGTCCATGTGTTTAAAAAATATTTATTGATTTTTTTATCTATTCTAATATTTTGGAAAGGTTATGTTTAATACCATTAACATTCATTAAAATGTATTTAATGGAATCTTATCAAATATTTTACATATTGATCACTTTTAAATTTTTACAAAAGTGTCAAAAATAATACCCTATTTTAACATATATATCATGAATGACATTTCCTGTTATCATAGAAATTATTTTATTTTAATATGTTGTTACAAATTTCAAGCCTTATTTTAATATAAAATAATTTTCCAAATATTTTTGAAATTTTTAGTTTATATTGATTCTTGATATAATGAATATTTTTCCTATTTTTATAGAATTTTTCAATTACACTTTTAAATTTATTTTTTCATTTACATAAATATCCATTAGATATTTTTATGTTTCACTATAGATACAATATTATGATACCATACAAGATCATTAAATATATATTTTTTATGATGATGTTTTATTGAAGATTCTATAAAACTCCTTACAATCCCCTGGGTTAATTAAGTTATGATGTAGTTGTTCTAAATCCTTTAATTTTCACATGTTAATCATATTATAAAGGTAATAATTATTGTTTATATTAGTTTTATAATTAATTGGAATATCTATCCACTTTATTCATGTTATAGTTCTTAAACATTTTAGATGATTATGGGTGAGACTATTATATATCATGATGTAATGTGTGCATAATATCACTTATGATGATGTGTGATCCTAATATAGCTCTCCAATGCATTGGTAATGTTATGGAGAAAACAATATGGAAGCTACTCATGATAGATGATTAATAAATCCAAATATATGTAATTCCAAAATAGTTATGGAGTTAAATGGATAGATAATAGTCATATAAGAATGTTATATTTCTTGGGTTATTATATAAGGAATGTTTGAAGTCCAAATAATTGAAAATGATTTCCCTATACTTTCTATGAGATATAATGGTTCCTTGAAAAATATTTATTTTACATGGTTCAAAACTTTTAACTCATAAAACTCTTAAGATATGTTAATGTTTTATTCTACGACTCATATTTTATGATCCAGTTTTTTTATATGAATTCTCTTATGTTATGTGTGTGAACTTTTATTATGATCTCAAAATAATTTTCTAATATTATTATTAAATATGATCATAGATTAATATATCCAATTTTTACCCTTAATGTGCATATTATATCACCCTTTCTTATATATATTGACTTCACCATGTTATAAAGAGGTATATCATGTAATATTTGTTTAAAATTGTATCCTAAGTGGAGAATTTCATGGAATATGTTGAATTATTCATCTACAATGAGAAAATGTGTTTATAAAGGAAAAACTTTTCATTTGGATTGAATGATATGGGGTTTCATACATGAGGGACTTTCCCAAACACTCTAAGACACTAATCCATAAAGATTTTAGCTTTCAAAATGAATCAATGCCATATTTTTATATTTTAATTAGGTATAGTTACAATTGGTTCATTTTTTATAGTACCAACTATGTATGTAAATGATGTGTTTTGATCACTGGATATGGATGTATGGGTCTCGGGCTATCACAATTTCCCCAATAAAAATAATTTGATTCTTTGTTCATCAAGTAACATTTTTTACTTCACATAATCATCTTTACTCACTTTATCATTACCTTCTTCCAACAGTATATAAATATTAAAAAGGTTCTCATACCTCCCAACCCATTTAAAGGAAATTTTCCATAAAATTCTCCTTCCCCAATTTGGATACTTTTTGAGAAGACTGAATTTTCTTAATTAAACATTTTATCAACATCTTCATATAAATTTGAACTTATACCATCATCATCTTCTTCTTTAATACCCATACATTTATGTAAATAATTTAAGGATTTTTCCCAATCATCCATAGTCTTCTTATTGAATCCAATTCACATCCACATTTCATATAAAAATAGAATATTCAATGGATTATCTAAATATATTTTACTGAGATCACCAACATTCTGTGATATGAATTTAATATCAAATCACCATTGTACTATGAAAATTATTTTCTTGAAAATTATAAAATATTCTAAATATTAAAATAATTATCTATCTATGATAACAAAATTATTTACTCTGTTTAATAAATCATATATGGTTTCATTATCATTCCTCTTATGATTTTAATTTTTCAATATTCAAGCCTATTGTTTTTCCCATAACCATTGTATTGTCTTGTTCTTTTTTCTTACTTATCCATTATTCCCTTTGTTCCTTTTATATATCATAATTTTCTAAAATACTTACATAATAGTGATAAAAATATTTAATTTTAATTAAGTACACCACTCTCTATATTATTTCTATCCTCTATTGTCTTATTAATACATTCAACATGTGTAATAAACCCATCAAAATGTTCCTTGAATACATTCAAACTGCTCAATAAAAGATATGGTATCATTTGATCTGTCAAAACATAATAATTATTCTTCTAAAAAGTTTGAATCCTATTAACATTACATGAATTCATGTTATCACTTTTAATAATTAACATAGTGACTATATCCTCAACCATAGAAAGATACACTTTCTCAAAGGAACTAAAACATTAACTAAGGTCACATACTTCATAGAAAAAAATATAAACTTATTTAACTTCTGAGGAAATGTAATACTATAATAATAATTTTGGTGGACCCAAAAATGGACTGTTCACATATAAAGGCAATGTTTTAATATTATACATTTTATATCCTTTTATAATTTTTTCACGGGTTAAAATTTATTACTTATTTTAGTGATCAAAGTCACTTCTTAACTTGCACACATTGTGTAAAAAAAATAAATGCACACTCTATGTATAAGTTTAAGTACCCAAAATGATTATCTAATCATTGGAATTATAAAAAATCTCCTAAGATGATATAATTGAAAAAACCAGCATCATTGATAAAAATTATCAAGGGTTATCATTTAAGAAAAATATTAGAATATCAATAATGTAATCTCCCAACAGAAAAATATTTGTTTCCAAATTTATCAAATATATTGCATAATTGTCTTATAATTGTTCAGGTTAAAATTATCATTATTCCATTAGTGATAGTCACCCTATAATATTATTTTCCTCACAGGCTTATTCATTATTAATAATATGCATGAGAAAAATAGGATTCATCATAAGATGTAGTTGTAGTGAGAACACACAATTGAGTGTATTGTATCTCTTCCCCTTTTTCCTCAACTTTTATTTTGCACATATTATATTATTTTATCTTATTTAAACTCCTTACAAGCATTCTCCATCTATTTTAAATGAACTACATGTAAAAAATATTCATTCGTTCACTATTGAATTTTTCCTAAAATGACTCTCTCTATCTTTCTTATTGTGTGTGTGTGTAAACATGTTTTACTTGATTATTCATTTATTTTCACTAAAATTAAACACAAATAACTTGTTCATTATTTATTTCCATGGAATAACATGTTCACAAATTTTTCATAGTATAAGAAATATATTCAGTAAAAAAAATTAATTTTAAAATTGAAATTCCTTGTTTAAAATTATCTTTACATCTTTTGAACTTATTATTAATCTATTCCAAATTCCTTTTTTTATTATATAATATTCCCTAGATCTATATAGTTAGACATAGAAATTATATGTGTAGAGGCTTCATTTAACTTGTCTTAGTCAACCAATTTTCATCAACTAAAATGAAACTTCTTATTCTTATAGGGAAAATAAAACTTATTCCTTGTGTGAACCATCTTAATCCCTTTGAACAACCCAATCTTTATTTATCAATTTCTATAATCATAGTGAAAGGAACTTCTTCCATTTATTCTACTCTCTATGGTAACAAAACAAAACAAAATCTCATACTGAACAACCTTATACAACTATTTTAATCACAATTTTTTTATAATATTGAATCAATAAGAACGATAGTCAAAATCATTTGATTTTTTCCCTCATAATTCATTTTTCATTTTGAGAAAGAATCTTTTTCAATACTCTTATGATAAGTTATAAAACTTCCTTATTAACTAATAAACTTCATATATTTCTATTGATGTATGAAATTGTACACATCAATGAAAAATATTTATGTAGAAGATAAATATATCTTATATATTTACAAAAAAACATATCTATCTTCCTAAAATACATGAACTATAAAAAAATATTTATAAAATATCAAACAGTCTAAAAAATATATTATGTATCAACTCATATATATATATAAACATACACATCACTCCTTATGTGAGTTACTTCACTTTTTCAATTCCCAAAGCCAAATATATATATATATATATGATAGTGAAATAGAATACTTATCCAAAACATTCTATGAGACATAGTAAATATATCACTTATCTCATTAATAAGTCCCACCTTTATGTATTCATAATTATATTCAATATATAATGAATTTTATATAAAACCTAATGCATTTAAATACTTTCATAATATTTAGGTTTTCTAATAATATAAACCATGCACGTACATGGTATATTTTTATCTTTTCCTATTCTCCACTCTATAATTTTCATATGTAAAAATGTTATGTATTGAGTAAAATTTTCACTTTTTATTAGTTTTATTATTCTGAATAATATAATCCCAAATAAGATTAGATTGAAAAAAATCATACCAAATATACATAATTCCAAAAATAAATCAATATAAGGTCAAATAAATCTCTTAAAACACTTAGAATCTTTTATAAAATATTTAACCAGCATAATAAAGTATATTATTTGTGATTTTTTTAATTTTTTATATTGACAATATAAGGTAACACAATATGTAGGATAGAAGATCTAATATCACGAAATCAGCTATTAGGTCCACAATATGATGATGACTAGCCTAAAACAAGGGTGATTGTGTACATGTAAGAAAACATGGGGAGCACTATTATTACATGGATATAAAATCTCCTCCAACATTACAAAAGTGTTTCAAACCTTTTACATATTCTTTAATACCATCTGACAGACCATTCCATATGACAATCCTGCTCTTTATTAAAAACTAAAACATGATTTATTACAAAAACATATATTGACACAACATAAGGGATTGAGATTTCTAGTGTATTTGGTGCTTAGTATTATTAAATAACAACTTAAAACATGAAATTCAACATCTTTATTGAAAACTTCCTCTACATGACCACTGCATTCCATCGTACTTAGCATTGCATGGGATAACATGAAGACATGCATAAGAAAAGGGTGAGCTATAAAGCCCAGTAAGGGAGTAAACAAGGAATAACATGAAAATTACAATACATGTTAGTAAATATGTATATCAATGTATCACAATAGAAACATGAACATAGAGGCATGATAAATCATGATAATCATAACACAAGAATGTGGCAACAACACTTAACATGGAATTAGCATGAGCCAAGGATCATTGCACATGGATCATGAGAAAACCCTCATTGCACTTGAATTAAAATGATTCAACAACCATTTCACATGATGTATCATGATACTATACTTTACACAATGCATTGGATCACTATCAGGGCTCACCCTTCTTAAAAATTTAATTTCATGCATAAGTGTGTCACATGGATCATATAACATGGAATCAATCTACATCATAATTTATTACAAAATTAAAAATGTGTAATAAATACATGAAAGTAGCTTTAAATATGTATATGTTTATAAATTTTAATACCCTTGATAAAGACATGGGTATGGTATTCACTATACAATGATATTGGCTTAGAAAACACGGTGCAATTTTGCAGCATAACAGCATGACATAAGGATTCAGGAAAATGGTTGATGAGAGATAAATGGGTATCTCATCATATATACATGGAATGGACAGTAATTGGAGAATATATATACATGTACCAACAAACATAATGAAATTTATATGCATAATACAAAATAATTACTTTGATGTAAAAGAGGAGGGAGAAATGCCTCATGAAATTTCGACCTGATAATAGGTGTACATTAGAGGAATTAATGGGAAAGAAAGGGGTATCACATCATCCAAAAATAAAGAGGGTAGTATGTTGGAGGTGAGAAATCATAACCTAATATTTTTAGTTGAAAATAAAAGGTCATACCAACTTAAAAAATGGACAAATATGAGAAAGGATGAAATCCCTTACTTGGAAGTGTGATCCCAATGGATTGGGAGAGGCTAGAGAGAGGCTTATTGGGATCTTGTAGCACATTGGGATGATTCTAGAGATAGGAGGGAAGAGGATAGACGAACTTAAAAGGCTTTGAGTGGAGAGGATTTGGGAACTTGGATGGTTTTATATAGGAAAGGAGTGGGAATTCATTATTATTTAGGTTTAGGTCACCACACATTAAACTAATCTTTACCACAATCCAACCCATGGTTTTTGCCCATGTTTTTTTTCAAAGGGGAGTGTAAAAAAATATTTTATAAATCCAATGGAGGAAAATCTTAAAATAATATGGTTTCTTATGTGGAGGTAAGTCACACTCTCAAGTAAATTCATTTAAAAGGTGAAATTGTTTTATAACTCTTGGAGGGTCCACTAATGTTTTTTTTTAAAATAAAACAAACCTAAAATCACATTATTTTAATGTTAAAAATATATTGGCTAAACATATCATTTATAGTATTTTATCACATCACTATTGGGTCATTATGATTTCATAAAACACATTATATATTTAAACAGTATTTATTTTTTACCCAAACATTCGACTCTCTCGGAAAATTATGAAAAATTAACCATTGGATAATAGCGACATCCTGATTCAAAAAATAATATTCATTTTATCTAAATAATTTTCTAAATATCTTAATTTTTACTTTTTAAAATAAAAATCGACATTTAGAAAAAATTCATGGGTTTTGATAAAAAAGCATCTTTCAAACCATAACAAAAATTATAATAGAATTCTTAAAATTATACAATAATTTATATTTAATGAAAATTAATTTAATAATAATAATATTTTCATAAAATGTTATTTAATTAAAAAATCCTTTAATTCATCAAAATATATTTCTTTGTTGAATATTAACTAAAAATACTATTATCTCTTTAAAAACTTCTTACAAAGTAGCAATAATAAAATGAATATATATTAATTATTATATTCAGAAATAATGAACATAATCATAGTGCTGAGGTCTTGATACATAACCCCTTATAACACCTGCATAAGACCTAAGGGTAAGGTGTCTGATGGTGATCGACTCTTGGGGTTGCTCGGATAACATTTCTCGGGTTGTAATTTCTATCAACTTCCACTTCTCTCGTAGGTGGTTTCGGTCGAGCTTAACATGTTAAAGCTCATATTGGTCTTGGTCAAGAGTGAATCCCAATGATGCCACCTCCTTCTCGAGATCCAACAAATGGGATTCATATGAGTCAAGTCTACTGGATGAGGTCATCGCTTCCTTTGTCTGAGTAAACTGGATTTGTTAAAGCCCTATATTTTTACTAATAATGTGATCACTGTTCAAAAAATATATTAGAAATGGTCATAATTCATAATGGTATTTTAAAATATATAAAAAATTAAACAAAAAATCCATATGGTATATAACCATTTTACATAATAAGACATTTAATTAGACTAAGAGGAATTTTCATTAATGAATTTCTGGGTCGTTACAATCTTCCCCACTTAAGAAATTTCACACTCAAAACTTCCTTTTACCACACTACAAATGATGAAGGTAACTCTACATCATCACTTCCTCTAATTCCCACGCCGCTTCTTCAAACTTGTGGTTTCAACCCAACACCTTCACATGGGGCATTGTCTTATTTCATATGAATTTTTCACTACGATCTAAGATCTTCACTGGTTTCTCCTCGTAAGAAAGATCATCCTCAAATGGTACTACCTCTGATGAGAGTAGATGTGAAGGGTATGGAATGAACTTACTGAAGAGGGATACATGAAAGAAATCATTTACTTTGGCCATGGTGGGTGGGAGTGCTAGTCAATAGGCCATAGGCCCGACACGATCAATAATATCGAAGGGGCCGACCTACCTATGACATAACTTTTATTTCTTTCTAAGCCTCATGACCTTGTTCGATAGAGATATGCGTAGAAATACCATATCTCTAACTTTAAACTCACGATATCATCAATGGTTATTAGTATAACTCTTCTGTAGACTCTGGGATTCCGTGATATGATGATGAATGGTTTTCACCTTCTCCACCATTTCTTTGACCATTTCTAGTCCTAGAATATTACGCTCCCCGACGTCATCCCAACATGATAGTTTTCTACACCTCTTCCCATACGGGGCATCCTAAGTTTCCATTCAGATGTTCGAGTGGAAACTGTTATTATAGAAGAATTAAACCATAGGATGATATTGATCTCATATATTTTTAAGTCCATTAAACATGATCATAACATATGTTCCAGTGTCTGAATAGTTCACTCAGATTGGCCATCATTTTGAGGATGATTGGTTGTACTGAAGATTAGTTTTGTATCCACAGCATGTAGAAGACTCTTCCAAAACATAGAGGTGATTCTTAGATCTCGATAAGATATAATATATAGTAGTACTCCATGCATCCTTACCACTTACCTAATATATATCTATACCAGTTGATCAAATGAGATATCCTACCAAATTTCAATGAAGTGTGCAGACTTTGTAAGACGATCCAAAACAACTCATATTGCATTGTTGCCTTTGGATATCTTCAGAAGTCTGGAAACAAAGTCCATGGTGATGTTATCCCATTTCAATGCTAGTTTGGGCAATGGTTTCATCATCCCCTTAGACTTATTCCTCTCTTCCTTAACTTGCGGACAAACCTGGCACTTTGATGTATACTCAGCGATCTAATTCTTCATATTATCCCACCAAAAATGCTCTTAGAGATCTCGATATATCTTTGTGTTTACTAGGTGAATAGAGAATTTTGAACTATATACATCATCCAAAAGTTCCATCTTCATCTCCAGACTTGATAGAACACCTAGTCTTTTCCCAAATCTCATAATTCCTTCTTCATTAACATTGAACACCAAGGATTTCCCTTTTCTGGTAGCTTCCACTTTCTTCTAAATACCCACATCATCCTTTTTAGAATCCTCTAAACATTCCAAAATAGATGGTTGAGCTACCATTTGTGAAAGGATTGATTATGTTCCCTTATTTAGGATTCCCATGTCCATCTTCATCAATTCTAAAAAGATTAGATCCTTCTCAATTATCATCAATGACAGAATCTCTAGGTCAATTATACATAGAGCATCTTCCACCTTGTTCACTTTCCCAGGGTTGTAATTCATTGAGCAGTCATAGTCTTTGATAAGCTCTAACTATCTTCATTGGCCCGTGTTCAGCTCTTTCTATGTGAATATATAATTGAGGCTCTTATGGTCCATATATATTTCACACTTCTCCCCAAAGAGATAATTTCACCAAATTTTTTAGGTCAAGACCAGCACAGCCTACTCCATATCATGGGTTGGACAATTATGCTCATGAACATTCAATTTCCTTGAATCATAGGCAATGAATTTCTCATTTTTCATCAATACACAGCTCAGCCCTTTCTTTGAATCATAACTGAATACCACAAAAAGTTCTCCACTCGTGGGTAAAGTGAGCACGGGCATAGTGATAAGCCTCATTTTTAACTCCTTGATGATTTCTTAACATTCATCACTCTAATAAATATTTAATCCCTTCCAAGTTAGCTTGGTAAAAGGGTTGGAAAATCATGATAAATTTCTCATAAATCCTCAATAATATCCAACTAACCCCATGAAGCTAAAGATATAAATTACTGATGTTGGCCTTAGCCACCGCTCAATTGCAGTTATGTGGGAGGGATCCACAGATATCTAATTTCTTGTGATGATATGGCCTAGTAACGAGTTCTACTTCAACCATAACTCACACTTGTTGTACTATGCATAGATTTTCTCCTTCCTTAAGGTCTCTAGTACAGTTCTTAGATGCTCCTCATAATACTCTTTGGTTTGGGATTATATTAGAATATCATCTATAAAGAATACCAAAAAAAATTCGATGTAATCTCTAAAGACATTATTCATCACATCCCTGATGATTACTGGAGCATTAGTGAGTCTTAAAGGAATGACATTGAATTAATAGTTCTCGTATCTTGTACAAATAGTAGTCTTGCAGATATCTTCCTTTATCACCCTTACTTGATAATATCCCAACCTCAAATCCACCTTGGAGAAGTATTGTGCCCAACACTTCTGATTGAAAAAGTCATCAATTCATGGGAGAGAATACTTGTTCTTTATCATGATTTTTTTAAGCTCACGATAATCCATAAAAAGTCACATTGAACCATCTTTCTTCATGACGAAGAGGACTGGTGCACCCCATGGTGAAGCACTAGGGAATATAAATCCTTTATCCAAATTCTCCTACAGTTGTTCATTTATATCTTCAAGCTCCATAATAGTCATTCTATATAGAGTCTTATATATTTTCAATGCCCTAGGTATAAGGTTAATTGAGAATTCAACATCTCTTCTAGGAGGAGGACCTGGAAATTCCTCGGGAAACACTTCAGCAAATTCCCTCATAATATGCATGTCTTCAAGGATGGTTTCTTCCTTGGACTCAATCATATGAGCTAGATACGCATGCTCATAGGGTAGTAATATCCATACTTGAGAAGATATAGCAAAACAAAAATCATCTTTTTCCTTGTACTTGTATTGAATCTGGGGTTGAGTCTCTAGTTGGAGAGTGATTTGCCTCTTATGGCAATTTATGTTGGGTCTATATAGGGAAAGCCATTACATGCCAAGAATTGCATAAAATTCCACCAGAAAGAGTATGATGAGGTTCACCGGGAAGTTTAATCCATAAATTATGATAGGGGACGAGTTATATTAATGGGATGCAACAATTTCCCCATTTGTCGTACTCACCGACATCATTAATTCCATGGTTTTTGGTGGTGTTGGGATTATTCTACTATATGTTCAGGATATAAAAAATGTATAGAACCTAAATCAAAAAGTATGTTCGCAATTATTAAATTAATAACTGGTGTAACTGTCACCACTCCATTGACGAGGTTCACTTCGGCAGTAGTGATGTAAAAAGCTCGCCCTCGCTGCCTTGGAGGTTGTTGGTTGCCTCCAAAAACCCTTGGCTTAGGGCACTGATTTTCATAGTGCCACGGTTCTTTGTAGTTGAAGCAATGAACAATGAGTTGAGTGTTGAAAGAAGCATTCCTCTCCTCTGTTGTAGCTGCGGGTTTTTCTAGCCTAAATTTAATAGCCAGGTGCCCTTCTCTTCCACACCTTAAGCATTTCCTCTTACACTTCAGGCAACTTCCAATGTGCTTCTTTCTACACCTTTTTCAAGTGGGGTACTAGATTTTCTTAGCCCCATTGGATTAATCCATCTGATTGCCAGACCTTATGCTTCTTATCCCCATGATACCCTGGAGGTTCTTCGATCTCTATTTCAACCTTTAGGGCACATCAGACAATTTTCTCATAGCTATCAAAGTCACGGATCGCTAGGACTCTCTGCAGGCTAGAATTCAGCCCCCCAAAGAATCATTCAACACTGAATTCGAGGGTAATGACAAATCTGGAGGCTTGTTGTGCAAGCCTTGTGATTTTTTCCTCGTACACTCTGACAGATTCATTGTCTTTTTTCTTGAGAGCAAAGAACTCACTTTCCATCTTAAGTCAGATGGTTCGTGGAAAATATTTATCGAAAAACAAATTCTAGAAATCCTTTCATTTCAATGCCACGATCTCCTCCTCAGGATTCATATTTTGGATCAATTTCCACCATTAATCAGCTTCACCCTCTATAAAATAAGTATCTAGGATAACCTTCTCTTGTTCGGAACATTGAAGGATGTAGAAGATATTTTCGTTGGAGTTGATCCATTTTTCGGTAATTGAGGGATTGGATGATCCATTAAAAGTAGGAGACCTTTGTCTCATGAAGCTTTCAATAGTAACTTGTTCTTTCTTAGGGGGGGGTAGAACAGTCCTCTTCACCCATTTTTCTATTCAAATATTGAGTTAATTGAGAGAGTATCATGACAAAGTTCGTGATTCCTACTCCCATTGGACTGGGCATCTCATTAGCATAGTCATCGCATTGATCTTCACATTGGTTATTAGCTAGAGTCCTCCTATTACCAGTCATTGGATGGAATAAAATGGAATGTTATGGGTAAAACATAAAGTGTAATCCAAGGAAAAAATAGATGACTTATAAATAGTTTTTATTTCCATAATTTATGAAACTTTAGGCTTCAATCTATGTTATACTACATATATTCTAAAGGGATTGTTTTAATTCACTTAAAAATGGTTCATACTAAGCTTTTTAATTTACCAATACATATCCCTTGAGTGTTTTGAAACCAAGAGTGTAGCAAGGATCATTGTCGTGTACCAGGATACCCCAGGTCAAGCCTGAAACTCCTTGTCCGGGTTTTCACCCCTAGGTACATCTGTGCCAGAGCCGACTCTACCAGCACGTATCCAGAAAGGGATGTATTTTCTTGATAAACCACTTACTCAGTACCCACCAAAACATAGGAATGTTTTATTATACATAGTCTTGTCTTTAGGATTCACAAAGATTAACTAATCTTAATCCCAAAAATAATTAAACCTATCCTTTGATACCAACTATGAAAACCCTTATTTTTATTACACACTAAAACATGATTTATTAAATAAAATTCACGTCATAAAACATATAATATCAAGAGTCCTATTGTATTTGGGTATTAGGATCATTACATACCAACTTAAAACATGAAATACAACCTCTTTATTGAAAACATTGTTTACATGACCACTACATTCCCTCATACTTAACATTGCATGGGATAACCTGAGGACATGAATAAGAAAAGAGTGAGCTACAAAGCCCAATAAGGAAGTCAAAAAAGGATAACATGAAGATTAAAAAACATGTTAGGAAATAGGAATATCAATGGATCACAAGAGTAATATGAACATAAAGGAATGATAAATCATGATAAGCATAACCTGGAAATGTGGCAATAACACTTAACATGGAATTAGCATGATCCAAGGGTCACTGCACATGGATAATGAGTAAATTATTATTTCACATGAATTATCATGATTCAAAACCCATTTCACATGATTTATTATGATACTATACTTTACCCAATTCATTGGAACGCTATCAGGGCGCACCCTTCATAAACATTTAATTTCATGCATAAGTGTGCTACATGGATCATATAACATGGAGTCACTCAACATCATAAGTTATTCCATGATTAAGTAATGTGGAATAAGTACAATAAAGTATCATTAATTATGTATATTTCCATAAAGCTGAATACCCTTGATAGATACATGGGTAGGGTATTCACTACATAATGATCTTGGCTTGGAAAAACATGGTGCAATTTCGGCAGCATAACGGCATGACATAAGGATTCACGAAAATGGTTGATGAGAGAGAAATGGGTGTATCATCGTATTTACATGAAATGAACAGTAAGGGGGTCATATAAATATTTGTCCCAACAAACGCAATCTAATTTAGATGCATAATACAAAATAATTACTTGGATGTAAAAGTAGATAATGAAATCCCTCACTGAATTTCGGCATGGTAACGGGTGTACATGGGAGGCATTAATGAGAGAGAAAGGGGTCCCCCATCATCCAAATATAAATAGGTAAGTATGTGAGAGGTGTGAAATCATACCCCAACATTTTTAATTGAAAATAAAAGGTCATAAAAACTTAAAGAAAATTGGACACAAATGAGAAATTCCCCCTTTTGCCGGATTATTGCCGATATAATCATAAAAGGCTAATTTTTCAGGAATCATAGACCAAGCTTCCGATAAATTTTTATTTTCGGCTAACCCAGTACCAACTATTCGATATATTTCTTGCTGGAAGTATCCCTGATCCAATCCCTTGGAAGTATGATCCCAGAGGCTTAGGAGAGGCTTGATAGAGGCTTCTTGGGGTCTCGGGGAACCTTGGGAGGATTCTATAGAGAGTATGTAAGAGGTTGTATGAACTCAAAAGTCTTTGAGTAATGAGGAAGTGTGATTTTGGGTGGGATTATATAAGATAAGAGAGGGAATTATTTATTATTTTGGTTTGGATCACCACACATTAAATTAACCAACACACCAAACCAGCCCATGGTTTTTTCCAAAGGGGAGAGGAAAAAAATATTATTTAATTACAATGTCAAAACATATTAAAATAATATGGTTTTTTATGTGGAGATGAGTCACACTCTCATGGAAATTCATTTAAAAAGTCAAAATGTTTTATAACTCTTGGAGGGTCCACTAATGTCTGGTAAAATAAATAAATAAAACCTAAAATCACATTATTTTAATGGTAAAATTGATTATGGCCAAATATATCATTTATAATATTTTATAACATCACTATTGGGTGATTATGATGTCATAAAACACATTATATATAATTAAACAGTATTTATATTTTTCCCAAAATTTTGACTCTCTCAAAAAATTATGAAAAATTCACCATTGGAAAATTTCGACATCATAATTCAAATAATAATATTCATTTTATCTAAATAATTTTCGAAATATGTGAATTTTTACATTTAATATAAAAATCAAAATTTATCGAAAATTTAGGGGTTTTGACGAAAACTGTATTCAAACCTTAACAAAAATTACAATTGCATTCATAAAATTATACGATCATTTATATTTAACAAAAATTATTTTAATAATAATAATATTTTATTAATATATTATTTAATTAAAAAATCTTTTAATTCACCAAAATATATTTCATAGTATAATATTAAGTAAAAATTCTATTTGCACATAAAAAACTATTTACAAAGTAACAATAATAAAATGAATTTACATTAATTATTATATAAAAAAATAATGCACATAATAATAGTGCTAAGGTATTATTATATAACCCCTTATAAAACCCACATAATACCAAAGGGTAAGGTGTACGATGGTGACATACTCTTGGGGTGGCTTGGATAACATTGCTCGGTGGTAATCTCTATCAACATCCACTTCTCTCGTTGGCAGTTCCGTTTGAGATTAACATGTTAAATCTCAGCTTGGGCTTGGTCAAGAGCGAAGCCCAATGATGCCACCTCCTTTCCGAGCTCTGAAAAATGGGTTTCATACGGGGAAAGTCAAATAAATGAGGCCATCACTTTTTTCTGAATAAAATGGATTTTTTAATGCCTTATATTTATACATATCATGTGATCACTGTTCAACGGCTATATTAGCAACGGTCACAATTCTGAATGGTATTTTAAAATATAGAAACATAAAACCAAATAAGTTCATATGTTATATAACCAATTTACATAATAATAATTTTAAGTATATCAATAGGAATATTTATTAATGATGGTTTGGGTCATTACATTCCACCCCTCTATGCATGATTTTTTATATATTTTGGTTTCCTTCTTAGGATATTTTTGAGCCCTCATAAAGGTTATGAATAATAATATTGTACTTATATGAAACTACCCCCTCACCCCATTTGGGATGTGAGATCTATAATCAAGGCATGATAGGTTATGGTCACGAATTTATACTTGGAATCCAGAGGATAGTGTAATTAATACCATGTCTCAAACCTTGTAGAGCATTATAAATTTTAATATCCAATAATAATCGACTTAATAGTAATCCTAGACTGGGTCCTGATAATTTCTTTCATGTTATTACCTACACTTTTTTACTTATTTTTTTAATACACCATTCTATATCATATAAATTATTCGAAAAAGATAATTTTTTTAAAAAAACAATAATAGTTATAGAATAGAAGAAACCCAAATTATAGATACATTAATGTTTTTTTAAAAAGTTATAACATGAATTGGAATCCCAATTCATGCCCCAAAAATTATTAATTTAAATCAAAAGCAAAAAAACATGACGTGTAAAGATCTTACACCAACAGAGATTCAGGGGAATACAATATAATATTTTGAGAAATGAAATTAGAAAGAGAACAACACCATTAGTGAACTCCATCAAGCATAATCTCAGAAGTTGTAGGAAGGTCGAGACCCTCATTCAATATTTGAAATTTTCACGAACTCCCAGCATTAGTGAACCAGACAGAACAACTATTTCCTTATCATTCAATCCCATACAGGTAGCCTCCCTTCTTAAGTCACTATTATGCGCTAAGACCTCCAGCCTCCATTTTTTATCTTCATTATAGATCCCATACAACCCAAGGTATCAAACACAAATTATAGTAGTGTTGGGACCACAAAATACACAAACCACTTTTGAAAAGTCAAAAAATCCAATTACTTCAGCCCAACAAAAGAATTAACAACACCACAAAAGGATATAAACAATTGAATAATAGCTGCTTCATATTTCCACCAAGAAAAATAAGGGTTGTGATAAACCTGATTCTGAGAGAACAATACAAGTTTATACTCCCCAAACTAATGAAGGCCATAATAGCCTAATTAAATGAAAAACCCAATCAATGGTGGTGTCCCCAATGGCAATTCTAAAAACCATCCATTGGAAACAAAAATAAGATATGTCGCATCAAAATTGGACGAAGATTGACCTGTTTCTGGGAGAAAATAGTATGGGCAAACATAGCAGGGGGCTTTACAGACAAAAAAAATACATAACAACTAATATGAGGATAGGGTTATAGAAGAACCTATAGAGAACAAAATAATCCTAGAGATTCATTTCCATTGGATATCTTTAAAGTTGAATCATGGATCCTTTTAAAATTCCTCAACCACCTTGATTAACATCCTCTTTCTAAGATCAAGAAATGCATCTATTGTCATCTCCCAATTTTTATACAACCTAAATTAATTTCAATTATTCTCTTCCATCCATGATTCGAGGTCATTTTGAATAAATAGATCTTTTTAATTAAAATTGAGAATTGGTTGGTGTTCTAGATTAATTTTTCAAAAACATGAGACTTTATCCACCTGTTAATACTAAAAGGGGTCTATATGGGGAACATTTCCTTGAATAATACATTATTTAAGATCCATAAACAAAATAATATGATAGTTTACTGCCTTATAAAAAATATTCATAAGATTTCATCCCATTAAATTTGTGATTTTTTTAATTAGATAAATGTTTTTGGGCTATAAAAAGTTTAGAAAATATATCAAAATATTTTGTTATATTTAAAATTTGAAACATTAATATATGAAGAAATAAATGAGTGATAAAATTTAGATTTTATATGTATGAGACTAATTGGATTTTTTTATAAAAATATAATTTTGGATTTATATTAAAACCCCTATAAATATCAAGTTATAAGATAAAAATTATTTTTTATAAATAATCAAGATGTGCATGGTTTGATTAAAAGTAATAAATATATATTGCATAATAATGATAATAATAAAAATGAAGGACTAGATTATGAATATGATTTTTAACCTGTTTCTTTGTTATAAGACATTAGTACTATACCCATTTATACGCACGATATAAATTTAAAAAAAACTAGATAAATGTAAAACAATATTATTTTATTAGTCTTAATTTAGGGTATTATTTTAATTAAACAATCTCTATATTTTAAAAATACATTTTATTAATTCTATTATCGAACTAAATAAATTGTAATTTATTCTTAAAAAACACTTAATATTGGTTTCAATGGAATAATTCATTTATTTTGTATAATATATTTCTAATATTAGAGTTAATCACATCATTGATTGACAATTTTTGTTTCAAAATATATTTTTTATTCAAATATATGTAGATGATGTTATTTTCAATTCAACTAGTCAAAAGTTTTCAAATGAATTTTATAAACTCATCCTATAAAATATTTAAATGATCATGATTAGCGAGTTGAATTTATTTTCTAGTTTTCAACTCATTTTGAGATACATTCATATTTTCTTCATTTAAATAAAATATACATGGAATTTTTAGAGAAATTATAGATAGTAAAAATGTAATGTAGAATTTTGACATATGAGTTCAAATATTTTACACGATATGGATGAAGTTAATAAATTTGTTCATGGAAAATTATTTAATGAAATGGTTAGGATTTTTTCATATCTTGATATTTATAAACTAGATATAATATTTTTTTATTATTTTGAATGATTTCAAACTAATCCTAATTAATATAATTTTAATGGATCAAAAAGGGTTTTAAGGTATATCAGAATAATAGTGAATCATAGTTTTTGTTTCTTAAATCATCTATATTTGATTTTATTTCATATTTTTATTCAATTTTGGAAAGTTTCAGGTTAGACCTAAAGAACCTCAAATATCTTGGAAGCATAATTGATTTCATATTAAATTAAAAAATCAACTTTTTATTCTAGTTTCAATATCCAAAATAGAAAATGTTTTAGTTGGGAGTTGGTGTGCTCATATTTTATGGAATAAAAAAATATTTGAAATGTTATGTATTTAGTCTAATCCCTCTTTTATCAAATGTGATTACATTAGTATTTTTATAGTCTCTAAGAATAATTTTGGCCATTAATGAAAAAATATATTTTCCATAACACATAATTCCTTATGATTTTTTTTAAAATGTTGCACATACCCTGATATTATTTATACCAAATATTATTTTAGAGATATATTTTTAAATCCTATTACATCTAATTTGTTTGATTCTATTAATATTCAGTCAAGTTTTTTTATTTTAAATGAAATTATTCAACTTATGTTATGTTTATAATTAATTTAAATAATTTTTATACATTTTTTGTTATTTTTTGTATCTTACACATGCCTTATTTTTTTATTTAATAATATATTTTTGGTTATTAATTAGTTTAAATATAATTCACTCTTTATTTTAATCTCACAAAGCCTCTTATATTCTTATATTATTCAAACATAATTTTTTACATAGGGGTAATATTTTTAATGCATACCATTTTGATGAATATAAAGTTATATAATAATATTAAATTCATTATGATTTTTCTTATGTATTAATAATAAGTTTTTATAATTACATATGTAATTAACCATTTAATATATTTCAGGAATATGTTTTTCTTTATGATGTTTGTCATTCCATTTCTTTTTTACATTGTTTTTTAAATTAACTATAACTTGGGCTGATATTGAATTATTTTAAATACTTGAGTTATCGTTATCTCTTTCCAAACCAATCCATAAACAATCTATTTTTAATTTCATCTATGAAAATAATTGATATAGGGAAAACTAAGTTAGTATATGTGGGTCCATCATTAAGTTATTTGAAGAGATAAAAAAATTTAATTTAAATAGAACAGTTTTACTATCCAAGGTATTGAATTTCCATGGTTTAATAATTTAAATATATTGTTTTAGGTTGTTTAAATATTTCATTCATATGAGTTTTAATTTGATTTAAAAAAACAATGGTTATGATTTTTATCAGAATTTTGGGTTCATTTTAGAATTTACTAAAGATATCATGAAATAAAAATTAAACGGAAATGATTTATCATTTACCTTTATCGATATTTCAATTTAGTTGTATTTTCAACATAAATTATTAATAAATATTTTCTCAACAATGATGAGATTAAACATAGATATATTAATTTTTATTTTTTGTAAAAATATTTTTCTAATGAAATACTTTATGTTATCAAAAGAATCACCCCATCTATCCTCTTAAGGAAAATATTAGATTCCAACATCATGGGGAGTATTTAATTCTTCCTTGGATGATCTACATCTAAAGATCAGGTGTGTATAATATCATGGAACTATTTTGTCTAAGATCCCTTAAACCCTAGGAAAATAATGAAATTATTATGGGTGATGTCGTCTACGGAGTTAGTCTCATATCATGGAGGCACTGAGAAAAAGAATTTGACTATGCTTATTAAAATATGTATTACATAAATAGATTGATATTTTCATAAAGAATTGTTTTGAAATAATTATATTCAATATATAAAAGGGAAAAAATATATTCCATCCATATATACAATATGATTGAGGGGTCATAATAAAAAGGGAACGACAAAGGTAAATTATTATCCATGTAAGAGAATATTTGTAACGTCCCGGTTCTAGAAGCTACCCAGAGGCTCCCCTTACCCAATTGGTCACATGGCCTCAAGAAAATTTACCTAAATTCCAGAGTTTACCGACTAGCATTGATGGCCATCGGTGTGATAGTGGGTAAACTATTCCCTCATTGGCATAGTAACACACCGGAAGTAAAATAGATAGAAATAGCAGAAGCATTAATAATACCATACCAAAAGTAAACAGCAGAAGTAATAAATAGTTGGATCTCACATATCTAAATAATGCATGATACATATTTCTATGAAAGAAGCCAAAAAATCACAATGTTGGAATATAGTACTAAACCAAAGTACAAAATAAAATCAGTAAACAACTCTATATCATCGCAGGCCTCAGCCTGGTATCAGCTCCCTAGCTCCACAACAATCATGTACCTAAAGTTGAAGGGATCTTGAACTTATCTATACCAGTAACAATATAATCTATTTGGGCCCAATTCATGAGCTAAACAAGGTGTGAGAATAATCCCAGTAGGAAATAACCCAAATATATGTGCCTAACAGTCAGTAAATATATATGGCAGGTAGTAAGAAAAAAGAAGCAGTAAACAAGGACGTACTCAAAAGTAAACAATCCTACAGTTGAGTTGCATTCAATTTCATATATGTGTTAATAAACTAATCACAAATAGGTAACCCTCTAGGAAGCACTCACAGTATAACCCATATAGTTGTAAAAACAACAACAAAAGAAACCCTCTAGGATGTACACATAGTCTAACCCCTCTGGTTCAGCTTTAGAGAAGACACCCTAAGGAAGCACTCACCATCAATTCCCTATGTGCGCTTGTATTGGTAACTAATAGTCACTATGAGGAGTCACTCAACATCCAATTCCCCCTGTGTCCTATATTGAGGAAACTAAAGACACTCTGAGGAAGCACAAATTCCATCCCCCCTATGGTCTTGCAATGTAATAGTAAACCAACACTCTAGAGAATCCCTCAACATCAATTCTCCCTATGGTCTAATATACCAAATTCTCACAGCCCTATGTAAGTTAGTCATGAAGAACTATATGTGTAAGCCAAAGTAATCCTCAACAACTACTTGGATAAACAATCTATATCATATCATAACATGTCAGATAATAATCACTCCATCCTAACAATACTAGGCATGTGAATCAAAACAACAGCTTAACAGGTAAAGCTAGACCAATGATAAAAAACAAGAAATCATGCTAAAAACATCCATAGAATATCAATGTTAACCCTATTAACAACAATTAACCTCTATCCAAACAAACAAGGAATAACATTTATTAATAGGGAAGAAACCATAAAAACACAATACTGAGTTCTTGGGCATTGGGCATTTTTCACATATATTTAAAATACTATCTATAGAAAGGCACAAACCACCTACCTCGGCATTGTGAGATCGATATACATGAACCTCAGGCCTTGAATCTCCCAAGAATTACATTTATCTACAAAAATTATTAAAATTTTCAACTGAGTATAACCTGTGAGAAACAAGAAATCAGGAGATAAAGCTGTAGAATAAGGAAGAACTCACTATGATGATTCCAACACAATCGATGGCAGTCGATTTAGAGAAAAGATGGCAAGTCGGGGGGCTCGAAGAATATCTGCGGTCGTACATATTCACCTGGACGAAACTGGTTAAGAAGAAGTGTGTTTTGTCTGTCAGACATGGTGCCAGACCATTTAATGAAAAAAAAGTACACTGTGTGTTCTTTAATATTACATAGTGTGTACTTTCCTTTTCTGGCCTCTCCTATAGGCGGTCTCCAGGTCACCTCACAAGCCACGTGCTTGGTTGTTACATGTCTAGCACATAGTCACCAGCAACAACCAGGTACATGGTGTGTACTTAATGTACACTAAGTGTACTCCAGAAATTTACAAAAAATTTACTTTTTCTTCAAAACAACTATAAAGGAAAAACATACCTTAAAATAAGATCTGTGTTCATTCAAACTTCCCCCCTCAAGGAAATTCGTCTTTGAATATCCCTAAAAAGGTCGAGTAGAAGAAGAATCCTCAAAGAGCTCTAACCACAGAAATCTTACATCAGCCTCCCTCTCCCAGGTCTGGTCCTGTACTCACCCGTGTTTCCATAGCACTCATAGAAAAGGTACAGACTGGCCGTGGAGAACATTCGCATTTCGATCAATAATCTGGATAAGACACTCCTCGAACGAGGTTTCCACTTCAATCTCAACATCCTCATGTTAGAAAATATGAGATGGGTCTGAGAAGTAATGTTGAAACTGGGAAATGTGGAAAACATCATGCATATCCTGGTACATGTAAGGTAACTACATCTGATAGGAAACCGGTCCGACTCTCTCCAAAATCTCAAATGGTCTGATGTACCTCGGTGAAAGCTTACCATGCCTTCTAATCCTATCGTGTCCCATCCAAAGTGTGACACAAAGGAAAAAATAATCTCCTACCTCAAACACCAGAGGTTGTCTCTGTCGATCAGAATAAGAAATCTATCGTTATTATGCAGTAGTTATCCTCTTCTGAATCAAATCTATCTGCTCTGTGGTCTCTTGGAAAAGATAAGGTCCTAGAATAGCTACCTCTCCTACCTCCAGCCAACATAAGGGTGATCGGCATGGCCTACCATACACAGCCTCAAAATAATCCTTATGAGTAGTTTCTTGAAAACTATTATTGTAGGAAAACTCTACAAGAGGTATGTTCTTCACCCAAGAACTTTTAAAATCCAGGATGCATGCTTAAAGCATGTCCTGAAGCACCTAAATCGAATGCTTCGACTGACCATCTGTCTGGGGATGGTATGTTGTACTCAGAATTAACTATATACCCAAAGCCCTTTGATGTCCTTTCCAAACCTAAGAAGTAAAACGTCTGTCCCCATATGAAATAATGGTGTGAGGAACCCCATGTAAATGTACAATCTCTCGGATGTAAAACATACCCAAATCATAAACACTAAAGGTATCCATGATCGCAAGAAGTTAGAAGCCTTCATGAGTATGTCAATGTCAACCCAAACTGCATCATTCCCTTGAAAAGAACATGGAAAACCTTCCATGAAATACATCTAGAAATCATTCCATTTCCATTCAGAAATGGGTAATTGTTTCAAAAACCCTACTGGTCACTGATGCACCACCTTCACTTGCAGACAGGTGGAACACCTCATGAAAAAACCAGAAACATCTCTCTTCATACCTGACCACCATTACTGATGTTGCAGATCTTGATACATCTTGGTGAAATAAGGATAAACTGCCCAAACTGAGGAATGAAAGTCTCACATCAGCTCATCACGTATGTCTGCTGGCACCCACACGCGTCTATTAAAATGAAAGATCTCACCCTCACCTATTGTCCATATTGGAAAAGGGTCCTCTTCTGACACAATCTCCCATAGGACTATGCCTTCTGAATCCGATAGCTTGCTCATTCGCACTCAGTCAAGAAGAGTAGAGGTAAAAGCTATATAAGATAGAAACGTCTGCTGTTGTCATTCATGCACCTCCAAATGCATTTCAGAGAATAGGTCCATAAGCTGTCAGTCAATTCTAGCCTCCTGAACATCCTATACCTGAGTCCTCATGCACAATGCATCAGCCACTACATTTCCCTTCCCAGGCGTGAAGGTACTTAACCCACCTTCATTGTCTCAAATTCAGGTCATGCTGAGTGGATATAAACTTGAGACTTTTATGGTCGTTGAAAATCACAAAATACTCTCCCAATAGATAGTGTATCCAACAGTGTAAATCATGAACAACTGTAGCCAACTAGAGATTGCATGTCGGGTAATTTCTCCCATGTGGCCTCAACGGATGAGACCGATATGCAACGACTCCTTCTCCCTGTATAAGCACTACTTATAACCTGATGCCTGATGCATCATAGTAAACAGTATAGCTCTTTCCTGGCTCTAGAAAAATTAGTATCATTGTGGAATTAAACCTCCCTTTTAGGTCCTGAAAGGATAACTTGAAAGAATATAACCACAAGTACTTCACACCCTTCTTAGTCAGGCATGTTAGTGGTGCTGATAAGCGTGAAATTTCCTATATAAAACACATGTAGTGACCATATAGTCCTTGAAAACTCCATAAATCAAAGAAATTCTTCGTCATCTCCCATGAAACTACTGCTCTCAATTTCTCTGGGTCTACTGATACTCATGTCTATGAGATAACATGACCAAAGAAGTTAATCTGGTCCATCCAAAAATGTCTTTTTGAGAGATTAGCATATAACAGACACTCTCTTAGTGTACTCAAAAAGATATCAAGATATGTGGCATGGTCATATCGAGTGTGAGAGTACACCAAGATATCATCCACGAATACCCCCACAAAAGAATCCAAATACGGCTAGAACACCTGGTTAATCAGTTCCATGAAGACTGTCGGTGCGTTCGTGAGACCGAACAACAAAACCACACACTAGTATAGATCATACCTACCTTGAAAGGTTGTAAGAGGTATATCAGATGGTTTATAGTGCAACTGATGGTATCCAGACATCAATTCATTCTTCGAGAACACTCGGCCTACTCGAACATGATAAAAGAGATCATCCATCCTCAACAAGGGATATCGTTTCTTGACTATCCACTGGTTTAACTTTTGGTAATCCACACAAAGTATAAGGGTACCATCCACCTTCTTTGGAAAATAGATAGGTGAACCTCAAGGAGAAGTATCGGGCCAGATGAAACACGTTTCTTGAAACTCCTCCAACTGCTTCTTGATCTCTTAAAACATTGTTGTAACCATCTTATATGGTGGAATGGGCACCGGTGATGCTCCTGGCACATGCTCAATAGAAAATTCCACCTCTCACTCTAGAGGAAAACCTGAAAAGTCCTCTAGAAATACATCACTAAAACAATCCACCAAAAGATGAAAATATATCTTGGAAGTCCCCTGATATTCCAAATATAGACTAGGAATCTGATTTGTAACTCCTCTCAACCCATGATTCTTGGGTCCCTCTCTGCTCTCCTGGACATCCCACTCGCCCTTATAAAGAATGGATATTCCCTTTGGTGATGTGAAACTCACCCTATGACAATAGCATTGAAAAACATCCTGGAATGGAACTGACATGTTCATTCCGAGAATGACATAATATCCTATCATCTTTAGGACATAAAGGTCCCATAGAAAGTGAAACCCACCAACCTTGAGATGGAACTCCTTACAATGACATATACTAGTCATTATTGTCCCCAACTGTGTGTCTAGGGTCATGATATTAGTAGAAGGAAAGATATAGAGCCCAAGGCTATCCACAATAGAAATAGATATAAATCTTTGGGATGCCCCTTGATAAAAAGGAGAAGAAGCTAAAACTGAGGCAATTAGGATCGTACGTCGAACTGTAGAAATCTCAGGATCCTGCTCATGCAGGGTATGATCCAATGCAATATTCTGACCTACACTGCGGCCCTGCGACTCTACCCGACCACTCTTAGTTGATCGACCATGTTGTTGCTGAAAGCATAGATACTGGCTACCACGGTTGTGACCTCCACCTCAACCTAAATGGCAGGAATAATTCTAGTTCCCTACCTGATGATAAACTGGAGGTGCTGCTCATGAACGAGGAGTCATTGAAGAACTCTTATCACCATCTTGCTGGGAGAAAAATGGATAGAAACGCTGAAGATGTCCCATCTTGCCACAAGATCGGAACTCCACTAGGTATCTCAGGCAATGTGGTCTTGTAATCCTACTCTTCCCGAACCGGTATCACACCACTTGGCCACCAGAAGAATAATCCCTCCTACTATGATCTTCACGTGTAGACTCGCCGCGGTGCTTCCTACTGTCAGTATGACGGATACCAACTCTGGATGTCAAACCGCCCTTGCTCACCACTCTAGAATCCCTCAGATTTAGCTCTGTGATCAGTACCTAGTTGACTATAGAAGTGATGGAAGTCATACTAATTATGTTCACCTGAGATCAAATGTCATGACTAAGGCCATCCTCAAACATCCTTTCTAGACATAACTCATCACCTTCTAGAATAGGAATGAAGCATTGTACCTCTGTGAAGCGAGAATAATTCACCATAACAGAAAGAGTACCCTTCTCCAGACTCAGGAACTCTCGGGCTCGATCGGCACTCAAAGTCTCTAGGTATAAGTAGTCATAAAAGGCATGTTGGAAATCATCCCAAGCCTAAACCTGTTGTGTCTCGCCTGTGATATCACATCCCACCATCTCTTGGAAGAATCGCGAAAAATATACGTAGAGAGCTTCAGCCTCCTTTCTGGAGGTGTCTCTAGATTCTCAATGATAGTAAGAATGACTTCTAACCATGAATTTATAGCTAGATTTCCTCCTTCCCCTATGATTGTGGGAGGATGATGCTGCTGGAAAACCCACGTCAACTCTTTCATAGAAGGGGCAGGATGCAGTACTCCTCATAAGTTCTGTGTAAACCTCATAAAGCCCTCTTGGAACTGTGTGTCAGCCACTGTGTCTGGAATGATGGTTTGTGCCAAGACTGGAACCACTTGAGGATCTGTTGTTAGTCCCTAACAATCCATATCTAGTGTTTGATCATTTCCTTGTAACTAGCGTACAACCGGAGAACATCTTGGTGGCAAGACTCTGCATGTTCAAGATCACACCTTTGATCATGATTAAAAGGGACTAAAACATAGAAGTGTAAGAAGGGAACAAGAGAATGAAAGCATTCATGTTTTTTAAAACATGGATACACAACATGTAAAATTCTTACTCAGTGTGTTCCCTTAACCCTTCACATGGGTGTGTACTTTTTCCAACACATGTTGTGTAACACCCCAAACACACGATGTGTTGTCCTAACACACAGCATTTACTTGAATCCACTTCCCCTGCCTGAGTTCTTCTACAGGTCTAAGCCACACGGTTCACCTAGAACTAGACTACATGACGTGTTAGTTCCATACACGACATGTATCAGACAATCTTCATTGACCAGTGTCGTTAGTCACACAGCTGGTCACACATGTCACTCTACACGGCATGTTCTAGATAGACATGTCTTGAACAAGAAGGATTCCACCACCCTGTTTTGTTCATTACAGTGTCGGATCAAGGTTTACACTACACGGGGTGTTCAAGCATGACACAACATGTATAAATTAAGTTTTATCCATTTGTATTGTTAGTCACACGGGTGGACACATGGTCTACACAACACGGTGTGTACAATGGTACAAGGCATGTTACACCAAAGATTTCCCAACCCCGTATCTTTTCCCACACAGTCAGTGACACAGTTAGAGACTACACGACATGTACATATAGTACATGTCATGTACTTAAAAAACAGTTCTTTCCCGAATAAAAGGACACATGGTGTGTATTACTCATTGGACGTTGTAAATTCTAGGTTTTTCCATACAGTAATCCACAAAAACATCTCCGTAACCCAGAAAACACTGAAACGAACATTAAAGTTCCAAATTCTGATCCGTGAGGGCCTATACTCCCCACGAATCAAAGATTTGAATCTTATATATATAATAAACAAGGAATAAAAATACAATGATCCACCAATTTCCAATCCTTGAGGGCCCATAACACTAAAAGAACCAATGTCTAGAATCCATTCAAACAAAACCTTACACAAACCAATACCTTATCAAAATCTAGGTATTCTATCAAGGCAACTATCACAACAACAAGAATATCTTACACAACATCTATCACAACAACATGAAATCACTAATGCATTCTAAATGGAATGGAAATAATGAATGACATGTGATGTAACAAATTTCCCCTACATCATTGTCTTGAGGAGGCGGTGAGGGTTACTTGGCCTTAAGCTGCATTCCCAAGGTGCCAAAGGCTGGCAATAAATGTCGAGGGCTTCAAGGAACAGTGGGGAACGATTTTACATTAATAAGATAACCCAACTCAACCAACCAGCAACTAAAGATACATGCACTTTCAAACCCAACCATGTGATACTAACAATTCAATCACAAACCCCAAAACCATTCAAACAAGACATGTCCACAAAACATCAGAGTACAAAGTAGAAACTAAACAACAAACACCATGAGCCATAACACCACCACAACTCCACACTGAGCTCCAAGATCCATGTTCCACCACATACCTCGATCATCGCCAAGAACCACTAGCAATGAGATACCTTACCTTTACCTGTGTCTCGGAATACAACATCTGGAAAAGCACCAAAGTGCCAAACCAAGGGGCGAGTACTAATACTCAGTAGGTTTTCCCCAAATGACTTCCCTAAACATGACACTAGGATGAAACCTTTAGCACATTTATATAAAACAATTTATATAAAATAATCACAAGTACAACCATTTCCATAATCCAAACACACCCTTACCAAGCCATCATACCCAAACCAAGAACACAAGGGAATGCTATCCAAACATGCCACAAGCCATTTCATCATTCACACACTAGCACAAAAATTTCCAACTTACAATGAAATTAAAAACAAAACAACCAAAATAAACCAAATGGTGGAGCTTCCTTCCAACCCATTCACCCATTCACACCTAGTGGTACATTCCAACCACAACCAAACGGTGGAGATTCTGTCCATCCCCTTCACCCATTCACACCTAGTGGCACTTCTCGTCAACTTATCCTTTAATGGTGTCCCTTCCATCCAATATCCATTTCCATTTTATAGTGGTATTTCTCACCACTTCCACACAACATTCCAATAAATCACAACCAAGAATATAACCCACAAATGCCACAACAACATGCAATCCACCAATTCCATCGCATACTAATCCACTTCAATAAATGATCCATCTATTGCAAACCATTTTCAATACCAAACAACATTTCAATAAAAACAACATATTTATTGAAAACCATTTTTAATAAACCATTTTCCAAAATCAATCTCAACAAACCTTTTTAGAATCCCTATTTTAAAATCCACAACAAGGGCCTTTCACCATAAAACCCATTTTTCCCAAAAATCCCCAAAACAACACACAAGGGATTTCCAACCAATTTTGCACAACAAAACACAATTAATTTTTTCAGCACATAAAATTAATTGTAACAAAGAACCACTAGTTCTAACCAAGTGGAGTCGAGAGAGAGGCCACCTACCTTTAAGGTTCTGGTAAAATCGACCCACAAGAAATTTATCTTCATCATTGTGGAATGCACCACCAAAACCTCTATAGATCCCCTTCCCTAAAATCCATAAGCCTTAAAATTAACATCCAAGGAAACCACAACCCTATATCTACACACAATGGGTGTAGATCTAGAAAACTAGGAGATATGGAGATGTAGATCTAGAGGAAACCACAAGGAAACCAAGAGGAGACACTTACCCTGGAGAACTCACCTTCAAACCACCACGAAACCCCTTTGAATCGCTTCAAGAATTAGTGGGATTGAGGCTCAAGTGGGAGAGTATTTTGAGAGAAATGATCCAATCCTGAGTGAACTCGTGTTTTAAAACCCTATTTTTAGTGGCCGCGTGGTTAGCCCGCATGGTTTGAAAAATAATGCGCTAACCATGTCCAAGCTACTGTCTCGAGGGGAGGGGTCCTCACGGTTGCCTCACATGGTTTGGAAACCCATGCATAGACTGTGTGAAGCCTACTGTATCCCACAACATGGTTTCTTGGAGTATCCACACGGCTTCCCCTAACTATGCTCAAACCGTGCTCCCCTAAAAATTCCTCCAAACTTATCAAAGACCATTCCAAACTCTCCCAACATCTTCCCAACTAATCCCATGCACTTTAAACACATAAAAACACATAAATAAGGCCACATACCACAAAACGAGGGTATTACATTATCCCCACCATTGGACTTTATGTCCCTGGAAAGTAGTGAACCCGACCTTTGCAGAAAGAGCTTGGGGCACTGCTCGACCATCTCTTTCTCCCCCTCCCAAGTCTCCCCTTGAATCTGACCATGTTTCCACCAAACATGAAATAAACTGTTGCTTTTACCATGTAATAATTTCTCTTTCCTATCAACAACCAGCACTCTAACATGCACCAATGAAGCATCCAGTTCAAGATCGACAGGATCCCATCGAACCACATGGTCCCGATCCGACTGATATTTTTTCAACTGCAACCCATGAAACACATTGTGAACCACACTACACCTAGGTGGAAAATTAAAATGATATGCCACCTCACCAACTCACTTAAGAATATAAAAATCTCTAATATACCTTGGAGATAACTTTACCTAATTCCCAAACCGCTAATGTCCCAACCTAGGAGAGATCCTCAAAAAAACATGATCACTCACCTCGAACAACAACGGCCATTGACGATGATCCACATATGATTTATGAAGACTCTGAGCCATCTCCATTATCTTCCTGATCAACTTGATCTTCTCCATAGTCTCCCGTACAAGGATCGGTCCAACCATCAAGGACTCACCCATTTCCACCAAACATGGTGGAGAATGACATGGTCGCCCATACAGTGCTTCAAACAGAGCCATATGTATGGATGCCTGATAACTGTTATTGTATGATAACTCAACCAATGACAAGTGATCCTCCCACGAGCCACCAAAATCCACAACACAATCCTGCAACATATCGTCAAAAGTTTGTATCATCCTCCCAGATTGATCATCCTTCTAGATTGATCATCCGTCTGAGGGTGATACACCATGCTCATAGTCAACTTAGTTCCAAGGTCTTGCTGTAAATATTTTCAGAAACGTGATGTAAACCTCAGACCTCTATCAAATACCATCGAAACCGGAACACCAGGCCTCTTTAACACCTCCTGGACATAGATTTTGGATAGATCCTCCACTGTATGTTATTCAAGAATTTGAATGAAATGGGTTGACTTTATTAGCCGATCCACTATCACCCAAATGGTATCGTACTTTCTGATCGTTCTTGGGAGACCTGTAACAAAATCCAATGCTATTTTCTCCCACTTGAAAATAGAGATTGGTAAAGACTGAAACATTCCCACTAGCCTCGGATGCACTACCTTAACCTACTGACAAGTAATGTATCTCGAAACAAACTTATCCACTCTCTTTTTCATACCAGCCCAAGCAAACTGCGCTTTCAATGCTTTATACATTTTCTTGAATTCTAGGAGGAACAACCCACCTAGAATGATGGTACACCCTGAGAAGATCCTCCAGATAAAAAAATTGTACAACCATCCAATTCTGAAATCACAAAACTAAATCTTCATTCACTTACCAACCATCACTGGTCTCCCCACCACTGAGTCTCGACCCCATGGTCACACACTAAGAATCAGATATCTGTGTCTCTCTAACTAGGCCAACCAAGTCAGGAATCAACAAAACTAGAAAGAAGACCGCTCTCTCACCCTGTTCCTCATATTCAAACTGCATGTCAGCTATAACTGACATCAACCGCCACTGGTCTGATACATGTTTCACCACCTGAGCATATGATTTTCTACTTAATGCATCCGCAACCAAATTTCTCTTACCTGGTGTGTACATAAAGTCAAAATCAAACATCTGGATATATTCCATTCATCCCCATTGCCTTAAGTTCAAATCTCTTTGTGAGAAAATATGCTTCCAACTCTTATGATCTGTAAATACCGAGATTTTCTCACTGAAGATATAATCATGCCACACTTTCAAAGCATGCACCACTACCTCCAATTCCAAATCATGATTTGGGTATTTCTTCTCATGCACCCTCAACTGTCATAATCCATATGCAACCACATGATTCCCTTTCATTAGAAAGCACCCCAACCTTTATCCCAATGCATCACAATACACCATTTACACTTTTAATTGTTCTGGAAAAAACCAATATTGGTTCTGATGTAAGGTGACCATTTAGCTCTTTGAAACACTGCTGACATTTATCATTCCACTGGAATGGAACATTATTTCTTGTCAAAGATGTCATCGGTGAAGCCAAATGTGAAAAATCATGAACAAACGACGATAATGCCCAGTTATACCAATGAAAATCCATATCTAAAACACATTCTTTGGCAGTTTCCATGAGATAAAATCCTCTATATTTTCTTTATCCACTGAAACACCCCTTTAATAAATCACACGGACAAGAAAACAAACTTCTTGTATCCAATAGTCACACTTTGACAATTTGGCATACAACCGATGATCCCCCAAGATCCCCAGAACTGTCTCCAAGTGATGATAATACCCCAACCTTGTTGTTGAATACACCAGAATATCATCTAAAAACACCACAACAAATGAATCCAGATATCTCTAAAATATCTGATTCATCAATTCCATAAACACCGCTGGCGCATTCGTTAGACAAAAGGTCATAATCACATATTTATAATGTCCATATCTACTTCTAAAAGTTGTTTTAGGAAAATCATCCTTCATTAACCACAATTGATGATATCCTGACCTCAGGTCGATCTTGGAGAACTATTGGTCTCCCCTGAACTGGTCTAAAAAATCATCAATTCATGGAAATAGATATATGTTCTTTATTGTAACTTGGTTAGGTCGACGATAATCAACACAGAGGCATAAATTTCCATCCGCCTATTTCACAACCAACACTGGTGCTGCCCAAAGAGACGTGCTTGGTTAGAAAACCCTTTGTTTTATAACTCTTCCATCTGGACCTTAAATTCCCACAATTCAGTAGGTTCCATCCGGTAAGATGGAAGTGAGATTGAATTGTTCCCCATAAGGAGATCAATTGTAAACTCCTCATCTCTTATGGAAGGTAACCTAGATAATTCTTTAGGAAAAAAATCCATGAACTGATCGAACACTCCCAGCAGAACGCTCTGCTCAACACCCATTACCGATTCCAAAGACAATACTGCCAACTGATATGATAATGTGTCCACTGGTAGTGCCAACAAACCTATTACACCTTGAGTTTTATGCCTCTCCCCTCTAAAGAGATGTCTAACACCATCAGGTGTCATAAAATCCACTATTCATGCATCACAATCAATGGGAGCCTTAAACGCCACCAACCAATCCATTCACAAGATTACATCATACCCATCCATCTCAAGCACTGAGAAATTCCACATTTGCTCCACCTCACCCACAATGATACAACATGCTCTACACAAGAAGGCTTGACACTCTCTCCGACCAAGAGGAGTTTGATGTTTTAAAATAGAGGGAATCATTTCTCCCCTTAAACCTAGCAAATAAACCACACATGCAGTAATAAAAGAATATGAAGCGCCCTTATCAAATAGCACCTGCATCAAGGTAGAATTTAAAAGAATAGTACCTCGCACTGTAGATGGTCCCGAATAATCATCCACCACAACCTTCTCAGCTCCAAACACATGTTTTCTTACCATGATCTGCTCTTTATTGCCCTACCGAGGCATTGTGGTATTCTGAGAATCATTGTGACCCACTTTACTCTGCTGCCGAGGGGTATGTTGTTGTCCCCATCCCCGTCGAAGCATACGACGTCTGCGATCCTTGAGGAGTGTCACAGGCACCCTAACTTATAGTAATCCAACAATAATGCAACATATGCCCCATCTATTTACAATTATAACATGTTCAAGGTTGTGTTGTACAATATCTCTTGATGTGGCTCGTCGAACCACACTGAAAACATCCTGGTTTGCTCTGGGGATTCGGAGGAAGATTCAATGATCTTGCCATCAGATTATGTGTCATTCTCTAACCATGTAAATAAGTGTCCCTCCACTGCTTGATCCCAGCATTATAATTCCCACTATTCCCCATGGGTACCACCATGCTTCCTCTGCCCAGAGCGCCCAACAGATCCTACTCAGCCCCCGAGGCTCTATTCACCATCTCTGTGTAATCATCTATACACAGTACTACTATCTTTGAACAGATTTCTTTCCTTAACCCCACTTCAAATATCCTTACCTTCAATGACGTGCTACCCACCACCTTAGGTGAAAACCCTACTAATTTCATATACATAGTTGTATACTCCATCACAGACACAGCCACTTGCTTCAAACTGAAGAAATCAGTAGTACGCTAAATTCTAAATGTAATGTGAGTAGAATTGTTTATTAAAAAATTTCTCAAAGCATTCCCACATCAGAACCTGGTCTATCCCCACATGGACTACCAAATCCCACCACTAAAGGGAAAGATCTGCCAACATATATGTGTCCAACTTCACTTTTAACTCTATCGATGTTCCCAAGAACTAAAAAATCTTGTTCATTCTATTCAACCATGTTTCTGCCCTCTCTGGCTCTGAATCACCCCTAAAGATGGGTGGATTATACTTTTTAAACTAAACCTCATGATCCAAATGCCTTGGTTTATCCATTTTTTTCCACTTTCCATATGGAAATCTTACACTATGCTTTGCAATAGCTTCCAGTTCACCTGAGACTTAGGTGCTACCACATTCTTAGCAGGCTTCTCTGGTTGGTCTCTACGATGCCTACCCAATGCCATTTCTATCAACATAAAACAAACAACCCTGAGTCTCACCTGCTTAGACATCTAGAGTTCCCATTTATAATCACATTACACCACACAATCACAACGAGGCTTTCCACCTTTTCCACATTTTCCATGTTTCACCATTTCTGAAAACCAAACCATTTTCAAAATGCCAAATTTATTCACAATACAATTTCACAAATTTGAAACCCCATTTCTCAATTTCTCCCATAAATCATTATGCCCAATGAAATATTCATATTAGAGGGAAGTTATTTCTACCTTATATGCCAAGCACATCTCATTGGCTAAACCGACGAAAATGAGTTTTCCAATTCCTATAAGTGTCTCCAAAACAATTATGTACCCAACTCCCTGGTTAATTGAATTTCAACATAAGAGTGTTAGCTACATCCTTTAATGTTATACATTCCATGTTCTGACATTCCTATACCTTTCTACCATCCCAACTCAAAGAATATACCACAACGAATTTCAACTCAAAAACCAAGGTGCCAAAGTGACTGAACAGCTGCTCTCACCTGAAAGCTAAGGACCAAAAAAAATGATACCACATGTAACACCCCACCCCTACCACATTGTATTGAGGAGGAGGTGAGGTTTACTTGGCCTTAAGCGACATTCCCAAGGCGCTAAAGGCTGGAAATAATTGCTGAGGGCTTCAAGTAAAAGTGGGAAATGATTTTTCCATTATGAAGATAACCCAACTCAACCAATCAACAACTAAAGATTCATGCACTTTAAAACCCAACCATGTGATACTAATAATTCCTTCACAAACCCCAAAACCATTCAAACTAGATAAGTCCAAAAAACATCAGAGTATAAAGCGTAAACTAAACAACAAACACCACGAGCCATGACACCACCACAGCTCCACACCAAGCTCCAAGCTCCAAGCACTGCCACATACCCCGAGCATCACCCCGAACCACTAGAAATGAGATGCCTTAACTTTACCTGTGTCTTGGAATATGACATCTACAAAATCACAAAAGTGCCAAAGTAGGGGTGATTACTAATACTCAGTAGGTTTTCCCCAAATGAATTCCCTACACACGCCACTAGGATAAAACTGTTAGCACATTTATATAGAACAATTTATATAAAATAATCACAAGTGTAACCATTTCCATAAGAAAAACACACCCTTACCAAACCATCATACCCAAACCAAGAACCCAAAGGAAATCCAACCAAACATTCCACAAGCCATTTCACCACTCACACACTTGCACAACAATTTCTAACTTGCAAAGAAATGAACAACAAAATAACCAATACAAACAAATGGTGGAGCTTCCATCCAACCCATTCACCCATTCACACCTAGTGGTACTTCCCGAACACAACCAAATGGTGGAGCTTCTATCCAACCTGTTCACCCATTCACACCTAGTTTCACTTCTCGTCCACTTATCCTGTGATGGGGTCCCTTCCATCCACTATCTATCCCCGTTTTATAGTGGTACTTCTCGCCACTTATGCACAACATTCCAATCAATCACAACCAAGAATATAACACACCAATGTCACAACATCATGCAATCAACCAATTCCATCGCATACCAATCCACTTCAATAAATCATCCATTTATTGAAAACCATTTTCCATGCTAAACCACATTTCAATAGAAACAACATCTATATTGAACCCCATTTTTTATCAACCGTTTTCCCAAATCAATCTCAACAACCCATTTTAGAATCTCTATTTTAAAATCCACAACAAGAGACATTCACCATAAAACCCCTTTTTCCCAAAAAAACCCCAAAACATCACCAAAGGGATTTCCAACCAATTTTGCATAACAAAACAAAAATAATTGTTTCAGAAAAACAAATTAATTGCAACAAAGAACCACTATTTCTAACCAAGTGGAGTTGAGAGAGAAGGAACCTACCTTTAGGTTTCAAGTTAAATCGACCCACAAGAAATTACTCCTCAAAAACGGTGAACACACCACCAAAACCACTCTAGATCCCTTTCCCTAACATCCATAAGCCTTAAAATAAACATCCAAGGCAACCAAAACCCTATATCTACAAACAATGGGTTTAGATCTAGAAAACCAAGAGAGATGGAGATATAGATCTTGAGGAAACGACAAGGAAACCAAGAGGAGAGACTTAACTAGGAGAAACCACCTTCAAACCACCATGAAACCCCTTTGAATCACTTCTTGAATCAGTGGGAGATCGCCTTCAATCCCTGAGAACCCAAAATCCAGAGTGAGGCTCGAGTGGGAGAGGATTTAGAGAGTAATGAGGCAATCCCGAGTGAACTAGGGTTTTAAAACCCTATTTTAAGTGGTCTTATGGTTACCCCGCACGGTTTGGAAAACAGTGAACTAGATGTGTGCATGCAACTGTCTCGAGGGGAGGGGTCTGCATGGTTTCCTCGCAAGGTTTGGAAAATCATCCACAGGCCGTGAAAGGCCTACTCTCTCCCATTGCACTATTTCCTGGAGCATCCACATAGTTTCCCCTAACCGTGCTCAAACTATGCTCCCCTAGAAAAGCCTCCGAAATTATCCAAAACCATTGAAAAATCTCCCAACCTCATCCAAACTAATCCCATGCACTTTAAACACATAAAAATGCATAAAAGGGCCAAATAACTCCAACTGAGGGTATTAGATTCTCCTCAACATTATAATTTCTATCCCTAGAAAGTAGTGAACCCGCCCATTGCAAAAAAGAGCTCTGGACACTGCTCGAACATCTCTTTCTCCCACTCCCAAGTCTCCTCTTGAATCTGACCATTTTTTCACAAAACATGAACAAAACCGATGATTTTACCATGCAATACTTTCTCTTTCCTATCCATAACCCACACTGGTACGTGCACCAATGAAGCATCTGGTTCTAGCTCGACATGATCCCATCGAATCACATGGTCATGATCCGGTAGATACTTTTTCAACTGTGACACATTGTGCATTGCCCTGAACCTATGTGGAAAAGTCAAACGATAATCCACCTCACCAACCCACTCAATAATCTCAAAAGGTCCAATATACCGCGAAGATAACTTTCCCTACTTTTGTAACTGATGATGTCCCAACCTAGGATAAATCTTCAAGAAAACATGATCACTCACCTCGAATGATAACAACCATCGACAATGATCCACATATGATTTCGGATGACTCTGAGCTACCTATGTTCTCTTCCTAATCAACTTGATCTTCTCTGTAGTCTCCTAGACACGGATTGGTCCAACCATCGATGACTCACCCATTTCCACCCAACATAGTAGAGAATGACATTGTTGCCCATACAACACTTCAAATGGGGCCATATGTGCGGATCCCTGATAACTGTCATTGAATGAGAACTCAACCAAAAAAATGTGTTACTCCCATGAGCCACCAAATTCTATAACACAGGCCCGTAACATATCCTCCAAAGTTTTTATCGCCCTCTCGGATTGACCATCCATCTGAGGGTGATACACTATGCTCATAGTCAACTTAGTTCCAAGGTCGTGCTATAAGGATTTCCAAAAACGCGATTTAAACGTAGGATCTCTATTAGATACGATTGAAACTAGAACACCATGCCTCTTTAACACCTTTGGGATATAGATTTTGGATAGATCCTTCACTATATAAGATTTAAAAATTGGAATGGAATGGGATGACTTTGTTATCCAATCCACTATCACCCAAATTGCAGCGTACTTTCTGATCATTCTTGGGAGACCAGAAACAAAATCCATCACAGTTTCTCCCACTTCCAAATAGGGATTGGTAAAGACTGCAACATTCCTACTAGCATCCAATGTTCTATCATGACCTGCTTACAAGTCAATAATGTTGAAACAAACTTTGCCACTATCCTTTTCATACCATCCCACCAAAACAGCGCTTTCAATACTTTATACATTTTCTGAATTCTAGGATGAACAGCCCACCTGGAATGATGGCTACACGGTGTGTTCCCTTAAGCCTTTTCATGGGTGTATACTTCTTCCAACACAGGTTTTGTAACACCCCAAACACATGGTGTGTTTTCCTAAAACACAGTGTGTAATTGAATCATATTCCCCTACCCGAGTTCTTCTACACAGCTATTCCACACGGTTCTCCTAGAACTAGACTACATGATGTGTTAGTGCCAGACATGGTGTGTATCAGACTAACTTCATCAACCAGTTTTGTTAGTCACACAGCCGGCCACACATCTCACTCTACTCAGCGTGTTCCAGATGGACATGGCTTGTACTAGAAGGATTCCAATGCCCCGTTTTGTTCGTTACAATTTCATATCAAGGTTTACACTACACGGCGTGTTCAAGATTGACACGTCATGTATAAATTATGTCTTATTCATCGATTTTGTTAGTCACACGGGTGGAAACATGGTCTACACAACACGGCGTGTACAACGGTACAAGGTCTATTCAACCAAAGATTTCCCAACCCCGTGTCTTTTCCCACATAGTCAGTGACATGGTTAGAGACTACACGGTGTGTACATATAGTACACGGCGTGTACTTAAAAAAAAGTTCCTTCCTAAACAGAAGGACACATGGCATGTATTACTCATTTCACGCTTTATATTCTCGGTTTTTTCAGATAGTAATCCACAAAAAACTACTTTGGAACCCCGAAAAACACTGAAACCAACATTAATGTTCCAAATTCCTATCTGTGAGGGCCCATACTCCCTGAAAATCAAAGAATTGAATCTTATATATGTCATTCACAAGGAATAAAAATACAATGATCCAAAAATTTCCAATCTATGAGGGCCCATAACACTTCAAGAACCAAAGTCTGGAATCCATTCAAACAAAACCTTACACAAACCAATACCTTATCAAAAATTAGGTATTATATCAAGTCATCTATCACAACAATAGGCATATCTTACAAAACATCTATCACAACAACATCCAATCACTAATGCCCCATAAATGGCCTGGAAATAATGCATGACATGTGATTTATAGAAAGTTATTATATGATGTATGAGATTGAATACCCTCATCATATCAGGTTGAAATAGAATAGAACCTCAATAATATCCACAATAACAGCACAACACAAGTGAATCACTAAATAGTGAAAACAAATCAACTATAAAAATAGAAAATTCAGAAAAATTGCAATAACAAGGTAAATCGGCTTTTCCCTGTACACGGGTTAGCTACTACCAGGCACAAAATATTACCAAGTACCTATTTTCTTCCTATCCCTGGCTATAGGCTCCAAAAAGTAATCCAATAATAAAAGAACCCTTTGATACCACTTTGTAACATTCCGGTTCTGGAAGCCACCCAGAGGCACCCCGTAACCAGTTGGCCACATAGCCCCAAGTGCATTTCCTCGAATGCCTAAGGCTGCCGACTAGCAGTGAGGGCCTTGGGTGTGATAGTGGGGAAACTATGCCCTCTTTGTCAGAGTAAAATAGTGGAAGTAAAACATATAGAAATAGAGAATACTGTAATAATTCCATTCCAAAAGTAAATAGCTGAAGTAATAAACAGATAGAGCTCACATATCAAAATAAGATAGGATACACATGTATAGGATAGTAGCCAAAACAATCACAATGATGGAATATAGTAATAAACCAAAGTACAAAATAAAAGCAGTAAATAGATCCACAACTTCACAAACCTCAGCTTGGTCACACGCTCTCCAGCTCCAGAGCAATCATGTACCTGAAGTAGAAGGGTGATTTCCCTTATCTATACCTACATCAATATAATCTTTTGGGCCCAAAAGCATTACCCAAATAGGGTTTGAGACTAATCCCGGTAGGAAACCACCCAATTATTTGTGCCTAATAGTCGGTGAATATATATGGCAGGTAATAAGAAAAAATAAGCAGTAAACAAGTAAGTACTCAAAAGTTAACAATCCTACAGTTCAGTTGCATTCAATTTCATATATTAGTTAAGAAACTAATCACAAATAGGTAACCCCCTGGAAATTACTCACAACCTAACCCCTCTGGTTCAACCAAAAAATACAGGCAACCCTTTGGGACGTACACAGAGTCTCACCTCTCTGGTTTAGCTTTAGCGAAGACACTCTGAGAAAACACTCACCATCAATTCCCCCTGAGGTCTCATATCGGTAACTAATAGGCACTCTAAGGAAGCCCTGAATTTCCAATTACCTTAGTGTCCTATATCGAGGAAAATATAGACACTCTGAGGGAGCATAAAGTCCATCCCCTGTATGATCTCACAACATAACAGTAAATAGACACTCTGGATAAGCCCTCAATTCCCATTAACCCTATAGTCAACTATACTAGGATTTCATGGCCCAGTGTAGGTCTGTCATGACCAATGATATGTGGGAGCCAAAGTAAACCTCAAGAACTACTTGGATAATCAATCTACAACATATAATATCATGTAAGATAATAATCGCTCCACCCTAACAATACTAGGCATGGGAATCAAAGTAGCAGCCTAACAGGCAAAGCTAGACCAAATGGTCAAAAACAAGAAAAATGGGAAAAAACATCCATCGCATGGAAAAGATAACCCAATTCACAACAATTAACCTCTATCCAAACAAAAAATGGCATAACAGGTAATAACATGGCTTAAACCATAACCACGCAATACCTCGTTCTTGGGTTTTGGGAATTTTTGCACATAGAATTCATAAACTATTTACGAAAATACACAAACCACCTTCCTCAGTGTCGTGAGATCAATATACATGAACATCGTGCCTTTAATCGCCCATGAACACAGTAGATATATGAAAATTCTCAAAACGTTCGACTGAGGATAAATCTTGAGAGAAAAGAAATAAGCAGATGAAGTTCTAGAATAAGGAAGAACTCACTATAGTGATTCCAACGCAATCGATAGTGGTCTATTCAGAGAATGGATGGTGAGTTAGGGGCTCGGAGAATGTCTTCGGTCGTACAGAAAACCTTGGATGAAGTAGGTCAAAAAGAAGGGTGTTTTTCCATCATACGCCACCCCAGTCCATTTAATGAAAAAAACAATGTACATGGAATGTTCATTAAAAGTACACGATGTGTAATTGCCTTTTGTAGCCTCCGCTTGAGGAAATATCTAGGTCACCGCACATAGCCATGTACTCGGCCGTTACAGGGCTAACACATAGTCACCAGTGGAAATCGGGTACATGGAGTGTACTTAAAGTACACATTGTGTAATTAAAGTATATAGTGTGTACTTAAAGTACACTATGTGTACTCCTGAAATTTCTTAAAACTCGTCTTTTTTTCAAAAACAACCAGAATGGAAAAACATACCTGAAAATAAGATCTATGTTCTTATAATATTAACCCTTTTTTGGAATTTGATATCTTAAATAAGAAACAATTATGATTCTAAATGTATTTATCATAAACCGTTTCTTATAAATGTATTTAAAAACATGATTTCTGCATAATTTTTCTCTTGATAAATTAGTACCTATAAAGTATAATGTTATTGTTGATAAATATAAGGGTTTTATACTTACTATAACTATAGGTAAGACTCCAAAAATTAGTGCTGATAATGTCCCTATTGTAGTTGAGCTGAATAAAATTGAATTTGTTATGATTTCTCATATTTAATCTAAATGTGGACCTATTAAGAAAGATATTGTTGTTTTTATAAAAACTGGGATTATGCTATTGTCCTAGGTGATTATTATGAATAAATCTTTTCATTATTGTTTTTATTAGTAATATTCATTGTATGAAAATGCTTCATTCTTAATTTGATGATTCAAATATTTTTCTATGGATGTTTATACTGGAATTAGGGTTATCATAGATAATGTTATTAATTTTAATGGTGAATTTGATGTTGGATATATTTATGGAAATGAAATGGATAATGAAATGTTTTTTGTGGTTTCTAATTTTAAATCTATTAGAGTTTTTGAAAATGGAATTTCTTTTTCTATGAAAGAAACAAGAAATATAATTTTTTTTTGTTGGGGTTGTGAGTGTTGATAGTGGTAATGTAATTGAAATTAAGGATGTTATTTTTAATGGTGAAACTGAAATCCTATAAGATAGGATTAATGATGTTATTATTTATGTTAGTATACATGTTGATATTAAGGTTGATCATGTTATGGATATTCAAAAAATATACAAAATTATATTTAATATAAGGTTCAAATTGAACAGGATGTGATTAAAAAACATATAAATAGAACTAAATTAGTTTTGGATGAAAATATTCAATCTCAATTGATGTATGAGTTCAAATTTGATATTAATATTAAACAATTTACTTCGAATATATTTTTAAAATTCAAATAGTTAATGATGAGTTAAATTATTTCACTAGTTATTTGAATGACATGAATGCAAATAATATTTCTATGAATAATTTTTAGTAGATGAATTCATGGTTGGTTTCCAAGATAAACATTGATAAACTAAAGGAATTTGTAAAAGATAAATTTAAATTGTTTGGACATAATAAAAAAATATGATATGTGATTTATTATAAATAATGGAAGAGTTAAAGAAATTTATGATTTAAATTTTTCTGTAATAAAACTATGTGATGTCTTCTTGTAATTATTGTAATATTGGTGATAAGATAGATTGAATTCATAATCATTCTTTTACATTATACCAATTATTAGTTTCAAAATTAGATTACATTACTTAACAAAAATTTAAATAAATTACAGTTCAATCTAATCCTTTATCTATAGAATCCTTTATTAAATATTTTACTAAATATTATGTCCCAAAAATTATTAATAAATATTATAATTTCTTATAATCTTCTCGTAAAATTATTTTAAAATTTCATCATGATTTCACTTTTAAATTTAAATATTTTGAGGATGAAAATGATGGTAAATATTGAAATATAGTTAATAATAGAAATGGATTTGGTTAAATAATATTCCTAAACTATAAAAAAATATTATAAAAAATTGACTCGTTTTCACAATACATAAAGGTACCTAAGGTTAAATTGAGTATATGATATGCCTTGTCAAGTGATTTGGACAAGCATCTAAAAATTGATCCATCCTTCCATTCCATTTTCAAGTACCGCCAAAGTAAGATCAAGTGTGATATATTTAATCTGAATTAAGTCCCAAATACACTCCCATATATCTTCTTTATCTATATATTTTTTTGAATATCCATTTATCTACCAGAATCATATATTCAAAAACCACCATGAAATAGTTATCATTGTCTATATCATAGTTATCTTTACCCTAATCAATAAATGTTAATTTTTGTTTCTATATTCTTTTTAGGAAAGGGGGTATGGATTTTTATTCTCATCATGGAATTTATCACAACTTGTTTTTTCATTTGTTCCTCTATAATGACCAAAAAGATTCATATGATATTTTAGTACCATGACTTACCCCTCTATGTGTTCTTTAATCCTCTACAATATAATAATTCATTCTTTCTATGCATGTTTTTAGAAATATCATTTCCATATGGCTATTATCCATGACACAAAAACACCAAAATGGTTTTATATCCTATTATTCTCCTAATTAATTTTAATTACATTAAACATGTTCTATTTTATTTATCACCCTGACAAATATTTCATCTCTTTAAAAATTTATTCATTTTCATTTAGATCTTCTATATTCACCTTTCAACTCTTATATGATCCTATTTAGCATAAATATAATATAAAACCATAATAATAATCATTTATAAATAATCTTAATAAAAAATTCATATCATATATATAACTTTTATTTTATCTGGACACCACGCTATAGGTTAGAGGAACTCTTTTTGCAGTTCTCATGTCCTTAGGGTCTAGAAAATTAAAATATTTTACATGTGTTAATTGAGATTTTATGAAACTTATCTCTATGTAAATTCACATCATAGGATATCCTAAATCTCTAAAATGGATCATAAATATCCCATTTATTATTATTTTTAAAATATGTAGAAAACATATGAACACCTATCTAGGAATCAAAACCCCCCACTTCATGGTTACACATATAAGGAAAAGTCTTATTATATCATCTCCCATCATCATCACTAGAAAAAAGGAAATTATTATCTCTCCAACTTTTCACAATGATCTCCCATATAATTATTTTACTTTGTAAAAAATATGATATGGAATAAATGTGGGAAAATAATTCAATTAACTTTCATGGATTTTACTTGGTAATGTACTCTAATAACACTCTCAAGTAGTATAAAAAATCATTTAATATAGGATTTGTTAAAATATCCACCACATACTCCATTTTCGAATCATATTCCAATGAATTATCTCAACATTACACACTCTACTATATAAAGTGAAACATTATATTCATATTCTTTAACATTGAATGTCACAGTTGATTTATTAAATTAATTATTATATTTTGATTATCACACCCAATCCCTAATGTGTATAGGGATTATACCCTCAGATATTATATTTTTCATCATTGAAATAATTATTTTTATTTATTGTGATTCCCCAACATATTTATCTTCAATTATACATAATTTTACAACCTATTTATTTTTAGAGTTATAAGCTTTATGCCTTTTTCCTATAAATAATACATCTCTAAGGGTTCACCTTCAATAATTAACCTGGACTTTTAAATCATTATCAAAATAAATATAAAGTTGAAAAGATGTTTATTTTTTTATAATCATATTTAATCATTAGTAACTTTCTCAAAGAATAATACTTAATTTAGTGTTTCAATATGTGACTCCTGTTGATTGATTTAAAATAATATGCAAATAAAAAAAGTAGACATGATGTCCAATATATATGTTTTCATGTAAAATAAGATTCTAATTAGCCTTCATGAATCATATAGGTATACACACATTAATTATTCATATATGTGAGACTTAGTATATAATTCTTTAGGCATAAAGAATTGTCTTTATTTTTCAATTCCAAAAATTCATTAGTAGATCATGATAATCATTGTCTTATGAAAAAAATATAACCATGTATTTTCATGACATGTGAAACCTAAAAAAATTGCATATCACATATAATTAAAATCTGAATAATACTTCTCATTTGAGAAATAAAGTACTTATATTTTTTCTATTTATTTTAAATTAAAAATGTTTCCCACACATATGTAATATCAATGAGTAAATGTTTTTCATATCCATTTAAATATATATTTTTATCCACCTTCAATTTTTTAAAATTCATGACTTTTATGTTTCAAGACTTCTTAAAATAAGATTTTTTTGGATATTTTTTTAGATTTTATAATTCTTTATTATGATTAAAAACTCCAAAACCATCATTATCACGTAAAAAACTCTTATATATGTTAAATGGAAGACCCTTCCTCAAGTTTACTATTTATAAATGATGAATTCATGTCTATTTAGAAAACATTATAATAACATTGAGCATATTACTCAAAAAATAATTAAATCATAATAGAACCTATTTCAAGAGGACGCGTTTTATCAAAATATATACCCTAAATATGAGAATATCCCTCAAATAAAAACAATCTTCATTCAATAATTATCCTCCTTTCTCACTAAGATTATTTTAAGAAACTAATTAATCATAGTCTTGTTATTGACTTTGGGATATGGCACTAACTACCGTGTTTTATTCTAATAAATATGATTTTTCTCTTATTTATTTGAATTAAACCAATTTATATAATGTAAATATTTAACAAATTTTTGTTGTTTAATATGGGAATGGAATCTAGTATGATTGGATTTAATCAAACATACATGGGTTTGAATACCCTCACAAATGCATCTATGGATTTTTTTAGTCTGTATATTATTTTTTATGTATTTATAAATTAGTCCATACATGTTATAAACTTTTATCAGTATAAGAAATTCAAAATAAATTATAGGATTTTTCAAAAACTGATTATGTAACTTAATGAATATCATATTTTCTAAACCTTTATTTTCATGATTATATAATATCATCATTAATGGAGAACCAATTTTTTTATGTATTTTTAATTTTTCATGATAATAAAATAGATTTTACCAATGGACATATTCATTATGACACATAGAAATGTAACTTTATTTCATTTTATCTTTTGGCTGATTTCTCTCTTGTGCCTAAGGTGTCCTAATTTTCAAATTTAAAAATTTTGAATCATATTAACCTTTATATTATTAGGTTCATGGTTTTTAAAATGATGAATAAGAAATAATAACCCGTATACGGTTTTAAAAGATGTTATCACAAGATCTATGCATAGTTTTACAAACTGTGCGAGAAATTGTGTGACCTCTAGGTTGTTGAAAAAATGGAAACCACATGGTATGCACATAGTTTGGTAAACTATTCGATATAACCATGACACATGATTAAGATATGTATTTTTTCCATTTCACATCCTTTGTATTTGGGTCAATGCTACCCCATTTGATCCCCTCGTCCATGGAACCTCTCAAAGGGGATCTATTTTTCTTTTTCCAAGATCCTCTTAGTGCATTTGGAGTGATTCTTCTTTTTACTTCATCCAAAACAAGGGGTATGAGTTGACTTCTAACCAACATTGGGTTTCTATTATTTTATCTAATTTCCTCTTACCATAGTGACCATGTTGGGCCAATTTTTAATGTTTATGTTTTCTCTAAATTAAGGATTTTTTTATAAAGCTTGAGATCCATCTTAGGAGTTATTTTTTGGTCATTTTCATTTATTTTGACATGTTTCCAACACTTATTATAGGTATCTATTTTATATTTTCTTATTTGAAATAGTTCTTTAATTTATATACTTTTTAAAATCTTTTTGATCTAATTTAATGACATATGTGGTTCTTAGTTCTGATTTATCAATGATTTTCCATGTTTTATTTGTTTTTTATTTTGGAAAAATAAGGTGACATAGTTGGTTTAATGGATCCTTGATTTAAAATTGGTTTTTATGCATTATTGGTGTTTTACAAAATGTTCCGGATATGTTTTTCATGGGAAACAAATAGTATATAGTTTTTAAAACCAATTATTTTTCATAATGGATGTTTTCTTTTCATAAAAATGGTATTTATATATTATTATATTCACATGTTTTAAAAAGAAAAAACCATTACTTTTGAACTATTTTACCTTCAGTGTATACGATTTGTTTCATTAGAAAAGTGAATCCCTTATTAAAAATGTAGGATTCCTATTTTGTTTTTTAATAATTGATAAATAAGTTTGGAAAATTAATTCCAAGATTTTCATTGTGAATTTTCAAAATTTACACTATGTTTAATGGTTATTTTGAATGAGGATAACCAAAGGTAGAAAATAGTTGTGCTTTGTTAGGTGTTTGATTTTTCTAAGGGTTGATTTTGGTATCAAAATGGTTTTAAAAAATGATTTCCAAATAATGTCATATTAATGTATAAAGGGAAGTATTGGTTATAAATTTATTTTATTTTACATATTTTGGTGTCATTTAAACCCTAAAGGATCTAGTTATTTCCAAGTGTTTATACTTTTGAGAATGTATTTTATTATATAAATTGTTATTAATTTTTCAAGATTAGGTCGTGGATCAATATAAAATTGTGTATTTAATATGTCGTATGTTTATTTAGTATCAATATCACATTTCATAGGTCTAATTTATAGTCACATGAATTCGTTTTCATGAAGTTAGTCACCTCTTTTTATTCAAAGAAATTAGTATACTAGGTTACTAAGTGGGATATTTAACGAAATTGCCTTACATGTATAGTGTGATACGCTGGCTAGTATCCTCTAATTTTATGTAACACCTTTATTTGGGATGTTTAATCAATTTTCATTTTTTATAATGTTTTTGGTGCAAAATTGTCTGATTGTTAACCCTTTAGTAGTTGGTTCATCCTTTTAAAGTAAATAGAAACATTATGTATTATTTCTTAGGGTGTTTCCTCATGGTTTGTATTTATACAAAGGTTTTTTATTTTATTTTTAATATGATTTTGATCCATTGTTTATATGATTAATTTTTCAATTTATTAGTATGATTCAAGGGTTGATATATTTCATATATGATAATTTTCATCTATTATGACTTTTCATGGTTTTTAATTTTATTGTGTATTCGCTTTCTTAAACCTAAGTGTGTATGTGTGTGTGTTAAAGTGTTAATAGGAAGTGGTACATTTATTTTTAATTAAACCCTTTGCATATGTTTCCATTTAATGTTTATCTCCAACCATGTGCGTTTGTATTTTAAAAGAATGTTTCTTTCAAATGAAATGTTTTATCTTTTTGTTGGTGAAATGATTGGGGGATTTTTTTTAAAAAATTCAATGGATGGTTTCTAAAATGAAACTACAGTGAAAATTCCCTTTGGGCATGTTTTTTTAAATAGATTTTTTAAAGTATAAATATTATAACTTCTTTTAATACCATTTTTTATAAGGGATATGAAAACCTATTTTATTAGTCCATATTTTTAAACTAGAATTATTGGTTTCAATATAAATGTAATTTTAATAGGCTCGTGATGAGGTCCTCTTAGTCTGTACATCACACTCTACATACTAATTTTATTTGGTATGAATTTTTTATGTTTTCTATTGGTTTCTTTTTAAGTATTGTAGGTCATCATGTTACCATTCTCTGTTAGGAATCTGATGTCAATAAGGTTGTGGTGGTGACATGGAGTCCCATAAAGATTTTTGCTTTTTTTTGCCTATATTATTTTAGTTAGTCGTAGATAATGTTGTTTATTAGCCTCTTAAGATTCCTATTTCCTTTCAAATTAGTACTTGTATTCTTATTTTTAAAATGTGTAATGCTGGTTTGTGTTGGGACCATGTTGGATGGAGAAGGAAGTTTTAAGAGTTAGACTTTGTAGAGTTTTGTATTTTGTTGTCAAAGAAGATAAATCAATTCACTTTGTAGAAGGACCATAAACTATGACGATGCTTTGATAATTTGTATTTCACAAATATCATAAGTTTGGAGAACTTGTGATGCAAGCCTTATGAAGGATAGAGGGAGTAAAGAAGTGTTTTTTGCAAAGGATGGAAATTGGCACGCAAGTCAAGAGTGGCGTACAAGTATTGTCGTTCAATTACTGGCGCACAAGTGTAAGTGGGGTGCAAGTCATATTTCAAGATCATCACATCAAAATATGAAAAAGGAAATAAAGTGGTGTGCAAGTTAAAGATTGACGCGCAAGTCAAAAAGTGGCACGCAAGCTTAAGTGGTGCGTAAGTGTGGCGCGCAAGTATAAGTGGCGCGCAAGTGTGTCGCGCACGTATAAGTGGAGTGCAAGTGTATGTTGCACGCAATTCATATTCCAACATCATCATATGAAAATATGACAAAGGAAAGAAAGTATCACACTTGTGATGGAAGGGGGTGAAAGTGGTGGAGTAGCTCGCAAGTGATGGAGTGGCACGCAAGTGATAGAGCGACGCACAAGTAGGAACAACACACAAGTGTATGTGGCGTGCAAGTCACCAAAATGCCTATAAGTAGAAAACTAGCCTCCTCATTTTTGTAATTCTCAACACTTAAGAGACAATTTGAGCTTTGATTGTGAAAGTACTAGAGGGTTCTCTGATCGCTCAATTAGCAGAGGGAAGCATGCAAGCTAAAGTGGTGCGCAATCTGAGGGTTATTTATAAGGCACACAAGTAGGGTTCTGCCCACGTTTTTCCACGCAAGTTTTTCCATGCAAGTTTTCTCGTGCAAGTCTTGTCGCGCATGATTCCAGAGGTGCGTAAGCAGGGAGGTGCTTTCAAGAAGTGGGATGTATATAATCCAAAGGTGAAGCACAAGTTGTGGGCTGTGCTCAATGGTGGCGTGCAAGTATTGATTAGGCACACAAGCAGGTGGCACGCAAGCATGGAGGCACGCAAGCAGGAAGTGGAGCGCAACTTGTTTGCACCAGGAGGTTCTTACCAGCTTCTGGGTAGGAAAGTGAACAATTGTTTTGAAATATTTTATTTGTGAAAGTTCATTAAGAAGCACAGAATCATAACATTACCCTATTTTGTGCTAAGAGGGAGCACATGCACTATTGGATTATTTTTAATGTGCTACACTAGTGTAAGGTTATATTCTACTCGTTGTATTCCAAATCAAAGGATTGTTTTCTAGTGGATTGTGTGGTACTGGATTTTTTATGTACCATACCAAGGACGTAGCTACTCTTATTGAGTAGTAAACCTTGTAAATATTGTTTTCATGTGGTTGTGTGTGTTCAGCAGGGAAGAAACTCTTTAGTAAGAGGTGATGGTTGTTTCAAAAAGCAGGAAACATAAAAAGAAAAAGATATCACTGATTCACCCCTCCCTCTCTTGGTGATACTTGGATCCTGATTGGGAAATTCAATTGGTATCAAAGGCAGGTTCCCTTCGTTTATTCTTTTCTTAAGTGGTTGAAGAGAAGTTTTGATGGAGAATCTAAATTGTGTGAATAGTAAGGGGATTCGGATTTTTTATGGAAAGAACTATCACATATGGAAGGACAGAATGATGCCTTATCTTATGCCTCTTGGATATGAAGTTATTGAAACTACAATGGATGGATTTCCTGTTATTGATGACAAGTTTCCTCTTACTCTTGTCGATAAAAATAACCTAGAGAATGATGGAAGAGCTAAAAATGTGTTACACTCATCTCTTTCTAAGTGTGAATTTTTAAGAGTGAAAGGTGTTGCTACATCCAAAGGAAACTAGGACAATCTAAAGAACATCTATGAAGGAAATACAAAAGTGAAGAAGGCTAAACTACAATTCTAGAGACTGAAGTATGATGATTTGAAAACGGGAGAATCTGAATCTGTTGGGGATTTCTTTACTAGGATAAATGATATTGTCAGTACAATCACATGTCTTGGTGAAACATTGGAGGATTCTACAGTTGTTGAAAAGATCTTAAGAATTATACATGACAAGATTGATGCTAAATTGTCTTCATTATAAGATAGAGACCCTAAAACATTATCTTTGGATGATTTTCATAGCACTATAATTACTTATGAGATTAGAAGAGAGAAGACTATGAAGGGTAAAACAAAAGTTGACAGAGAAATGTCATTCAAGGCTACAAAGAGAGATAAGTAAAAGAAGACTCTTATTGAAGATGATGCTGGTGAATCTGATTCTGAAGATGAGGTACGTAAAAATTTTGATGAAATTTTATCCTTGTTTTCTAAGAATGTGAAAATAGGTACAGGGAAATACAAGGATAAACTTCCCTTGAAATGTTTTGAGTGTGGAGCTGTTGGTCACTTTGCGACTAACTATCATCAAAAGAATAAATAAGAAGACAGTGATGATTATAAGAGAATTCCAAGAAGGTCATAGAAGAAACAAGCTGAAAAAGATAAATATTTTTCAAAGGGGAAGGATAAAAATTTCTTCAAATCAAAAAGAAGAAGATTTTTATCTAAAGATGATGATGAAGAATATAGCGTAGATGAATCCGAGAAATTATTTTCTGACAAATCAAGGGAGAATACCTTTATTGCTGCAGTAAATAATGAAGAGTACGAGAGAAACAATTCAGAAGAAGAAGAAACTCAACTAGAATATAATCTAGAAGAATAATTGAAAGAATGCTTGAGGAAGATCAGAAGGCTTGAGAAGGAAAACAACAAGCTGATAAATGAAAATTCCACATTAAACAATCAAGAAGGTTTTACTGCTGACAAAATAAATATCGAAAAGGAGATTGATGATCTAAAAAATTCTCTTGAAAATAAAAATAATCGTAATGATCATCTTGAAGTAATGTTGAAGGCAAAAGAAGAAGAGTTCGAACTTTTCCAACAAAAACTTTATAAACCTTAAGACATGGATAACAGTTTCAAAAATTCTATCTCATAAGTTAGTAAATGTCCAATTAATAATGAACCAACCAAGGATCCACAAAAGTTACATTCAAATGTAGAAATTAAAGACATAACTTTTTCTGATAAGAACAAGGATGGAAAGACCAAGTATGTGGTCAAAGTCAGCAATGATGAAAAATCAAAAGTGCATAAAATCACGAGTCATGAAAGACTTATAATACTTATGGTTTTGGTAAATCAAAAATGAGAAGGGGATTTACAAATGAAAACATGATGGTTGATGGTCAACATAGTTCTATTAAAAAGGTTGTTGAGAAACGTGTTCATAAATATGGTTAGTATATAAGTTTCAGAGGCAAATATTCCTTCTATGGTAATTGTTGTTATTGTGGTGGATTCAGACACATGTAAAATATATGTTGGTTCAACAAAAAACATTACAACTATTCCAAAAGTTTTCAAATAAAAGTATTGAGGGGGAGTCAATCCTTTTAAAATAGAATGCCTCCAAATAAAGTTTAGAAGATATCTGAGAAGACTAGTATGAAAGTTGAGAATAGGTTCCAACCACCGGTAACTATTTGTGAAAGATGTGATCGACCTGGACATCTTTCCAAGGGATGTCATAGTGTGTTACCAGAGCAACAAAATATTCTTAATAATTATAAAAAGCCAGAGTTTTTAAAAGCTAAAGGGTATAGATCTGATAAGTCTGAAAAGAAAGAGTGCATAGTTTTCTGGCCAGAACACATTGACCTGGCTAGGATATTGGAGGAAGCACAACAGAAAGTGAAGGAAAAGTAAGAACAAAAAGATCATGTTGTCAAAAATGCTTTGAAAGATACAAAAGGAGAATGTCTATGGATTCTTGATAGTGGGTGTTCTTCTCATATGATAGGAGACTAAAAGTTTCTGAATAATGTGAAAGACTTCAAAGAAGGAACCATTACAATTGTAAATGATAAATCTCTGAGAATCAAAGGTGTTGGATCAGCCATCATCAGAAAAGAAAAAATAAAATCTAAGAAAATATTATTTGTTGAAGGGTTGAAACATAATCTTCTGAGTGTTTCACAACTCTGTGATGAGGGCAACAAATTTACTTTTAGAAAATACGGGTTCGATTTGAAATGTAAAAATGGTGGAAATATAGTTACAAGAGGCCAACGTACAAAAGGAAACTTGTTCAAAGTTGGTGAAGTACAAAATTCATATTACATGGTCATGGTGGATGAAAATCAGTTATGGAATAAATGGATAGAACATATGCGTTAGATAAACATGTGTAAGTTATCAACGTGAGACAGTTTCCAAGATATGCCTGATTTATTAAGAAGAATAGATTGGTGGAGCACTATCTATGAAAAAGGAAAGACTACGAACTCTTTTCATAAGAGAGTTGAAATTTGTTCAAAACAACCCTTGGAACTTATAAATTTTGATATATGTGGACCAATGAGAAAGAAATCGAAAAATGGAGATAAGTACTTCATTACATTCATTAATGACTTTACTCACATTACTTGTGTTATGTACATGAGACATAAGTCAGATGCTATGAAAATGTTTAAGAGTTTCCAAAGGAAAGTAGAAAACAAATTTGAGTATTCAGTGAAGAAGTTGAGATCTGATAATGATGGTGAGTATAAGAATGAAGATTTTGAAAGTTATCTTTAGAAACATGGAATTTGGAATGAGTTCATTTCACCATACACACCTCAACAAAATGGGGTTGCTGAAATAAAAAATTGATGTCTGGTGGAAATGGGGATAATTATGTTACTTGAACATAGTCTTTCTCATTGTTATTGGAGGAAAGTAATGAGCACTACTGTTTATATTCAGAACTGATGCTTCTATAGGCCAAACTCATATATGAATCCATATGAAATGTTCTATGTAAAAACTCCATGACTGAAACATTTAAGAGTATTTGGGAGTCCATGTATTATAATGAAGAAAGGTGGAACCCTTGTAAAGTTTGAGCAAAGAGGAGATGATGGAATGTTTCTTGTCTATGCTTCAGAAGGAAGAGGATATAGATTTATCAATAATGAAACAGGAATAATTACTAATTCTTCAGATGTAAAAGTTGTTTAAAATGTTGAGAATGAAAAGTAGTCATATGATGATGTGGAATTCAAGCAGGATAGAGAAACTTTAGTTAATGATTCTGATAATGCTACAGACTATTTTAATCCTACCGGTGAAGAGTAATCTAACTTAGAAAACACAAGTGATGAGGACAAAGTTCGAACAACTCAACCTAGGTTGAGGATATAAGTGGAGGCTCAGAATATTATTGGAGATAAACTTTAGAGGGTTCAAACAAGAAGAACAATGAATGATATATCACACACTTCTCTTTATTCTAAAGTTGAACTGAATGATTTAAATGAATCATTTGATCATACAGAATGGGTTCATGAAAACAATGAATAGCTTGATCAGATACAAAAGAATGGTACTTGGGAACTTGTACCCAAGCCATACAAAAAGAACATTATTGGTACAAAGTTGGTTTTCCAGAACAATTTGACTGAAGATGGTAAGGTAATAAGAAAGAAATCAAGATTGGTTTGAAAATAGTATTCATAAATTGAAGGCATCGATTTTGATGAAACCTTTTCTCTGGTGGCAAGATTATAAAAAATCATAATCTTTCATTCTATTGCTGCACAACGAGGTTACAAAATTATTCAAAAGGATGTAAAATCTACATTCTTTAATGGTGACCTTGACGAGGAAGTTTACATTGATCAACCTTGTATATTTTTTTTGGAAAGAATAAAAGTTATGTGTGTAGATTGAAGAAGGATATGTGTGGGGTAAAATAGGTTCTGAGAGCATGGTATTCTAAATTAGATACTTGCTTAAAGAAGATGAACTCTGAGAAAGGGAGAGTTGACAGTAATCTATACATCAAGGAATGTCAGGAGTTTTCATTGATCTTTATTGTTTATGTCGATGATATTATATTTTCTAGAAATTATGAAAGATCATGTCAAAAATTTTCTGAGGAGATAAAGATGTTTTTTGAGATGTCAATTCTGGGAGAAATTAAGTACTTTATTTGGCTACAAATTTCACAAAAGAAGAATCGCATTTTTCTCTCTCAAGAAAAGTTTGCTAAGAAACTTCTGAAGAATTTTGGAATAGAAAATTCAAAACTAGTTTCCACACTGATTTCAGTGAGAACCAAGTTGTGTAAAGATGGAGAAGGCATGGAAGTTAACCAAAAAGTGTTTTGAAAGCTGATTTGAAGTCTATTGTATTTGACAGCCTCAAGAACCGACATCGTCTATGCTGTCACTTAATGTGAAAAATTTAAGAGTGCTCCTAAAAAATCACATTTGATTTCTGGAAAAATAATTCTCAGATACATCAGAGGCACAAAAATTTTTGGAATCAGGTATGATGGCTCATGAAATATTGATCTATTCAGGTATTCTGATGCTGATTGGGTAGGAAATGTTGATGATCGAAGATCCACATCTGGTGGAGTTTTCTTTCTGGGGAAAAGTTTTGTTAGTTTGCATACAAAGAAATATAATTCAGTAACACTTAGCACAGCTGAAGATGATTATGTTGCTGCTACTCAAGCTACAACTCAACTAATGTGGATGAGGACTCAGTTAGAAGATCTACTTGTTAAAGTAAAGCTACCATTGCTCTTGGGTTGTGATAATTAGTGTGCAATCAATATTACAAGAAATCCAATACAAAATTCTCGTTCAAAAAACATTGATATAAAGTACCACTTCATTAAATAGAAAGTGGAGAAGAATGAATTAAGTCTAGAGTATGTTCCTATATTTGACCAAGTTTCTGATATATTCACCAAACCATTACCGAAAGAACCATTTGCAAAATTGAGGTTGAACATAGGTGTCCAACCTCCTTCTCATCAATGTTAAGGTAAGTGTTTCTATCCCCACTCTCATCTTTCCTTCAGATAGTGTTCTCAAGGGGGAGAATTGTTTCATAAATCTATCCTTATAGATGCATGCCTAAAGGGGGAGTTGTGGGTAAGCTGTGAATCCAGCATGTATGTGTGTGAACTATTCTAACTATTTGTTGGAGTGGTTGTAGGAAACATTTTTTTTTGTATTCCAAGAATGTTGAAAAAGTAAGGAATGCTGAAGTCAAAGCTTGAAATATTTTTTGAAAGATGTTCTGACGAAGGATGAGGATATATGATCATGAGATTTCATAGTCACTACCTTTGGACATCATGGTTTTGGCTGTCAATAATTATTTTTTCCTACAATGATTTTGCTCACGTAGGCTTAGAATTGTTGATAAGTAATCCATTTCATATGGTTACAAAGTTCAGTGATTTATGAATCTTGTTTGACAACAAAATCCGAAGGGGGAGATTGTTCGGACCAAGTTGGATGGAGAAGTAAGTTTGAAGAGTTAGCCTTTGCAGAGTGTTGTATTTTTTTGTCAAAGAAGATAAATCAATTCACTTTATAAAAGGACCAGAAACTATGACGATTCTTTGATGATTTTTATTTCACTAAAATCATAAGTTTGGAGAACTTGTGAAGTAAGCCTTATGAAGGATAGAGAGAGTAAATAAGTGTTTTTTGGAAAAGGAAGGAAAGAGGCGTGCAAGTCAAGAGTGGCGTGCAAGTATTGGTGTGCAAGTGTTAGTGGTGGGCAAGTCATATTTCAAGATCATCACATCAAAATATGACAAAATAAATAAAGTGGCGTGCAAGTTTAATATTGACCCGCAAGTCAAAAATTTGCTTGCAAGATTATGTGGCGCCCAAGTGCGGTGCACAAGTATAAGTGGCACGCAGGTGTGTCGTGTAAGTATAAGCGGCACGCAGGTGTATTTTGGGCACAAGTAATATTACAACATCATCATATGAAAATATGGAAAAGTAAAGAAAGTATCATGCTAGTGTGGAAGGGCGTGCAAGTGATGGAGTGACACGCAAGTGATGGAGTGGCATGCAAGTGATGGAGTGGCGCGCAAGTTGGAACGGCGCGCAAGTGTATGTGGCACGTAAGTCACCAAAATTCTTATAAATAGAGGACTAGCCTCTTATTTTTTTTAATTCTCAACACTTAAGAGAAAATTTGAGCTCTGATCATGCAAGTAGTTGAGGGTGCTCTGATCATTTAAGTAGTAGAGGGCATCATGCAAGCTGAGGGTTATTTATAAGGCGTGCATGTATGGTGCCGCACTAGTTTTTCTACGCAAGTTTTTCTGTGCAAGTTTTGTCGCACATGTTGCCAGAGGCACACAACCAGGGATTTTCTTTCATGAAGTGGTATGTGTATAATCCAAAGATGTCACACAAGTTGTGAGTTGTGCTTAATGGTGGCGCACAAGTATTGGGTAGGCATGCAAGCAGGTGGTGCACAAGCAGGGAGGCGTGCAAGCAGGGAGTAGCGTGCAAGTTGTTTGCACTAGGAGGTTCTTACCAGCTTTTGTGTAGGAAAGTGAAGATTTTTTTTGAAATATTTGATTTGTGAAAGTTCATTAAGAAGAAAATAATCATTACATTACCCTATTTTGTGTTAAGAGGAATCACACGAACTATTGGATTGTTTTCAAAGTGATACACAAGTGTAAGGGTATATCCTACTCATTGTATTCCACATAAAAGGGTTGTTTTCTAGTGGATTGTGTGGTACTGGATAGTTTTCATACCATACCAAGGACGTAGCTACTCTTGTTGAGTATTGAACCTTGTAAATCTTGTTTTCTTGTGGTTGTGTGTGTTCAGTAGGGAATAAACTCTTTAACAGGAGGCAAAGGTTGTTCCAAAAAGAAGGAAACATAAAAAGAAAAAGATATCACTGATTCACCCCCTCTTCCTCTTTCTGATACTTAGATCCTAACTGGGAACTTCAGTTTGTAAATAGCTTTATCTGTGGAAATGTTTTCTTAACAATTTTTTATTTGTTATTTATTAAATGTTGGGATGTTTTATTTCATTTTCATTTTATATTTTGAAATTTTCTTACAATTTATGGAGACCTTATATTGGGTACCTAATGGGATCATTTGTCATCCTAATTTTATAAGAGTTAAATCATACTCATGGGTTCAATTGTTACATTCTTGTACTTGTTTCCTACTCAGGCCAATCTGGAACAATTCTTGGGAATTATGGAGGAAGGTTCTTGATTGACATGGAATGTCATCCTGGGATGGTTCACTATAAAATGGAATCACATCCATCATTTTTTGGGGGGTAAATTTAGAATAGATATAGTACCATCAGAACTAGTTTTATAGGTCCAAGGAAGTAGTCAGTCTTCTCTCACTATTGTCAGATATCTAGTTTCCATGGGTGTTTGTTAGTTTTTATAAAGTTTTAGATTTGTGGTGGATTTTTCATGAGATGTATTTATGTGAGGATCTATTACTCTATGTTATAGGAAGAGCCCTTGGGATTTCTTGGGAAAATCCTTATTTTGGAGTCAAACTATAGGACATCCTTGGGTGTATGGTAAAAGATAGTGGTTTATCCAACCATGGGAAGTGTGTGAAAAATATCCTAGAAAAAATCTTTTCGAACATGAATTGTTGGAACAGAGACATAAAAATTTTGTAGCCAAACCATTCATACTGGATAAGGTTATAAAATGATTTTATTCTCCCTTAATAATTTATCTAATAGTCTCTTTTTATTTTTGAGGATTTTTTATGAGTATTTAAGTGAATATTTGTGTGTTTTGAAAATGTATTACCCTAGATTTAAATTTATTTGTTATTATTTTGTATGTAACTTCTTTTTAATAAATGTATGTTTCTTTCCAATGTTTCTTAGGTACATTCTTTTGAACTCTAATTTTTTTTTATTATGTGATTATTTTAGAAAAAATCACGAGTTTTAAGTGTTGAAAATATTGAAATATTATTGTTCTTTTTATTTAAATAGAAACTAGTTTTCATGAGATTATTAATTTCTATAATTTTTTTATCTATATCCTTTTCTGTTCTGGAAAAGGAATGAAGACCGTATTATCCATTTTTTTAAGGAGGTATTAAATTGTTTTTTGTAATATTGATTCATTTTATTATAAAATTTATCCCTTGTGTTGGGATTTGTGGTGATTCAATTGTGTGTTGTAATTTTTAGATATTTTTGGATGATTCACCCAAAAATTATTTCGGATGAATAGAAGGGAACCATGATAGTCTTCCTCCTAGTGATCCTGAAGCATTATTCTATGTATCAAACACTTCCTAGACTCCTTCTAATGTGTTACTACCTTGTTCCTCTATGATTTTTGATCATGTGTGAACAATTTATAATCAAAATCCTCTTATTCTTTGTGATGACCAAGGACCCCCTAAGTCAATAGAGTTTTAATATAAGGTCAAAGTGATATTCTAATCTCAAGGAAGTTTGGACTCCTCTAGGGTGAGGTGCACTAATCCTTCGTTTAAGGGTTTGGGATCATATTGGTGGAGATAGAATATCTATTCCCAATCATTTGAAGTATTGTATTAGGACTATTTAAATACAATATTCATGTAGTATTTTCATAGTGTGGAGGTTAAAATATATAACGTTATAGAGTTCTTGAGTGTGAATCTAGGTGATCTATCACTGAAATATTATATGGAAGGTTTCACTATATTGTCCCCTTTTTATCGTATACTGGATACTAATGATTCGAAGAAACCATAATTGTTTTCTAGGGGACTTATTCTTGGTATTATTTCAATGGGTATTAAATTTGTTTGGACTACCATCAAAGAACTGATCATCAAGGACATAGTTTTTTTAGATTTTTTTGGAAATGAAACCTGTAGTAAGTGATTCTACAACCCGATACGATGATAGAAAGAGTATTATATCAATAAGAAAATGAAATCCAATTATTTGTTATCAGTGTGTAGTATCTTGGAAGATTTTACCTTCATTTTTTATTTCTATTATGACCTATAAATTTTTTCCCGTCTTGTTCAAATTTAGAGGTTTTGTAATCTAAACAGATTATAGAAGAATAATTCATTGAATGATCCTTGATTAAATATATGATGTATAGTATTGGTTCCATATAGAGTGTAGAAAGCTATTTTGTGGTTTTGAGGATGTTCTCTTTTAATTATTTTCTCAAAATTTCATGCATATATTTTTTATACCCTATTTCATTGGTTCTAATTTGTTATTGATATTTTGTGTCATTTTATAATCATTTTAATGTTTATGAATTTTTATTTTCAAGCTATTTTTTTATTGTCCATGTTGTTGAACATGGTTTTAGAATTTATGATGAATTAAATGGGAATGCCTTGGGTGTGGGATTGTTTATTGTGTATAAGATTTTGGTTTTGGGGTAAATAATGAGTTCTTATGAGATGGGATTTGATTTCAAAAAATATCATGGGTAGGTATTCATTAGGTTTGGAACAAAGTTGTTCAGCATGTAGTCCCATAGACCAATGTAATATTCATGTTATTCTTTGTTAATTCACATCACTATTTACAATATTTTCTCCCAAATAATTGTATTTGGTTATTTTTTGTGATCATTTTTATTTTTCGAGGAAGTGTTGGGGTTTTGATCTGATTATCATTGGTTGTTAAGGATTATTCTCTAATTTGGATGTTTAACTGTTCACTATTTTAGATTAATTATAATTGTGGGGATACCCTCAACTATGTTCCATTTTTTTACCTGTTATCATTGTATTTACTTCAAGATTTTTTTGGATTAGGGATGTGTAATTATATATCAATCTTGAGGTCTCATTTTCTCAAATGGTATTATTCTATATTTAGTATAGTTTTGGACTTTAAAATAAATTGTGGGTTCCAACATCCTGCATATAAGGTATATTATTAATAATGTTTAAGAGTGTGTTTTCTTATTTTGAGGGTTGATGATATTTTGTGTAAATAATACCAAAATTGTATGGATTATTTCATATAAGGCCATTTTATGTCATCAATGTGAATTTTATATTTTAAATGTGTTATTGGAAAAAATTTGTGAAATGATTTATGAACTAAGAATCTTGCGTGTTGTATAAAAACAATTTACATTATAAATAAATTTTATTCCAAAATAACTTCTTTTACAATATAAAATAATCACATGGGTTATACATAATATGAGAAGATATATTTCTCATAGTATGTGGATTATGGGTATTTTTCACCTAAATCTCGTGTTTTCTCCATAAACCCTTCAGACTTGCATGTTTTTTCTATGTTTTCTAATTCCTTTTGTGTCACCTTTCCACAATACCTAGATGATCCCATGTAAAATTTGGGGGTCTCCACTCCTTTCAATTTCAATAGTTGAATGTTTTATTTTCATGATGTTTAAGTCACATCTTCACAATAAGAAGCCTCTCTACTTCTTTATTTATATTGTACATGGAATCCTCATTGTACTATATTTCATATAATTTTCCCATGTTGTGTATATTTTTTTAATCATTTCAAGATTTTTTGGGTGATCTCCTTCTAGAGAGTTTGGTCCTTTGATGGTTGTGGTGTGCCAGGTGCATATTATTTTAGGTATGGTGTGATCTTACCTCCCAACTATATATTTTTTTAGAAATGTGATTCTAAGATGTGAGAATAGAATCAAGGAACTTTATTGATATCTTTGAATTCCTTCTTCTCATAGTGGATCTAATTCCATGGGTGTGTGACCCAAGTTGAAGTTTTGTGGTTCCATTTCTATACTTTTTTGGATAAACCATGAATTACCTATTTTTATAAATTTTTATATAAATTAAATGTCATGATTTATTAATTTTTTTATTTGTAAAGAATTTTTGGAGAAAAGCTGGTTTCCCCTAGTTTTGGTAAAAAAACCATCCTTAATGAATTGTGAAATGGATTTTCAAAATTGTATTCAAAGAATGATTTTAATGAAATGATTTTAAAATTTTATCACATTAAAAGAATTGCGTACATAGGTTGATGGATTAGAAATAAGCTGCATCCATTGTTATAATAAATGGATTCACTCAGGGGGTATTCTTATGATCACATGGACATGTGATCATGGTAATGTTAGACATGGTTGGGTTTTTTACTTTCTGGGGTTTTCTCCATCTCCTTATATTCGATGCATATGTATAGTGGTTTTATGAATGTGATTTTCTTTGTTGGGGTACAATATTTCAAGCTAGAATAACCCATACTGGTACATGTAGTGATGTACATATGATTTGGTTTATGTTTTATGGATTTAATTACCTGGTTCAATATATATGGTATGATTTGAAACAGATGTCCATGGATTATTTTGAACTATTGGAAATAGAAAATTATTTAACTTTATTTTGAAATAAAAACTATTTAATGGATTATCATGCCTTATTTTTTTATTTTTTTTCTTGTTCTGATAGATATATTGGGTTTCATTATGTAACACATGGGTGAGATCCTCCTTATATTGTTTATCTTAGACCATACACACCCCTTCGGTGGTGCGTATACCTGGTCATGCCTTTTGATGTTGGGAAGGGAAATGAGCTTTATTCAAGTAGTGATGTTTTTATTAGATGGTCTTGGGTAGATAGTACTTATATAGCGGGGAATATTCTTCTTATCACATGTAGTATATGTTTCTCATTCTCGGGTTTTCCTTTTCTGTTGGACTTATACATTGGATTTTGATTAGTTTCTTTTGAATTTTGTTGTTTCTTCTCTTTTCTAAATATTATTTTTTTTATTCTATTTTTTCTTTATGATATGTATATATATTCTATGTCATCTTCTCTAGTTTGGTATAAATCATTCTCGATAGTTTTTATGATGCCTAGAAACTACTCATCGGCCCATATAGATCAAGATTTCACTTTGAGTATGTGGAGGATTAATACAAGTGCTAGTTTGTAAGGAAATCCTGGATTAGATCATTTCAAATTGGTATCAAGTGGGGTTATTATTTGTATTGAGACATGTTTCAGAACGGATATAGGAATTTTGAGACATGAAAGGTATATTTAATCCTCCTCTGAATCATAATTTACATCTAGCAGTGTGTTAAGGACTTTCTATCAGTGTAGAATGATCAGGCATACTGAAATTCTTATTTTTCACCTATGAAGATGTGAAAGATTTGTGGATTATATATACATTTATATTGATTCTATCCAACTATTTATACCCCTTTATATAGTCATTTACCATCATCTACAAATGATATAATATTGTAGTTAGATGCCAAAACATCTACAAGGCTCTAGCCACATTCTTCTAGACTAAAACACCTTCATGTAGTAGATTATTTTCTAGTGGCGGTTGACACAATTCCCACAATAATGATATGTACCATCATTGATGCATCCTCTACAAAAAATAATTTATTAGAAACTATTTTTCCCACATGTTTATAACTTACCATATTATTGATGTGCTGAAACTTCCATCATAACTCACATCCTTTTTTGTAGTGTTAGAAACACCTCCTAGGAATGAGAAAGATTATAGGTTTTAGTGTTTTTATTATTTGATATTAATAGATAATACAGAGTTAGTATAAGATTTCCTTGTTCTCAATATTTATCCATTTGATATAATCATTATGATGGATTAGATTATCTGTCATCATGTTAAGGTAGATTTTTATCATCAATGTGGCTCATTCCTTACTATCTATGAGATGTCTGATGTGCTTTCGGGATTTTGGGATCTATGGTATGGTCATGCAGTTGATTTCCACTAAAATAATAAGTGTTTTCTATCAACCATTATAGATGTTCCAAATGATATTTCCTCGATTCATAATTGTTTAAAGTCTATTTTTTACATGGATGAAAAGTTATTAATGGACAATACATTAACGAGAATAAATGGTGGGAGATGAATAAATGCCAAGGGCCGCAAAACCCACCAAACAACCTCTACATTGGTCCCCTAGAATAGTGTTCATGAAAAATGTTCATGTGCATTATCGTATATGATAGACTGAACATTTCCCTTCCCAATAGACTGGATTAAGTCCTCACCTTTTCCCAAGGTCTCGTATTTCCTATAAATAATACCATGGGGATCCTCATTTGTATAATAGAAAATATCAAAAAATATCAAATTTGTGCTCTCCCTAGTCCTTATACTATCCCTCATAAACCTTTGAGGAAACTCTCCAAAATGAAATAGAAGAGGTACTAAAGTGGTATTGTCAAACTAAAATCCCTCAAAGTTTTTATATATAATAAAAATATGTGAGGAAAACTTTTCCAATAATTTAAAAGCTCAAGCACAAAGGGAACTTTCCCAAAAGGTATCATGCATGACATCCATCTAAGAACACAAGAGGAGACCATTTTGTCCTAGAGAAAAGCCTAACCGAAGTGTTGTTTCCCTGTTGTTACTTTTCCAAAATACCTTTAGCTCATACAAGGATGTCTATGTGAAACTTTTCCAGTCTACCCAGGTCTACCCTATGTGAAACCTCCTTATCTCACTCAGCCTTCACCTACATGAGCTGCCTATGGGAACTATCCCAAGATATGGATGAAAGGAATCTTATTTGATTGAATCACAAATATAATGGGAAAAAATTGAAATCTACCCTGAATCTTATAGACATTAAATACCATGGTAAAAGACACACTATTTTGTCTCCCATTTGAATATCCATTCATTCATTCTAAGGTGTCTTGCACTTGTCCTACATGAAGTATAGTGTCCTCGGGGTGAAAGTAGATATGAATTTTCATAGTCATGAGGCACCAACCCTGGACGATGTTTCAGGGAACTCTCAGTCTTAGATACTAAGGATCAGACCAATTCCTTCACTGGTTATCTCTATGACCATGGCCTCTAGTTCCATGTGGGGAGGGAGAGGGTCACACTTGAATTTATTCTTTAGGGTTAATTATGTATCCACGTATATTATTTGGAACCAATAATAAAGTATCACTCATTGAGTATACCCTAATAATTATTATTGGACCTCTCATGCTCCATTACATCCTCCTTCTCCATACCCATGGGTTGTGTCTGGAATGATAATCAAACATGACTATCCCAGTTACCAAAATAATAGGAGAGATAGGAGCTTGAAAGAAATTTCTCGCTCCCTTTAGGTCTAGGATACAACAATGGGAGATAATATATTCTAAAGCCCATCCTATTTACCTCTCCCCTTGGGTACTAGCCTCTTCAACCCATTGACAAAGACGATTTTGTGGTTTCCAAGATCTTCTGATTCCTCTTGTTTCTCACACCTATCATGACACATGTGGGCTTAGAGGTTTTTTTTTCATGATATCCACGTGATCAAAAAACTCAAGGTAATCCTCCTATATAGTATAATAATAGAAACCTTAACTATTGGGCATCATTTCAAGTGTAATCCCCAACCAAAAAATGGAACTCCTACTCAGTATAATCCCCAACCATGTTACATCACAACCTAAGTGAATGCTCACATATAGTGGAATCCCCAACTCAATCCTCTCAATGAGCCTTATTCCCCTAAAATAAAACCCATAATAATGATCCCTTGGGTGTTGTTCCTCAAAAACAACTATGTGGGATTTAATTCTTATCCAAATATAATACATAGGAATCTTCCCTGAGGTCTATATCCAATCACCCAAAATCCACCCATTTCTCTCTTGGAAATATTCCTAGTAGGTTGTTATTTAAATTGGGATCTCGCATCCCTTCTATGTTCCTTGGGACTCTTTGGAATATGTCCCACTCCATCCTTGGCTTGGAACCATTATCATAGATGTGCATTTCACATGGATTTAAATGGAAGGGTTAAATCTTTATCACATGACCTTAAAAGGTATGATGTTCCCTATTAAGTGACATCAAACGATGTGGGTTCTGATTCCATTCATGAGGATGTGTAATAATTCCATATAATGTGTATGATCTTGACATCAAAAAAACTCACATCTCCCTAGATTATGATAAACTCCATAGCACCTCATTGTGTGTCATAGAACTAGCATCGTGATAATAAATGAAAAAACAATCTATAATACCTTTAGAAAAAGGTACCGTTGATGGAAAACCTCAGATATAAATAGATATCTTCATTGATGAATAACCTTAGATACATATAGATGATTCTAATATCTACATATTTTAATAACAAATTGTTAATAAATAGTTTTCCTATGTTATAAATTGGGCATAATGAAGAATCTTTTGACATGTCTTAAATTAATAAGAGAGTCCCAGAGTATGAAATAATTACCACAAAAAATGTGTGATAATCCCATCTCCATTCTTCTAGAACAATGTGATTTCATAAGTATTATTGAATAAACATCCCAATGAGAACCTTCATTTGGAATGAAGGTACATGAGTCCTCAAAAATATAAGAACTATTGGGTTTTTCTGGTTCCCTGAATAAACCTATTGGAAACAACCTGGAAGGGATGTGGTTGTATGTGTCTGATGTGATGGTTGTTCTACCAACACCAAAAAATTAAATTATAAACCCCACATGGAATTCAAGGATGAAACAAAAAATGGTGAACCTGATGTTAATCGTTAACCAGGATATCTATTTCACCTACCTTTTATGCCCCTTTCACTCTCAAAATGGAAGAGGTCCATACAAGACAATAAATATTTATTGTTATCATTTATTGAGATTATTTTTGATAGTGAATTATTTTTTGTGTTTATCACCTATATTTTAGAAAATTAAAAATATATATATCCTTTCAACCAAAATATAATAATACCAACTCTCACAGACATATTCCTTTGTTCCTTTTCTTATTGGGTCCTCATCCAAAAAGAGGGCACCGATGGTAACCCAACATCTTCAACACTGGATCACAAATGCACTGGTATAGGAGTGACACTAAATGGTACTACCTCAAACCCTGGTGTATTACCTTTATCCCCCCCCCCAAATTAATAATCCTGACCACTCTTCCACTATCTGATGACCAGTGGTACAAAAAAATATGACAACGGTATCCATCCCTACTAGTTTTGGAAGATTATCACATAAATACATCATGCATCCTCTCCCTTATCTTCATAAGGTTGACCAAGAGGCTTACAATGACATCAACCAAAAGACACAAGGTTACTTGCATAGGGATTCTACCAGCAATCTCCACTTCCAACACCACACAACAATGAACCCTCAACATAATGACGGTATTGTCCTTAGCTTTTTTCCCTAGTTTATCCTGACATGGGAACACATAACAGCCCATAATGGTTATAAATCAGTCGGTATGGAATAGGTCCACACATACTCTCTCTCCGTAGAATCATGAAAATCACATTTGGGAGTGAATGGAAAAAAGGAACACACATTTACCCAAAAAATCAATCCCGCTAGAAGAATCATCTAAAATCATCTTGAGAATACCACTACCTAAATATGGTGTCACATGTATAGAAATAAAAAACACATTATGTCACCCCGAAATCATATCAGTCGAATTCAGTGGAGAAATATTAGTAGGAAAAAACACCTACCCACATCAATCAATCTTTTCAGCAGTCGAGTCTAGAAGTATTCAATGAATCCCTCCAACCACATTTTGTGGGAAAATGCCAGAATATGGACAAACATGAATTCAAACCTCAAAGAAGAAAGAATTTTTTTCCTAAAGAATCTATAATGGTTAACTAGAAATTCCCATTAATGAAATTCTAAATACATATACCTCAACCACCACAACTATGTATTACAAGTATCCACTGGTTAGAAGTAGAGGATATAACCAATCACATATACCTTCTATGACTATGAAGTTGGCATATATCATAGTTTATATTCTATGGTCACTATGAATATAGTAAAAATGATAAATCAGAAATAGTAAATAGTACCCACATCCTACATACTAGACATGATATAATAATTGTAACAATAACAGCAAAAGGGTGGATTCAAAACTCTTTTCCCAAAAATTGGGTGACTCATACATAATATCTGGTGTAGACACAACATATTCTCTCGTCTAAGAGGGTTGTGGAGAAAAATCCCCCATGATATACATACAACTATATTGGGTCCATAAAATTATTCTAAATGGAGATAATCATTATATTCCAATAGAAACACTGAGGTAGGCACAACCCATATGCAATGTTTTAAAAGCCTCTCAGAAAATTCCATCAGCAACGTGACATCTAGTAAACAATCTTCTGTACCTGAAAACCAATTACCTCAAAAAGAGACCAAGTTTCTCATAATAAGGTATCTAAAAATAATCCTCACTGGAGACATTTCAAAATTTAAGATATGATATATGATATTTCTCTAGTTGATGATGGTGTTCTTGAAACCCTTAAACATTTATATATGTCAGCTCAAGATCCTACTCTCATATTAACTAATCACTGGGACATTAATAGTAATGATGATGTTCTTCCTTATATTCTTCACCCTAAATTATTGCTTCATGTTCATAATCTGATCGATCTCAAGAATCTATCTCTTGATGAGAGCCACTTCATCCCTCTACATACCCGAAATATCAAATAGTGAAAGGGTATCTCTCTTGCTTCCATCCACGCTAATGTTCCTCCCATGGATATATTGTTTAGGGATTTTCTGAGAATATTAATGTCGATCCATGATGGTATTCTTCTCCATTATATCGTTCACTTCAAATTTTCTCTCAGTAGTAGTGTTTCAATTCTCCAAGTGAGTCCCCCATGGTGATTTAATGATGAAAAATCCCTCCTATCATGAGGAAATAGGGAAAATGGGTACATTCTTGTCTGATTAATTTTAATTAAAATGATAAATTATTTCTCGTCTGAAAGAAACACTAATATTAAATTCAGTATCAAAACTACCTTTGGATCACATGTATTCCATTATAACATAAGATGTCCCCACTAATCTCACTGCTTATGAGAAATCCATAGAGAATTGTCAAATTTTGTTGGAATATGTTAATGATCCTCTTGTGAAATAAGAAGAAGATAAAATTATAATGAAATTTTTTTCTAAATATGAAGTTCTAGTTATGATATGTCCTTAATCCACTACCCGATTCAACATTCCATAGGTGTTGTGAGAAAATTATGTGCATGACGCCCTCCAAAATTTACGGAACACTCTTCATCTCATGATAGAAAATCCATTACCTTATAATTAGTATCATAATAATTTAAAGGTTATATAAAGGATGAAATTTCAAATTTACTTGGTATATATCCTAGATAAACAACATCTAATATTGGGGAAATAGTAAGGATCCCTTTAGCATTCATGCCTAACATGATGAAAAAATTTGTAAGATGATTACAGATTCTCTAATCAAGTGTTCATATCAAAGGATGGGTTCCACATGGGGCACTACATTTCACCAATCTCCATAATTTTAAATTCCCCCATTGGTGGAATCATGTAATTAACTAAGTTTATGTCAACTTCAAGAAATTGATTTTGTTCATAACCAATAATATGATCAGAAAACACTATCCCTAAAAACTCTCACCCACATCAGTCTAGAATAGAGAAAACCATTGAAATAATTTTTATCAGGAGTAAATAAATATCGATTATAATTCATTCATAAGTTAATTCATTCATCAGATAGTACAAATGTAGTATATAATAGATAGTTTATCGGATGAAGGGGATTCGAGTGCAAATCGAAAGATGCACCCAGCCAATTTACGAACACTACTCTGTAAAATCTGTAAGGAACCCATGGTAGTAGCATCCATGATAATCTTGTAGCAACCCCATTCCTCAAAGTGGGAGGTTTTTTAAAAAAAAATCTAGAATGTCAGCAAATCAAGCCTGAAGAGTCATAAAAATAGATCAGGAACAGCCTCACACTATAGGGATGGAGGATTTTTCATCTCAACATCCTCCTCTTGAGTAGTAGTTAGTATTTTCTTGATTATGAGGAATATCATAAGGTGAAACTTGCCATTTTATCTCATCCCATGATTCAGTAAACTCATTCGGAATATACATCATCAAATTACCTGGAAATTCCCTTCGAATCATAGTTCGTTTAAAGGATCCAATAGAGCTAGAAAAGGAGATAATAAGGCCTCGTAGATGGTTAAAAATATTTATTCATTCGAAGAGACTAATTTAGTGTTTGTAATTCAATATGAATCAGAGAATTTCATTAACACTTCCCTATAGATCATACCAAACATGAGTCCAACATGGATAAGCTGGAGGAGTATATTTAATTTCATAATGTTGTACAAACTGATATTATTGAAGAAGTTTTGATTATCAAGAACCAGATGCTTTCCTTGAATTTGGGAAATCCCTCAATCACTCCACCATTACCTCATCAAAGAGAACCCGACAAAGATAATACAAAAGGTATGTTTTCACCATACCAACACCCTAAAAGGGGAAGACACCTTAAACATGTGGAATGATTTTCTGAGAAATAGTAAGATAATGATGAATTTATAAAAATCGATACAAAATTAATCTACGGTAATGGTAAACCTATATATATTATCTAAAAAAATCCTCAACTTTCACATCCAACTGGTGTACCCCACAAAGAGGGTTCTCTGTAATGATATAAATGGAGACAGAACATCAACACAATTTAGGGTACCAACAACCAATAATCATGGATCCCATAACAGCAGATTGAGAGATCCCTTTATTGGGTACACTAACAAAATAAGACCAGGCACATAGTTAGAGGCCTTCCCCAATAGGTTACTCATTACATATACAACCAGGTTCACCATAATTAGCTCTACCTGCAACTTCCCAAGTTCAATCTCCTTCTCAAACTAAGAATACTTCGGGATAATTAATACTATTGACTCTATAATATTAGATTATAATCCATGGAGGAATGTAATGAAATATTACAACTAGAAAAGAATCATTTTCCTCAAATTGGTTTTTCTGACACTTCCCCCATACAAATTTTGGGAACGCTAAATTTCCAATTATAAGGGATTAGGGGACCCAAAACAACATGTGAGACACTTAGTATATTCTTATGACCTTATGATGGGGACCCTTGAACAATATGAGGAAGTGAAGAATATGTTCTTCATGAGATCACTACAGGGACCTGCCTTTGAATGGTACACTAGTGTTTGGACACTATTGATTACAGGGTCAGAGGATCATTTTCAGAGGAATCAATTATAATTAATCAAGATGCTATAGATGATGATGGTCCTTGACCACTCAAAATGAAAACAACGAGGGAATGATATGATCTATGAATTAATTTCTTAAAGGAAGGGTTTGGAATAATCATTAAACATACAACTTCCTTAGTAATAATTATTTTCTATCTGAATTTATATTCATCATGACGAGCTGAGCACACCACTCATCCATATGAAATATGAATGAAGGGTTCAAGTCCCTATTGTGATTTTCTAAAGGTTGGATGACTCCATCCAACAAACCAAGGATAATTCTTGAGTAACTCCATAAACTTAGGGAAAGATAATTCGAAAAGAATAGGTTTTCAATGTTACACTCATGTAGGAACCTACACCCTCTCTCTCTACAAATCCTTCACCATATCATGAGTTTACCCATCCAGAGTGTTGGAAATTCAGACAACCTCATTAGAATGAGAAAAGGGAGAAGTGGTAGACAAAAATTGAAGAAACAAAAAAATTAATTCTTTTCAAAGTGACCAAGTCACTGGCTACATCATCTCAAAATTGTAGAAAAACTTTATTAAGTTACTAAATCCCATGAAGCCTAGTTAGAATAGTGATGAATCATTCCTGAACTATTTACCCATTTATTGAGAATTAGGGAACAACATCTGAAAATGTTTAATTATCATTGAAATCTTGCATAAAATGGTGGACACTAGGCAACTAAAGTTGGTCGAGCCAAATTCTCTAGTATCATGTGTTTCTGACACCGATCTAGGGGAGGAGAGTGAATGAAATGAAGTTAAAAGAAATTTAAATTAGAATTTCTGTTATTAGATGGTCTAAAATACTATCAATTCAAACTAGTCTATCCTATGAGCATAGAAGAATTGACCGACTATTCCCCCGAATACTTCTACCATGGAATTGTCAACTCCATCGACGACAAAGTCTTCTAAGAGTTAGTCTTCCAATAAACAACATGTACAAAAGATAATGAAGTAATCAAAAGAATAAAAACTTGTTCAAGCACTAAATTTATCATTAACACTATCATACTTCATGCATACAGTCCCAAAAACATGGGCACAGCCCCACCAAACGGTACCATAAGAATTGAACCACAAAGATCAGTCCTTATTAGATGAGGAGTTTATCTTTAATTTAATTAGTTTTATCCCCTTCATGGATTATTTTTTCAGATGATGAGTGAGACTATGAACCTAAATTATCTAAAACTAATTGGAAAATTAAATTAAGATACCATCATAGATGAGTATAGAGAAGAAGAAATATTTTTCCAAGAAGTCATTACTATGGTCATGTCCCCACTTAAAAAATTTATATAGAAAAAAAATTGGAGACCCCTCCATTAATCTTGGAAGGAGAAAGAAATCTCCCCTATAAAATACATAGTTTTAATTGACTCCAATATTATTGATGAAATACTAGAGGAGGAACCACATCCCAATCGACCTCGGTGTGGGGGATAAACCAATTCCACCTACTTAAAAAAGGACATAAGTACCATCAACTCATGTTATAAGAGAATACCTTCCTACAACATGAACATTGGTTCTTAAAGTGACTCCAATGAAGCATCCTTATATTGGTAAACAAATCCATTGGATTAAGATTATGAAATTTTAAATCAACTATCCCTAGTTCTATCTATGTTGTTAATATTGGAAATGATGAGTTTATCGAAATACCTTTGAGAAGTAGTTGTCGAGGACTTCTTAATCCCTAAATAAATTGAGGAAAAACATGATGATACTAAGTTATATTATATAGACATAGATCCTATGGAATGCCACATGATCATCTATTTCATGAAATAGGAAAAGGATATCATTATACAAGGACACAATAGATCCTTATATATATCTAGAAGGATTAATGATGTTGATATTCAAACAATATTTATTGAAAATGGATCAGGTTTCAACATCATTATAGTCATAACACTTCATCAACTGGGTTACAATGATCCCCACTTTTACCCATCCACTATAATTCAACAGGGTTATGATTTGACTGAAAAACGAACTCTTATAAAGATAAAGATCAAGACTAAGTTTATAGATATGATATATAACATAGATCTATTAATTGTTTGGAATTATATAACCTTTAACATTTTACTTGGAAGACCTTGGTTACGTTGACATGTGGATATTCCCTAATCATACCACCAATTATTCAAATATTGAGTTAATGGTCAAATTTAAAAAATTTATGTTGATAAAGCCCCATTTTAATCTCAATAATCACAATAAAATGATGTGGAGTTATATCAAATGGAAGTGAAACAACCCATGATTTAAAGTTTTTCTTAGATAAATTCCTATAATGGTTTTAAGATGACCCTATGTAATCTCATAAAGTATCTGATTGAATATTATGTGATGCCCATTGATTAGATTGAAGGAATGACTCCAATTTAAGTTCATGTTATAAAACTTCAATGGTATCATGAATTGAAAATGAACCCAGTTGTGTTAAAGAAGTTTTTAACTCTATATACAGTTATGAGAACTTGATTGAGAATTCCCTCAGTCCACCCCATGATTTTAGAAAAATCACAATCCCATGAGTTGGGTTGGAGGCAGTTCATTTTTCCCTTGAATGTCGGGATATTTTCACCCCTTGGGATCCAAGAAACATTATTCATCACCTACTTCTCCTAAAAGAAATAAATAAGTAAAAGAGGAAAATTAGGTAGGAGAGGAAGAAGAGGATGACCTCAGGGACCCCCCCTTTAACCTTTGAGGAAGGTTTCTCCCCCACTGTTGATGAACTATGACAAATAAATATGGATAAAATAGAAGATCCATGACCCACTTTTATCTATGAAACCATGATTCTGAATAACAATAGGTATACACCTCCTTCAAGAATCAGCATCAATATGTGTTCACCATAAATTAAAAAAAATATATAGGCCTCATTCTTAAGGTGGCCACTTGTCTATTGGGATTTCCTACACACCACTAAGGCTATAAAAAGTCATCAAGATGGTCATTCTCAACTCATACCACCAAAATTGAGGCGGAAGTGGAAAAACTTATAAATTATGATATCATTATGTAATTTCGGTATTTGAAGTGGTTTCCTATCATCATCCTAGAAAATACAGTGAATAAGAAGATCAAGGTCTTCAGTGACTTAAAATATCTTAATCGGCATTGTCCATAAGATGATTTACCATTCCGTATCACAAAACTACTAGTTGATGCAATGAATAGATATCAATCCCTCTCCTACATAGATGGGTATTCAGCGTACAAACAAATTTGGATGGTCCCATAGGTTAAGTAATTCATCACCTTCTTCCCCCCTAGTGGAGTATTTTACTACCTTGTAATTCTATTTGGCTTGAAGAATTTGGGCTCCACATACCCACGTTTCATACATCTCATATTCAATCATTTCCTAGGGAAATCATTTGAATGATATATTAATGATCTGGTGGCTATGTCCTGATAGTGTTCCAACCACATGGATGACTTTGAAATCATCTTCAAAATCCAATAACAACATAGGTAGAAGATGACTACCCTGAACTACACCATTGGGTAAACCTCGTGAATGTTTCTCGACTTCATTTATGCTATCACGACATCAAAGACTACCCTAAGATGAAAATGGATATACTTAGTGTGTCACCCTCTCTAAATCTCAATGATTTCGAAGGACTTGAAAGAAACCTTGTCTACATCCAGTGAATTATATAGAACCTTTTCAAAATTCTATTTCCCTTCACCATGTTGATGAAAAAGGGATTCACATATCAATGGACCAGTCGCTATCTAGAATCATTATAAAACGTCAAGAAATATATCTTGAGATCTCTAGTGAAAATATCTCTGATTGAAGGTAAGTCACTCATTTTGTATGTGATATCCCTAGAGAGGTTAGTGGGCTATTTCCTCATGAATTAGAATGATTCCAACAATGAAAATTCATTTATTATCTTAAAAAAACATTTCTAGACATTGAGGCTCAATATTCAGATATTGAGATGATATGTATGGTGTTACTCTTCATGGTGCAAAAACTGAGGCACTACCTATATAACTAGAAGGTCCATTTTAGTCCATCATAATGATCCACTCAAATATATCCTCAACAATTTTATGTTGATAGGATGTTTGGTGTATTGGGTGTTTATCCTGTAGTAGTTTGATATATAGTTTGTTCCTTAGTAAGTAGTTGATCAAGACTCAGCCTTCAACATCTTGCTAGGAAGACCATGGATACATCAACATGAGGTTATTCCTTAATCATACCATCAATGTCTCAAATATTGTTTCTATGTTCAAGTTGGGACATTGTATGGTGATAAGGCCCTGTTCAAGACATGTGAATCTCAATACATTGAGGCGGAATTCTACCACATTAAGGGAAAGGAGGAATCCACAACAAAGGAGATTACCAAAGTTAATGCTCCATATGGTTTGGAAAAGATTCCAGTAAACCAATTTACACGTGTGAGTACATATTATGTGTTTCCTATCAGTAAAATTGATAGGATAGACCCAAATCAAAATACTCTTATGGAAACATCCATAATGTCAATTACAGCAATCAAGCCAGACAGCATGGGAGAAATTGGTGATTCACCAAGCAATGATGAAAGCTCAAATGGAGATGTCTTCATTTCTTCTGCTTAATTCCAACAAATCTATACTTCGCCAACCAGGCCAGAAGAAGTTATAGAAATGTCATAAGTGAATGATGATGTTGATTCTCAATCCATCTTCTCCTCTATATTTTCCAAGGAAGACCCTTCATCATCAATAGGGTCGGAAATGGAAGCTTCTTCATCAGGATGTTAAAATTTCAACATCTCTTCTGATCATGGAAATTCTACTTCATCATCTACTATGCAAGTAGTAACAGAAGAAATAACACATGTTGAAGAAGAAGAGGAAGATCTTAGGGATGCTCCTCCAGCATTTTAAGAGGGTATCTCTACCACTGTGGATGAACTCAGAGAAATAAATCTGGGTATAAAAGAAGATCCACGCCCCACTTTAATTAGTGCAGTCATGACTCTTGAAGAGCAAGAGATGTATATTTCCTTCTTAAAAAAAATTGAGATATATTTTCTTGGAACTATACAGAGATTCCAGGGCTTGATCCTGATATTTCCATGCATCATTTAGGTTTTCCAGAATAACATCAAGGATTCAAACAAGCCGCTAGAAGAACACACCCAACCTATGCTTCCAAAATTGATGCTGAAGTGGAGAAGCTCATCAAATATAAATTTTTTAGAGAAGTTCAATATCCCAAGAGGTTGTCTAATATTGTCCCTATGAAAAAGATGAATGGGAAAATTAGATTTTTCATTGATTTCAAATATCTTAATCGGAATTGTCCTAAAGATGATTTTCTGGTACCGATTACAAAACTCTTAATTGATTCAACAACTGGCTATGAATCACTTTTCATCGTGGATGGATATTCTGGATATAATCAAATCTGAAAGGCTCCAAAAGATGAAGAATCTATAGACTTCAGATCCCCTCAGGGTGTGTTCTGCTCTCGGGTAATGTCCTTTGGCCTGAATAATGCAGGCACAACATATCAGTGTGTCATGCATCGTATATTCAAACCCTTTCTGGGGAAGTTTGATGAGTGTTATGTGGACGATTTGGTGGTTAAATCCAAACAATGTTCTAATCACTTGGCTGATTTAAAAGTCATATTCCACAAACTTCAGCAACATATTTTGAAGATGAACCCCTTAAAATGTGCTTTTGTGGTAACCTCAAGAAAATTTCTCAGCTTCTTCGTACGCCATCGTGGTATTGAGGTCGATCCTGAGAAGACAAAGTCAATATTTGGTATGTCAACTCCTCAAAATTTAAAGGAATTAAGAGGACTTCATGGACACATGGCCTATATTTGGCGTTTCATCGCCAATTTGGCAGGAAAAAGTTTACCCTTCACCAAATTGAGGAAGAAGGGAGTCACTTACCAGTAGACTAAATAATGCCAAGAAGCATTCAATATTCTCAAGAAGTATCTCTTGAGTCCACCAGTGTTAATGCCACCTGTTGAAGGAAGACCACTTATCCTCTATGTGATAGCTTTAGAGTGATCATTGGGTGCCTTTCTTGCTCAGAAGAATGATGCTAGGAGTGAAAACAACCTCTACTATCTCAGTAGGACTATGCTCGAAGCAAAAACCTGATATTCAAGTATTGATAAGTGGTTCCTAGCATTAATCTTTGCAGTTCAGAATTTGTGACACTACCTGCAACATCACGAGGTCCAATTAGTATCTCACAATAACCTGCTCAAATTCATCCTTAGTTGTCTAATGCTTACATGACATCTGGCAAGGTGGGAGTTTATTTTGAAGCAATTTGATATTCAGTATGTGTCTCAAAAAGAAATAAAGGGCCAAGCTCTACCTAATTTCCTTGCTAAACATCCTTCAGTAGAAGACACACCTTCAGATATTGAACTTCTAGATGAGGAAGTATTCTTTATTTAAGATAGTCTTAAAACATGGGAAATGTACTTTGATGGTGCTTCCAGAAGTCCAACTGGAAGGAAAATGGAAAATCCTAAATTCAACAAAGTTGGCTTAGGAACAGTGCTCATTTCTAGAGAAAAGTCAGTGTTACCCTATTCCTTTTCATTGATGGGAGGCGGTACAAATAATGAAGCAGAATACCAAGCTCTCATCGCAAGCTTGGAGTTGTCACTTCAAGAACAAGTGAATCCCTTAAAGGTGAAAGGTGATTTAGACCTAGTAATCAAACAAGTCAATGGGGATTATACAACCAGAAAAGAAGAAATAATCCCTTTGTATGGTTACTTCAAAGAGTTAATGGTGGAATTTATTACAGAACCAACATTTTCTTATATCCCGATATCACAAAATGTCCAAGCTGATGCACTGGATAATATAGCCACAGCTCTAGCAGATCCAAATCAGGATGAGACAACCATCAGTATTTCCCACCGTCTTACAATTTCACCTTATGTTCAATCTAGAATAGAGAAAATCAGTGAAATTAGTCTCATTCCTGACCCATATTGTCATACTACATGATGGATGACACCTATCAGGGAATACCTTCAAAATGGCACACTTCCACCTGATAGAGCCGGGAAAGAACAAGTCCGAAGATGTGTGGTAAATTTCACTCTTTATGATAGCCCAGACCACTTAGAGAAAGTTCTCTACAAAAGGGGTTTTGATGGATCTCTCTTCAGATGCATTGATGGTGAAGAGACAATGGCTGTCATAAAAGAAGTGCATGCAGGAGTCTGTGGTTCCCACCAGTCTGGACATAGACTATCTGATCCAAGTCGAAGGCTTGGATACTTTTGGCCTTCAATGATACAAGATTGTGTTGATTTCACAAAGAAGTTTCATTCTTGCCAAGTTCATTCCAAATTCATTCATTAACCCCAAGAGTTGCTTCATACAGCTAAATACTCATGGCCATTTTCTACATGGGGAATGGATGTAGTAGGACCTTATCCTTCAGCTACATCCAAGAAGTTGATGTATATTCTTACTACTACTGACTTCTTTTCCAAATGGGAAGAGGCAATACCTCTCAAAGAAGTTAGTTGTAAATTCATTGTTTGCTTCATCAAGTCTAATATCATTACCATATTTTGTGTTCCTCATACCATATTGACGGACAATGTCACCAACTTCTATTCATCTGAGGGAAGAAGTTATATCAAGAATACAACATTAAATCAAATCATTCATCTCGGTATCATGTAGTGGACAATGGAAAAATACAAGCTTTCAAGAAGACTATTTCAATCATACTGCAAAAGATGGTGGATAAAGATAAGAAGTCATGGCCTGATAAACTCTTTCATGCTTTATGGTCTTATCAGACCACCACCCGCACTGTAATGCGGTCAACTCCATAGTCATTGGTATATGGAACAGATGCGGTCTTGCCCATTGAGGTTAAATTACCCTCGCTTAGAGTAGTCATTTGTGATCAATCACCTATAGATGAACAATCTCAAAAGCGATTGGATGAATTGGAACGGTTAGATGAGAAAATATTGTGCACCCTGCACCACTTGTAAGTCTATCAGAATCGAATAGCACGAGCTTTCAGTGAAAAAGTTCTTCTTCGTTCATTCATTCAGGGAGAATTTATATTAGTTCTCAAAACTCCAATGATACCAGGAAAGAAACCTCCCAAGCTGGATCCAAAATGGGAAGGACCTTATTCAATACATAAGGTCAACTCTAGTGGAGCTTATTATTTAATCTCAATGGATGGAAAACTCATCACTACTCTAACCAATGCCAGATTTCTGAAGAAGTATTTTGTATAAACACAAAATACACCAATGGTCCATGCATACGACCTTAAACTATTGGCATTTCATATTATCCAGCAAGAAGTTAAAAGGCATTATCATCTAGGGTCTATGCATACGACTTTAAACTGTTGGCACTTATGTCCAACATGAAGTTAAACTGTGATGTCCTAACTACATGATGGTAAAATGTACATAATTCCCTTACGTCCAGCAAGACGTTAAACTCCATAACCAATGGTCCATGCATACGACCTTAAACTATTAGAATTACTCTCGTCTAGCAATACGTTAAACTACATAATCATCCATGGTCTATGTATATGACCTTAAACTATTCGCAATTTCGTCCAAAATGACGTTAAACTTTGTCCCTTTCATCGTCCTATACGACGTTAAACTATAGAGCAATGGTCCATGCATATGACCATAAACTATTCGCACCATCGTCCAACATTAAGCTAAACTGTATCATCCCTTTTTTGTATAACATGACATTAAACTATGAAAAAGTCCCTAATACGTTCAACATGACATTAAATTGTTTCCTCTTTTGTCCTTACTGCATGACATTAAACTGCACAATCCCCCTTTTTTGTCCAACATGACATTAAACTGTATTTTATCACTACTACATGACATTAAACTGTGCAGCACCAATAGTCCTAACTGCAAGACTTTAAACTGCATAGTCCCTTCATATGTCCTACATGACCTTAAATTGTGCATCGTTAAGGTTGTTGCTACCTCTTGTTTCTCACACTGAGTATGACTCACGTGATCTTAGAGTAAACTTCAACCATAATACCCTCTCTGGGTCGCTAACCATGCTTAAGTCCCAACATCATTTTTAGGTCGTTTTCTCCAAGAACAACTTGATCAATAATTCATTCTTAAATTGAACTACGCGGAATTTGATCCTTGCCTTCTAGGCTAGGCACGTAGGCAGTCTCCCGAGATTCAAGCCCAAAACCAATCTCTTCACATTGGTTCACCTTTGTCCTTGCTACATGATGTTAAACTGTACATCACCTTTTTTCATGTGTGATAGTAAACTACAACATTCTTTGATACCCTCGCCTGAGAGGAAATCATTATTTACATTGATATCCAATCATGTTATATTTCAAAGACTATGTGTATACATAGTAATGCCTGAACCTTTTATCTTGGGTCAAACCATCATTGCACGAAAGTCCCCTTCTTTACCCTTCACTTGTACGAATAAAATATGTACAGAGGGTATTTCTAGAACTATGTTGGCTTGATTCCCATTCTTATGGGATACATAGGAACGTTCGAGCATCCCTCGAATCCAGCCCCAAGTCTTTTGGGTCTAACCCCAAATTCCACTTTTAGTCCCCTAGTTGAAATGTCCCTGTGGAAACACATACTGGGTATTTATTATAATGGTCCAAGATCTATGACCCTAAACTATGATCTCCCAAACTTTCTTCTCACATGACGTTAAACTGTATTTCAAGAAATATGTATGGATTGATTCCCATCCTTATGGGATACGTAGTGAAGTCCAACATTTCAATTCAGGACCAAGCCACAATATGATTATGGTTAGTATTGATCTGTGTATCTTTACATACATTGTATAATACCCATTTTTATGTGTCATAATCCTAACCTTAAATATTTTCAGATCTTCATAACCCTTTTCTTGACTTCTGCTCAAAAAATGTCCAATTTCTAAGAGTTCTTTTGCCTGACTATGCAGCATGTTCCCTTAGACGACCTTGCATAAGTAGGCTACATAATGGACCTATCATCCAAAAGATAATAGTATTTGACTATACATCCAATTCCCTTAGGCGGCCCTGCATAATTCAACCCCCTAATGGGTTTGTTAAAAAATGATAACTTCATTCTTTGAAAGAAAACCTCTTTTGTCCTTAGTTGTCTTAACGACAATATGTAGGGATCTGCAAAAACATATCTATCCTTAATATATTTGTCTCATTATTTTTTTTCATGATCTTAAATTATTCAAGTCTATGGTTTATATTTCCCATCCCTGTGATTGGGCTAGACCTTCGTAGGAGTGACATTCATCCAGTTCTTAGAAAATCGTGTTTGGAAATATATTTTCCATATTCAAGTACCTCTATCCATATAGAAAACTCCATGATTTGGAAAATTTGAATCCCCATAAACTTTCACTAGCTTTTTAGCAGTAGAAAAGTAAATTTCTGAGAGTTCTTTTTCTTGGCTATGCAGCACGTGCCCTTAGGCGGCCTCGCATAAACAGTCTACATAACAGACTTGTCAGCCAAAAGATACTATTATTTGACTATGCAGCCAATGCCCTTAGGTGGCCCTACATAATTCAACCCCCTAACGGGTTTTTTAAATAGTAGTAACTTAATTCTTGGGAACTAATTCTTCTAATGCCTTTTAGCCATTTATCTTGTCATCCCTCAAATTAAAAATTTATTAAGTCATAGTTTACAGATTTTCCATTATACTTGAGTGTGGTAATATGTTTTCAGATAAATTTTCGAGGACTTGAGTCTGTTTTAATCCATTCGGTCAAAACTATTTTGACCTTAAACATTAGCCTTTTTATGTCCGATATGCATGACTTTAAACTGCCAATAACCACAAAGACACCTGGTTTCTCTTTTTTCCTCAGAGACAAATCCTATTTTCACTTCGGATCCAACTCTGAGGGGGGACTTTTGTTGACGCCCCTTTCCTTCACAGAGTCTAAAGGAATGTAAAGGTAAATACCTTTAACCCAAAGTTATTCATCCTTTGAAGAAACATCAAAAATTGACAAAGGCATGAACCAAGATTCAAATGCACTTTGGTCATGCAAGTTCCACTAAGGTCACGTAAGTATACTTATGCACCGCCCATTGGTCATGCAGGTGACCTACAAGCCCTATATGAAATTCACCTAGGGTCTTCACTAACCTATAAATACCCCCTGTGGGCCCCCCATTTTGAGAGGAAAAATTCCAGAAACTCAGATTTGAGCTCCTGGTGCCATAGCCTCTTCTCAAAGCTTCCAAACACTTCTAGTGTAATTTCTTACCTAGAAAAGAAGATCTAAAGAGGGGGGGAAGGCCTAAGTGTTGAAAATCATCAACACTTGCGTGCCTAAGTGCCCATCCCTTAAGGGAAATGTCCACACTTGCACTCCGCCATACCCCTTCAACAGAAGTTGCACGCCTCTCCTCTAGAAGCCTCTAGGGATAGTACTAAGGGCTTGAGCCAAGTCTCTCCCAAGTATTACTTTATGGATTGACCGTCGTGCAAGTACCCCTGTGTCGCATAGGTATACGTGCGCGACAACGACTTGCGTTCCCAATCAAGACTTGCGCACCCCTCTTTTTTTTGGTTCCCTTCCTACCTATTTCACTCTTTATATGCCTATCCACGTCTCATATTCAAGATTCTGCCTTCAAAACCCTCTTCAAAGCCATTTATGGAATGTTTCCTTTGTTGGCTTCCTTATTTGAAAGGAATTCTGTGAAACATCTCTTAAAACCTAGTGATGTACACATTTTTATGTGACTAAGGATATAGATTTCATTCATTAAACCTCATCCTTTAAGATGAAAGAATCCCTAACCTGGGCCTCCTTTTCAAGAATAATTCCCAGTCCAAATTCTCATTAATCCGGGCATCCTCCTCAGGAGTAAGCACCAAGTCCACTAAAATGGGCATCCTCCTTAGGAGTAAGCCCCAGTCATAATTTTCCAAATCTGGACTTCATTTTCAAGAGTAAGACCCAGTCTGAAAGTTCCCAAAATCTAGGCATCCTCCTCAGGAGTAAGCCCCAACCGTGGGTCTATTAACCTGGGTTTCCTTTTCAGGATTATTCCCCAGTCTCAAATATGGGCATCATCCTTACAAGTAAGACCTAGTAATAATTTCCTTAACCTGGGCTTCCTTTTCAGAAGTAATCCCCAGCTCTCAAAACCTTTTTAACCTAGGCCTCCTCCTCAGGAATAAGCCGTAGTCATAATTTATCTTAACCAGTCTAAATTTAATTTTGATTTGGGCTTCCTTTTCAGGAGTAAAACACAATCATAAGTCCCCTCCTAATTTGGGAATCCTCCTCATGAATAAGCCAAAAGTTAGAGTATCCAAATCTCCATAAAACACATATACCTTTATAAACCTTGTTCCTGGGTTTCTTCCCTGAAGTAAAACCCTATCTTCATCTATTTTGGGCAGTCATACATACATAAGCCCCACATCATTTCTTATGATGGCACAATTGTCTGGTTTTACCAATACCTCCTGTTTCTCACACCGATCATGACTCACATGATCTTAGAGTGTAAAAGTAATTATGACATCTTTCTTTGAGCCATCAATCATGAATAAACTCCATACTTCTTTACTCGAACTACGTGGGTTCTGATTCCTTTTCTAAAAAAGCAGAGGATACGTAGGTAGCCCATCTGCGGGTACGATCCCAACTATGAAATAATTCATGTCCTTCTGAATGACAATAAACTTCAAGTGCACCGTTGAGTGGCTTTAAAACCATTATGGTCATCATAATGACCAAGAGACTTTTATATAATGTATTAAAAGATACCATTGACTAAGAATCTCTAAACAAATACAGATGGTTCTCTATCGATGAAGAACCTAAAATACATATAAAAGATTCTCTAAATATCACACATATTAATCATTGATTGTCAGATTTAAAGAAAAGCTCACTTTCATACTTGGTAATATAATAAGGATTCACAGACATAACTTAAATCTATAATGAGAGTCCCGGAGTAGACAATAATTCCCCCAAAAAAGGTGTGATGAGTCAGACCTCCCATCCTCTCAACCAATACAATTTCTTAAGTCTCATCAATTCACAACTAATGAGAACCTACCTTTAGAAATGAGGTCCAAATTCATATGAAATCATTGGATGTTTCCAGTTCTACAAACAAACCCCTTAGAAACCGCTTGGAATTTCTGAATCTTAAATCAATGAGATCATCCCCAATTCTAGAGGAAACAACTACCCATCACCTTTTATAGTTAGAATTCCATCCCACTACCACAAAACCAACAAAATCCATAACACTAAACCAACCAACAAGAAAAAATCACTATGGTCGTACAATAAGCATGCAACTATTTTCAACACATGCCAATTCACTTCAATAAATCACCCATTTATTGAAAACACCCTTTAATTGTTTTCCATGACAAATAACATTTCTATTAAACATATTTATTGAAAACCATTTTTCATTAACCATTTGTTTGATAATCATCCACTAAAATTTTTAAAATCATCATTTTAAAATCGCATAATAAAGCCCCTTTAGCAACAATAACCCATTTTCCCCAAAATCCCCCAAATCATAACCAAATGGATTTTCAACAAGATTTTCCCATCATTATCACAATTAATTTCAAGAAAAAAATTTAAATGTAACAAAAAAACACTCGTTTTAACCAAGTGGAATCGAGACAGAAGCCTCCTGCCTTTAGGGTTCTGGCAAAATCAACCCACAAGCAACAACACCAGAATCTGGGAAAACGCTTCATGAAAACCACTCTAGATCTCCTTCGTTGTCATCCAAAATCCTTAAATTACACACCCTAGGCAACCCCAACACTAGATATTCATGAAATGGATGTAGATCTAGAAAACTGAGAGAGAGAGAGAGTGAGGGGGAGATGAAGATCTAGAGGAAATCACAATGAAACCAAGATGAGAGACTTACCCAGAAGAAACCACCTTCAAAACACCAAGAAACCAATTTGAATCACTTCCAAAATGAGTGGTATAGCTCCTTAAACCTTTATGAACCCAAAATCACAAGTGAGGCTCGAGTGGGAGAAGATTGAGAGTGAAATAAGTCAAGCCCGAAGGAGCCCAGATTTAAAAACCCTTCCTTTAAGTGGTCGCACGTTTAGTTTACACAGTTAAAACAATCACGCTCTAACTGTGTGCATGCCACTGTCTCAAGAGGAGGGGTCCACATGGTTTCCTCACAAGGTTTTTCAATCCATGAACATGTCTTGCTAAGCCTACTTCCTCCCCCCTGCATGGTTTCCTGGAGAACCCACACAGTTTCCCCTAACCGTGCTCAAACCGTGCTCCCTAAGAAAGCCTCCAAACTTATTCAAACCAATTTAAAACTCTCCCATCATCTTCTCATCTCATTCTATATATTTTAAACACATAAAAAACATAAAAAATGCTACATAACACAAATTGGGGGTGCTAAAAATTCTAGGTTTGTATAAAATAATTTTATCTAAAGCGTATGTTACTCGCAAAACAATGTTTTAACCTTAACCGTGTTAATTAATTAATTATTTTTTTTATTAATTATTATGTACAAAAATAAATTTGAAAATAATAATTATTATTTATTATTATTATTATTGAATCCATTTTTTCAAATAAAACCCACAATATTTGAAAATTTTAATTTAACATTAAAATTATAGACATGATCAAAAAATAGGTTTTCTAAAGAAATGTTTTTAAAAGATTATAAAACATTTATATTATGGTTCAATATGAAAATGATTAAAGTGACCCAAATTAGTTACATTATAATATAATTGATCTGATTTTACTCTAAAAAAATTTGAAATAAAATTTTTTATTGTTACTATTTTAAACAAAAAGATACTTTTTAATAAAAAATAGTATTTGTCACTGCTCATCGACAAGTTAATCTTTTCAAAAACACTGCAAAATAATAACTAATTTATGTTTTATATACTGATTTAAAAAATTAATTTCGATTTTCTATATAAAATATGTTAAATATATAAAAATAATTCTAAAATAAGTTATCAGAACACGATGAAACCTCTCTTTATAGAAATACAATTTTTAATAAAATATTTTTTTCTTTTGAATGCTTTTTATTTGTTTATAATAAATAAATAACCATGAAATTTATTTTATAAACGTGTATATTATATTATTTTTATAACATATCTGGTATTATTAAAATGTCCCAATTTAATGGCTAGGTTATAATAGTATAATATATCATTATTCATTTAGACTTATGGTTTTTTATCCCTAAATCTTTCGAAAAGAATGAATTTATTTAAAAAAAAATTATTATAATGTATTTGGTAGTTACATTATTATATAAGATTTGTTTTTTTCACATATTATATAAAATATTATTTTTCTCTTTTAAAATATTGGTGTTTTTTTCTTCTACCCCCATAAATAAATTATGCCCTTATAATTCTATTTTTCTCATCATGGGTCTTACCTTTATTGTAAATCCCTAGGATAAAAGGGTTAATAAAACATAATATAAAAAGAGTTAAATGGTATTATGAAGTTCATATGTAATAAATCATAACTATTTCTCCAAGTAGGAAAACATTAGTGGGAAGTTAATATATAGACATGGAAGAAAAGTGAAAATAATTATAAAGAGTGATAGAGATGATTGATTATATGAATCTGAATGATCAATGGAAATTTTAGGTCATAGAAATATTTAATATATGATGAATTAATATACCATCTGATAAATTATATATGAAGTTATTATGATATCATTATTCTTTCAAAATCATTTTTTATGGTTCGTGAATTCTTTAGCTATCTAATAATATAGGTAAATATACTTACTTTATATCATTCTATTTCAAAATTACAATTTAATCCTTTAGTTTTTATTTTATAAATTCAACTCCATCTCTTACTCCAAGAAGTGAATATCCAAAAATGATTTTTTTTATTACTAAATCATTAAAATTAACTTTCAACCGATTGTATGGTCCCTAAAATAATAAAAACCCATTCATACTATCTTCAGTAAAAAAAGGTTAGCACTTGTTTCCAAATATAATATATTAATATATAAAAATGATCAATTACACAAAAAGATCATCTTCATCCATTTTATATATAGTTAACCTTAAGGATCATCCAAACTATATTTGAAAAAAATCAAACTACAAAAAAAAGGAATGTAACTAAATCAACACTATTTTCCCATGACAATATCAAGTGGATTTTAATATCACATTACAAGTATGTGAATACCTTGATTAACATAACACCATAATGAGAACATGAATTATTCAAAAAATAATATCCAATGTTGTTCAATATATTTTATAAACCCAAACATGTATTAATCTCTAGAAATGATAATATAAACAGTAAAATCACTAACCAATTTGAAGTACACCAATATTATACCATAAAAATAACTTTATAATTATTATGCAAACATCATGAACATATTTAGGGTTTTATTCCCTCAATAATATGTTTTCCAAAAAAGATCAAATTTCCCATAAATCATATTTATTAGAACCATTAAATATGTGTCTTCAACTAATTATAGAAAATCCACTACAGTGAAAACCTTATACATTTTATGATTCTTATAATGATAATTTCATTAAAAGATTCTTCTACAAAAGAAATTTTGAATCCAAACACCCAACAACATTAATAATTCCACTTCATTCTTAAATAACTAACTATGATTAATCATCTTAATCTTTAATACATCCTTCATTTCATATGTCATTTTTTGTCTCTACATCATTAGTAGTACAACCATTACTCTTGAATCCTTAATAATTCTTTTTACAAGATTTTCTATAAGACATTGATTTTCATAATTTCTATACTTCCCACATTTAAGAATTTTAATTTTCTATGATACTTGAGGGATACCATTATTCTCATCCATTGTGTGAACTAAACGTTTCTATTTTCCATAGAATTTATAATCATTGTGTCCTTATTTCCCACACCCAACAAATACGCTCATTTATCTAATTAAATCGATAGTGCAATTATTCTAACATTATCTACATATAAGAAACCAAATCTTATATCCTCTAAGTTCACTACCACACAAATTCTCTATGAACTCTGTCCTTAACTTGTTTACTGAGTTCTACAGTTTTCTATGGTAAAATTTGATAGTAATATTTCATGATAATTGATTTGGAATAATCTCAATATTATTCACATTATTCATCAAACCATTTGTTTTCTTTTTAATAAATTTTCTACAGTATTCAATCTTAACCATGTTCCATCTTGTTCCCTAGATTGAATAAAACCACAAATCACAGTGTAAACAAAAGTAATCATAGCTGGAAATCACATCATCCTGAAAAAACTATTTTTAGGATGTCTAAATCATAAAACCTTATTCTCAATATATCACACCTTAGGTTTAATACTCTATTATTATTGGTAATTCGTTATTAAAATCATTCATAATGGTTAATAAAGGAACTGTGAATTATAAAAAACATATCCCTCTAAAGTGTCAACGTAGTTGTGCAGTAAGGTTGGCATTCATTCACAATGTAACATTCAATTGAATCTTAATTCACCTTTTTAAGAGTTATTGCCCTAGATTAATATTTTTCAGAACCACGTATAATTATACTATCTAGATAGGGATGTATCTCAAGAAATACCACATAATATCTAAATTACAGAAACTTTATGTTGTTCTTCAATACATATCATTAGTGTATATCATATTATTATGGTCCATGATGTATGTTTTCATAAATCTAGTTCACGTGGTTTCTAATAAACATCCTCTAATGAAATCTAAAAAGACATTAATCCTAGTAGCCTAGAGTCAGGGGTTTCTTTATTACATTATCACTAGATATAAGGTATCAAATCCCAAAGGACTAAATAGTTTATTAGTTTTGGAAAACTAGATACATACTTTAATTTCAAATTCATTAAAATATATAATGTATGAAAAAAGTGTTTTCATCAAGTGTATTATTATTTACTCTAGAATAAACCCATAAATCATTCATAATACTCATCTTGGAGTCCTGATGACAGGAACATAAGAAAGGGTTGAGCTCAATTGCTCTGTAAGATTATTAGTATAGTGGAATCTATGAATAAATAAATCATAATAAGTATGGAAATATAAATAACTGAAACACATTCCATTTAATAGATAAGATAAAATGAAAAATAATATGTAAGGTTTAGTGATGATGAAATAACTCTTTATAAACAATAAATTATGCTTGAAACTTAACAATATATATTCAAACTAACTGAATAATCACATGGACATAAATAACTATTCTAAAACTGAGGGAATGCATAATGATCAAAATCATAACCATACCATCAAGGCCTCTTTATAAGAATGATTACATGAAAGGTTAAGGTCAATGCCAAAAATACAAGCTATTTTTTTCATGTGACCTACCGATGCATCAAGGGGCTGTAGTGGGCCCCACGAATCACTAACTAAGTCTAGTGAACTCTTCATATGAAATGGGAGAATCATAATCCACATAAAAATTAATATTGTAAAAACATGCATATTGATTCTTAGAAATTACCCCTAATAAATAAATATAATATTAAACCATCCAATTTAACGTGAATGGTATCAAACTTGTACATCCTCAGTCAAACTAATCATAAACCATCTCGATTAATAATAAGGATGTAATCATTAGAACATATCCCCATTGGGGAACACGTATAATACAGTTTTTTGTCACTGATGATTATAAATCCCATAAAGATTTAGTTAAAATAAATTCCCAGATAAAATAACCTTTCAACTTTGAAAATCACTTTTTAAAACTAAGAATTTATAAAGAATTGTAAAAATAAATCTACTTGATAATATATTATTCAACTAATAAATAAATTTTCAATATATTTAGTTATAATTATGGGGGGAAATTACATTCATGTAGTACATTTTAAATAATTATTACTAATACATTTTTTATAAAATCCAATTGTAACACCCAGAAATTATAAAGTTAAACTTTTCATTAAATAGTGTTTATCAAACACAACACTAAGGGTAAAAAAGAAATATATTAACCTGATACATAAAAATATTCAATAAATATTATATATTATATAGAATTTAATTCATGAAACACTAATTTATATAGCTTCTCATGCAATCTATACTATCTTTGATAGCTTATGATTCACGCAAGAGCACTCTTCCTTGATATCTTGTGTTACATGCAAGATCGAGTTTCACTAAACGACAATGTATTATTGAAATATTATTATTTAATATAATATGATATAACATGGCCATTATGTTATAAATTTTCATTATTTTTAACTAAATTAATAATATATATGGTTTATATAAATATAAAATGAATTCATTGTATAAAAATTAATAATAAACAAAAATAAGAACCAAATTAATATAAAAAGAAATTTTTTTTATTTTTATGCATCCAAAAGAGATTTTTCATAATAAACATTATTAATTATAATTACTGAATGATTTTAATCAAATGAATATGTCATATATTCCATAAAATATATTTTATATTTATCCAATTTATTTTGTAATCATAAGATAAGAATAGACCCAATTGCATGCTTAGAAACCTATATTTTTAAAAATGAAATTTTACAGCATTTTAATAGAGAACCAATTTTAAATATAAATTTTTAAACTTTAATTGATTTAATATGTCAAAATAATATTATTATTTTCAATGGAAACATAAAAATTAGGTTAGGGATAATTGTATTTTTTTTAAAATATCATTTCTTAATGAAAAGTTAAAAATAATGAATTTTAGTTCAAACCTACTTTTCATCAAATTTAGTAATAAGATTAAATTATATTTTTAATTGGTTTTAAGGTTTATTTGTATAATATTTATTTAAATTAATAAAATTTATGTTCTTGTAATAAAATTCACTTTTTAAATTTATTATAAAAACATAGCAAACATTCGACCATTTTTACATTAAAAAACCTCAATTGACGTTCCATATATAGGATTAAATTTAAATCAATTTCTACCAATTATGTGATTAGAATTTCAAAAAATACATTTCATATTTGAAAGTATCCTAATTTATAATTTCTAATAAGGCAAAAAAATAACAAAAAATATTGGCTAATCTAATTAAAATTAATTGCAATGATTAAGGTGAAATTATGCTTAATAAGGGACTAAACCTTAATATTAAGGGCATAAATGTCATATAAGCTTGTAAAATAGACATTGGATGGACAAATTTAGACCCTATAACCACTTTTATAGATTGTTTCCATTTTTAGCCTCTTTTAATGTGAAAAACTTATATATAATGTTTTTTTCAAAATATTAAATGAGTGACACTCCTCCACTAAAAAATGCCTCATCTCCTTCTGATTCATCACACCAGTTAGGAAACATCGGATCACCCAATATCATCCCAAATATTCTCTAATAATTCCTCCCCTTATCCTAAAAGCATATCTTTCGGAATAAATCCATCCAAGGAAGCTTTTTAGCACAAACCAAAAGAAGTTACCTAATTAAGTGGTAACATCTTTTTTTAAGCTCTTTATTTTTATTTTCATTCTCCACCCCATAAACTTTAATTTTCCATGATTTTATTACAAAATCTGTATCCTAAATATAATAGGGTGTTTTTTTGATATTTGTTATACCTAAACATACACACACTTTCTTCTAATGGATAACGAATATATTATTTCTATGTAAGGTGAACTACGACCTCAAGGAAGGATGATTGTTAATTTTTCCTTTACCACATCTCATGTTGTCCATTTTTTTGTAAAATCTATTTATATATGTTATATATGACATTTATTATGTATTTATTATTCTTTTATTCTTTTATAACACATTACTTTATATGTTCCATTTTTTATAAATATGACAACATTGTTTGTCAAAGAGTAGATTATCACCTCATTAAAGTAATGTGATTCGTTCACAATAATCATCTAATGTTAAAAATATAGATTTAATTAAAAATATGTTACATATAAAACCATTATACTATATAAATGAAATAATTAACCATTTATAAATATAATATATATCATTTTTCACTACCCTTTTTTCATACATAAAAAGTGATAACATCAGTTGTGAACGTGTGGACAATAACCTCCTTGAAAAAATGTGATTACATTTACATAATAAGAATTGTAGATATATATTATTAAATAACATGTTATTTATGATATAAAATATCATTATGTAATTATATGGGGTTATTTACCATATTTCCATAACGAACAATGAAAAGGGGGAACATTACCCATGTGTTTGTACAACCTACCACCTCCATGACTGTAACGTTGGTTCATTTTTCATAAAAAAATTAATGACTGTTTTTACAAGTATAATTGGTGTATGAATATTATAATTATTTCATGATTTTTATTATGGATATGTTATATAATCACCTCTATGAACATAATTGACCAACCAAGGTTGTTTTTTATACATAAACTGAATTTGGCCAAAACACCTGATATAAACATAATTGATTATGTAGTTGTATATAACATGGTAATAAGTGAAATAAAATGAATTATAAACCAAAAATAGTTTTATATCATATATATAATTAGAAAAGATTATTATACATGATGTTAAGGGATGTTCACCCGAAAGGAAACACAAGGAAAGGGATGTCATCTTAATTTACATTGCACTGAGACTTATTTGTTGTTATGCACCTAGTTTCTTTTATATGGTGTATAAACTACTCTTTTTCATGATATAACATTAACATAATTAATCTCATGATAATATAACATTCATTTAATTTTTTCCCTTCATGAGGATTATAATTTGAAATGTTTCAAAGTGGTATGGGACAATTTGGAATGGTTAATGATTATTTTCCTAAAATATAATTTTACTGATCATTCATTTTAATTCAAAGAAATTATATAACCATTGGTCAATAAATCTCTTAATTGCATCTAATCTAGTAATTTATGAATTTTCTATGTATTTGTACCATTTTCCCACTCTTTGGTGCTCATGGTGTTTCATAAAATGTTTCAATAAAACCATAGTTTATATATCTCTTTAGTTGGAGCGCCTATTTTCTTCTAAAAACCATTACTGATTAAAATGGTTTCAAAATTATTTGGGGAAGATATTTTTAACCTTTTTTGTATTTTACCAATTTCTTTAATGGATTAATTTGTCCCTTTCCAAATAAAATATTTTTTCTAACCTTTTTTTGTGAAAAAGGAATATTCCTTTTTTCCTTGTATGACATGGACAAATTTATCCACCATCATTACATAGAAAATTAAATTACATGTTTAAAAGGTTAAGTTATAAATATTTTTTTAGAATTAATTTTTAAATAAATTTTTTTCCAAAAGGTTTCTCAATAAAATGATATTCTCTAAAATAATGTTTTTAAAATACCTTTTTATAATATTTATATTCATCAAAAAAATATTTTATTCTACTCCACTTGTGGTATGTTATATTGATACCATCCATAGTCTTCCTATGGATGGGTTATGATTTATTTTTCCATAGATAGTATTAACATTCAATTCCATGATTTATTTCTTAGTCCCCTTTCAAATATTAAATTTCATATGATTATTAAACATTGAATTTCTTATAATTATCCATATCATTTGTCATTGATATATCCATTTCTAAAAATATATACAATATTTCATATAGTGTTTATGTTGAAAGTCATTTGATTATTTGAGGAAATATTGATAAATATGTGCCTTCTACTTCATTTGGATATTTGATAAGCCACAATATTAAATTAATTTTTTGATATATGAGGAATGTTTTTGAATGGTATGGCATGATTGAGGTTCAATTATTGATATCCCCTCGACAAATCAATAGTATAATGGGATGAGGCATTTTACTAGCCTCCATATATTTGTTTTTACATGGTATTTTTCAAACCATCTTCTAAAATATATTCTTGTTAAATTTAACATATACCTAGTAAACATGGACTCTAATAATAAAGAATTTCCCTCATTTAGTTTCATTTATTATTCATCCATGATATTTTTTGTCAATATATCTATAGATACATTTAATTTTTACTTCATTGATTAAATTGAATGTTTTTTAGTTTCATACCAATATATTTTTATATTTCCTTATCTAGTTATTTTAATGTCATGTACTTCCAATTATTTTCTTTCTATATTATTTATGAATATTTTTCTTAGTCAGTTTGTTACATGGTATGTGTGTTTCATTTATTTACTGTGCAATAATTATTATTCTCATTGATTCATTATCGGTTACACCATACTTTTTCCTTACTAAGAATTTGATATTAGCCTTATTATGTTTCTGTTCTCAAGTAATCCATGAAGTTTACTATGTAATATATGCAGTGATATACTATATGGAAGAAATTTACTGTCGAAGTTATTATCTTCAAAGTTATATATTTAGAAAAACAAATTATGTTTTAATTTGTGTAATAATTATAAATACAAGATGCATGTGTGTATCTTGGTTACTAAGACTAATAAACTCTCAGTCCTTCATGATTCGATACCTTGTAATCATGGTAATTTAATTTGTACCAAACATAGGATCTAAGATTTCTGGGGTCGGGTCACCACACTAAATGAACCATGTTTAGAAAAAGATACAAATATTCCTTTTAAAAAATCCTGTAAAAAGTAAAAAATGGGTAAAAATTTATTTAATAAAAAATTTAATTAATGTTAAAATATTTATTAAAGGAATTTTGACATATCATGCTTCTAGAAAAATGGAATTTTTTACCGAAGAGATAAATAATGGTGAATTTTATTAAAGTGGCTTTTTTAATAAATTTTTATTCCAAAGAGATTAAATATGGTACTAACTAATGAAAAGTTAATAAATAATAGTTGTATAAGAAATTTAATTTTTTCAATGAGTGATATACTACCTTATTTAAATATTACAAATTTAATCATATAAAAATCAAATAAACAATGAAATTTTTAGATAAAAATTTAAAACTTTTAAAACATTTGAATCGTAACCCCCATGAAAGTAATAAATTCAAATAAAAACTTAAATACCATGAATACAGAGGTATTCATTATATAAAATATAAAAATGTGTATTATATACACCACACAGAAGAACTAAGTGGTGAATACGGGATAAGTCTCATATAAGTAAAAGTGAGATGAGAAACCCTTACCTTGGGTTCAATTCCCTTCATGTGCATCTGCAAAACTTGTATAATAAATATATATTTATTATAAATTTATTAAAGTAACATAATAATACATATAATACTACATATAATCCAAATTGTAAAATTTTACAACCCTTCTATTAATAATATTTCATTATTTTCATTGTTTCTAGTGTTAACTGCCTTAATTATCTAATACGTATTGTCATGAAAGGTCAGGTTCATGTACATATGATATAGTTCAATAATTTATATAATCATATAAATGTTAAAAATATTATTACTTTTCATAAAATATATCACTATAACCAATCTTAAAAAAAATTTCCATATAAATGAATCACATTGTTTCATGGGGACAATATATTGTACATACAGACGAGAAATGATATCATTCCCTTAAATAATTAAAGGGGTAATAGTATGGAATAATTATTTTCCATAATTTTTTTCATTTAATATATATTACATATATGAATTATCCTTATCCTTACTATTTTCCATGAAATGTGTTAGTGAAAAAAAAATCACATCACTTCATGAGGCAGTATTCCACTGTACATACGAGATACATTATCATGTTTTAAACAGAATGGAAATTATTAATTTATGTGTGATATTAAAACCAATAGATTATAATTATATAATAAATATTATATATATATATATATATTAAATCATTCATTATATCCAACTATAATAATTTTTTATGGAAAATAAGTAACATTAGTTGTTGAGGCATTAGTCCGATATAAACATAGTTGACGATTTTTTTCCCATTTTGTAGAATAGAATAAAGATAAATATTAGGAAATAATAATTATAAAGTATTATTATATGGGAGATAATAGTTTGATTATTTTTTATTATTAATACATAATTTAAGGTTGATAAATAATAGAGAAAAATAATGATCTTTTTGTAGACAGTTTCCTTCTCTTAGAGAAACTTCCTTTGGATTTCTTCTTAAGGACCCCAGGGTTAGTCTCATGGGAATAACAAAAGATTTATAATTTTTATAATTATTTATAAGAGGTATTTGTTTAGTTTTTTTTAAATAAAAACTTCTTTAGAGGTTTGAATAAGTTTTGGGAGTGAGTTGCCTTTATAATTGGGGAGATGTGATCATTTTTCAAGTACCAAAAATTATTCAATAATGGTAAGTCACTCAAACTACAAGTGCCTCCAAAATTTATAAATAATATATTAGAGTCATTATATACTAAATTCAAACATCAAACATTAAAACATGTTTTAAATAGGTTATTCAAATATCCTATAGTTTACTTACTTTTACCATTATAGTTTTCACTATGGTAACTAGTATTTTAACCTAGGTAATTTATCCCCTTATCATAAAATAAAATGATCATTATGAAATAATTTTGAACCTATTATTACACATATTTAATCCAATTTTTCAAATAAAAATTATATTTATGTGTCAAATAAATTTGAAAATAAACTCATGTAACGTGCAAAACCTTGTTTTAACAATAACTGCTTTTAATTAATTTTTATTTGTTTCAATATTAATTATGGTCAAAAATTAATTTTATTTTATTAAATAATATTTATTATGAATATTGAAAATTTTGAATCTATTTTATCAAATTCAGCTCCAATTAGTTTTATAGTTCAATTTAATATTAAACCCATAGATGTGATGAAAAAACATGTTTTACAATAAAAATCATTCTAATATTTAAAAATTTATTATATTATAATTCAATATGAAACTAATTAAAATTAACTTAAATAGTAATATTGTAATATAATTTAATGAAATTTATTTTAAAAAAAAAATTAAAAAAAATTTACCTTGGTAAATAAATTAAATAAAAATCCATTTTTCAATAAAAACCTATACTTTTCATTATTATTTGAAAAACATTTCTTTTTAGAAATTTATACAAACTTAAATAAATGTTAATTTTTATATATAAATTTAAAAAATTATATAATTTTCAAAATTATTTTTATAATAACCGTAAAAAATAATTTCAAATATGTGCTCAAAATGTTATGAAACCATTCTTTTGAAAAAACTGGTATTTTGGAAAATACTACTTTTTCTTTTAATTGATTTTTATTTTTATTTATAATCAATAGATAACCATGGAATTTATTTTATTCATATGTAAAACAAATATTTTTTAATCCAGTTTTTGTAATTAATATCTTCCTAGTTGAAAACATTTTTATAACGGTATACTATATTATGATTTATTTAAACTTGGGGTTTTGTATTCTGTAACCAATCGAAAAGATTGAATTTATTTAAAAATAATTATATAATAACATCATGGGGAATTATGTTCTATTCTAATATTGGTATTTTTATTCATATATGATATCAAACATCATGTTTCCCTTTTAAAATATCAGGTTGTTACGTAAGAGGTTCCCATGTTTTAAAAATAAACTTCCTTTTTTTATTATTGATTTTACATTGAGTGTAAATTGGGGTATCCCTTTAGAAAATGGTGTTCCATGATTTAAATGGTGATATGATTCCTTTTTATTTTGTGTATCTTTTATTAATACTATAATTGATTTATTCTTATTAATTCCATATTGTAATTAATCAATTTCAAAAATTTACCTTGTATTTTTTGTTATTTGAAATTTTATTCCTAAATATATATTTTGGGTGTGCTTTAGGGTGTGTATTACATTAAACTATGTTGATTATGGTTATGAAATGTTTTTAAAAATCTATTTCTAAATCATTTGATATTTATGTACAAAGAGAAGTCATGGTTTGAACTTTATGGTATTTTTAATTCATGGCTATTGTTTACACAATAGATGAGACTATTATTTCCAATTGTTTATACTTAAGCATGAGTATTATTATTTGAATTGAGATTAATTTTTTATGTCTAGGTTCAAGCTCAATAACTAATGGGGGTATCGAAGGTCATATTATTATTTGATTGTTATATCTCATCTCTTGGGGTGGTGTTTCAGTGACATGATGATGTTAGATTGAAGTTAATCACATCATTTTAGTCATGAATTGAGGATCCTACATTTCTTAGGTGGATGTTTGTGGATTTCAATTTCTAGTTCAGTGTGATTCTTTGGCTAGTAACTCATAGTTTTATATAACATATTTCTAGGGGATTTTTTATTGATGAGGCTATATGAGAGGAATTAAGGTGATAATTTTTGTAACTATTAACCAGTATGAAATTTTTTTCACCTTTTCACATCAATATAAAATTACACCTTTTGTTTCCAGGGTGATTCCTTGCGGGTTTTACATTATATAAAGCATATTTATTACTATTCGTGTATGAGTTTTATCTTTTTTTTGTGATGAAATTTCTGTTTTATGAGTAATAATGATGGGGGTGAGACATGCCTTATATGAATATTATCATCTGTTATGACCTATTGTGGATTTTAATTTTATTATGAATTCCCTTACTTATAACCGTGTGAGCTGGTTTTTTGTCAGTTAATTTTTTTATAAGGGAAGATATACATTTTAATTTAATATAACCCTTCTAATTTGGTTCCTTTGAAAGTGTATTGAAAACCATTAGTGATTTTTTAAAAGGTGGTTCTGTTCAAAATAACATTTCTATCATTATATTTTGGAAATGTAAGTGGGTTTTTATAATGAAAATTGATTTGGTGGATTTTTAAATTATATTACCTCGATATGTCACCATTCATGTATGTTTTTCTAAAATAAATGTTTTTGAGAAAGTATATGTAGTATATCTTATTTTATTTCCATTTTGTAATGGAAATGAAGGCTTATATTAATATACCATTTTTTTAAACAAGAATTATTTATTTCTTTAAAATGGGAAGTTAGTGAAATCATGGGGGAATCTTAATATCCTTTATATCACACCCAATATACTAATTTTTCTAGGAATTTACTTTTCAGGTTTTTTTCATGTTTAGGTTTCTGACAAGCATGTTGGCTTGTTACCTCTCTCTATTGGGAAGAAAGTTTTTTTGAGTGATAGCAGTGACATATGAGTCATAAGGATATGTTTGGGTATGTTTCTCAATTTATTGCTTCCATTTTTTTCATGTGGTGTATCATCCTCTTAGGTCCCCATATTAACATTCATTTTATTTTTTATTTCCATTCAAGAAATTTATAAATAATGTATAAATTTTTTTCATTTATGTTAAATATTTTCTGAGTTTTTTTAGATTTATGCCATTTTGGGATGTCTTGTTTCATTATTATATGTTTAATTTTGGCATAATCATCCAATTTAAGGAGACCTAACTTAGAGTTCTTAATGGGTTTTTTTATCCATGCTTTATAACCATGAAATTGTTCCCATTACTTTAACTACAATACCATGATGATTGGTCTAGGGTGATGTGACAGGTCATATTAGGTTGGTTCTCTACATTCACATTCTTATAGTAACACCTATAAATCCTCCCATAATGTTTATAAATAATAAAATTGTCTTCATGTGATCTCTCTCCTGACATTCCCAACTATATAGATCTATTATTCATATAATAAAGATTTTCAAAAACCATTAAGATATTCAAATTGGGATTCATTCCCAATCACATCTCATAGGTGCATTATTCATATTTATTTTGAATAATCATTTATTAAAAATAATGATTTATTGAGTTATAGATTGATTCAAAAAACAATTATGTGTCATGATCTAAAAACATGGTTTTACATTTCTACTAGAATATAGTTCTTCCTTTAGATTTGTATATTTTTTTGGTGTCTATGTATCACAATATTCATTATTTCTATGATTCCAAAAGTATGATTCAAATATATTATATAAAAAATCAAATATCGCATGATATTCTGATTTTATAATCATAAAATAAATATAATCCAAACTATTGAAATAATCAATTAAATTTAAAAACTTGATATATCGATTGATTTATTTAAATATATGAAAACCACAGTCATTTATGAGTATAAATTCATGAGTCTTAATTATTTTGATATAAATATTATTGTGTCTTTTATTTGACATATTTCTTTTCTGGATATCATCAATGACATTTCTCCCATTACAAATAATCATTGTTAGGATTGTTATGAAAATTATATATAATAATATTAGACATGTTATTTTAACCCAAAATGGACAAGTATTATATGAAAAAGACCATTCAATTCTTTTACAAACATGAAACATGTATATTGATTATTTAAAATCCCAAATAATTTTCTACATTACTGTTATCCTTCCATGTTGATCAGGTCATGCTTCATTCTACTTATGACACATTAATTCCCTCAAAATATAAACTTATTACTATTATCATAATGTTGAGAGACCCTCAAGATAATTTTCCTCAACCCATATAAAATGAGATCATCCTTGGATTGAAACTTCTTTTCACATTTTTTGGTTCTTCCAACTCCTTCACATTGAGTGATTGGTCATTTTCAGCACTGAAAGATACTTCATCATTCTTATGGATTTACTTTAATAGAATTTTATAGTGAATTATTTTAATTAAAAAACTCTCACTATGATCCAAAACATATCTAATATAAAAACATTATAAGTCACCAAAACCACCATTTCTTATTCTGGATTGTAGTGTCCCAGTTCTGAGTGTCTCCCAATGGTACTTGTACTCGATTGGTCACATGGACTCAAACGCATTTCCCCTAATTCCAGAGGCTTTTGAATAGCAGTGAGGGCCTTGAATGTTATAGTCAGAAAACTATACCCTCATTGGTAGGGTAACACAGCGAAATAAAAATAATATACAACAATAGAAGTAGTAATACCTTACAATAAGTAAAAACCATAAGACTTAAAGTAAATAAGCAACTAGAGCACATGTATAAATGAAGCATGTCACATATGTCTAGTGTAAGAACAAGGTTTTTCACCTAGGTATGGATCCTTTAAATTTATGTCTAAATATTTACATTAGACCTAATATGGATGTCTAATGAGTTAGAAAAGGTTCTGAGGGTGTTCGGGGCTTGTTTGGAGCTCGAAACACCTGTTTTTGGAAAAATAGGGCACGTTTCATGGTTTGCGCATGGTTTGCACAAGGTTTGCCTAACCATGGGGTTTTTGTTATTTTGGAGAGCGGCATCACTCATGGTTTGTGCATTGCCATGTGGCCTAACCATGTGAACCCCCCTTTTCCCAGGCCATGTCTCAAGGTTTGTGCGTAGTTTTCGCATATTTTTTTTAACCATGTGGTTTGTGTTATTTTGGATAGTGGAATCTCACATGGTTTGTGCATGGTTTGCACAGGGCCATACGGGCTAACCATGTGAAACATCCTTTTTCCCAGATTCAAGAAGAACCATCTCACATGGATTTTACATAGATTATCAAACCATGTGGAAAAACTGTTCACATGCTAAAAACATCTGTAAAATGTCTGAAATGACCATAATGATCTATTAATCCTCCCCCTTCCTCCCTAACCCAAGATTAAACAAGATTGACCTAGTTATCTCTCAATTTTTGGGGTTTGGAAGATCAAATCTTGGAATCAAGAAATTGTCTTCATCTGGATTCTGGTCAAGCTGTCGTTCATCATGTTGGATGCAAAACGGTAAGTAATCAAGTTCCCTTTATCCATACTTCTTATCTTTCACTCTTGACCTAGATATCACCATGTTAGTTCTTTTCACCTTTTCTTAGATCTACTCAGATCTAAGGAAAATCAAAGGCTGATATCAGGAGAGGAGAGTTATACAACCCTAAGGTGGGTGGTCTATAACTCATCCATAAAGTTTGCTGTTTTTGGAATGTTCATGTGGTGAACACCAGTTTTTTTAAAAACCATTTCTTAAATTAAGATTCCATGATTATACTCGTGAAAATAATATGGTTATTCTCTGAACAAATATGTGACTAGTTTTTTGTGGTTTCACCCACAACTCAATCCCTATCATGTCGAAGGCTATGCCATAATTGGGTTTTTATTATTTTGGCATGTTTGAGACATTTTTTCGGGTGTTCCTTATATGAGATTTCTAAAAGTGAGCCTAATTTTAATAAATAGATTGTTGTTAATGATAATTTCTTAATGGAAAGTAATGTTCATTCTCACCACTTGACCCATCTAAGGTAAGTGATTACATATTCTTATTAAATTTGAAATATGAAATGTCAAATGGAAAGTATACTATGTGTATAATGTGGCCTTATAAAAAGTGATTTAATAAAGTTTACATGTCTGTATAACCCCTTTACATGTTGATGGAAGGTAGAAGAGTGAACCTTAATAACTTATTATGCCTTAATGGATCACTAAAACTTGAATAAATGGTTTCAACGCTACTTGGCATATCTACACTAATGGAAGACAAGTCTTGGACCAATGGTTTCAAATCTACTTGACCTATCCACACTAATGGAAGGAAATACATGAACCAAATGAATTATTACATGATTACAATATCAAATAGGAATGGACTGACTCATGATCTCCTTGGATTCATAGTGGAGATTACATTTGGTCTCAAGAACCCCATTCCGATTCAAGGATATAGTTTGCTTATGTTGATACCCACCTAGAATCCAGTTCTTGTTTATTCCTTGGATGCCCAGTATACTATTTTTGGGTCCCTTATTCTTACAGGATACCCCGAATACACTCCATGGATCCAGTATTGACTAGTAGGTGCCATGGATAAATCCTAGTGGTCCCTATCTTTTCTTAGCCCTGTTTTACCTTGGTCGATCCCCTTGGACTTGGTAGCTGACTTTCTATGGAATGACTTGGATTACGCTCATTCGACTACACTCTTAGACCTTAGCTAGGATCAAATACTACTAAGTTAGTTTTTCATGAGTTTATGTTTCCTTGGTTTTTACCCTGGAACTCCCTCACTGGATATCATTGTTTGGTTTCCTTATTACGTCTTGGGACCGTCACTACTTATACTATCACGAGGTGATGTCAATGTTGTCTGTGCCTCATGTGGCCTATTAACATTAAATGGTAATTGATTAATTAATGAAATGGTTACATATTCAGACACCATACAAGGGATGAATCAGGTGCATCGTTATTCAGTTATATTGTACTTCTTTCTTTACTTTATATATGCTTTCCTGCACAATGTTATATTCCATTACACAGGTCAAATGTTATAGAAACCATTGTTTGGTGGACCACTAATATTTATCTCACACCCTCTCCAGGAGTCTTTTGGTACCTGGAGTAGAATACATGGTCACAAGTATTCACAAAGGGATGCAGGTAGCTTCTGATATATGACTGTGTGATGATCAGATGGAGCTTTATAGCAGATTACCAAGTAGGATCTCGGGATGCTTGGAGCAGACTTTGTTTTCTTTTACCTTGTGGAACATGTTATGTATATTTTCTTGTATCAATTATTTCCAGTTTTATAGTGACATGACATTACATAATTATTATTCCAGTTGATAAAATTATTGTTATTCTTGTTTATCTATTGCCTCGGTTTGCTTCCACTATTTATTTATATTGCTTCCGTTATTTACTATCTGTTTATATCCCTTCTGTTGTGATACACTCTAATAATGAGAAAATAGTACTCCCACGAACTCACCCTAGGCCCTCACCTCTAGTCGGAAGCCTCTGACATTCGGTAATATGCGCTTGAGTCCATGAGGCCCACCAGGATCGGGGAACCCGTTAAGTAGCATATGGGTCTGATTCGTCACCAAGTGGTATCAAAGGTGCATTTCTTTTATTTATTAACTATTTGAAGATAATATATTGAAGAATAGGAACTCTTTGTACTTGGTCATAAGTTGTTCTTGGGAGTCACAAACCCATGTTTGGGGTAAAATCCAGGTTACCCATAATGCCATTGTTGTTCTATTTTTTAAATTATAGTTGATATTATTTCACCTTTGGGTGACTCGCATGTTGTGTGGTTTTGTTTAGTATTACTCTTTGGGAATTTATTTCATCTATGTCCTGATGATATGAGGGAAAGGATTATTGCTTCATGCATAATTATAGGAACCTAAAATTCACATGTCAAGCATATTGTCTTTCAATATAGGTCCATTTCACTACCTTTCATTGCTTGATATGCCTGTGATTATTTGAGTGATGGTGTGATAGTTTCTTGTACTTATATTACTTTGGCTTCGATTGAGTGAGTTTTTATCTCAATTAATGAGGTTTATGGGCCCTCATGGGTTGGAATGAGTAATTCTCCAAATCAAGCCATTGTGATATAAGTAAATGGGTCTCATTTCCGGTGATAGGTGTATGGTAATTGATTCAACAGAAGTGACTATCCATTATAAAGTGAATCATGAAATATAAAATGAATTGGTTTCACATAATTATCCTTCCATGTCTTGTTTATGAAAGGTAAATGAGTGAACCTAAGAATTAACTATAAAATTACATGAAACTTATACTTGAGAACTTACCGATAACTGGTCATCTAAGTAGGTATCTTGGGTATTATACATTGGGTAGTGAGTATTCTTACAATCATATTTTGTGAGTGATTCTATCTTATTCTTCTAAGATTGTTCTAAGGTGTGTGTTTGGCATTTGTTAACCAATTCCTACACAACATCCTCGTGTCCTTTGCGATGAAGGTGGTGACGACAATACTCCAAACATGGTGGGACATGATCCACCAGTCTTACTTTCAGGAATGAAAGATGAGGCACCAACTAGTGTACTTAATCTGGGCACTGATTCCCAAGTCTATAATAGTTTCCAACGTCTAATGCAGTCCATGAAAGGTGCTCCACGGGTTTTGTAACGACCCAAAGTTTCATTAATGTAAAATCCCTCTTGATCCAGTTAATTGTCTCTTTATAAAAAAAATGTTTTTATAATATGTCAACTTCTTTGGTTTTATGATAAAATTTGTGACCATTACTTTTATAGTTGTTGAACAGTGATCACATGATTAGTATAAATATAAGGCTTTAACGAACCCAATTTTTACTCAGACAAAGGAAGCGATGGCATCATCCAGTAGAATTGCCCCATACGAAGCCCATTTGTCGGAGCTCGGAAAAGAGGTGGCATCCTTGGGCTTCTCCCTTGACCAAGCCCAAGCTGAGCTTAATTATGTCAAGCTCGAACGTGACCATCTACGGGAAAAGTGGAAGTTGATTGAAATTACCACTCGAGCGATGATATCCGAGCCACCCAAAGAGTCTGTCACCATCGCACACCTTACCCTTAGGTCTTATGCGGCTGTTTTAAGGGGTTATGTAACAAATAGGTAGTACTATGTTCATGTACATTATTTTTTATATAATAATGAATATAATTTCTAGTCATTTTTGATACAAATAGTTTTTAAAGTACAAATGGTGTTTTTAGTTATTATTTAATTAAGAAATATATTTTATTAAATTAAGGGATTTTTTAATTACATAATATTTTAATAAAATAATAATATTTTTATTAAATTAATTAAATATAAATGATCTTATAAATTTATGAATGCAATTAAAATGTTATATTAAGGTTTGAAAGCCATTTCTATCAAAACCCGTGAATTTTCGATAAATGCTGGTTTTTATTTTAAAAGTAAAAATTAACATATTTAGAAATTTTTTTAGATAAAATAAATGTCATTTATGGAATCAGGACGTAGAAATTATCCAACGGTGAATTTTTCATAATTTTCTGAGACAGTCTAATATTTGGGTAAAAATTAAATACCGTTTAAATATATAATGTGTGTTATGACATCCTAATGACCCAATGGTGATGTAATAAAATACTATAATCCTTATGTTCGGCCAATATAGGTTTTAACATTAAAATAAAGTGATTTTGGGTTTGTTTGACTTACTTTTCAAAGCATTAATGAACCCCTCAAGACTTATTCAACACTTTTCCTTTTTAAATTAATTTCCATGGGAGTGTGACTCACCTCCAAATAAGCAACCTTATTATTTTAAAAAGTTCAGACCTTGGCATTGTAAAATATTGTTTTCCTATTTCCTTTTCCAGAAACTATGGGCAAAAACCATGGGATGGTTTGTGGTTTGGAGTAGTTTAATATAAGGGGTCCCAAACCTAAATAATAAAGAATTCTCTCACCTTTCCTATATAAACACACCCAAGCTCCCACTTCCTCCTCACTAAAATCATTTTCATTTCGTCCAAACTCTGACCTACTCTCTCTAGAATCCTCCCAAGGTGCCCCAAGCTCCCAAGAATCCTCTCACAAGCCTCTCTCTAGCCTTTGGAAGCACACTTCCAAGTAAGGGGTTTTTCTTCCTTTCTCATTTTTGTCAATTTTCTTTAAGTTGTATTGCCCTTTTAATTTAAATTATGAATGTTGGGGTATGGTTTCTCACCTCCCCCATACTGCCCTCTTATTTTTTGAATGATGGGATACCGCTTTCTCTCTCATTAAATGCCTCCCATGTACACCCGTTACTATGCCGAAATTCCGAAAAGAACTTCTCTCTCTTCTTTTATAGTCAAGCAATACTTTTGTATCATGAATATAAATTCATTTTCAATTGTTGGGAAATGTATCTATATGACCCCCTTACTATCCATTACAAGTAAATATGATGAGGACTCCCTTTCCCTCTCCTCAACCATTTTTATGAATTCTTATTTCACGTCGTTACGCTGCCGAAATCGCACCGATTTTCTAAGCCAATGTCATTGTGTATTGAATACCTTGCCCATTTCTCCATCAAGGGTATTCACATTTATGCACATTTACTTATTGATTATAAGGTTTCATGTATGAATTCCACATTCCTTTATCGTGGAATAAATTATTATGTTTTATGAATCCATGTTTTATGATCCATGTGGCACACTTATGCATGAAATGAAATGTTTAAGAAGGGTCCTCTCTTATAGCGCTCCAATGCATTGGGTAAAGTACATTATCATGATACATCATGTGCAATGTAAGTTGAATCATGCTAATTCAAGTGAAATGAGGGTTTACTCGTGCATCATGTGCAATGAGGGTTTACTCATGCTTTATGTGCAATGAGCCTTGGCTCATGCTAAATCCAAGTTAAGTGTTGTTTCCACATTTCCATGTTATGATTATCATGCTTTATCATGCCTTTATGTTCATGTTTCTTTTATGCTCTATTGATATTCCAATTATCTAACATGTATTGTACTCCTCATGTTATTCCATGTGTACTCCCTTACTAGGCTTTATAGCTCACCCTTTTCTTATGCATGTCCTCAGGTTATCCCATTCAATGCTAAGTACGAGGGAATGTAGTGGTCATGTAAAGGAAGTTTTCAATAAAGATGTTGTATTTCATGTTTTAAGTTTTTATGTAAGGATCCTAAGCCCCAAAGACACTAAACCTCTCGATCTTCTTTGTTGTATCAAGTGCAGTTTTATGTAATAAAGCATGTTTAAGTTGTAATAAAAAGCAGGGTTGTCATAGTTTGTATCAGAGGATAGGTTTAGTTATTTTTGGGATCAGGATAACCCTAGTAAAGCCTTAGATACAATACTAAGTATAATAAAAACATCCCTATGATTTGGTAAATACCAAGTAAGTGGTTTATCAAACAAATACATCCCTGTCTGGATACGAGCAGGTAGAGGCGGCTCTGGAACAGATGTATCCTAGGGGTAATACCCGAAAACACCACTTTGAGCTAGACTCGAACGTGAACTGGTGCACGTCAACGGGCCTTGCTACACTCTTGGTTACGACACTCCCGGTGGATACGTTTTGATAAATTCACAATCTTGGTATGAACCCTTATTAAGGGAAAATGCCCCTAAGAATATATGTTAGAAAGTAGATAATGAAAATCATAGATTGAATCCTATAGACTCATGAGTTAATGAAATTAAAGTTTATTTATAAGTCATCAAATTTTTTCTTTGGATTACCCTTTATGTGTTACCCCTAACTTTCCTTTTATTCCAGCCAATGGCCGGTAATAGGAGGACTCGGGCTAACAACCATTGTAAAGATTAGTGTGATGATTGTACTAATGAGATGCCCAATCCAATGGGAGCGGGAATCACGAGCTTTGTCATGCTTCTCTATCATCTAACTCAAGTTTTGAATAGACACACGAGTCAAGAGGAACGTTCAACCCCCCCCCCCCCCCCCCAAGAAAGAACAAGTCACTATTGAGAGATTCATGATACAAAGGCCTCCTACTTTTAGTGGATCATCTGATCCCACGATCGCTGAACAATGGATCAACTCCATTGAAAAGATATTTTCCATCCTCCAATGTTCTGAACAAGAGAAGGTTCTCCTGGTGGCTTATCATATGGAGGGTGAAGCTGATCAATGGTGGACGTTGATCAAAAATACGAAGCCTGAGGAGGAGATCGAGGCTTTGGAATGGAAGGAATTCCGGAAGATGTTTTTCGATAAATATTTTCCGTGCACCCTCTGTATTAATATGGAAAGGGACTTTCCCTCAAGAAAAAAGATGAATAATTTTTGGGAGCTTACGAGGAAAACTTCACAAGACTTGCACGATACGCTTCCAGCTTTGTCGTTACCCCCGAATGCAAGGTTGACCGCTTCTTTGGTGGGATGAAGCCTAGCTTGTGGAAAGAATTAGCGATCCGTGACTTCAATAGCTATGAGGAAATTGTTCGATGTGCCCTCAAGGTCGAAATGGAGATCGGAGAATCACAGGTGTATAATGGGGACAAGAAGCGTATGGTGGACTTCAATGCAGGTGGTCCGATGGATAAATACAACGGCGTTAAGAAGTTCCAGCACCCCACTTGCCAAAAGTGTGGAAAGAAGCACCCTGGAAATTGCCTTAAGGGGACGAGAAAATGCTTCAGGTGCGGAAGAGAAGGGCACCTAGCTATTAACTGTCGGCAAGAAGGACCCGCGGCTACAATAGAGGAGAGGAATGCTCCGTTCAAACCTCAACGTGTTGTTCAATGCTACAAATGCAAAGAACCGGGTCATTTTGCAAATCAGTTCCCTAATCCAAGGGTTATCGGAGGCAACCAACAACCTCCAAGATAGCAAGGAAGAGCTTTTTCCATCACTTCTGCCAAAGTGAACCCCGACAACAAACTGGTGACAGGTATGCTAGTTATTCATTCAAGAATATCGAACATACTTTTTGATTCAGGGTCTATGCATTCTTTTATATCTCTAAAGTTTAGTAGAACAATCCCAGCACCACCACAAATCATGGAAGTAAAGATGTCGGTGAGTACGGAAAATGGGGCAATCATTGCATCCCATGAGTATAAGTCCTCCACTATTATAATCTGTGGATTGAATTTCCCGGAGAACTCGTCAAACTCCCTTTGGTGGAATTTGATGCGATTCATGGCATGGATTGGCTTTCCTTATATAGATCCAACATAAATTGTTGGGAGAGGGAAATCACACTCCATATGGAGAATCGACCCCCGATTCTTTACAAGTGTCAGGAGAAAGATGAATCTCATTTTGATCCATCATCTCAAGCATGGATATTAATTCCCTATGAGAACACATATCTGGATTAGATGATTGAGTCCAAGGAAGAAACCATCCTTGAAGAAATGCCTATTGTGAGGGAATTTGCTGAAGTGTTTCCCGAGGAACTACCTGGTCTTACTCCAAGAAGAGATGTTGAGTTCTCAATTGAACTTATACCTGGGGCGCTACCAATATCAAAGACTCCATATAGAATGGATGTTGTTGATCTTGAAGAGCTGAAGAAACAACTACAGGAGAATCTGGATAAAGGGTTTATACACTCAAGTGCTTCACCATGGGGTGCACCAGTCCACTTCGTCAAGAAGAAGGATGGGTCAATGCGGCTTTTCATCGATTGTCGTGAACTTAACAAAATCGCGATAAAGAACAAGTATCCACTCCCATGAATTGATGACTTATTCGATCAGTTGTGTGGAGAACAATACTTCTCCAAGGTGGACTTGCGGTCAGGATATTATCAAGTAAGGGTGAAGAAGGATGATATCCCCAAGACTGCTTTTCGTACAAGGTACGGGCAATATGAATTTATAGTAATGCCTTTCGGACTCACCAATGATCCAGAAATATTCATGGACTTGATGAATATATTCTTTAGAGATTACCTTGAAAAATTTGTGGTGGTCTTTATTGATGATATTCTAATATACTTCAAAACCAAGGAGGACCATGAGGAGCATTTAAAAACTATACTGGAGACTTTGCATAAGGAGAAGATCTATGAAAAGTACAGTAAGTGTGAGTTTTGGTTGAAGAAGGTCTCATTCTTGGGCCATATCATCACAAGCAATGGGATATCTATGGATCCCTCCAAAACAGATGCAATTGAGGGATGGATGAGGCCAACATCGGTAACCGATATCCGTAGCTTCTTGGGGTTAGCTGGATATTATCGACGATTTGTGAGAATTTTCTCACGATTGCCCAACCCTCTTACCAAGCTTACTCAAAAGGGAGTAAATTTTTCATGGAGTGATGAATGAGAAGAAATCTTCAAGGAGTTGAAAAGATGGCTTATCACTGCACGCGTGATCACTTTACCCACAAGTGGGGAACTTTTTGTGGTATTCAGTGATGCCTCAAAGAAGGGATTAGGCTGTGTGCTGATGCAAAATGATAAAGTGATATCCTATTCCTCAAGGTAGTTGAAAATCCATGAGCGAAACTATCCAATTCATTATCTGGAGTTGGTGGATCTGATCTTTGCCTTGAAAATCTAGCGGCATTATCTCTATGGAGAGAAATGTGAGATATATACTAACCACAAGAGTCTTAAATATATATTCACACATAAAGATCTTAATATGTGCCAGAGAAGACGGATAGAGCTCATCAAGGATTATGACTATTCAATACATTACCACCCTGGGAAAGCAAACAAGGTGGCAGATTCCCTAAGTAGAAAGGATCCAGCGATTCTATCAATAATGAGAATTGAGAAGGATCCAATATTCTTAGACTTGATGAATATGTATGTGGGAATCATAAAGAAGGGAACATAATCAATCCTTTCACAAATGATTGCTCAACCATCTCTTTTAGAAAGGTTAAAGGATGCTCAAAAGGATGATATGGGAATTCAAGAAAAAGTGGAAGCTATCAAAAAGGGTAAATCCTCGGAGTTTAATCTTAATGAAGATGGAATTGTACGATTTGGGAAAAGACTATGTGTTCCATCAAGTTCGGAGCTGAATAAGGAACTTTTGGATTGTGCACATAGTTCAAATTTCTCTATTCACCCAGGGAGCACAAAGATGTATCGAGATCTCTTAGAAAACTTTTGGTGGGATAATATGAAGAAGGAGATCGCTGAATATACATCAAAGCGCTTGGTGTGTCAGCAAGTGAAGGTAGAGAGGTAGAAGTCTAAGGGGATGATGCAACCATTGCCCATACCAGAATGGAAATGGGAGAACATCACCATGGACTTTGTCACCGGACATCCAAGGACATCCAAAGGCAACAATGCAATCTAGGTTGTTGTGGATCGTCTTACAAAGACTTCACACTTCATTTTTTATTCGAGAGGATTTCTCTTTGGATAAACTGGCATAGATATATATCAGGGAAGTGGTAAGGTTGCATGGAGTACCACTATCTATTGTATCTGACTGAGATCCAAGATTCACCTCTACGTTTTGGAAGAGTCTTCAACATGCTCTGAATACTGAACTGAACTTCAGTACGGCCTATCATCCTCAAACTGATGGACAATCCGAGCGGACTATCCAAACACTTGAGGATATGTTGAGAGCATGCTCAATGGACTTTAAAGTAGGATGGGATCAACATCTTCCTCTGGTTGAGTTCTCTTATAATAATAGTTTCCACTCGAGCATCCAAATGGCACCATATGAAGCCCTGTATGGGAAAAGGTGCAGAACACCGGCTTGTTGGGATGAGTTTGGTGAACAAAAGATGCTTGGACCAGAAATGGTCGAAGAAATGGTGGAGAAGGTGAAAACCATTCAGTAGCATATCAAGGCATCCCAGAGTCGACAGAAGAGTTATGCAAATAATCGTCGACGAGACCTTGAATTTAAAGTTGGAGACATGTTGTTTTTACACATATCTCCATGGAAGAAGGTCATTAGGTTTGGAAAGATAGGGAAGTTATGTCCAACGTACATCAGCCCCTTAGAGATTCTTGATCGTGTTGGGGATGTGGCCTATCGACTAGCACTTCCACCTACTATGGCCAAGGTGCAGGCTGTCTTTCATGTATCCCTCTTAAGGAAATACATACCTTCCCCTTCACATGTACTCTCTTCCGAGGTGGTACAATTGGAAGATGATATTTCTTATGAGGAGAAACCAGTGAAGATATTAGATCGTAGAGAAAAAGTTCTACGAAATAAGACAATGCCCCTCGTCAAGGTATTGTAGAGAAACCACAAGTTTGAAGAAGAAACTTGGGAGTCAGAGGATATGATGAAGTTGAGTTACCCACATTTGTTTTAGTGTGGGAAAAAGAAAATTTCGAGGGTGAAATTTCTTAAGGGGGGAATATTGTAACGACCTAAAGATTCATTAATGGAAAATCCCTCTTGATCCAGTTAATTATCTCTTTATAAAAAAAATGTTTTTATAAGATGTCAACTTCTTTGGTTTTATGATAAGAGTTATGACCATTACTTTTATAGTCGTTGAACAGTGATCACATGATTAGTATAAATATGAGGCTTTAACGAATCCAATTTTTACTCAGACAAAGGAAGCGATGGCCTCATCTAGTAGAATTGCCCCATACGAAGCCCATTTGTCAGAGCTCGGAAAAGAGGTGGCATCCTTAGGCTTCACCCTTGACCAAGCCCATGTTGAGTTTAATTATGTCAAGCTTGAACGTGAGCGTCTATGGGAATAGTGGATGTTGATTGAAATTACCACTCGAGCGATGTTATCCGAGCCACCCCAAGAGTTTTTCACCATCGCACACCTTACCATTAGGTCTTATGCAGTTGTTTTAAGGGGTTATGTAACAAATAAGTAGTACTATATTCATTTACATTATTTTAGTATATAATAATGAATATAATTTCTAGTCATTTTTGATACATTGTAAATAGTTTTTAATGTACAAATGGTGTTTTTAGTTATTATTTAATTAAGAAATATATTTTATTAAATTAAGGGATTATTGAATTAAATAATATTTTAATAAAATAATAATATTTTTATTAAATTAATTAAATATAAATGATCTTATAAATTTATGAATGCAATTAAAATGATATATTAAGGTTTGAAAGCCATTTCTGTAAAAACCCGTGAATTTTCGATAAATGTTGGTTTTTATTTTAAAAGCAAAAATTAACATATTTAGAAATTTTTTTAGATAAAATAAATGTCATTTTTGGAATCAGGACGTCAAAATTATCCAACGGTAAATTTTTCATAATTTTCTAAGACAGTCAAATTTTTGGGTAAAAATTAAATACCGTTTAAATATATAATCTGTTTTATGACATCATAATGACCCAATGGTGATGTAATAAAATACTATAATCCTTATGTTAGGCCAATATATGTTTTTCCATTAAAATAAAGTGATTTTGGGTTTGTTTGACTTACTTTGCAAAGCATTAATGAACCCCTCAAGACTTATTCAACACTTTGCCTTTTTAAATTAATTTCCATGGGAGTGTGACTCACCTCCACATGAGAAACCTTATTATTTTGATAAGTTCTGACCTTGGCCTTGTAAAATATTTTTTTCCTCTTTCCTTTTCTAGAAACCATGGGCAAAAACCATTGGTTGGTTTGTGGTTTCGATTAGTTTAATATAAGGGGTCCAAAACCTAAATAATAAAGAATTCTCTCACCTTTCCTATATAAACCCACCCGAGATCCCACTTACTCCTCACTAAAATCCTTTGGAGTTCGTCCATCCTCTGCCCTAATATCTCTATAGTCCTCCCAAGGTTCCCCAAGCTCCCAAGAAGCCTCTCACAATCCTCTCTCTAGCCTTTGGAATCACACTTCCAAGTAAGGGTTTTTTCTTCCTTTCTCATTTTTGTCAATTTTATTTAAGTTGTATTTCCATTTTAATTTCAATTATGAATGTTGGGGTATGGTTTCGCACCTCCCCCATACTGCCCTCTTATTGTTTGAATGATGAGATACCCCTTTCTCTCTCATTAAATGCATCCCATGTACACCTGTTACTAGGCCGAAATTCCGAAAGGAACTTCTCTCTCTTCTTTTACATTCAAGCAATACTTTTGTATCATGAATCTAAATTCCTTTTCAATTGTTGGGACATGTATCTATATGACCTCATTACATTCCATTACATGTAAATATGATGAGGAACTCCTTTCTCTCTCATCAACCATTTTTATGAATTCTTATGTCACGCCGTTACACTACCGAAATCGCACCGATTTTCTAAGCCAAGGTCATTGTGTAGTGAATACCTTGCCCATTTCTCCATCAAGGGTATTCACATTTATGCACATTTACTTCTTGATTATAAAGTTTCATGTATGAATTCCACATTCCTTAATCATGGAATAAATGATTATGTTTTATGAATCCATGTTTTATGATCCATGTGGCACACTTATGCATGAAATGAAATGTTTAAGATGGGTGCACCCTTATAGTGCTCCAATGCATTGGGTAAAGTATAGTATCATGATACGTCATGTGCAATGAGTGTTGACTCATGATAATTTAAGTGAAACAAGGGTTTACTCATGCTTCATGTGCAATGAGGGTTTACTCGTTCATTATGTGCAATGATCCTTGGCTCATGCTAAATCCATGTTACGTGTTGTTGCCACATTTCCATGTTATGATTATCATGATTTATCATGCCTTTATGTTCATGTTTCTTTTATGCTCTATTGATATGCCTATTGTCTAACATGTATTTTACTCCTCATGTTATTCCATGTGTACTCCCTTACTGGGCTTTATAGCTCACCCTTTTCTTATGCATGTCCTCAGGTTATCCCATGCAATGCTAAGTACGAGGGAATGTAGTGGTCATGTAAATGAAGTTTTCAATAAAGATGTTGTATTTCATGTTTTATGTTTTTATGTAATTATCCTAATCCCAAAAGACACTAAACCACTCGATCTTCTTTCTTGTATCAAGTGCAGTTTTATGTAATAAAGCATGTTTAAGTTGTAATAAATAATAGGGTTGTCATAGGTTTCACCTAAGATGGTTGATCTGACCTGTGAGTTCCAGTAGCAGCATCCTCTTAATTTGTTAGGGGATAACAAATCTCGGGTTTGTGAATATTTTTAGTGGATATTTTTTCTATCTTTTGGCATCTAGAAACGTCTCCAGAGTAAAGTGTCAAGCTTGGTACATACATGCTTCGAGATTTGACCAAGCGTTGGAAGAATGTCATTACCTAGGACGAACGTCATCAGGGCATGTTATGGGTTGAATTCCAGACTACCTTCTATGATCAGTTCATTCCTCATCTATTGAGAGCTAACAGATCTAGAGAGTTCATGCATCTTAAGTAGGGTTCTATTTCAGTTATGGAATATTCATCATGTTTCACTGATTTATAACGCTTTGCACCGCTTCTAGCTGGTGATGAGCTTTTTCATGCTATAAGTTTTGACGATGGGCCCAAATATGCCATCTGAACTCATGTAAATGTCTTTCTTCTTCTTACCTTTTCTGAAATATTTGATCAGGCCCTTATCACTAAGCATAACATAACAGACTGAGAAAGTAACAGGTTTAAAATATCAGTGTTGCGGCAGGCTAGTAGTTATTCCGGTGGTAGGAAACGTTCCCTGGATGTTTTTCTTCAGGGTAGTAGTATCCATAGTATTTGGTTTTATATCTCTGTAGTGTGGCAGTAGTTTGGAAAACTAGGGCCTAATAAGCCCTAGTGTGATAGAGACCCTATGATGTGGCAGGCTTGTGGTCGTATGGGTCATATTCAACACTTCTTCAGGACCTTTCCACCAGCATTGAGTGGAAAAGAATCAGCTTTATCTCCACCTATAGGAGTGAGTTCTTTTGTGATGCATCAGGCGTAGAGTTGGAATAGCAATGGGAGGTCTATCTGAGGAGGAGGTCGTGGCCGTGGTAGTCTGATCTCTGATCACCAGTAGTGCCAGTAGGGCAGTCATGATTGTGGTAGTTCATCAGTTGCACAGTGTTGTGGATTAGGTCAGTTGCATTCCTTACAACTGATACTTGAGGATCATGATATAGGACCATCTACAGTACGAGGTACTATTCTAGTATCCCCCACTAGTGTTTCTTCTTATTTTGATATAGGTGCTTCGAACTCTTATTTTTGTATCTATCATGGAAATTCTTGGACTAGAGATACAGTATCACTATGGTGTAATGACCCTAGATACTCTTTTGGGAATACGGATGAAGGGAATACACCAGTGCATGGATTTTCCCCTTGAGGATGGAAGTTATCCTTTCATTTGTAATCTCTTTGTTATCTTGATGAAAGGATTTGATGTCATTCTCGGGATAGACTGGTTAGTCCAATATCATGCCTTTGTAGACTTTTATCACTGTAGGTTTTCTTTTACATCACTAGATTGTAGTAGATATATTTTCAATGTTGAGTGGGATGTCCAGGATGGGAGAGAAGGACCGAAGCATCATGGGATAAGTGGAGTGACTTCCCAGATTTCAAATCATTTCCTGGAGGATCAGGGTTTGCTTGAAACTAATTTCCCTCCAGTTGTTGATCATTTTAGGGAAGTCTTCCTGGATGACTTTTCTAGCATAACTCTTAAAAGAGAGGTAGAGTATACAATTGAGATTATTCTAGTAGTATATATTGTGTTCATTCCTGCATACAGGATGACACCTACTAATATTCAAGAGATAAAGTGGTAGATAGAGGACATAGAGGCCAACGGATTTATACAGCCTAGTGCATTATCTTGGTGTTCACCCGTGCTTTTCTCCAAGATGGTGGATGGAACCTTGCATCTATTCATGGATTAAAGATGTTTGAACCAGCTTACAGTCATGAAATGGTATCCACTTCCTCGAATAGATGATCTCTTTGAATAGATCCGAGGAGGAAAGGCGTTCTCTAAGATCGACCTGAGATCAGGTCATCATCAGGTGCAGGTCAGACCATCAGACGTACCTCGTAAAGCTATCTGTAGTTGGTATGGTCTGTATGAGTATATTTTCATTCCATTAGGTCTTATGAATGTTCCTTCTATTTTCATGGATTTCATGAATAGGGTTTTCTAACCCTATTTGGAATCTTTTGTCATGGTATTTGTGGAAGAAGTCTTGGTATATTCACGCACTCGTAACGACCATGCCAAACATCATGAAATCGTTATAAGTGCACAGATAACATCTACATTATTCCAAGATTTCTAATGTGCATTTTGTATTGACAATGTCCACTTCTTGGGTAATAATATTTCAGAATCAGGAGTATTTGTTGACCCTAAAAAGGTTAGTGTTGTAGTTTCCTTGGAGTATCCCAAGAACATGTTAGATATCTAGAGTTTAATGAGGCTAGAGGGATATTAAAAGCATTTCATACAGTACTTATAACATCTTTAATCACCTCTTACTAGACTTTCAAAGAAGGGTGTTATGATTCTGTGGTCAGAATCATGCGAGAAAGGCTTTTAGGATCAGAAATGGAGTCTTGTCTCGACACTTATTCAGATCTTTCTAGAACCTTGTAATGTTTTTATCATCTTCTATGATGCATCAAAAATTGGCCTTGGATAATCGTTTTACTAGAAGGAAAAGTATTTGCATATAAATATTTTTATTTTAGGCCTCACAATATAAGTTACCTGATGCACAACCACATCTAGGAGCAGTTGTCCCTGCCTTAAGTTGTTGGAGACACTATCTGTTGGGTGAGCACTTTGTGGTGTATAAAAATCACAATATCCTCAAGTATATATTTTCTTAGTGTGACTTGAACCTCCAAAAATAAAAATGGGTCGAATATCTACAATCCTTTGATTTTGAACTTTTTTATATCTCTAGAAAAGAAAATGTGGTTGCATATGCAATAAGTTGGAAAACTCAAACGCTGGTCATATAGGAAGCTAGTGATGAATGGTAATTAATGGCCCTCTTTTATGAAATTCTTCTGGAGTTTCATGATAATCATGAGCAATCTTACGTCTCATCCTTAATAGTTACCTCTTCCCTCTTTGAGAAGGTGAAGAGTAGGTAGTTTTTATATCCTGAAGGTTTGTTTCTCTATGAGAGTATATCAAGAGATAATCCACCTTCGGATTAGACTATGGATCGACATGACATCCTGCGTCTACGTGGATGTATTTGGGTTCCATCATATGTGAGAGAGGAGTTTATGAAATAGTCCCATGATTATTAGTGGGTAGTTCATCGAGGCATCTCGAAGATGTATCAAGATATGTGACACCATTATTGGTGGCTTGGGATGAAATGTAAAATTGCATGCTTTATCACTAGGTGTTCCACCTGTCAGCAGGTGAAGGTAGAGCACCAAAGACCTGCAGGCTTGTTAAAGCCACTTCCAGATCTGAAATGGAAATGGGAAGATGTTACTATGGATTTTGTAGTTGGCTTACCTAGGTCGTCGAGGGGTAGAAATGCTGTCAAGGATGTCATTGAAAGACTAATGAAATCTTCCCACTTCATTCCTATTCGGGATACTTTCTCATTTGATGAGTTGGGAAGACTGTATGTCCGTGAGATCCTATGACTACATAGGGTTCCATGTACTATCATTTTTTAAAGGGATGCTCATTTACCATCACTTTTCTGAACGGTTTACATAATCTGTGTGAACTCAGGTTCTTCTAAGCATAGATTTTCACCCTCAGACTGATGGACAATCAGAACAGAAAATATAGGTTTTGGAGCTTATGCACTGAGCATGTAGCCTTTGATTTTGATGGTTCTTGGGAGAAGAATAACCCTCTCTTCGAGTTCTCCTATAATAATAGTTTCCAGGGGATCATTAAAATGGATCCTTTTGAGTACTTATATGGTAGGTCGTTTCATTCTCTCGTATCCTGGCTAGAGGCAGGTGATGCATCCCTACTAAGTCCTCATCTCATTTTGGAGACTTCAGAACAGGTCCAGCAGATCAGAAAGCCCATGACTACTACTCAGTCTAGACAGAAGGCATATAATGATATCCATCAACGACCTCTTGAGTTTGAGGTTGGGGATCATGTTTTTCTTCGGGTATCACCCAGGATTGGGCATAGATGGTTACAGAAGCAGGGTAAGTCATTTTCTAATTATGTTGGTCCATTCGAGATTCTATAGAGAGTCATGTGGGTATCATATTGGTTGCTACTACCTTAGAGGTATCATTCCATGCATGAAGTCTTTCATGTCTCACAGCTTCTCCAATATCATGATGCCCATATCATACATTTGATCCTGAGGAAGTTTAGTTAGATGCTGATTCTACCTTTGAGGAGTATCCTGTACGCACCATTGACCAAAGCATGAAGGCTCTATGAGTCAAGTATGTTCCTCTCGTATGAGTGCTTTGGTATCATGGAAAAGTATTGGATGATACTTGGGAGAGACAAGTTGGTGTACATACTTAGTGGCCAGAGTTGTTCTCAAACAGTGTTTCCTCACCCATGGAAGTGGAACTTCGGGGGGGAGTTCGTTTAAAGGGGGAATACTTTTAGAATCTGGTTTTTCACTCAGGTATGGATCCTTTAAATTTCAGTCTAAATATTTACTTTGGCCCTTATATGTATTTATAATGAGTTAGAAAAGGTTTTGAGAGTGTTTGGAGCTTGTTTGGAACTCAGAACACCTCTTTTTGGAAAAGAGGAAAAGTAACATGGTCTGCACATGGTTTGCACATAGTTTACCTAACCATGTGATTTTTGTTATTTTTTATAGTGGAATATCTCATGGTTTGTGCATGGCTATATGGCCTAACCATGTCAACCCCCCTTTTCCCAGTCCAATCCACATGGTTTGTACATGGTTTTCACACATTTTCCTAAACTTGTGGTTTTTGTTATTTTGGACAGTGGCATCTTGCATGGTTTGTGCATGGATTTTTCATGTCCATGCGGCATAACCATGTGAACCACCCTTTTTCCCATATTCAGGTAGAACTATCTCAAATTTTTTCTACACAGTTTGACAAACCATGGAGACAAACTGTGCATAGGCTAATAACATTTGTAAAATATCTAAAATTCCCTTAATGATCTATTAATCCCCCCCTTCCTCCATAAGGTGCGAATTTGTTGGAATGACCTTGTTCCCTCTCAATTTTGGGGTTTTTGAAGATTAAATAATGGAATAAAGAGATCTTTATCGTCTGTCATCTGATTGGGCTTTCGTTCATCACGTTGGATGTGCAATGGTAAGTACTCGAGTTCTCATTATCCATACTTCTTCTCTTTCTCTCTTGACCTAGATATCTCTACGTGATAGGTTTTTAGCTTTTTATAGATCTACTCCAATCCGACGAAAATCAAGGGCTGATACCGGAGGATGAAAGTCATACGACCCTAAGGTGGGTGATCTATAACTCATCCCTAAAGTTTGTTGTTTTGGGGATGTTCGTGTGGATCCCACCAGTTTTTTTGGAAACCATTTTTTAAATTATCATTCTGTGATTATACTCATTAGAATCATATGGTTATTATCTTTCCAAATATGTGATTAGTTGTTAGTGGTTTCACCTGCAACTCAATCCACCTCATGTCGAAGGCTATTCCATAATTTGGTTTTTAGTTTTTTTCACATTTGAGCTGCCGTTTAGGTGTTCCTTTACTTGACATTTCTAATGTTGAGTCTCCTTATAATAAAAGGCTTTTTGTTAATGATAATTATATAATGTCAAGTATTGTTCATGCTCATCACTTGACCCATCTAAGGTAAGTGCTTACATGTGTTTATTAAATGAGAAATATGAAATATGAAATGGAAAGTATACTATGTATATAACTTGGCCTTATTAAAACAGATTGAATAAAGGTGACATGTCAGTATCACCCCTTTACAAGTTTATGGAAGGTAGAGGAGTGCACCTCAATAATTGATTATGTCTTAATGGATATCTAAAACTTGATTAAATAGTTGCAACGCTACTTGCCCAATCCACACTAATGGAAGGCAAGGCTTTGAAAAATGGTATCAACTCTACTTGAACTATCCACACTAATAGAAGGCGAGACTTGAACCGAATGAATTATTACATGATTAAAATATCAAATAAGAATGTATTGAATCATTCTTTCCATGGATTCTGAGAGGAGAATACCTTGGGTCTTAGTAACCCCATCCTGATTCAACGATACTGTTTGCTTAGGTTGATACCCTCCTAGACTCTGGTTTTTTTTCTATTCCTTGGATGCCTGGTATACTACTGTTGGGTCCCTTATTCTAATAGAATACCTCATATACAGTCCATGGATCCAACATTGACTATTATGTTTCATGGTTAAAGCCCATCAGGCCCTACCTTTTCTTAGCATCGTTTTACCTTGGTCGATCACCTTAGATTAGATAGGGGACTTATTGTGGAATTCCTTGGATTACACTCCTTAAATTACACTCTTACCCCTTAGCTAGACTCAGATACTCCTGACTTTGCTTTCTATGAGTTTATGTTACCTTAGTTTTTACCCTGGTACTCCCACAATGGATATAATTGTTTGGTTTCCTTGTTATGTCTTGGTACCTTCACTACATATACTATCATGAGGTGATGTTAGTGTTGGATATTACTCACATGACCTATAAATGGAAATTTATTAATTAATGAACTGGTTACATGTTCAGACACCTTCCAAGGGCTCAAGAAGGTACATGGTTATTTAGTTAAATTGTACTTCTTGCTTTACTTTATTTATTCATGCCTGACCACTATTATATTCTATTAAATGGGACAAATGTTATAGAGAACATTGGTGGTGGCCCACTGAGATTTATCTCACACCCTCTCTGGGTGCCGTTTGGTACCCGAATTAGATTACATGGTTTTAGGTATGGACAAAGGAATAATGAATCTTCCAATCCTTGATTGTGTGATTATATAATAGAGATTGATAGAAGATGCCCGAGGATGATCTCATGATTCTTGGAGTAGACTTTGTTTTCTTTTACCTTGTGGAATATTTTATTCATATTGTTTTGAATCCATGATTTCTTGTTTTCTAGTGACATGACATTACATCATTACAGTTCCAGCTAAAACAATTATGGTTATTCTTGTTTATCTATTGCATCAATTTTCTTCCACTATTTATTTATATTTATTACACTATTTACTATTCATTTAATTCCATTCCGATGTGCTACACTATGCTAATGAGGGCATAGTATTCCAACAGACACACCCTAGGCCCTCCCTGTTAGTCATCAACCTCTAGTGTTCGGGAAGACGTACTTGAAGCCATGTGGCCCACCGGGCTTAGCGGACACATTAAGTGGCATCTAGGTTCGGGTTGTCACATATAGGAACGTTGGAAAATAAGTCACAATCTAAGAAATATGGTACTAAATCAAAGTAAAAAATAGAAAACAAGTAACTCGGATAGCATCACAAGCCTCAGCTGGGTCTCATGCTCTCCATCTCCATAGCACTTAAGTACCTGAAGTAGAAGGGTGCTTTCCCTTATATATTCTTGAAACAATATAACCTATTTGTGCCAAAAATCATGACCCAAATAGGGTGTGATGAGAATCCCAGTAGGAACCCACCAAAAGATTTGTGCCTAACTATCATTGAATATATATATATTTACCAGGAAATATAAAAAATGAGGTAATAAACAAGGACATACTCAAAAGTAAACAATCCTTCTATTTCAAATACATTCATTTGAATTTATTAATCATTTATCCAATTATTCACAAGAAACCCTCTAGGAATGTTTTCATAATCTAACCCCTCTAGTTTCATAAAGACGAAGACTCTCTCAGAAGCACTCACAATAAATTCCCCATGTGTTATTTTAATGATAACTACCGACTCTCTGAGAAAGCACTGAACGTCCATTCCCCATGTGGTCTCGTAATGGTATATTATAGACACTCTTAGGGAGCTCTCATCGTCCATCCCCATAATGGTCTCACAACATGTAATGTATAACAGACGCTCTGTGGAAGACCTCAGTGTCAATTCCCTCTATGGTTTAACTACAGCAGGCTCTCATAGCCATGTGTAATACAATCATTCACAAACAATATCTAGTAGCTGAATTAATATCAACTAATACAAGGCTAATAAGCTATAATTCATATCCCAAGTAGTCCATATAATATCAACTCCATCCGAACAGCACAAGGCATGGAAATCAAAACAGAATAATAGGTAATTCTAGACCCAATGGCCAATATCAAAAAGACATGGGAAAACATATCCATAAGCAAGGTAACAATCCTAATTCATAATCAAAACTATTTATTAAGAAAACAAATCATAACTGGAATCAAACAGGGTTAAATTTCCAAAATACGCAATAACCTAGACTAGGGTATTCGACACTATCTCACAAATAATACAAATACAACTATGTAAAGTCACAAACCACCTACTTCGATGTTGTATGATTTATATAGTTGAACCTCGCCCTTTGAATCGACCTAGAATTTCATAGATATACAGAAAACGTCAAAAACTCTCAACCAATAATATCTCATGAAAGAATAGAAATCAAGAGGAGAGGCTCTAGAAGAAGTAAGGACTCTCTGAGATGATTCCAACGCAGTCGACAGTGCATGATTCAAAGAATGGATGATGGATCAGGGGATCGTAGAAGAATCATTTCTCTTGGATGAGAAAAGGTTAGAATAAGACAATTCTAGGAAATAGACGTGACCCTGGCCCGATTTAAAAAATAAAAAATAAAATTAAATGGTATTTTTTTAATGTATACACCATGTACATGCCTTAACTAGCCCCCGCTTCAGGCGGTCTCTAGGTCACCTCACATGGCCAATACATGGCTACATGTGGAAACCGGGTACACAGCATGTACTCCTAAGTACATGGCGTGTACTTATAAAATTTCCAAAATTGTCCCCTTTTTCAAAAAAACACTCCAATTCAAGATCCATACCTAAATTGAAGATTTGGGTTTTTATAAACATCTCCCTTATAAAAATTTGTCCTTGAATTTTCCAAACAAGGTGGCATATAAGAATAACAGCTTTGACCACTGTGATCGCACATCAGTCTCCCTCTCCCATGTCTCGTCATGTACTCGCCCGTACTGTCACAACACCCGTACCAGAGGAACAAACCATCCATGGTGAACCTTCACTCTATTATCAAAAATATGGATGGGATTATCCTCGATCTATGCTTCTACATCCAACTCAACCTCCTCGGTTTGAAAAACATGAGACAATACTGAGAAGTAAGGCCGCAACTGAGAAATGTGGAAGACGTCATGCATAGACCAATACCATTGAGGTGACTGCAATCGATAGGCAACCAGCCCGACTCTCCCCAAAACCTCAAACTATCTGACTTATCTTGGTGAATGCATTCCCTATCTCCTAATCCTCTTTTGTCCCAACCTTATTGTGACACGTAGTAAAACGTGATCTCTAAACTCGAACTCTAGAGGTCATCTCTGTCGATCAGTATAAGACATATATCATGACTATGTAGTAGCCATTCTCTTCCAATTCAACTCCACTTGCTCTGTGGTCTCCTGAACAATATGAGTTCCCAGCATAGCTACCTCTCCTTAAACCAGCTAATATAAGGGAGATTGGCATGGCCTACCGTAAAATCCTCATAAGGTGCGATCTGAATAAGTGCTTGAAAAATATTATTGTAGGGAAATATTACCAGAGGTATGTGCCTCTCCCAAGATCACCCAAAATCTAGGATGCAAGATCAAATCATTTCCTCTAAAACCTAAATAATGCGCTCGGACTGGTCATATTTCGAGGAATGGTAAGCTATACGTAGAATTACCTTCGTACGCAAAGCCCTCTGTAGTCCCTGTCAGACCTGAGAAGTAAAATGAACATCACTATCTAAAATGATGATGTGTGGAACCCCATAGAACCATAAAATCTCTCAAATGTGCAACCATCTACGATAATCAACACTGAAGGTCTCCTTTATCGATAAAAAGAGTGAATCCTTTGTGAGTCTATCAATGAAAAAAAAACTACATCATTCCCTTGAGGTGACCTCGGTAAACCTATCTGAAAGTGCATCGTGACATCATTACACTTCCGCTTGGGAATTGGTAACTGTTGTAAAATCCCATATGGTCTCTAATTATCTGCCTTCACTTGTTGATAGGTGGAACACCTCATGAAAAAACCGGCAACATCTCTCTTCATACCTGGCCACCAATACTGATGGTGTAAATCTCGATACATCTTGGGGATACTAGGATAGACTATCCAAACTAAGGAATAAAAATCCTAAATCATCTCCTCACGTATTTCCACTTATAGCAACATGTTCCCAAGAAAATAAAAGATCTCATCCTTTCCTACAGTCTCTCTAGGAATAGGGTCCCCTCCTAACACACTCTTTCATTGAACTAGGCCTTCAGAATCTGATATTTTCCTTTATTCTCACTTGATCAAGTAGAGTAGAGGTAACAACAAAAGAAGAATAAATTGTCTTCCCCTGTCTCTCGTGCACCTTTAAAGGCATATCAGAGAAAATATCCATAAGATACCACTCATTGTTGCCTCATAAACCTCATATATCTGAGTCCTACTACTCAACACACCAGCCACTGTGTTTTCTTTTCCCATGCGTGTAGGTAAGCTCAAAATCAAAGGACTGAAGGTACTCAACCCACTTTTACTATCTCAAATTCAGATCATGCTAAGTAAATATATACTTGAGACTTTTTTCTTCATTATACACCACAAAATTACATCCTATAAATTAATGTCTTCAACCATGCAAGGCATGATAAACTCCATCCAACTCAATATCATGTGTTGTGTAATTCCTCCCATATGGTCTCAACTATCGAGACCCGTATGCAATGTCGCCTTCCCCCTTCATATGCACTTATCCTAGCCCAATACCTGATGCATCAGAGTAAATAGTATTTATCTTGGTCGGATCAATAACAACTAGTATCGGTGTTGAATTCAACCTTCCTTTCATCTTCGAAAAGTCTGAATTGCATGAATCTTTCCACATTTACAATGAACCATTCTTAGTCAGGCCCATCAATAATGCTTTTAAGTGTGAAAAGTCTTATATAAATTGCATGTAGTAACCATACATCCCTAGTAAACTCTGTACCTCATAGGCATTCTTCAGTTTCTCCAAGGAAACTACTACTCTCACTTTCTCTAGGTCTATTGATACACTTTTCTTTGTGATACATGACCCAAGAGGTGAATATGGTCCATCCAAAAGTGGCATTTTGTGAGCTTAACAATTAACTGATGCTCTCTTAGTGTACTCAAAATGATCTTAATATGGGTAGCATGGTCATGCTTAGTTTGATAGTACACCAAGATATCATCCATGAAAACCACCACAAAGGAATCCATGTATAGATGGAACACTCGTTTCATCAGTTCCATAAAAACTACAAGCACGTTCGCGAGACCGAACGACATAACCACATACTTTTATAGGCAATACCTACTCTAAAATTTTGTAAGAGGTATATCTAATGGTCTAACATGCAACTAATGATAAATGGACCTCAAGTCAATCTTAGAGAACACTCGGGCTCCTCGAAGCTGATAAAAGAGATCATAAATCCTCGACAAGGGATATCTATTCTTGATAGTCATATGGTTTAGCTTTTGATAATTCACACAAAGTCTAAGGGTATCACCCTCCTTCTTTGCTAACATTACTAGAGCACCCTAAAGAGATGTACTGGGTTGGATGAAACCCTTTTCCTATAACTTCTCTAACTGCTTCTTGAGCTCCTATAACTCTGAAGTATCCATCCTATAAAAAGGAATGGACACTGGTGTTTCTCTTGGTCCAAGCTCAATAGAGAAATCTACCTCTATATCTAGAGGTAAACATGAAAAGTTGTTTAGAAAAACATACATGACATGATCCACCATTGGAGGAAAGTCCATCTATGGAGTCCCCTAGTCATCCAGATACAAATTAGAAATCTAAGCTATAACTCCTCTCATCCCATGATTCTCGGGTCCTTCTCTACTCACCTGGATGTACCATTCACCCTTATATAGAAACAATCTTCCCTCTCGTGACGTGAAACTCACCCTATGGTGATATCAATCGACAACATCCAGGAATGGAACTAAACAGTCTATTATGAGAATGACTTTATACTCCATCATCTCTAAGACATAAAGGTCCCATAAGAAGTGACACCCACCATCTTCAAGAGGCCACTCCTTACACAAACATACACTAGAAGTTCTAGTCCCCAACAGAGTTTCCAGTGTCAAGATATCAGTAGAAGTCAAGATACAAAGCCCATGGATCTCCACAACAAACATAGTTAAAAAGTTATGGGAATCCCCTGTATCGAAAATAGCAGAAGCTAAAACTGTGGAAACCGAAATCATACCTATAACTATAGAGGGTTTAAGATCCTTATCCTGTTGGGTCTACTCTAGCGCAAAATCTTGACTTGCGTTATGTCCATGTCAAGTAGTATGAGATCCCTGAGCTGATCCACCCTACCATCGTCAAAAAACCTACGTCTGGCCACTAGGTCCACAACCACCACCTTGGATTGAAATACCTAAAGAAATTCATCCCCCATTCTAGTGTGATAATTTTTCTCCTGCTCCAGTATGAGGAGTCGAAACAGAACCCCTATCACTGGATACTAGTGAGAGAAACTGACATAAATGCTGAAGATGACCCATCTTGTCACAAGATTGACACTCAAATGGGAATCTCAAGAAATGTGGCCTCGTATCCCCAATTTTCCCACAATAGTATCATAACACCTGGATACCTAAATAAGTATATTGCCTACTTGGATCTCTGTCTTTAGAATCTCTACGATGCTTCCTCCTATCAGATGAAGGAATACCAACTCCAGATGTCGATATTCCTTGGCCCATAGGTCTATAATATCTCCTATTGCACTCTGTGATGAGTGCCCAGTTTAATATAGAAGTTATGAAATTCATCCTAAAGATGTTTACCTAAGATCAATTATCATTCTTGAGACCATCCTCCAACTTCCCTGCCAGAAATAACTCATCACCTCTTAGAATGGGTGCAAGCACTACATCTCTGTGACGCAAAAAGAATGCTCCATGACTGAGAGTGTAAAATACTCCAAACTTAAAAACTCTCAGGCTCGATTGGCCCACAAAGTCTCCAAATAAAATTAGTCATAGAAGGCATGTTAAAACTCATACCAAGCCATAACCCATTGGTGTCCTACCTATGGTATCACATACCACAATATCTAGGAGGAATCACGTAGCATGTACATGGTGAGCTTCACCCTTTTCTCTGGAGGAATCTAGAAATACTCGAAGATAGAAAACATAGATTCTAACCATGAATATGCAACCTGAGGTCCTCCATCCCCCATGAATGTGGGAGGATTCTACTACTGAAAAACCACATCAACTCTTTCATAGATGTGGTAGGATTTGATGCTCCAAGGAATTTTTGCATCATCCTCATGAATCCTTCTCATAACTGTGCATCAGTACCTGTGTCTGCTATGATCGTTGGTGATAAGACGGGCATGATAGGTGGATCGGATGGTAGTCCATGATCTTCCATTTCTGGTGTATTATTGTTGCCCTATAACTGGCATAAAAATAGAGGACATCTTGGTGGAATTACTCTGCAAGGTCAAGCAACCACATTATATAAATATTATCATGGACAAAAACATCAAATTTCTGAAAGAAAGAGAAGAATAAAACATTTAAGTTTTACAAAATAGTGGTTCACTATGTGTTTCCTTAGGTTTCAACATCTGTGTGTAATTCTAACAAAACTGGTCATGTAACACCCCTACACAAAATGTGATCATCATGTGACACGGCGTGTACTTGAATCAGTTTCCCCATCCTGAGCTCCTCAACATGACTAAAAACACGTTTCTTTTCAAATAAAACTACATGGTGTGTTTATGACAAACCCAGCATGTACTAAAAGGATTTCACCAACCCATGTCATTAGTCACATGGAAAGATACATGGTTTACTCTACACGGCATGCATGAACTAGACACAACATGTATAACTTAAGTTTCATCCACCTGTATGGTTGGACACACAACTGGACATGCGGTCCTTACAATAGGGTGTGTACTCCTCATACACGACGTGTTCCAACAAACACTTTTTTTTCAACCACGTGTCTCTACACACACAGTCATTCACATGGTTAAAGACTATGAAACATGTACATACAATACATGGTGTGTACTTATGAAAAACATTTTCTTCTAGAACAGAATGATACATGGTGTGTATTCATCATCGCACAACATTTATTCTAGGTTTTTCTGGATTGTATGCCTCAAAAACCACTATGGAACCCCATAAAAACACAAAAACAAACATTAAAGTGACAAATTCTGATTCATGGGGGGCCATACTCCCCTTGATTTAAAGCTTGGCATCATATTCATGATATATCATAGTACAATTCTGTTAATGTTCAACATGATCCACAAAATTCTGATCTAAGGGGCCCATAACACCTCAGGGACCAAAGTTTGGATCTCATTCAAATGAAACTTTACATATTTTCAATAACCTGTCAAATAGAAGGTATTCTATCAAGGAAACTATCATGAAATCATGCATATATAGAAAAACATCTATCACAACAACATGCAATCAAAAATGTACCCTAAATGGCATGACAAGAATGCAATACATGTGATCTCTAGAAAGTGCCTATATGATGCTTTAGATGGTATACCCTCATCTCATTAGGTTGCAACAAAAATAAAAGCTCAATAATATCAATAATAACTGCACAAAACATGTGAATCACCCAATAGTGAAATAAAATAAACTTTAACAATTGTAAAACAAAAAAATTGCAATAATCTAGATAACATGGATTTTCCCTATACATGGGTTAGCTACTCCTGGAAACATATTATTAAAAACTACCTATTCATTCCTATCGCAACTTATAGGATCCAAATAGTATGTCAAAGAAGAAAAGAAGCCCCATAATACCACTTTGTAACGTCCCGGTTCTAGGTGTCGCCTAATGGTTCAACATACCCTATTGGTCCCATGGCCTCATGTGCATTTCCCCAAAATCTAGAAGCTACCGACAAGTAGCAATGGTATAGGGTGTGATAATGGGGAAACTATAACCTCGCTGGTAGGGTAACACAATAGACTAATAAAAATATACAACATCAGAAGCAGTAATACCATAAAATAAGTAAACAATAAAAGACTAAAAGTAAATAAAAAACTAGAGAACATATATAAATGATGGATGTCACATATTTCGAGGAAAGAATTCAAAAAATTCACAATGCTACAAATACGGTACTATACCAAAGTAAAAAAAACAAGTAACTCTAGCATAATCCCAAGCCTCAGCTTTGTCTCATGCTCTCCAGCTCCATATCACACAAGTATCTGAAGTATAAGGGCGCTTTATCTTATCTATACCTGCAATAATATTATCTTTTCAGGCCCAAATTCAAGACCCAAACTGGGTTAGATATGAATCCTAGTGGTAAACCCACTAAATATTTGTGCCTAACTATCAGTGAATATATATATATATATCAGGAAATATGAAAAATAATGTAAGAAACAAGGAAGTAAAGAAAATTAAACAATCCTACCATTTCAACTACATTCATTTTCATTTATTAATCATTCAATCAATCATTCACAAGAAACCCTCTATGAAAGTTCTCACTCTCTAACCCCTATGGTTTCGCAAATACAATGGCTCTCTAAGGAAGCACTCACCGTAAATTCCCCCTATGGACTTTTAATGATAACTATAGACTCTCAAAGAAATCACTCAACATCCATTCCCCATGTGGTCTCGTAAAGTTATACTATAGACACTCTGAGGTAGCACTCATCGTCCATACCACCTTATAGTCTTGCAATACAGAAAGTATAACAGACACTATGGGGAATCCCTCAACATGAATTCCCCCTATGGTATAACTACACCAGGTTCTCGCAGCCCTATGTAATAAAATATTGAAAAAAATATATCCAGTTTCCAAAGTAAAATCAACTACTACAAGGATAAGAATCTACAATTCATATCACAAGTATGTCATATAATATCAACTCTATCCTAACATCCCAGGGCATGAAAACAATATAGCCTAACCTGAGGTTCTAGACCCAACGACCAATAACAAACAAACATGGTAAAACACATCCATAATCAAGGTAATAAACCTAATTCATATTCCAAACCCTTTCATAAGAAAACAACCCATAACAGGCATCAAACAGGGTTAAATTTCCATAATTTGCAATAACCTAAACCAGAGGGTATTCGGAACTTTGTGCACATATAATCCAAAGACAAATACAGAAAAGCACAAACCTCTTACCTCGATGTTGTAGAATCAATATAGTTGAACATAAACCATTGAATTGACCTAGAACATCATAGATCTATAAAAACTTTAAAATTGATCAACCTCGAATAACTCACGAAAGAACAGAAATAAAGAGGATAGGCTCTAGAAGAAGTAATGACTCACCGAGTTGATTCCAACATAATATATGGTGCTTGATTCGAAGAATGGTAGATGGATCAGGGTTTTGGAGAAGAATCATCACTCTTGATTTCTCCTGGACGAGATGGGGTTAGAAGAAGACAATAGTGGTAAATAGACGCGACCTCGGTCCGATTTAACAAATAAAAAAGAAAAGTACACGTCATGTTCATTTAAGGTACACATCGTGTAAATGCCTTAATTGGACCTTACTTTAGGTAGTCTACAAGTCACCACACATGGCCATGCACTAGCCGTTACAGGGCCAGTACATGGCTACCCGCGGCAACTGGGTACACGGTGTGTACTCCTAAGTACGCGGTGAGTACTTATAAATTTTCAAAAATTCTCCCCTTTTTTATAAAAAACACCCGAATTTGAGATCCATACCTGAAATTAATATCCAAGTTCTTAAATGGATTACCCATACTATTCATATTTTTTAAGATCCCTTTTTCATTTAGTAACTCTCTTTTTTTATGGGAAACATTTTTGTAGTGTCAAGGTTAATCATTGACTCTATATGAATTAAAGAGAAAAATATTATACCATAGCACTCAGTGTTTTTTCACATACACTCTGTAGCCCCAAAATAATCCTTCAAAATGAAATATCCTTAATTGTAAAATTTTCTTTTTGATATATACTCAATTATTATACTTTGTATTTTATCTTAGTTTATTTTGTTTAGAATTTCCATATTTATAAGAATAATTGGTCACCTAGTTTTTTCACTTCAGCTTAGCCTCTACTTTATTATTCTACAATACATCACTATTTTTTAAAAATTTTGTACCACCAATTGAAATAAAATTGGGTGTTTCTTCCTTATTATTTGAATCAATCACCTAATTTCCATTTTTTAAATTACACCAAATTTTTTATTACAAAGTTGAGTTTTCATAATGATTTTTCTTAGAACCATGGTACAATTGATAAGATTAAAGGTACTATAAAATTAATTATCTATTAATTTTTAAAATATATAATTCCAATTATATAATTTTCTGTTTCACATTGAGATATTTTATATGAATTTTTATCAATAAAAAAAATTTCCTCAACCACCATCACCTCTCCATTATTAGTTATAAAATGTGTTCATGTAATCTCAAAAAACATGTCTCCCTCTTAAAAACTATCATTGATATCACCCATAATCCATGTTAACTCTATATCTATCTCATAAATATCATTTTCATTTGATTCATCAATAAATTTATTTAATTAATAATTCCCTTTTTTCAATTTTTTTCTTTAAAGTGCCTCATTTACATTCAATCACACTAATATTTCCATATTTAATTGAAACCCATTTATTATCTACTCATCACTGCTCAACTCTCCACTTTGACCATATTATTCATTAATAGATGTTTCATTCATTAATTTTATATTTCCATCAAATCATGACGTTCTTCTTTATTTAATTATTCTTTATCTCTTTCACATTTATTCCCATAGTATATTACATCATGTTCTAATAGAAAATTACAGTTCTTTGAAAAATTATTTCTTCATTTTTTATTGAATTTCCCTCCACTTTGGTTACTTAAAACATTATTTCTTCTTGATGATCAATTTGTTTGATCATCCTATTCATCTTCTATATTTTTATTAGGGTAAGAAGGTAAAAACATCCATTCATTTAATTAGTGAAACTATTAAATGAATGTTTACCCTTGTACATAACATCTCCTTATGTAATTACATTATAAAATAATGATATGATTTTATGAAAGCATTTAATTATCTTCCCCGTAAAATAAAATTTTAGAATAATTATTTCTCAAAACATTTGAGTATTTCAATTATGAATCCTTCTTTAATTTTCCTTTTATACATATGGTTTTCCTTTTTCTAATTTCTTATGATATTAATAGATTATTGATATTATAAATTCTTGAATAATATAAGTAATGATCCTAAAATGAAAAAAATTAGGTCGAAGCTTATTAAATATAATTCTCATCAAATTATTCAGCGAGACTGAATCTTCCATAAATTTATGTAACTTCATATCATGCTAAAAAAATTGGCATTAATTATGATTTAATCGATAATTCAAGTATCCCCATATGAATATTCTAAAATTGTGTGAAATATGTTTGAAATCAGTAATCATTTACATTCTTATCTCCTTTATTCATTTTATTTAACATTCTCTGTATTTAATTCAATAAATTAGAGGCCATGAACTGTTTTAGATAAATTTAAAATGAAAATTATTGTGATGAATTTCATATTATTACATTAGCTTAAATGTTATTATTGTCGTGAAATGTATAATTTTTCTTGAATTCAGGATTACCGTACCAAAAACCAAGAAATAAATTAATCTTGTACCATTTTATAGAACTATATTTTATATGTACAACCACTATATAGGGATTAAAATTAGTTGGTCACAAACAAAAAACATCATAAGAGACTATCCTCATCAGTGGTTAGTATGTAGGATCCAAAAATAAACCAATTAAGTAATTAGAGATGGAGAAACATAGAACATACACGAAATAAGAAATTTTTGATGGATTTTTCACTCTTATTATCAAGTGGATAATCGATAGCATCTGATGATTCTGATCTGGCTATCTACATTATTATATTTCTATCAATGTGATCATTCAGTATATTAATAATATATTAAATAATTATTGGTACATGCAAGATCTGTATGAGTTTGAATTTGTTTATAAATACTTTTTCCCTTTTAAAGTTCTAATATGGTTGTATCAAGCATGCACATTCATTTGTCATATTAATCTAGAACTTATTCTCTCCAGAGGTTTCCCTAGAATATATGGAAGGCTATATCAATGTTATTCTAGAAAATATTATTAGACTCATCATCCATACAAGTATAAAACTAAAACCCAAATTTTTGTGTTTTTTTATGTATTGTTCTATATAATTTCATCTAGATCTGAAATCCACAACAAGATATATTCATTTTCTCCCCATTTTCAACCAATTTCCTTTCTCCCTTGATCATATATCAAACTACCAACACATAATAATGATCCTTAAAAAACTATAATGATCTAAAACACCATGTGAAATGGTTAATAATAGAGGTAATTCCATCCTAGGAATATTGAAATGGAATTTTTATTCTCACAACAAGATTGAGTATGCTTCCTAATTGTTTCCCTATAGTGACAATGATGTATTCCCTTCATTTTTTATATCCACATATCAATCATTCATGGACATTTACATCTATAGTAAAACATATATTTCTTATCATCATGGATATATTTATACTATATTTGTTCATCTACAACTCATGCCTGAAACTAAAACCTCCAAAATGCTCTTTTTTACTACAATGTATCACATTAAATTTTACTCACACATTACAAACTCTGATTTAATCAACACCATATCTTAAATTATATATCCATAAAATTTCATAATTATTATGTATTCATATTATCTATAATCATCTCTTAACTCACCCTTTCTTATGTTGTTAACAAATATAACACAAAACCATCATTAAGATCATGAATTAATTCTCACATGAAATAAGTCACAGTATGCATCACATGTAGTGGTTATCTAAATAAAAAACCATATTATATAATGATACTTTATAGAATTATATAACACTATATATAAAGATAAATATAATATTGGTCATGTATCAACTGAGATCACCTAACATTTACCCCTTAGTAAATTCACTTCATGAAATATATTCAATCTCCACAAGGTCCCACCAAGTTAATTTTTACAAAATGCTAAAAAGTATGTATGAAAGAATTGGTAAAAATATCATTAAATTTTGTATAAATTCAAATTTATGATGAATCATTTTCTCATTAATTTTTATCTAAAAAATTGAGATGCATCTGGGGATTCTTTAGATATTTTTTAATAGATGATTATAATTTTTTTATCTATAATAAATATAAAATTATGAAACTATTGGATAGTGTGGTTATGATCCATATAAATTGGGGAATAATAAAGGTACTTTTCAATACATACTAGATAATATTTCAACATCTCATTCAGAACACTAATTTTTATGCTCTATAGGTCATTTCGTGTGAAAGTTATGAATAAAACAATCATTAAATAGAAAAACTAGGTGAATTCTATATAGATTATAACTATTTTAGATAAAAATAATGTAACATCTCATCTTGATCCTAACCTATAATGTATTTTATCTTAAGTAAATAAATATTCAAATATTAAATATTATTAATCCATGGGAAAATGATTCAATATTTTATTATTAATACTTTAAATTACAAATGATAATTTCTATTTTATAAATTTTTTAGATTTATTGATTAACTTTTTTAATATAAGATAATGAAAATTTTATTTTTTTTAAATATTCTATTTTTTCAACTTTAACTAAGTATGATATATTAAATTTTATTATTTAATATTTTTATTTTTTAGAAAAATAAGGAGGAATAATTTATATAAAACAAGGTTTTAAAAAAATTTATTAGCATTTTTATTTTTTTTAAAGGAGAACAGGTTTCTGTTTGATGTATTTTATAATGATTTATTGTTTAAAATATATTAATTTTTAATATATAAGTTTTTATATTTTATATTTTATGAGTTTTTAATCACCAAAAAGGGGAAATTATTAGAGGGATGTTGTTCCTTAAAAATTATAACAATTCACAATTTTTATTCTAAAAAATAAAAAGTTTATTTTACAAATGTTTTAATTTAATGATGTGATAACATTCTTATAATGTTTTTAGGATTTTTTTCACTATCTAATTTTATGAATATTTTTATGTATTATCGTAAAAATAATAAATAGAGAAGTATGTTAATAAATATTGGAAATATTTTTAATGTAAAAATTAATCTTACATTATGAACACTTTATATGTAAAGAACCATACATAGATAGTTGTTATTATTAACTAAGATGTTGAAGTCAGAAGTAATTATTATAAGAAAAAATTTGGGAAAATAATGTATCATATGTGGAGAGTTATGTTAAGATTTTAACATTTCATGAGGAATAATTTCTCCATAAATTAGTTCAAAGGACCATTCGACACATATGTAAAAGAAATATTGGTGATATAATTATTATAAAAGTATCCGTGTTGAGGATATATATTATACAATTGATTAAGATATGTTTAGTCAAATTAATTTCATATTTTAATAATATTTTTAAAATTATTCTGTTATTGATTTATTGTAATAATTTCATCAACAATGACATAGTTTTTCTTATTAGATATTGTTTTTATATAAATTTTTATTGTGTTAATTCATATAAATTTTCAAGGAAAATTGTTTATTTTAGATAGATGATTTGTTATCTTTATTTCATGTAGAAATAATATGATTTATTAATTAAAATTAATAGTTATAAAAAAATTAAACATCAATAATCAGTTTATATGATATAAAAGGGAGAAACATAAAATGGTCAACACGTACTTATACTATTATTTTTATGTTATTATGATAATCTAAATTCCTGATTTAAAAGTAATCAGACATAATGTTAAAGAAAATATGTTAAATTTCAATTTTATATTTTATAGAAAACATAAAAAATAATTTTGTATTGATAAAGATATATTATCCATATATATCCTATTTAAGTATTCCTATGAACTTTTAAATATTAACTATTTTAAGTAGATTAACATATATCAATTGTATTTTTTCACAATCATCTGTTTCATATTAATTCAAAAATATATATATATATATTCTCCACATTATAATGATTTCTAAATTACTGTTTTTAGTTTTATATAGTGATGAATAAGTTAGGTCATGTTATAAAGATCATAGTTGAAATATCTACTTTTGAAAAGAAAAAATAAGAAACCTTTCTTTCTCATCTATAACTATCCCAAGTAAAAGGATCTTAATAGAATCACTAAATTTTCATTGATTATTACGGTTGTTTAGAATATGATTGACTTTTTTACCCTTAACTAAATGAAAATGATTATTATTTACTATAATTTAAGTAATTTTTTGATTCGTGTTAATTTATATTAAAAAAATATTAATTTTTTTATTAGGAAAGTTAATTTTTTTTAAAAAGATAAATTAAAGAACTCAATTCAATCCCCACATGATTCATTGTTATAGACAAAACTACAAAAAAAATATTTTCTTTCTTCCCTATGGTATGGTAGTAAACCTAAAATTTTAATTCAATCATTTTTTATCCTATAATTGATATCATCGTCTCATCATTCCCGAATCAACTATATTATTTAAATGGTTTACTTTTCCAATTTTCATTATATGTGCCGATCTGAATACCCCTGGATTTACTCCCTTGTGTCAGTGGATATTTTTATGGTAAATTAAATTGTGATTGAGGCTTTAGTTTAATATAATATTTCTCATTCATGTCACAGTTTCGTAGAAACATTCATCAATTATTCTATGTTGGGTTTGATATCTCTTGAGTTTAGTGGATCATGCTCCATGTCATAATAGGATAAACTTTATGGCATATCATTCCAAGATTTAAGAAATAAAACTATAAATTAATACTTTTTCCAAGATATATGACCTAAAACTATGAAAATAATTCATCCTATGAACATTAAACATAAACTATGATGAAAAATGTGTTCCAAAATTTAATACCTTTAACAATACATATACTTAAAATTAATAACATATAAAAAAACATTGTCTTGTTCAGATCAATAAAGGATGTCTTTTAAAAAATTCAATTTAATATTCACTAGGCCCACTTTAATTTGGATCAAAAAAATATTAGATCATAAATAAGATATGCATAAATATTGTAGGATTAAATTTTTACCCTAGAAAAATAAATAATACACTCATCATGTCTGTAAGTTTTTTTTAAAAGGATATAATTGACCTTATAGCTACCAGAACACATAAATTGGACATAATTAAAGGGAAAACATCATTAGGACACATAATTTAATTATTTTTTCTTAAATTAATTTACTTATGAGTGGGGTGAATTTTATAGAAACAAAAAAATATTCCAAAACATTAATACCAAAATGGAGATGAAATTTAAAATAGTTTTCTTTAATTAGGATTATTTATAAAAGACTAACAAAATAACTAAGTGAAACCCATTACGTTAATAAATACATGTTGTAGCACCATAGTCATTATTTTGCTGGTATTTTGTAGGTTGTATTCTCATGTACCATCAATGTTTTTCAATGGATAAGTTAGAATTCATTAAAATTGTTTATATGATTAATGGAATCCAATGATATATTTACCTCTGTGAGTAAACCTATAATAATTCAAAAGGGAAAAATGAACTCTTGTGGGTTAATTTTCAAATAATAAAATGAGTTTATACCATCATACATTTTCTTTAAGAAAATCCATTCATCAACAATTTTTATAAATCCTCATCCTTGTAGGTAAAAAATATATTCTTCTAAAATGACACTTAAAGGGAATAATTTACAATGTGTCTTAAACTATACAAACCTTCACAAAAAATCCATTAAGTTAGAATCATTTCACCATAATTACCAAATATTCATACAACTCTCATCATTTTCAAAACCTCAAAACATAAAAATTCCATTATTTTCAATAATCATATACTTATTATGGTGGTTCCACTTCATGGAAGTGTTGGTAACCATGATCCATTTTCTAAAAGGTTCTATACTACAAACACTCATAATGGTTTTGGAGGAATGTGACCCTTATCATTACCTGAGGTACTTTAATTCCCATTAACAGTTTTATCCAAATTTGTTACCCTATATGGGATTAATACTGTTTTGGGATACATTCATATAAGTCCTATTTCAGTACCCAGTTTTTCTACTAATCTACATTACTACAATGGTCTATTTTTTGTTATGTTTAGGATAGTAAAAACCTCTATATGTAAAATTTATACAACATTTACAAGTTCATATATAGACTCCAAACTCAAGGATACTCAAGAATAAGTTCCAATATGAAATATGTTTTATACAATTTCATGTATTTGAGGTCATCATAATAGGACTTTAAACTATATTTTGAATATAATTCATGCATGAGCCCAAATTGTATGTCTTTATTCATTATATAATATGTTAAACTACATTTTGAACCCCTTTAAATGAATTAAAATTTCATAACTTTTTTATTGAGTTTGATTTTCACTCTAAGATCATATATATTTAAACAACATATTTTGCCCTTTTTATAGATTAATTTCTCATTGATTTATTCTTGAAAAATATTTCTATGTGATTTTATAAAGAGTTAAACTATATCTAAAACCCTTTTAATGATGTATATTTTAATTCCATTAGTTGTGATATACAATAAATCTCATAAAATATTAATACCAACAATATCTTCAAACCTTCTTCCCTCTGTCATGCTATTCTAAATTATTACCTATTTATCAAGAATTTCTTCCTAAAATCATGATTTAGGTAATAACTACATTGTTTTCATTTATGTTTTGAATTTTTATTTTGGTTCATTTTACATTGATCATCGTTCCATAATCTCCATAATTTTATCATTTATAAAAATATAATATTTTTTCAGTATATATGTATTTATCATTGTCAATAAAATTTATATATAAAAAATGAAATACATCATCCATGGAGATGGTAGGTCATATGTATACACGAACATTGTTTTCCATTTTCTCAATGGATGGAATGAAAGGAATGTAAATAATATATAATCCTTAAAATATATTATAATTTCATATAGATCATATATATTAATTAAATTTATCCTTATCACTATCCATGTAACGAGTAAGTAAAAATGGATCACATCACACTATGAGGTGGTATTTCGGTGTTCACGTAAGTGATGTTATCATATCCCCAATGTAAAAGATTGTAAGATGGTATATCTTATATGAGAATTAAATATGTATATTAATGTTATCAATATTATATTAATATATTAAATCCATAATTATATCTATCCATTAGATGTGGTGATGGAAAATGAATAATATTTGTTCACAATGTGGTAATCTTTCGTAAACACGATAGATAGTTCCGTTCCCATTTGATGGAAGAGCATATGGGAATAGTTTATTTCCTTAAACAATACCTTGTCAATATATTATAGATACTATTTGTATTATATTTTATGTGTTAAGGGATTATTAGTGGTGGAAAATAAGAACGAAAAAAGGATCTTTGAGAAGACAATTACATTTTCATAAAGCATCCACTATTGTATATCATATTAAGAACCCTAGTGTTGGCCTATTGGGAGATTTAGAAGCACTAAAATTTTGATAAGTATATTAGTTAATTATTTTTTTAGAATTTATTTAAGAAACATGGCTTGATATGTGTGATGAAGTGAGGGGAGGGTCCTTTTATAGGTGGGGAAAGGGGTCATTCTTTGAAATTAATTGGAAATGTACAAAACTAATAAAAAATGATAAAGTAATTTCCAAAAAAATAAAAAAAAATTACTATATATTAGAAATTGGGAAGGATAATATTGAAATATTTCCTTCCAATATGAATTAGACATGTGTAATAGGCATTTTAACAATTATCTTTTTAACTTAACTCCCTATAAACAAATTTTTAACATAACTAGTGTATTTAGGTTTTTCAATTTTTAATTGTTCATTATAATAAAGAATTATGTTTGATATATAATATAATATAATTTTTTCTGCTCTAGATATGTAATCTATTTTTCTAATTTCCATTCACATAGGTAGAAATTTTTAATTTAATATTAACCCCAAACATCTGATGAGAATGCAATTTTTGAATGAGATAATGTTCAAAAGATTTGAGATTTTTTGTATAATAATTCAATATTAAATTGATTAAAATGATAAAAAAATATTAATAAATATATAAGTGAACAAGTTTTACTTTTATATCCATCTTAAAAAAATTATTTATTTTATTAAATGCATTAAAAAAAATTAAAATTCTTAATAAAACCCATTATTATTCAATATTCATCAGTGGATTTATCTTTTCAGAAAATTATCAATAGCTCAGTAAAATAAAATTATACATTCTAATTTAAAAATAAATATTATTTTTAAATATTATTTTTTTAATGTGTAAATTTTAGTTATAAAATATGTTCTCAAAAGCAACAACCCCATTTGTTTATAAAAATACAAATTTAAGCACAAAATTTGATTTAATCTTATTTCATGTCTAAAAAAATAAGATGAATGTTAAACATTTTATTTAATATATAATATATAATTTTTTTGAAAACCATTCAAAAATATTTATTTTATTATTTTCTTGAGGTAAAACTTGTTTGTGTTCATAAAAATGGTTTTAAAAAAATGATTTCATTTATTTTAAAATAGTTATTAATTTAATTTATAATACATTGGTCACCAAATATTTCATTATGTATATATTTCTAAACCATATATTCTCCTAATTTACTTAATCCAATTCATTTGCTGCATTCCAAATATTTTTTTATTACTGTTATATTAAATAATAATATTTTAATAGTATTTCATGTTTCTTTTAAACTCGGGGTTGTATATAACGCCAGATGAACTCAATATTGTTTGTAAGGAAAGAGAAAAATAGTGTAGCATTGTAACGACCCAAAGTTTTTTAATAGAAATTCCCTTCTTATAACTATGTCATAAAATCACATGAAAACACAACATAATGAACTACTATGTTCTAAGTGACCTCTATACATAAGTTTTTTACTTCTGTATTGGGAATTTTGAGAATCTGACATACACAGTTGTGTTCAAGATGATTTTTGGAGTCCAATAAAACAAAAATAATTTTTGATGAATAGTAACTTACCCTTATGAAAAGTAACATTCCCTTATGAATAGTAATATGACCCTTATGAATAGTAAATTATCCAACATAAGAGTAACATTACCCATGAATAATTAAATAAAATTTAGACATCTTAGAAAGTAACAATTTGACCTTAGAAAACGTTTTGGTATTCTGTAAGTCATAAATACTTAATTAATTAATTTAAAAGAAAAAATATTTTCTTAAAATGTGTTCATTCATTATAAAATCAATATCTTATATTTTTTATATAATTTTATAAGACACCACATTATTTTTGAAAGCACTATAAAATTAGTTTAAATTTTAAAAACTTTTTTTAAGTAAATTATGATATTAATTAAATATTAAATTAATAATAATTATAAAATTATTTTTGAAAAATGGACTTCATTTTTGGATTCTACACGTCTAAAAATTTTAGGGGAAAATATTTGGGATTTTTCTGAGATACTAGATTTTTTTTATGAATAGTGAAATACTATAATTTACAAAATAAGCTAAATAATCTAATTATAGGGTCATGTGTGATGGCTTTATGATGTAATCCCACTTGGTTCGGGATCACATGATAAAATAAAAATTCTTGGTCATTGAAGACTCACTATTCCTTATCTTAGGGGAAATTAAAAAACTAATGAATTTTATATTAAGGAAACCCCTCCCCCACCACTATAAAAACCACCCTTCACACCGTCATTTCCTCACACCTATCAAGCTCCAAGCCTTCTCTAAACTCTGCCCAAACCTCTTCTCTAGATCCTCTCCCACGTTAAAGAGCTTATGGTCTCTTTAAAAGACCAATCCTAGCCTCTTTAAGAAGGATCTAAAGTGGAAGATTTAAGAGGTAATTTCTCTCCCTCTTCTCCTTTAATTTCCTTTCAAGTTCAAGTTCATTTCTTGATCTTTCCCCACCTATCTTCATCTAAATTGTATTGTAACTCCAATATTATACATGTACAGAAATTTTATGATACTAATTGGATATTATATCATCCAACCCTTTTTCCCTCTTCCTTTTATTTTATTAAAGAGAACGTTGTCCGTGAGTTGTTAATTTTTCACCTTCAAGAACGACATGCTTTCTTCCTACATTTCTACCTTCAGATATGATCATGAAACCATTTTTATGGTTGAACTAGAACATGTTATATGTATTATCTCCTATTTAAAGTTTTGTAACTAACTTATTACCATAGTTCTAGTGATAAAATAAAACAAGTTCATTATGATCAAAAAATCGCTCTAATTAACCCAAACAATCATCATTTAATTCTTATCTAATGATTAATCCACATGGATCTAATATGATTCATTAAAAGATCATAAAAACTCCAGTAATATCATTAATAACATTTAATATCAGTTCTGGATGTTTACCCATGTTCTACCAAAACTTCAATTTAAGAATACAAGTGAACCACTCAAGAAACCCATAAAAACAAAACATTCCCAAACAATGTTTTTAAAATCTATAACTCATCCAAAGGCACATAAATTCACATAATAAAACCAAAATTAAAAATATTAATGTACACAAGGTTCTGTATTTATAATTAATAAATATAATGTTATTATATCGAACATTAAAGAGAAGTAAGCATTTGGATACAAGGTAAGGGGAACTTCTTGAACCCAACATGTGTCCTTCAAGTTCTCCCTCTTTCACTCCATTTTGATATGGTTACTCCAAAAAAATCATTTTTTCATCATTTTCTTTCCTTTTATAGGATAAAAATGTTTAAAACTATTGTATATGTGAAACAAAATGTTTTCCAAAGGAACTCTTCTTCCAAGAACACATCTTTCACTTCTCATTCAAGATTTACAGTTCTTGTATCAAGTATGTTATTCCCTATTTCTTTTTGGAACCCAAAGTTAATGAATGTGTTCTTATGAGATGAAACCAATTCCTTTTAATGGGTTAGTTTGGTTCATTTATGCTATATTTTCATTGTGGAAAGCATGATACTGATAATTTTATGATGTGACGGGTGCACTGGGAATTATATAGCACAATTTGAATGTTTGAATGTGACGGGTGCACCCAGAATTATACAGTTCTCCAATGCATTTGGTAGAGTGATTAATATCATGAGTAAATGTGAAATGATGTGTGAAAAATATGATTTCAGGGTTCAAAAGTATGTGTGGTAGTTAACCACTAAGACATGATGTTTCATTTTTATTCATTACCACATTTCAAGTCTTTTATTTAGGCTCCTCTCATGTTCATGATCTTTTGCCTATGTCAGGATTTTTCTCACCCCAGGCTATATTTTTCTTATCTATCCTCTTACTGGGCATCTATATCACCCCAGTTGATGTATATCCTCAGGTGTATACATGTATTAAGGAGAGTACAAGTTCCAATAAGACGCTAGAGAAGAAGAAATTAAATAAAAGTTTGTACTTAATGTTGTAATTGTTATGTATGGTCCTAGTTTTTCCAAGACACTAAACCTTTGAATCTTCTATGTGTAATAATATTATGTTCTTTATATTTAAAATGATGTAATAGTAATGTAAGAAAAGGAAGGGTCTCTATAGTTGTTATCAGAGGAAAGGTTTAGTTAATTTGGGAATTAGGATTAGTGAACCCTAGAGAAAACCTCTAGCCTGAGACTAATGACAAAAATGCACACAAGAATATTTACATAGGGATCCCATGTGTTATGTTTTTGGTATAAATTGTTTAAATGAATATTTTATTCATGAATTGTTTAATTAGTATTTGTTATAACCTTTTATATTTTATAAAATGGGGGGAACCAGGAGAAATCAGGCCAACAACTCTTGTGAGAGCCAATGCAACGATTGCCTGAACGACATCCCCAATGATTTGGGAGGTGGAGTTCAAAACATCATGGTGATGCTTACCCAATTATCTTAGGTTATAAATAATAACCATAATAATGGGGAACGTCCTCCTTCACTGAAGAGGGAGGAACTGGATATCGAATGTTTTATGCGGCAACGACCACCGATGTTTTGTGGATCTTACGAAACACTAGTTGTGGAACAGTGGGTCAACTCCCTAGAGAAGATCTTTTCTATTCTTCACTGTTCCGAGATGGAGAAGGTGACCCTTTCCATATATCATCTAGACAGAGAAGCCAATCAATGGTGGTATTTGATTAAGAACACCAAGCCAAGGGAGGAAATTGAAGATATGGAATGGGAATACTTTAAGATAATGTTTCTTAACAAGTATTTCCCAATAAATCTTCGCAATAAATATTGAGAGATAATTAATAGAGCTCAGAAAAAATAAGGAGAATCTATCACAACCTTTGAAGCGAATTTCACAAGGCTTTCAAGGTATGCTTCAGGTTTTGTTATCAACAATAATAGCAAAATTGATAGATTATTTAGTGGATTAAAACCAAACCTTCTAAAGTCTCTTGCAATTCGAGACATTGGGTGTTATGAAGAAGTTGTTCGATGTGATCTCAATGTGGATATGAAGTTTAGATAATGGTCCCATGACAATGGGGATAAGAAAAAAAGATGGAGTTTCAAGCTGGAGGATCTAATTACAAAAGTGGGAAGAAAACTTAACGACCCACATGCCAAAAATGTCGGAAGTTGCACCATGGGAACTACCTCAAAGGGATGCGGAAATGATTCAAGTGTGGGAAATAAGGACACCATGCTCAAGAGTGTCGAAAAGACATGAAAAGAAAGTATAATGTAGCTGATAAAAGGAGATAATCACACATGGTTCAATGCTACAACTGTAGGGATCTAGGGAACTATGCAAACCAGTGCACTAAACCTCGAGCTCTTGAGGGTAATCAGAGTAAACTGAGGCCAAAGAAACAAGGGATGGCTTATGCCATCGCTACTGTGGTAGTGGATCAAGATAATGAAGTTGTACAAGGTAAACTTCCTAGTCACTCAAGAATGGAAATAGACTTATTTGATTCTGGTTCTATGTGTTTTTTTATATCTTGTACGTTTTCTAGAACTATAGAATCAAAGCCCTGACACCTTGAAGTAGAGATATCTGTAAAAACACCAAGTGGTACAATCATTGTAAACCAAGTGTTTGACTCTTCTCCTGTTGGTTTATGTGGGAAGATTCTTCTGGAAAATCACGTAATACTTCCCATGGTGGAATTTGATTCTATAATGTGAAAGGATTGGATCTTGTTATATAGATCACATATCAACTGTCGGAAAAAGGAAATATCGTTTCATATTCTGAACCATCCCATGCTCCTCTAGAAATGCAAGGATAATCATGAATCTCCTTTTAAAAATCCTTCAATGGTGTGGGTTTTGATTCCCTATGTATAATCATACCTCTACCAAATGGTTGAGTCAAAGTTAAGTTACCACCTTAAGGAAATTCCCATTGTAAGGGAATATGGAGATGTATTTCTTGAAGAGTTACCTGAAATTCCCCCAGATCGTGAGGTCAATTTCTCAATTGAACTCATACCCGGAGCTACTCCTATCTCGAAGTGTCCCTATAGGATGGATTCTATCGAACTGGAGGAGTTAAAGAAGCATCTACAAGATCATCTGGACAAAGGGTTCATACACCCTAGTGCATCACCATGGGGTGAACCAGTGATCTTTGTGAAGAAAAATGATGAAACAATGCAGTTGTGTATCGAATATCGGGAACTAAACAAGATCACTATAAATAACAAGTATCCTCTTCCAAGGATTGAAAACTTGTTCGATCAGTTAAGAGGATATCAATACTTTTCAAAGAGGATATGATGGATTGAGAACCAACATCTTTGTCTGCATCTAGAATTGTTATAATATCATATAATATGACTGATGAAGTAGAGTCTTTTTGTAGTTCAGAAGATGAAATGAAAACATCTCCATTTATGCTTTCATCATTGCTTGGTGGATCAATAGTTTCTTCCATATTTTCAGGATCAGTTTCTGTAATCGACATTATAGATGTTATTTGGAAAGTTTGAAAATTTGGGTTTACCTTTACAATTTGATTAATAGGTAACACATAATATGTACTCAAATGTATGAATGGATTTGTTGGAATATTTTCCAATACATTTGGATCATTTACTCTAGTTATTTCTTTTTTCATGGACTTCATTCCTTTTGTGTTATAAAACTTTGCCTTAATGTATTGAGATTATAACGTTTTTAATGGAGCCTTGTCACCATACAATGTACCGATTTGTCTATTGAAATTGTACATAAGACATTGGTGGTATGATGAAGGTATGACTTCATGCAGATGTAGCCAAGGCCTTCCAAGTAGAATATTGAAGGCTATGACTTGAAAAACAACCATGATGTATGAATTTGATAAAAGATATTCAAATTGAGTTCTGAGTGTAATTTTTCCAAGAGGTTCTTGCTCATTAATATCATAAGATTTCAATATTAAATTGGAAGGAGATAAATCAGATTCAGTTAGGCCCAATTGATGAAGTGTACGAACAGGAATGAGGTTGAATCTAGAGCCATTATCAATGAAGGCTCTTCAGATTTCTATATCAATTAATTTTCTAGACAAATATAGGGGTCTAATATGTCCATCTAAAAAATCATATTCATCTTCATCTGTAAAAGATATGAATTCATGAAATATTTCAAAATCATTCTCTATAAGGTAAACCTTAGCTGCAGAAACTTCAGTTTCAAACTATTTAGGACTTGACAAAGACTCAAAAAGTGTTTCTCTAAGATATTTTGACAGATTCAAAGCATCCATAATTGGTAACTTGGTTGGTACATGGGAAAATTTTTTCAATACATCGTAATTTTGGTCCAAAGTACTTCATTTCCCAACATGAAGATACGGTTTTTCAGGTGCTTTGTAAGTTGATGCTTATGATCTATTCGTATCCTGTGTCAGAGCAGAAGCTGGAAATACACTTGGCTTAGGTAAATTAGATTGACTAGGTCTACTCATCTACAGAGATAAAGACGGTGTGACTTTTAATCAGTCCTCCAAAATAATTGTCTCAGAACTAAACCTATATTTCATGGAATAAACTCCTTATTCTTGTTCATCCAGTTGAAGGGATCTTCCACAAGTTTTTACTGCATATATAGTTTGAGCAAGGGTAGAGTAAAAATGGTGGTTTCTAGAATTCCCACGTCTTCTCATGTATCCTTGACCCTAGCCTCTTCCTCTAGTTCACCAATTAGGTATATGAAATTATGGATCCTTATAATCAGAATCACCATTGTAATAAGGATCCGTTAAGTGGATAATGTTGACGGAACCAAAGATCAACTCTTCATCTGATGAAGATTATTCATGATGGGTTAATTCTGGTTGTTCCATTTGGTAGGGCGGTGCTCGTGCATTTGAAATAAATGGCATGAAATCTGCCATGGTTGAGGACAACTTTGGCCATAACCTGAGCTCATCATCTTATGATTTCTCTTTTTCCTTATAATCACTTCTCTTTATTGAGGAATGACCATTTAATGAAGATGATTTTATTATGGATGGAGTGACAGAAGACACAATCTATTGCTTCAAAAGTTTTATTAAAATGAAATGAGTCAGATTAATCATTTTCTTGATAATCCAATCATCATATTTATGCACATTTTTACTTTTGACTTCCTGTTATTAGCATTATTCCTCTGTATCGGTAGTAGTAACACATGCTACTTGAGGTGATGACCTTTTTAGTTTCAATTTTCCAGAATCTACCATATTTTGTAGGAGGTCATTGAAAACAAAACATTCCTAGAAGTGATTCCCTAACATCTGGTGAAAGGGACAATGATTTGGATGATCTTAATCTCCTTCTTTATTTGGTTTCTTCGGCCTTGGAAACTGAACCAAATTGTTTTCCAGGGTTGAGATAAAGTAACCAGGAACATGTTCATTCCAAAAAGAATGAAATTTGTTTCTTAATTTCTTAAACTGTTTTTGGCTTTGATCTATTTGATCATCTTGACGAGACATTCATTTATAATGATGTTCAAGAGGCGGAGCCCTTCTATATGATGAGGGTCATGAAGTAGAAGCATGTATAGGTGCCTATTTGAGTGTAACTATAAAAGCTTCTTCCTTTCCTATACTCCTCTCTGGAGCTGATGGATTTACATGAGTTTTATCCATAGTTACTATAATAGAATCTTCAATCTATTGATAAATTGAAGTAAGGTCTCAAAACCATCTTTTGTATTTTACAGGGATCAATGGTTTTTGTAACTCATCACACAGATTTTCCACACAAATTGGCAGCAAATCTTTTTGAGGTAGTGCTTGACCTAAAGAATATGTTAACCCTTTCCATCATGAAATTAAATCTAAAACCCTTTCATTCGACCTTTGTTTACAATTTTTATGATCAAAAACTGTCATCTTTGGTAGCGTTGAGCTAAATTGAATAATGAATTTCTAATAGAGATCTTCATTTCCAGTAATTGATCGATATTGTAAGCTTGTATACCAGACAAAATTCTGTCCCTATAATGACTGCAAAAAACACCTAAAATTTACTGATTCTTGTTCTCAACATGTTCCCATCATGGGATCACAATGAGAAACAAAATTTGTTATGTGTTGTTATGGATCTCTCGAACCATTATAGATTGGGAATGTGGTATTCACAAAATTTGGTGGGGGAGGAATTGTATCCACCCATTCAAGGTAATCTCTATTTTCTGAGTGAACTGGTGCACGTCATTCCTCCATATCTTTTAATCAATCCTTTAATGCCTCAATTATGTTCATAATCATTTGGGGAACCTCTCGATGAGCTGGAAACTATGAAGGTATAGAAATTGGAGCTTGAGATGGTGCAACGACCGACAAAACCGCTGATGGTGGTGCTGATATTTTCCTTGGATATCCCACATGAATAGGCCTATTAGGATGTATATGGTCCTGCCTTGATTGTGTACCTAGTAGAGGGAATTCATTATCCACATCTGTAGTTACTAAAAATCCTCTTTACTGATGAGATCCTACAGGACTATCAAGTTGAGGACATGCCTGGGGAGTACGTCTAGCAGAAATACTGCTTTGATGTAACTCTGTATTGATTCTTTTCAACTCTTTCATTTCTTCTTATTATTGTGAAAATATCTCTTCAATTGTAATATATTGACCTTATCTAGTGGAAAAGTGATATTCAATCTGATTTTTTCCTTTCCCCTTGTTATATTCCTTTCAGAGGGGTGGGATTTGGTTATTTGAATGCATACCTAGATTCTGGATAAGCCTCTGATTTTGGGTACACATACATTCTTCGTATTCCATGGTGTGTACCATATTATGAAGAATAAATTCATCTTATGGATCTCCAAAACTAGACTCATTTTTTTGAGGATCTTTTTTAGTGGTGTTAATTACATTCACTGACGCATAATGCATCGTTGGAATTTTTTCAGTATTTTTGTAAAATAGTCTCCATTTGTATCTTCTAAAAGATCTTGTTCACCTATATGAAGAATTTCTAGAACTGTTTGCCTAAAAGTAACCCGAAGGGAATCCTTGGATAGTTCAGTTGTACGCCTTCCTTGTGGTTCTTTCCCTAATTGTGATAAAACTGACTTCTGTTAAAGAGGGGATTGTAGATGTGAAAAACCCCCCAACTCTGCATGCGGGGGTTGTTCCCATTCTTCTTCTTCAAATCTCTGAACATTGATTAATGAATTTAATGGTTGAATTAAATGATCCCCCATCCCTGCAAGCTGGGGTGATTCTAGAACTATTATGGATGAAATTCGTGCAATTTCTCCTCAAATTTTGCGAATTTTGGTTTGTACCTTAGATGGGTGCATTATCCTACAACCACTCAAATAACCTATTTTTGAAGATCACTTTTCTATTTTAGACATTTTCATTCTCTGACACCTAACATTTTCTAAACAGGATTCCTTCTCAATATTCTCATATACATGATGTAAAAGTAACTCAAGAACTTATTTTCTTTGGGACTGACTATGATGAGAGCTGGATGAGGCATGTTCTTGAGTGTACATTCGATTACATAAAAAATATATTAATTGTGGCTGATCTTGTGCAATAAAATTTCATGATATCACTTTAAGCGAATTTTTCTGATTTTGGAGTGTAGTGAAATTCAATTCTCCATGTGCACCCCATCCTCTGATACAAACACTAGATGGGAAATCATAATTTAATTGTTGTAGTATCTTTAGAGCATTGAGGCATGCATGCTGAAAGATTCTTTGTTATTTTTCAACCTTCTAATGTTGGAAAACTGAGTAAGATGCCAAGTCAATTTGGTGTTGCAACCCTTTTATTACCTTTACACGATTTTGATATTCATCATATGGTAATACTTTGGTTTTCAAATGATTAAGAGTCTTCCTTAAATTTAGGTGGATATCATCAATACAATATTCTGTAATCAGTTTTGGAATGTCATACTGAGAACATTCCAAAGGACAGAACATGACTGGTACTTCTCCCTTGTCCATTTGTTTACTCATGTTTAACACATCTTCATCATCTTTCGATAGAGGTCGTTCCACTTGATCTGACCAAAGTGAATGCTCTGTATTAGAATAAAAATGACCCAAGGTAGGTTCAGAGAATGACAGTTCCCTTAAGATGTCTTCCAGTTGAGAAAGTGTTCACCTGTCAATGACAAGGCATCAGACATGAAAGGCCTTGTGTTTGCAAGTGCCTCGAGATAGGAGGGATTTCTCATCGCAACATTGTTAGTTATTGAATTGTCTTGCAATGTGAGATACTAATACGGAGAGGAATTTCACAGGAAATTACATCATGGGGAGTATCACCATGGTTGATTACAACAAGGGATAAATCTTCTTGCTCCTTCATCTTCTGGACACACAGTGAGTTGTCGTGGCTCTCATCCAGAGATAGTCACTCTGGATTGACCAAATTTTTATGAAGCAAGACTTCATGATGAAGTTTCTAATAAGAAATGTCATGAATACTACTACCACTCCCATAATTTGTTAATTAGAGGATAGGATCTTGAGCTGCAATAGATAAATTTTTTAGGGCTTTAAGAACTCCAGTATTAAGAGGTGCCAAATTGCGGCTTGACTCTTTATCTTCCAACAGTTCTTGTTGAGACATATTTTTGGATGTTATCTTATACTTAGTTGGAGACACTTTTTGGGAAAAGTGGTTATCATGGGTAGGTGTATATTCCTCCCTTGGATTGGTTACCTGAAGGGACTGATTACCTCCAATTTGGAAGGGTGTATGTTCCCAAACATGTTGTTTGTATGATATGGGGGAGTTTTTCCTAGGACCCTCTTGGACTAGAAAAGAGGTGTGTGTCTGTTCTTGGATGTCTTGCTGATGTGTAATCCCATGTGTGGGGACAAATTTATTTGTTTTTTCTCCTAGCACTAATGAATTAGTTGTTATAATATCCTGGCATGCTTCCAGAATATGGGTAGGGATTTGCTTCTTCCCTTTCACCATTGATAAGATATGTTTGGTGATGTCAATGACCGGAACAATAATATATGTCAATTATATTTCTAGAGTAGGTGTATATGCCTGATCATTTCCTCATTTTCATATCAATGGGTATTGAAAATACTCATTCATGGTGGTAGAGAGTTGGGTCTGCCCCAAATTTGTCATTGGAATTTTCTGACTGACTTCTCCAGGTGCTAACAAATGAGACTATTAGTAGACATGATGAACATTGGCGGGTGTATGTTCCCTCTAGATGTTTCCTGTCATAGTATGGTTGATGTACTTCCTTCAATACTGTAAAAATAGACTGCTGACAGAATTGGTGATTGTAAATAGGTGTATGTTCCTGTTTACCAGTTTCTACCACATTAGATTGTCAGGCATCTTTAAATTCAGTAAGACAAGCCTGATGACTGGTTGATAACTTGTAAGTAGGTGTATGTGACTGTTCATGATACTCCACTAAATTTATCTGGTGGTATTTTTGATTTTCTTCTAGATGAGTCTGTTGAGCAGCAAAATTATGATGGACGAGTGTATGTCCCATTCATTATTTTCCATAAAGTTAAGTTGATGGACTTTTCCGAATGAGGTTGTGGTGAGAACCTACTCCCTATTACTGGACGTTGTCCTTGGTGGTTCATCTTTCATTCCCGGGTCAGAGAGACCTGTGATGAACGTCTAGAGACAACACCCCAATCTTGTTGGTGGTTCACTACCGTGCAATTCTGCTGGAGGCAATTGCTGGTGGGAGTCCTCAAGAATGACTCCTATATTCATTAATTAAGGCCTTGAGTGTCCTATTGATCCACTAAATTGTAGTATAGAAGGGATTTATTATTGTATTCCAGGGATAAGGACCCAAAATGGTTGAAGATGTCGGTTGGCACCGCCTTATTCTTAATCATTGGTCATCGTTGGATAGATGATTGAGGATTGTTATTGACCAAAAGGTCCTACTGAGCAACCTCAAAAGTTGGTATTGTACCATGCCAGTGGCATTCCTTTACCATCACAATTGAAGATTCTAGGTTGGTGATGACTTCTTTCTTGTGGATGGGGTTCCTACTGGAGCAACAATCAGGACGTTCACAAATGTTTCCTTGAAGAAAGCCCTTTTGGAGTGAAGGTAATTTTGAGAAAAACATGAAACAACAACAAACTCCATTAAAAACAACTTTTTAGATGGATACATGTGTGATTGATTACTTTTTATGGCCTTCCTTTATCAATTAATAGGGACTAACAGTTGGGTATCATTATTAACTCGGTTAAGGATTCACGCCGGGTTCACCATTTCTGTTTCGTAGTTCCCTGAAACGTGTATTATGGTATTAAGAATCACTACATCCAAGCAGTTTCCATTGGATTTATTTATGGAACCTAAAACATCCAACAGTTCTATATCTAAAGGGGACCTGCTTTCCAAAGGATTTCATTCATTAAGTTTGAACTTCGTGATACTTAGTAACGTACATTGGTCGAGAAGATGGGTGTTCGGACTCATCACACCCTTTTGGGGGGAATTATTGTCTACTCCAAAAATCTCTTTTTAAATTTAAGATTTTTTCTTCAATCCTTATTAATTAACCAAGTATAACATATGTTTCCCTTGGAATTTACAATCACTTATTAACATGTATAAAATTTAGAATCATCAGTATGCATTCAAGGTTCTTCATTAATGGAGATATCCATATATATTAGAGATTCTCTATCAATGGTATCCTTAAATATAATATTTCAAGATTTTTTTAATCATAGGAATGATTATAATAGTTTTTTAAGCCTCTCATTGGGGCACTCTAGAATTTATTATCATCTAGGGAGATGCAGATTTGGTTTAATAATAGGATTGTGCCCATAAAATGGGCTACCTACGTATCCTTTTAAAAGGAGTCAGAACTCTCATAGTTCAGTGCCACTGAATGAGACACATCATACCTTTTAAATTCATGTGATAAGGACATACTTGTACAATTTCATGTCATGTGGTATGGACATCTACGTGGGAATAACTTAGTCAAAACATAGAGCGGGACTTATACAGATGTAGCCCAATGAACGTGGAAAGAATATGGGTTTCCAAGTATGATCATACCCTGTTGGGAATATGGCACAATTAGAGCATGTTTGATTTAAGGTATTTGGTTTTGAACCTCAAGGAGGCCTCATACATATCCCATATAGATGGGAATCAAAGCCCACATAGTTCGATTAGATATCATATGAGAGTATAGTCCTTTTAGAGAAATGAGTTTGGGCTTACATTCTAAAAAGGATTCCTTTGTGATTTGAGGGTTTAATTTGGGTATTATTCTTAATGAGGATCCTAGATTAAGGGAATTATGGTCAAATTATTGAAGAGGATATCTAGTGAGCTTGAGCCCTGAAAGGTCTTCCTACGTATCCTAGTTTGAATAGGAATCAGACTTCTCGTAGTTCCTTTACTTGTACAAATGTTGTGACCATGACAAATCTCTAAACCCACGTGAGTCATGCTCAGTGTGAGAGACAAGAATATTTCAAAGATCCATAAAGGCATTGAAACTTTCAAAATTTTCCTCCTCCGCTGGTTGAAGAGGGTGCGTTGACCGTGGAAGAGGGAGAGGTGGCCCTGGAAGAGGGCGAGGTGACAAGCCTTACTTCTATTCTCTTCACATTGGACAACGGTCCAAATGGAAGGAAGAAAAAATGAATCTTAGAAGCCTAAACTAGGATGGATTCCCATAAAGACAGAGCATAACGGGAGAGGGAAAGGGTAACAAGAGTCCATGTTCCCATCTCCCCTTTGGTCTTTGGCATCGAAGAAGAAAGGAGAAGCACCGGTGCTACCTCCTATAAGAAAAGTAAGGGTCTTATGCCAGGATGGTTGCCCTATAATTGATCCTGGTAGGCGAAGGAGACTTCTCCTTTACTTTCATGGAATAGAATGTGTGAATCTTACCTTCCCTACCAGTGACATGCAGTTCCGAGTCTTGGAGACGAAAAGGGGAGTACAGAACCCAAACCCTAATCCCCCAAACAAAAAAACGTCCCAATACTGTTTCTGGGAGAGAGGTGCATGTGACTGTAGATATACAAACCCACATACATTCCATGTATCCTAACTCCCTTATAAAACAAATGTGGGAAACCTCTGACTATTGAAATACAAACCAAAAATAGGATACACGCTGATGTACCTTTCCCAAAGGGTTGATAAGTCATGAGGTTTTGGTGGCAACTTCAACTTAGTCCCTTTCAGATAAGAGAACCAAGGAAGGAGATAACCTGCCATGAATGGATTTTAAAGGGTGTACTTGAGTTGGTATGTAGGCTTTATCCAATCTTGGTCACATAGGTACCTCTCACAAGTATGTTTTGTAGGTATCCCATGTTGATGTACCACGCAGGTATACAGCGCAGCTCTGGTGCACATTTATACCTTGCAGATGTGGCGCACAGATATGCCGCACAGATGTGAATGATGAATGAGAAATGTGTTTCACATAGGAGAACCAAACCTATGTAAAAAAATGTAAAAGAATTTCAAAACATTCTTATCCATTTTAATTATCTCTTATCTTGGGTTTTAAAGAGCTACCTAAGCTAATTTTGAGGAATCTAAGCGAATGAACTATGCAATGGGGGCTTCATAGATTCTTTCATCTTTTTTAGTCTTTGAAATGGAGAGCCCAAGGGTCCAATTTATAGGCATGGAGGGGACATGGGCGATGGGAGGTTATCTTCCTAGGTCCTCTGCATAGGTCCTTCATGTAGGTCTTCCATGTAGGGGTGTAAAAAATAATTTGACAAGTAGGTCCTCCATGTAGGTCCTCCGTGTAGGTCTTCCGCGTAGGTCCCTTTGTGAAATTTATCCATCTTCTATGTGCCTTAACGTTTGATCCATAAGTCTGCTTGGGCTTTGTGACCTGTCAAATCGAAGGTCATGAAGAGATCTACACTTATTAAGATGGTAAATACACCATGTCTTCTCTGAATAAACTCATAAATTTAATTTAATGTGTCGACACCTTTTCATCATTGATCTTGGGAATCCACTGCCTACTCCTAGATGGGGGAATCATTCCACATATCCATCAGTATAGTGTATTATTTTGGAACATAGAAATATAGCCCACATCTTCTTACATCATGGTGAAAACATCTTTACCCATACTTCACATTTTTTTCTATGTGATAATCATATCTTCACTCTATAGAAAAGTGCATGGAACCCATTTCATGGTGTCAAAAATCTAATTCAACAATATATAATTAAATCTAAATCTTAAAAATACACAAGGTTCTCTTTCTAAAAACACCTATAAAATGTTCCATTTTAAGGCATTAATGATAATCAAGTATTATATAATTTTAGATGCTCATATACAAAAATATACGAACTACCAATTTTCAATGAAAACTGCACTAAGAACACCATTCAGTTAATACCATGTAATATTAATCAACTTATTTCCTAATTTACTTTTTAACAATATATTTAAAAAAATTCCTCAAACTAGTCTTTTTTTAATAATATTTCAATTCTATAATATATAAGAAAATACAATTTAGTTTTTAATTGTTATTTTAATTAGCAAACACCTCATAATAATATAGATAAATTATATATAATGGATATTTATCTAATTAGGGGGCGGGTCAAGTAAGATTCCACCATAATTTTATATCTAACACCATATAACAAGATGTGGAAACATTAAATAACCATATCATTAGAGTGAATATTACCCAATGGGGTCGATCACTAATGAAAGAAAAAGATAATGGAAACCTATTAGCATCCTGTTATTCTAACCTTGGTCTATTTAAATATAACCCACAACAGTTAAATTATCATGTTTCAAGAACACCCTTAAGGGGTTTATCTCATTATAAACATGCCCCAAGTAACCTACTTGGGTCCATCTGTGAATTTAAGGATTTAGTCATATGGGTCATCGTTCCCAAGTAATTGAGGTACTACCATTAGTAAATGGAACCATTTTCTATATGAATTTAAATTTAGTTAATATATTTAATAATCATGGTTCATTTAGAAGAATTATCATTCCTAAAGTATAATGGCACTTTCCTTCTTAAGTTACAAATGGAATTCATGTAATTGGAACCAATTTATTACCATAGGTGTCATAATATATAAGGTTCATGTAAAATGATTTGATTATATGGGATAACATTCCAAATTTATAGATGCCCAATATTTTTAACAATTTCTAGTGGACCCTATTTAATCAATATCATAAATATTTTATTCATATTAAATAGATTGTTGATGGATTAAATATGTCATAATTGGTTAATTAAGGTTCCACCGTTATGATATATGGTAAAACTCCATCTAGTTTGATACAGATACTTTAATAACCAATTATCTTATAATTATTATAATAGGTCATTCTATCACTTTGTAATAAGACTAGTAAATATGAAAAAATCACCAAGGAAGGGTATACTGATAAATATACTAAATAATCACACAGCCATGGTATACAAGTCCTCATGTATTATGAAACTATTTAATGAAATTTACATGGTACAACATATGCATGACCTATGAATCCCCATGTGACTACAATTATGAAGGTCACAAAACTACCTTGCCATGCCAGTCTAAGAGTAAAAATTTCAAATAATAATAATTCAATAAACAGTAAAAGTACAAAAATAATCCATGTTTAAATAATAATCAACCTTCATATAGAAATACATAATATCATTACCTTCCCTTGAAACATGGATTTTACCTTAGGCATGGGTTGGGTGGACCCATACATAAGATATTTACCATGTGCCAACAAATTTCTAGTCTCCTGTATAGCATTAGAAAATAGTATGAAAAATTGAAATGATTTATTTAACACCACCTTATAAAATCTCCTCACGTGAGATACAAAATGGTTCCCCGAGCCAGTTGGACACATGGTCTCAAGAGAACCTCATTGTACACTAGAGGCTTCTGACTAGAAGTGATGGTATAAATATATTAAAGTTAGGATAATATAACACCTTGATAATAATAAATAGTTTATAAAAATTATTAATAAGGATAGTGGAATATAACAATAACTAAAATTCAATAATAAACGAATAAATAATATTTTATCAATATGATATAGTATAAAATAGTAAAAATAAGGTAATTAATACATAACTATGCATAACTAAATTAAAAAATGACTCAATGATATCTCCCTAACAATCCAATGCACTTGATTAGTCTGGTGCTTGTAATCTCTTATGTACATGTGTATCAAAGCATATCAAAATCCCTGGTCATGAACCTGCAACTATAAGATCTTTTTAGTTACCAAACAACTACCTGAGCATGGTTTTACATACACTAAGAAGGAAAACACCTATAGTTTCTAATGAAATCCAATTTGTTAATATAAAATAATGAACTACTCAGGTAGAATAATTTTTAAGGAAGTTTAAAAATGTAAGTGAAATAAAATAAAACACAGATTTCTCAAGGACACCTGAACGACAATACCTTCTTCGTCCTAAGTTGGAAATATATCGGAACAAGTTTCACAAAGAATAAATATATATATATATATATATTTGTTTTTGTGTGTGTCTGTGTGTGTGTGTGTTTGTATACTATATATGTCAAAACATATATCAATATATTCATAGATATATAGTACTATCCATGACCTGGGGGGTAAGTCAAGCATTCATGTGTAATCATAAGAGTCTCATATTTTGATTAGTGGTCACCATGCTCATATGTTTCTTTAAAAATATGGGACCCCATGTCCATGTATCAAAAATAATAAAAGAATACATTCCTGAGTATCATGTATAAAATATGTAACTCTCATTTCCAATATTTTAATCAAGGTGGTGTGTAATGTCATGTCCAGCAACCCAAATCATGTGAATTTACATGTCTAATTTCCACTACAAAGTATGTTCAAAAAACCATGTCCAAAACCCTATCTATGATCCCTATATAATAATGTAGTATAATATAGTCTCTCATTCCCTATTATCCCTTTACTATGGCATTTAATAATGTAGAATCAGACATTACTGAAGGATCCTTGTACCATTATTATAATATTCCATTTATTTTTATAAAAACTTGTAATGAGTTCATACATTCAATTATTAGTTTAAAACTATAAAATTAGGGAAATATATTAACCAAAAACAATAATTCAAAGTTAATAACCTATTAAATTATAAAAAAGATTATCTTTAAATAATCAATCCTTTTCATTATATAAATTAGCTCACATCAAAGACGGTTTTATTATAAAATGGGTATATTAGAAACTATCCATATCACAATCATTTAAACTATAAATGTAGTAATTACATTTATAATAACATTAATTCCATGAGAAACAACATTTACATGATATAATTCATTCGGATTTAATCTCTTAAACATTTTCTGATTCAATTCAGTAAATATGATTGAATGATTCACAACATCAATAAAGAAGTGAACTTCAAAAGACCAAGAATATTGTATATAGAATTTAATTTATAAGGAATTTTACCAACATATATTTAAATAAAACACCCTATGAGTGGATAGAGTTGAGTTTGTTAACTTCTAACTGTGAATTAGGGGGGTCAAAGGGTGTCATGGTCATTATCCAAACAATTCAATTTAAACACATGCATAATTTTCAAACAATGCAGAAAATGTTAAGCATGGGGCACCATAAAATTTATTATAAAAAATATATTCTTTATTAGAATGAAACTAGAACATATACCTTATACATATGATTCTTCACTCACACAATATCATGCTTTGATTTGATCTGGAATGAGAGAAATTAGAAGTATCGTCAAACTCCATGAAAATAAGAAAAATGAGATCACACCATGATAACATTAGGTGAAATAAAATAATATAATAAAATAAGAATGATGAGTCATAGAAATACATATGGACAACCAAAATTATGAAAAATATTCACATTCAATCTCAAAGAAGGAAGATCCACCACATGAAGAGGATATAGAACAGGTGTGCACGTGGGGGACCTCCAGGGTGAATGAGGGAGGTAAAAGTGGTAAAAAATATAAATTAAATAGTGTAAAACTGTTATTATAAACTTTTTAATATATTCATGACTTTCACACCTCATTTGGAAAAACCTTTCACCAACCATGTACACCCACTACCTATGTGGTGGTGACCATCCAGGCTAAGGGCGCAATGTTTTCAACTTTTTGCATCCTATGTGATTTGAATATAATTTTTTGGATGATTGGTCAAATTGATGTTTGTCCTTGGGTTTACTATTTGGAAAACTATTCTATAGATTCTATAACCACATGGTGGTGGGTTATGGTTATCCATAATCGTGTGCTAACCGTGTGCCTCTTATTGGTGTTCCAAATATCATACCTTTGAAGTTCTATGGTCCTAAAAATCAACAAAACTCCTGATAAACCAATCAATACTGAAACCATACCCCAAAATAACAGTTTTATATGTTCCAAATCACATTATTCTATTCAAATTATCAATTTTATATTTGTCCCTTTCACTAAATAAAAGTTAAAAACCTATTGTAATTATTAACCTACTAAAAACACTAGATGTCACAATATAAAAATCATTCCCCACAATCATGATCCTACATACCTTTTCAAGAAATCCCACATAACATAATCCTATTTAAAACATGGGGAATAGAAACTAGAAATGCGTGATATCAAACACTCTATAAGGGAAAATGTATCATAATGTTTCAAATCAAAAACATAAAGGAGTACATAAAGAAGAGATAAATATCTAAATTAATGATCATGAGGCCAAATATAATAATCTTAAAAATTATAGGGTAAATTTATCCTAAAAATATCATTAATTATATATAAAATTTATGATATGGCTAAAAATTCATTTCAATAATCATAAAACATGTGAACAAGACATAAGAGTGAAGAATAATTTAAAAATAAGGCATAAAATGAAAACATACCATATCATTAAAAATGATATAAACTTTTAAATGTGTCATAAATTCATTAAAAAAATATAATATGGGAAAACATAACCCTAGGAAAAACCTTATAAAAAAGTCATTATTATCTTACCTATGTAAAAAACCTAATTATATCCGCACCTAAAAATATGAGAAAACTCATTACATCCCCACCTATGTGAACCAAGTCAGTATATCCATGAAAGACTATCTCATGAGATATAATATTTATCCAAAGTAATAGAAGGAGATATAAGACCCCACCTGTCATCATCCATTAAAATATGTTCTAAACAAATTAATCATCACCATATATTAATGAAACCATGGAAAAATAATGTGTTTCAAAAAATTATGAAAAATAATCACATAACATGATCTTATGAAATCAAAATATATCAAAAATATAATTTTAAAAATCAAATTATATCATTATAAAATATTTAGAGTGATTATGAAATCAATTCATGAGACATAAACCTTGGAGGAAAAATTGTTTTGGAAATACAAAGGATTTCACATAACCTTCTAAACGTTCATATAAAATATGATGTGAAAATTAATTTCAATAAAAATTTTGAGAAGTAATATATAATTCATTTGAAAAAACTATTATAAATATTACCTAATAAATATTCCTTTAAAATAAATAAAAATATATAAATTTAATAAATCTTGATTGGTAAATAATAAAAATAAATGCCAATATTTAAATGATTGGTCTTTTTAAAAGAGAATCACTCATAAAAATAAATTTTGAAATACTTTCATTTCATAAAATAGGTAAATTATAATATGGGAAATAAAAAATAAAAAAAAAGAGTTTCTTTAAAGATAATATATTTGATAGGAAAAAATGGACATTGAATGAAAGATTCACTGGTATAAATAAGAGTTATTAGTAAACAAATTATTATTTATTTTAGAAAACATATTATAAAATAATTATTTTTTATTATGGGAATTATTTAAACCATATGAAACATAGAAATACTATAAAAATATGTGAATGGATGGATCTAATGAAACTTGAAAAATATATTTGAGTAAAAATCATTATTTTCACCATTTTTTGTAACAGTGATGTTATTCCTCACTATTATCCCATTTTTAATCATCTATAGATAATAAATGGTACTTTAATTTATTTTTTTGTATAGTTTAAATTATTATAACTTCATCCTATGAGAGTTCTAGTTGTAGTTATTTTATTTGAAATTGGTAACAAGAATGGTTTAGTGATTTTTAACAAATGAATGTTTGTAAAATACTTAATGAGTTTGATATTTAGGAAACCAATACAGAACCAAATAAAATATTATTGTATTATTGATAAAAATATTTAGTTCTCTAATTTCACATTTTATGTAAATTTAAAATATTTTTCATGTAGGTAGTTAAACCGACCCAATAAGAATATGCTTTTATCTCTTTGTGAGTATGGAATGGAAGATATATTTTTTCATAATACCTTTATAATAAAATGGTATAATTTTATCATTTATATTTTATTAATTTTATAAATTATAATTTAAAATAATTATAATAATATGGTAAATGTAAAATAAGTTTTCACTTATAAATAAATCAATTTTCTTGTTAGTATGTTCATTTTTTGATGTTTGTTTTATAATGGTCTCTTATTTCTAATATTAATTATAGAATTCCAAATATATATTAACATTATATAAATCACAACATACATAATTTATCTCTTTAATTAAATCATTTATATAACCCTCTCTGAAATGTGGCAATGAAAACCCAAGCACATTGTTCATAGAGGTGGTAGTCTGCACACACACATTAGTAACATTTTAATTTTTCATTTATTGAATAGGAGGGGAATATATAATGGATAACCCATTAATATAATAACATTTAATTATATTATTTATAATAATTTCATTAAATACATATTTTTATAAGGGTTTTGGAAGAGGGTGGATAAGAATGATAAAGGAATTTAAAGGGCCATTAATACTTACATTGAGAATTTGGAACTTCTCTTAATGTATAATGTTGAAATGAAGGAATTAAAGAAATTTTTTAGGCTATAGTACTAAAAATTTTGTTAGGGTATTTAGAATAATTAAATTGGGTATATTTTCAAGGAACATTATAACTATGGGTGGGTCTTGAAAAGGAAGGAAGTGATCAGCTTTTATAGGAAAATAAGATGGGTAAATAATTGGTAATGAATGACAGGTATGGGGTTAGAATGGAATTGTATGATATTTATTTGAGTTAGGTGGGAAACTTCTGGTGATATATGTTGGTTGGGCTTTCAAAAATGAAATTTTATTTCAATAAGTTATATGTCTAAAATTAATTTAGTAAAATTCGATCCACATTAGATTAACCAACTTAACACTTATTAATATTTATTAAACATTAATTATGGTAATCATAATACCACTAAAAATTAATATGACCCTTATAAATATATTTTGACATATTTAATCTACATTTGGAATCCATTTAATATAATAAAATATCTAAATAGGTGAAAAATAACTTGTACATTAAAACTATAATGTGTTGAAAACTACTTTTTTAGAAAAAATATCATTTTAATCATTATGTACTCTTAATCATATTTAATATTTATTACTAATTAAATTATTGTGAAATAAGTTTTATTTATTTTTAAACATCGTATTATATTATTAATTGAAAATATATCCATTTAAATTAATAAACCACAAGATTTTAAAAACTGTCATTCCCAAAATAATAATTAGTCTATCGTGGTAACAAATATTAACCTCGGTAACATAAATTTATACTTAAAATTTTAATTGACATCATTTTATAATTTTAAAATTATTATTAAAAATATTCAACAATTTTATATGATATATTTTCTAAAATTAATAAAAAACATTAATATAATAATTCATAACACATAAAAATAATTTTAACAAAGATGTATCTTCTAAGTATAAAATTTCAATTGTTCTATTATAACATTTTAAATATTTTTTTAAAAGTTTTCACTTCCACTAATAACATCTAATTTTATGTTTTTAATAATAATTTTAATTTTTAATGTCTTGATTATGGTTTCATGGTTTCCTTTTTTTTGTGTTGTGTGCAAGAAGATTTACTCACATGGAATTTAACTATGGAAAATTATTTACTAAAATCATGGGTTATTATAGTGAGCTTCATAAAATCATTTAAAAATTAAAATATTAAAGAACCATATGAGATAAATTTTAACTATAATGTGACCCTTGTAATTTCAAGTTCTCTTTAAATCATAGAGTTCATTCCTAGATGAATGTAAACTTTATAGTAACCATGATGGTGTTTAGATAGATTTAAAATCCAAAGTGATTCTTATTGTATTTGGATATATTTAAACTCTTATGTGTATTTAATATTCATTAAAAAAATTAACTCCAAAATGGCCTTCAAAATATTTGAATGAGACTTTATACTACATTTTTTTGTGGGTTTAAATTACATAATACATTCTTATGTGACTTTAAGCTATAGATTGAATTACCATGAGTAATAAACATTAAAAGACTCCTTTTAAGACATTAAATTTCAACATCCATTCTATTTGGATATTAATTACATAGTATAATATATCTTTTATGTGAAAAGTTTTGTTTCCCAATATTAATCACAAGATTTGATTTCATTATTAGTATAATTAAATGTTTGAGAATATGAATCCTTCATTCAATTGAGGATAATCACCTCACTCAATTAGAATGTGATGTAAAAAAGTATTGTCTATAGTGATGGGATTGTTAGGTATTTCATGAATACTCTTAACCCTATATTTTAATCTCAAACAAGACACTAATATCCTTTTTGAGATGATTTGGACACTTATCATATCGATTTTGATATGTTCATTCCCATGAAAAAGATATTTTCTTATGATGTAAGGAATATAAATTTTTGAGACACTAGTTGTGTGAGACCACGATAATGGTATATTTTTATTTAATTATAATAACATTAGTAATTTTATAAAAACAATTCACATGAACCATTCATAATTCAGACATGTGTCCCTGTAAATGAATAAAACTGGGATCTAAAATTAAAAAAACCATCACAATAAATATTTTAACTAAAAACAATTATATATATATAAATGTTTTAGGTTTAGTCCTAGAAATTAATTATATGAATAATATAATTATACCTAATAAATCTACAATTACAATAAAATACCAAAAAACATTTCCTTAGAAAAAAATTGGAATTCCATCCTATTGATAACTTAAATTTCATAAAATTTCTCAATAAGAGACACCAAATTGATCTGAAAGTCACAACCTAACCCATTCTATACAGTTAGAAGAAATTATATCCATAAATATTAGAAACCATGCCATGTGGAATCGTAGAGGACATTCAACTAAACGAGTAGGATTTACCAACTATTCACAACTCCGCTAAGTTCAATTAAAAAATGTATATTCTGATTCTATTGTTGCAGTTAACACTAAGTCGTCCCCAATGTGAATATCCCTAATTATAATCGTGAATTTACATGATAAATAAACATGAATAACATCATTTTATTAAAAAAATAAATGAACTCAATAGATAACCATAACATAGGCCCATCAACAACATCACACGTGAAAATTAAATGATGAAACTACTCCTATACATAATCTTGACATGAATTACAAACTAAAATATATAATCGTTGGAATAATATTTTAATCAATAATAATTAAAAAACCATGGTTTAAGACCAAATAAAAATGAAATAAATTTTAGGATTATGGATTTAAATAGGGAAAATAAATGGAAATGGTGTATTGATAAACATTTACATCTAATTCCTATTCTAACACCACCAAATGAAAATTAAATTTATCCCTTAAAGAATATCTTGCAGGGAAAATCACTACCCAAATATTTAACTTATAATGGATTCATGGAAATATCTCTACCACAAAATGAAAATAAATGGTACCATATCCTAGAAAATGGTGGGGGACCTTTCAGAAGATACACTTTTATATGATAAATATAGTAATAAAATAAAGGTATCTATAGACGCCGAAATAGTCCGTAACTCCCAGAGAAAGTTTCAAAATGACAAAGTGAAGTCATATTCGGAACCAAAGGCCCGGTCCGGAGGCCCTGGACGTGGTGCAATAAATAAAAGACGGTTGGCACGAAATAAGACTGTGTGCGCGAAGCATCCCCGGGATTCGTGAAATTGAGTTGGTGGTGTGTACAATATTTGCACGCCCGGTTCCGCGCGGTAAATTCTTGCATGCCGACTTTTCCTGGTGTGTAAGATTTCACGCGCCGCCTGGATTCCATGCCGGCATGTGCCTATAAAGAGAAGGTGACCCCAAACGGGTTGGGGTTACGGAATTCAGAATGGATCCCATGCGCGCAATTCGGACTCCCCCGCGGGCAAGATGACTTCTAGGTAATTCCTATTTTCTCACAACCTTGCCCTGGGGTTCGCCTTTCCGCGCAACTCCACTAGCTTAATTGAATTTTCCCACTCCTTCGGTTTCTGCCCTTGTGCGCAATCCTTGCACCGAGCGTGCAATCCCCTTCCTTGCGCGCAATCCTTGCACCGAGCACGCAATCCCCTTCCGTGCGCGCAATCCTTTCCCCATGCGTGCAATCCTCTTCGGTGCGTGCAATCCCAATCCTTTGTGCGCAATCCCCTATCCGAGCAATCCTCTGGCCATATAGCGTACCATCCCGGTGTTTTGCATGCAAACCTTCTCTTTGCGCGCAACACCCAGTACCCTTTACCTTGATGCCCCTTGGCTGCCTCTCCGCGCCAGCACCTGATGTCTTCCCCGCCGAGCATGCGCGCCATGCGTTCTTTTTTCGTATGGCCTTCCAGGCTCGTACGAAGTAACCTCAAGGTCCCTTGGGCGGTGTTTCCGTTTTCATTGCTTTGCCTTATGCTTCTCCGCATAGGCACGCTAACGGCTATTTCTTCTTCGCATAGCCACGCTAACGTGAACCCCTCGATGGTTCTCCCGGCAGCCCTCCTTCACTACGGCCTTGCCAATGCCTTCCCTCCTATAGGGGGTAGAGGGTGTTGGGAATGTAAGCCCTAGGGGTGTGGAGTGAACCCACCTCATCCAAGCTGCAGGATGTTAAACTGCTAAGCACCTCATCCTTAACACATGACGTTAAACTGTGGTCCGACCCCATGGTTCGCACGCAGGGTCCCCCCCAGCTCGGACATTATTTACAACCACTCGTCTCCACGGGAATGGATTCTTCCTCATATGGAATGAGATCCTCCTTGTGGGAGTTGTGTTTGTCCACGGGGGAAGGGCTACCTCAGAGCGTAAGCCCCTAGTCTCTCCTGCGGAAGGTTGCGCCCATGCACCTCCATACTTCCCCACTGCCAAGGCCAGTGGAGTCCCTTTCCCACTGCACTTTGTCGCACCACGGGCCTCCATACTAGAGTAAGCCCCAGCACCAAGAGCTGCTAACCATGCGTAATCCCTCGTTTCCTCTTTGGGCCGCTCAACGCGTAAGCCCCTTTCTGCTTCTCACGGATGCACCCTTTGTGATGTGATCATCTTGTCCCTTCTGCCTCTTGTTTCTCACACTAAGCATGACTCACGTGGTCTTAGAGCACGCATCTACCATGAAATTCACTTTGGGCCACCTCAGAGCGTAAGCCCAATACCAGAAAAATACGTGGACTTTGATCTGTTCTAACACATGGTATGTAGGAAGCCTCCACGAGGTTCAAGCCCACCATCCGGTCATTCCGACCTCTCCATGTCGGTCCCCCGACCACCATTATGGGATGCCTCAGAGCATTAGCCCCATATCCACTTTGGGCCACCTCAGATCATAAGCCCCAAATGCCCTTGTCCTGCATGACGTTAAACTGTATCCCGTCCGACATGACGTTAAACTGTAGCTCGTCTCGCATGATGTTAAAATGTACCTCGTCCCGCATGGCTTTAAACTGTACCTCCTCCCACATAAAGTTAAACTGTATCTCATCCTGCATGATGTTAAAATGTATCTCATCCCGCATGATGTTAAACTGTATCTCGTCCCACATGACGTTAAACTGTATGCCCTGAACTACGTGGACTTTGATTCCCTGCCATGGGGATACGTAGGAAGACTCCATGAGGTTCAATCCCGTCATTCCATTACCCATCCTGATTCCTACTTGGGCTGCCACATCCCGGTGGGATCATGCCACCTCATTCCACTCCACAGTATCTGGGAAGCTGCCCATGTGCTAGCCCCAATATCGGAGTTCCCTTCAGGGGGTTCTTTTACCTAATCCACTCTCAGTGTTCCAATCATTCTGATCCATCTCTGTAAGACTTTAAACTCACGGCATACCCCATGTTAAACATGGGAAGTTGAGGAAAACCTCAGAAGGTACACAACCCCCGCATTCGATGTGGGATTCCTCAGCTTCCGCACCCTCGAGAAGCCCTACGATAAGGGACAGAAGAAAGACATGCTAATCCCCCAGCGTCAAGACATGCCAACGACACCCTAATGTGGCCATTCTCCTCTCCGAAGGTTGCTTCCCCGAAAAGTCCCCTTGGAGCATCTCAACGGAAGTGGCGTAATTCACTATCGTCCATGAAAATATGGCGTCGGGAACAAGCTTCATGAACCTGTCTTAAATCTATGTGGGAGACCCGGACTAGGTGAGGAGCTCTGAGGAGGAGTCCACAGAAGGAAGAACCGACATCCCATCATCCTGATTTCGATCAAGGAGCAGACGTCCCTGAACAAGGAACGGATTTCGCCAGCCTTTGGAAAGTGGGAATGTGGGGCAACAAGCAGTGCGTCCTCCCATGCGTGACGGACACGCGCGCAGGCGCCTCGGAGTAAAAGCGTCGGAAACAGAAAATGGTAAACCCAATGTGAATGCTCTTCTCCTCAATACAGAGACTGGTAGTGTTCGGGGTGTCGGAAGATTATCATGTCACCAGGTCCGGGGACCTATCACCAGGACGTGAAACCTGCCAGGGGTTGAGGCAGTCAGGATGTTGATCCCTCTGCTCTGCGACGTCATCAGCGTGGATCCCTCTCGCCGACCACAGAAGACAGAATAACGCAAGGCTATTGGTTGTTGATTTCTTTTCTTGTTAGTACTAATGGGTTCATCTCCCTGCTTCCAGTAATCAGATCACTGCATCTGGAGCTCGATCTCCACCTTCACACCGACACAGGGGCAGGGACAGTACCGACGCGGATTCCTCGCGCGGTCCCACATTTTCTATAGTCACTCCGGCTCCGATTGCTACGACTGTCAGGCGCTCATGCCCCCTCTCTCTGTCAGAAATCATCCAGTGAAGTGTGATCAACGACCTGGTTCGTAGGTACGATAAGGAAGGGATCATCCCCACCATGGGCATGGCCCGTTTGGATCTAGAGGCAGTTGCGCCTCACCATTGTTGCCGCCCCCGAGGGCCGCGCAGGGAGCTGCCACTCCCCACTCCGAAATTCAACCGCTTCAGGAGCCTATCCCCGGAGTTCCTTGACACATCCCTCCCCTATGCCAATGAGGTGGGGGGTGTCCGGGTCCGCCCGATTGGAGCCCCATCCCAGGGGTTAACGGAAAGAGCCCCCACCAGGCTGCATCGATTCCGCCGCCTGACTCCCTATGTCGAGGAGAAGGCAATCTTCATGCCCGCACCACCGGCTCCAACCCATCCGACTCGACGCTAGCGTCGGGTGTGAGCGGAAGATAATGCCCATCCTGGGGAACCAATTTCATCAACCACTGTGGCCCGAGACACTGCTGACTCCTATTACCAGACCCCCGCACATGTTGAGAAGGGGCAGTCACATGCCTGACTGGGATCGAGGCCCCGACTTCCCTGCAGGTAGGTTGGGTCTACTCTCCCAGTCACGGGCACAGGCAATGGCCACCGTGGACCAATCCGTGGTAGTGCCACCCACCATGAAGGCCCATTCTGTGCCACTGATCTGGAAAGCCGAAGGCTTCTTCGCGGCAGCTACGCTCTGGGTATGACTCTTTCCAGCGCCCACTGCACTGGGTATGAGGTCACTCCCCCTACCGCTGGCCGCGAGTATGGAGCCATTGCGTATCCGGTCGCTCACTCACATGGAGGTCCTCCCCATGTCCCTTTTGACATCTGTACTGGTGCTTCTCACACCCCGGACTTCAGTCCCCTCTTCCCCAGCGCTATTACGGTCAGGGGACTCCTTGATGGAAATCGTCCTTACCCTGAGGAGCCACCCAGGGGCAGGAGGACGGGGAATTGTCACCGTAAGAGGAATGTCAGGGGAGTCCAAACAGAAAGTAGACCAGTCCGTTTCTCGGACTCTGAGGCGGAGTATGACTCGATGATGGAACCTCCCCCCAACCCTTTGAGTCGAGGGCAAGGATGGGGATGCGGCGCGTCAGCCTTGTACTCCCTGAATGTGAGATCTGTATGATTCCCTCCTCCCTCCAAAGGTATATCCATAAGGACGAGGACTTGGAGTACCCCCAAGGGCCAAACCCACATTTACCACTGGCCTCCCCGGAAGCACCTTCCACCTCAGTCAGGGAGGGTGGGGATCTTTTCTGGGGACCGAAGGAAGAGTCGCGACATGACACACCCTCGGCGAGCACCGATACTGTGACAAGAGGCCTTTTTACCAGACCATTCTATCGTGACGTGGTAACCAGGGCATTGAAACCCTTGGAGGACGACTCAGGGATCGGTGGCCAAACGGCCTATTCACCGTATTCCCCGCCGGCCAGCCCACCGGCCTGGCGGCCTGCCTCGGCGCTGTTTCCAGCTCCCCGGCCATTCTCGGTTGATGAGAAGGGGAAGCAAGGGCCAGATCCCGAACCAGAGTCATGGATCTTTTGGACCGTCCTCACAGTAGGCCACTTCCCCAAGAAGTTTTGGCTGGTCACAGGATCGGATTTTGATATGCCATAGTCACTCACCCCGGGAGAGTTTGAATGTTTCCACCAGACTCTCCGGGTGACTCACTCCCGTCTTCTTCATCATCTAGCACCCAATCCCTGGATTCAAGCACATCTCGAGGATATCGATGAGCAGTGTCGTCGGGTCGACCAGGCTGCGCTCCCCACAGTTCGGCACCCCGAGTCACTCGGCCACCACGGGGCCCTCCAGCAACAATGCGTCCAAAGTTTTCAAGTAATTCGCAAGTTTATCGATGAAGCCACCCCCCATGAGCATATCCACGGATAGGGGCAGCACATTTCCCTTCTTTTCTATATGATCCGCCGCTAGCCTGGCCCTAAGGGAATGTTGCCAAGGGCAGTGGCAGTCAACATGGCTGACCTTTCAGATGAGGGAAACAATGTGGGGATCCTCGATGGGGACTCTCCCCCTGAGGACAAGCTGCTACTCGACCCATTTGGGAGGATTAATTGCCAACAGAGGAGCCTCCTAGGTCTTCCCACACCCACTGAGGCACTAACACTAAGCCGAAACATCGGCAAGGGTAAAGAGAACGTCGGGTCTATCAAGCTTACTGACCCATCTGCCTTGGTACTGAAGGCATAGGAAGACCCCGAGAAGGCCACGCTACGCCACTAGCTTGTAGAGAAAAAGATCCTGGTTGATGAGCTCTTAGCCGAACGCATTGTAGAGTGGCGACATGTCTACGGTAACCCTAGGCCAGGACAGCAGGGGCCGGAGCACCTACCCCTTGACGAGATTCCCCCGGGCAACCGCGACCATGTTGCATTCACCGACAGGGGAGAGGCCGGAGCCTATGTCAAGTGGGCGCGATACATTTCTCCTAACCCTCCTGAGCGGCGGGATCACCTGGGGGACCCTGCTCGGTTTCCTCCCACTACCCCGAGAGTCCCTCCGCCAGCCGCCCCGCGAGCTACTACGCTTGACTACCGGATTGAAGAGCCCGAAAATGCACTTGTAGTTAGATATCCCCATCAAGATAGGAATTCGTGTTCGGACGATCTAATGGAAGCACTCATCACCCGCTTAGAGGCCCTGGAAACGCGGCAGGTGGCAATCCCACCGGACGGCAAGCCATACCCAGTGTGGGTGGATGATATGCCGGCCCCGCCAGGATTTGGTAACCCCACTTTCGCCCCCTTTAATGGGACTGGAGACCCACCACAGCACCTGGACCACATCAAATCGAGGTGTGGGCCTATGTTAGGGACTCTTTCACAGCAGGAGGCTGCCAAACTCCGTTGCTTCGTTCAGACACTGGAAGGACCAGCATTCGTCTAGTACATCCAGCTCTCTGTCGGATCTGTGACTAGCTGGGAGGACCTTAGCCGGAAATTCCTCTACCAGTTCAGTTCCACAACCCAGAAGATGAACATCTCAGACCTCTTCAGGTGCAATCAAAGGCCCGATTAGCGAGTCTCGGACTTCGTCACCCGGTGGAATGGGCTAACGTACTCCCATGACATGCCACTAACTCAGGAGAAATTACTGAAAATGTGTGTAGGGAACGTCAAGTCATAGCTGGTTCCTTCTCTGATCACTCAGAATTACCCCAGAGGGTTCCAGGACTTCTCAGACAAGGCTCAATGCCTCGAAGAAACCCTGAAACAGGCTAGTCAGGCATGCCCACTTCCTCCTGTAATCCCTGCAAGGAGAGCCGCCAGAGCCGAGCCCACTACTGTGGCCTAGATAGAGGCCCCCAGACAGCTAGAGTTTCTACCAATAAGGCCAGCTTAGTAGCCCCATAAGATTCCACCCCCATGGGCATAGCCTCCAGCCCAGTAGCGACCGCCTCAAAATCCGCAGGTGCCTCCGCATAACGCACCACCACCACCTAGGCGATATAATCAGGCTTTGCCTCCTTGGAATGCTCCTCTGGACCCTGGTCATGGCTAGCCTTCAAGATCCCCCTTTCCAAACAGAAGGAATCAGACTTACTCGTTTGACAAGTCCCAGGTCCCTGGTTATTTCCGTAGCGCCGTGGAGCAGAGGATTGTGCGTCTGCCTGAGTGTCGGATGCTAGAAGAGACACGTCTCACTGATCACTGTAACTACTACCCTTATCACTGGACCCTGGGGCACACCATTCAGCGATTCTATGTGTTCAAATACTGGCTTCAGGATGAGATTGACAACAACATAGTCAGGTTGGGCCGAGCCCCGGCGCAAGTGGAAGGTATCTTCGTGAAATCAGATGGCAGCACTGGAAATGAGGATGAGTGGCAATAGGTTTCCGACTGTGGGTCCCGGAAGTATAACGACTGGATGGCCTGCAAGACGGTCTCCCATTCCCATGGCATCATCTGTGCCCTCATGAGTCAGCCAGATCTCTCAGAATCTGCAAGCACCGCTTTGGCATCATCGTCCCAACCTAGTTCTTCCCAGAAGAGAATGCGGCGGTGAAAGAAGAAAGTATGTGCCCTGCCAATGCTATCATCATCTCGCACTATTGGCGATTTTACGCCCCCAGAAATGGGGATCCCTCCGAGACTCCGTCTGGTAGTGGATGACTACTTGAGTGAAAGATTGGGGTACGCTTCGGTTAACACCGTAGAGTCGGTAAATCCCTTTTTGACTCCCAACGATGAGGAATTCCATGTGGACCTTCCCAATGTCCCTAGCCATCGCCAACATCGGTAGAGTCGTGGCTACGTGAATTGTAGGGGCACGATAGTCGTCACCTCCAGTCAGGCTGTGCATGCTACTGAGACCAGGCAGCAGGCCCGATACAGAGCTCAGCACACGCGACCCCCTCACCTGGTGTCGATAGGTTTGCCTCCACCACCGTTTGTGTTGCTGGATTAGGCGGGACCACCTCGGCCATGCCGCGACCACCCCTGCCCTACCACCGGTTGACTACAGCCTTCCGGTCCTAACACGGCAGCCACCTCCCGGGCTTCGACTAGTGAACAGCGAGACGTGCCTAGTACTAGTCAGTCACCGGTCCATCCAGTGGAGCACGTCATGGCTCCGATCACAGAGCGGCCTCCGGTAAGAAGAAACTCGTGTTTGGCTCGAAAGTATGATGTTCTGAAGCACCTGGCCAACATTCTGACAAGGCTTTCTATCCTTGAGAACCTTCTCCTATCATCTGAAATGCATGAGGCACTCGTCGAGTCTCTAAGGAACCCCCGCCAGTTTGAGACGGAGGTGGCGGCCGCAGAAGCCTTCCACACCGAGGAGATTGAGAACGTCGACTATCAGGTGGTTATCTCGTTCTCTGGTGAAGATGAATCCCTTCCCATATAGGGTCACATTCGCTCGTTGTACATCACCGACCAGTTCAATGGCGTGGAAGTCCGATGCTGTCTCGTTGACACGAGTTCCGGGATTAACCAAATCTCAACTCAGATGTTGCGGAAGATGGGCCTGACTGAGGATGATCTAACTCCCTTCGACCTCAGGATCTAGGGGTATGATAGGACCAATCAAATTCCACTCGGCAAGATTCGTTTGAATACCCATTTCGGCGGCCTAATTGCCAATACCGAATTCATGGTTGTCTCTCAGGACACTGCCTACAACACAATGATGGGTAGGTCGTGGCTCCACCTTCACGCAGTGGTCCCCTCATCGTATCACCAGTGCCTCAAATACTCCCTTAAGGGTCGAGTGGGCGTGCTCCAAGGGGATGCGTCTCCTTTTGCCTCTTGTGAAGCCTGTTATCTGGACGATGACTATTACAAGAGCAAGGACAAGCAGATCCTGGCAGGTGAGGTTGAGCCCGACACTGTCATGAGTGATCCCTGAGCAGGTTTGGATGACGCATATGTCTTCCCAATCCATCGGTTAGAGGCCACGACCCCCGACATGGGGCGGTGCTTTGTTGTTTCGGGTACCAGAGGAAGGCATATTTCCGGGCCCAAGCGACAGCGAAAAATCACCTCGTACTCCTACACCAACCAGGATTAGGTGATCCCCGAGCCCCCTACCCCTGTACGATATCGGGACATTAGGCTCATGGAAACGGTCATACGTTATATGTGTCTGTTTTGTCAGTCCGGAATAGACCGTCTCAATCCAATGCGCCACTACTTCTTTGATGTCATAAAGCATGTCCCCTTTGGCCGAAGGCCATATGGGATTGGATCAACTGACTTTGTCTCCATGGTCTCTGCGGTACATGAGTCTCCTGACGTGATGACCTCTGCCTCCCAAGCCGGCACCAGCTTCCCATCAGGGTCTGGCAGCCCCCAAACGGCTCCCCCCATGGATGATCCCTCCACAAGTGGAGAGGAGAACATGGAATATGCTCCTCCTCCCTTTGAGGTGGGCGTCCCCACCATGGTTGATGAGTTAGTGTAGGTGAACCTCGATAGCGAGGCGGACCCGAGACCCACATTGGCCAACGCCTCCATGCCCCCCGAGGAACGACAACAGTACATAGACTTCCTCAGACAGCACTGTGATGTGTTCTCTTTGAGTTATGATGAGATGATAGGACTAGATCCCCAGGTAGATGTCCACCAACTTGGCCTTCCAGCAAACCATCACGGGTTCAAGCAGCCTCCCAGAAAGATGCACCCCTCTCACGATGACATGGTTGAGGCTGAAGTTGATAAGCTCATCAAAGCCAACTTCGTCAAAGAATTCTAGTACCCTAGGTGGCTGGCCAACATTGTGCCAGTCAGGAAGAAGAACGGGCAGATCAGGGTCTGTATCGACTTCCGCGATCTCAATCGCCACTGCCCGAAGGATGATTTTCCCCTTCCAGTGACAGAGTTGTTTATCGATGCCAAGACTAGGTTCCAGGACCTTTCCTTCATGGATGGGTACTCTGGGTACAACCAGATCTAGATGGCCACCGAGGATGAAGAGTTCACTGCCTTAAGGTCCCCCTAGGGTACTTTTTTCTACCAGGTTATGCCCTTCGGTCGGAAAAATACAGGTGCCACCTATCAACGGTCTATGCATCACATATTCAAGCCAATTCTAGGGAAACTGGTGGAATGATATGTGGACGACCTGGTGGTTAAATCTCATCAGCGCTAGGACCATCTCAAAGATCTTGAGAAAGTGTTCGGCTTCCTCCGTTCTCGCCACTTGAAGATGAACCCGTTGAAGTGTGCCTTCGGGGTCACCTCCAGAAAGTTTCTTGGCTTCGTTTTTAGATATCGAGGCATCGAGATCGACCCAGAGAAGATCAAGGCCATCATCCAGATGCCTCCCTCGAATAATATTCGGTAGCTGAGAGGCCTTCAAGCCCACTTAGCCTATATACACCGATTCATTGCGAATCTAGCCGGAAAGTGTAATACCTTTTCCCGGCTCATGAAGAAAGGTGCCGCCTATGAATGGGATGAAGAGTGTCAGATCAATTTTGAGGAAATCAAGCAGTACCTGCTCCGAACTCTTGTCTTGATGCCACCCGTTTCCGGAAATTCGTTGGTCCTTTACGTGACCGCCCTGGAGCGATCCCTTGGCACACTTCTCGCCCAGAAGAACAACAAGGGAACAGAGAATAGCCTCTACTAACTTAGTCTCATGCTCCTCGACGCGGAAATTAGATATTCTCCCATCGGGAAGAGATTCATGGCGCTCATATTTTCCGCACAGTAATTATGGCACTACTTGCAGCACCACGAGGTACAGCTGGTCTCTCAGGTAGACCTGTTGAAATATATTCTGAACCAACCTATGTTGACCGGCCGGTTGGAACGCTGGGCGGTGATCCTCCAGCAGTTTGACATCAGGTTCGTACCTCAGAAGGTCGTCAAAGGACAGGCATTGGAAGACTTCTTAGCTTCCCACCCAACCTCTGGGACCACCCACTGGATCTAGGCTTTCCTAATGAGGCAATCCTTTCATTCGATCACTCCATCCCATGTTGGTAGATGCACTTTGACGGTGTCTCCCGGAGCCCCACCGGTAGAAGGATCAATGATCCTAGGCTCAACAGAGTGGTCCTAGGTATCGTCTTCTTCACCCCGGAGCAAGACATTCTGCCGTATTCATTCCTGTTGTCAGAAGGTTGCACCAACAATGAGGCAGAGTATCATGCCCTCATCACTGGCCTCGAGTTGGCTCTCGAGATTGGCGTACCACATCTGTATTCAAAAGGGGACTCTGAGCTAGTCATCAAGCAGGTCAATGGTGACTATCCTGTCAGAAATCCAGAACTCGTGCCATTGCTGGAGTGTACCCTCCATCTAATGGCTAAGTTCCCCTCCCGGCCAGAGGTCGTTCACATTCCCCAGTCACAGAACAATCGAGCAGATGCTTTGGCCAGCCTAGCCGCATCACTTGCGGAGCCCGAATAGGATGACCTAATTATCCACGTGGCACACCGCAAAGTCAGTGCTCCTATTATTCCGGAGGGCGATCATGGCCCGTGAGTGAACCATCTCACCGTTGGTGCCCCAACATTAGGATCCCCGGGGGCTTCAGGTGTGGTAATCGAGACAGTTCCTGACCGGAGGATTCCCTTGGTTGAATATCTCCAGTGTGGAAATCATCCATTGGACCGAGCCGAGCGCGAGCGAATCCGACGTCGCGCGCCGCAGTTCACCCTTTAGAGCGGTCCCAGCCTTGAGAAGCTCCTTTACAGGCGCAGATTTGATGGTGTTCTCTTCTGTTTCCTTCAATGAGTCACGATCCCACAGGTCATGCAAGAAGTGCATACTGGTTCCTGTGGCGCCCACCAGGCCAGGTCGATGTTTCCCCACCAGATTTGGAGGCTGGGATACTTCTGGCCCTCTAGGATCTACGACTGCATCGAGTATGCTAAGATGTGTCATGCGTGCCACATTCATTCTAACTTTGTGCATCTGCCACCGGAGCCTCTCCATACTACCAAGTATTCTTGGACATTTGGAGTCTGGGGGTTGGATGTCGTAGAACCTTACCCACCGGTGACGGCCCGCCAGTGCCAGTTCATCTTTATCGCTATAGATTTCTTCTCCAAGTGGGCCGAAGCAATCCCTCTCAAGGAAGTCAAATCATGTTCTATCGTTGACTTAGTGAGCTCTAATATCATCTATTGACTTGGAGTACCTCACGCTATCCTCACGGATAACGGAACCAACTTCCAAGCAGCTGAGCTAAATAAATTGTACGCCAAGTACAACATTCGCTCTAACCACACCTTCCGCTATCATGCACAGGTGAATGGACAGATCGAGGTGTTTAACAAAACACTCTATAGAATTCTGCAAAAGATGGTTGGTCAGAACATCAAAAGATGGTTGGACAAGCTCCCCAATGCCCTTTGGGCTTATAGGACGATGACTCGTCACTCCACCCAGGTGACTCCGTATTCCCTAGTATACGGAGCTAAGGTTGTCCTGCCCATCGAGATCCAGTTTCCCTCATTGTGCATGGCAATCTACGGTCAGCAAGCACCAGGTAGAGTTCTCGAAATCTATCTAGCTGATTTGGAAGCGCTGGACGAAAGTAGGCTTCGTGCTTTATCTAACATGGAAAGGCATCAGAGCAGGATGGCTCGAGCTTTCAATAAGAAGGTTCACCTCCGTTCCTTCCTGCAAGGTGACCTAGTGCTGGCTCTCAGAGCACCAATGATTCCTGGCAGGAAACCACCCAAGTTGGAGCCCAAATGGAAGGGGCCTTTCATTTTCCATAGGGTCTATCCCAATGGCGTGTATTCCCTGGTGACTACAGATGGAGAGCATGTCATTCATCCCACCAATGTCACATTCCTTAAACGGTATTTTGCCTGAGCCCTTTGTTCCGAGTTCTAAGACCTAAAACAAAGATCCTTTTTCGGTCCGGCATGACCCTAAACTACATGTCGCCCTACATCTGGGCCCCTTTGGTCCGGGTTCTAAGACATAAAACTAAGATCTTTTTCCAGTCTGGCACGACCCTAAACTACATGTCACCCTACATCTGGGCCCCTTTGGTCTGAGTTCTATGACCTAAAACTAAGATCCTTTTCCGGTCCGGCACGACCCTAAACTACATGTCGCCCTACATCTGGGCCCCTTTGATCCTAGTTACAAGACCTAAAACTAATATCCTTTTCTGGTCTAGCACGACCCTAAAATACATGTCGCCCTACATCTAGGCCACTTTGGTCCAAGTTCTAAGACCTAAAACTAAGATCCTTTTCCGGTCCGGCATGACCCTAAACTACATGTCGCCCTACATCTGGGCTCCTTTGGTCCGAGTTCTAAGACCTAAAACTAAGATCCTTTACCCCATCACACATGACGTTAAACTGTATTTCGTCCTACATGACATTAAACTGTGCTTCTAGAACTACAAGTGGCTTGATTCCCATATTTATAGGATACGCAGGACAGCCTGAACACATAGATTTCAGACCCTTCCCCATCTCTTAGGAGATCCCACGATCTCCTGGTAGCCTCGGTCTTTTGGCATGTCCTTCCCCTGGGAATCTTCCCTCTTTTTGGCGCTATCAGACTGAGCCCTTCGACCCTTTCCAGTGGTCTGCTAATGTGTTCAGAGTACTCTGGTCTAGGACCTGGAGTGTCAGATTGGACTTAGGCAAGTTTTCGTCCGCTTGTCAAGCTTCGTGTTCCCCTTCATTCGGGCCCCACCATCTTTCACACCCAGAGGGACCCCCAAGAATAGCCTGGATACAACGCCTAAGGGCTCTCCTACCATCATGGGCTAACACCCCCGAGGGTTTCAGGAAACAAATTGATACAAATCTCGTGTTACGAATGTGGTCAGCGGTTGATGCTCATTTGTTTTCCCCTATCTCTAGGCTAACGTGATAGGAAGCTGTGTTGCGAATATGGTCGGCAGTAATCCTCAGTCATCATGCCAGCTTCTTCGGTCCCTGAATGTTGGTTTCATGATTCACATTATGTTCCGCCCCGCCGTGTCAAAGTGGAATCTCGACACTCTTTGTACTAACCCTCAGTACACCCACGCACGTCAGGCGGACCAAGCTACATAGCAGTGTCTCTCAGGGCTCCCGCGATCTGAGCGCTAGAGTATGTGCTTGGGTTTCTTCTTTATAGGTTGCGTGCAGCTTGACCCTCATCCCCATGGGGAACGAGGAGTCGCCCAGAAATTGCATTTCGGGCCCAGCCTAGCTGGGAGCTAGCACCTCATGCCCCCCTTATTGTTGAACCCTCGTAGGCCCTTTGGGCCCGAGTCTCCTCTCTTGGAATTGCGTGCGGTGATGGTATGGGATTAAACCCTCACCCGCATCAGGTATGCTTTATTGCATTGTGTGTGTTCCCCAAGGTCTAAGCCATACGACCATAAACTGTGCTTCCAGGTCCAAGCCATACGACCTTAAACTCTGCTTCCAGGTCCAAGCCATACGACTTTAAACTCTGCTGCCAGGTCCAAGTCATACGACCTTAAATTGTGCTGCCAGGTCCAAGCCATACGACCATAAACTGTGATGATAGGTCCAAGAAATACGACCTTAAACTGTGCTGCCAGGTCCAAGCCATACGACCTTAAACTGTGCTTTCAGGTCCAAGTCATATGACCTTAAACTGTGCTGCTAGGTCCAAGCCATACGACCTTAAACTATGCTGACAGGTCCAAGCCATACGACCTTAAACTCTGCTGCCAGGTCCAAGCCATACGACCATAAACTGTGTTGCCAGGTACAACCAGAGGACCATAAACTGTGATGATATCATCCCAGTTTCATGCTGTTAAGACGATACCTCTCAAGAACGACGTATGGCTTGATTCTCATCCTTGTGAGATACGTAGGAGATCCTGGGAACTTCCCCACAGGCCCAACTTAACTTTTCGTGTTCGTTCTCTCGGCCTAAACACGTCCCTAGGAGATCATAGTAGGCAGGGATTTTCCCCATTCATGTTGGGTTTTGCGAGCGCTTTACCGTGTGTCTCCCATTCCCCTTGGCTTTCCACGACTCAGTCTCTCTCGTTGAATTGTATGGTGTGGTGTGGGATTATATCCTCATTCACATTAGGTTACTTTCTGTACCGTGCCTATCCCCAAATGAGATGTGTCCCCCATTCCAAACGATGTTAAACTGTATTTTGTCCTATATGACATTAAACTATGCTTCTATAACTACGTGTGTCTTGATTCTCATCCTTATGGGATACGTAGGAACGATCAGACATTTCATCTTGGGTCCAGCCCCAGGGATTACCAAATCGCATCCCTCCTTATTGTCGTCCCCTCAGCCTGACTTCTTGGGAAGTGGTGTAATCATGACATCTACCCCGAATAAGTTCGGGATTCCCTATATTAATAATGGGAAGCGGCGGTTCTCTCACCAGAGAGGTCCTGTCTGAAAATTGGTATGATCCGTGATCAGGTTGGTATGTCCGCCTAATGCGCCTCCGCCACGATGGCGCAATTTCGGGAGTGTTGGACTCTGTTCGAACAAACCACCACTCCACTTTCCACGCTTTCTGTTCCCCTTTATTCGGATCCTCATTCTCTTCCATGTTCAATGGGACCCCCTAACAGTATGGATGATAGACCTACGATCCACCTACTATCATGGGAAAACGTTCCGGAGGACTGGTCATGTTTGATGGGACCCCCTAACAGTATGGATGATAGACTTTGGTCCGCCTGCTGCCACAATATGGATGATAGACCTCTGGTCCACCTATTATAGCAGTATGGATGATAGGCCTATAGTCCGCCTATTGTCCTGGGCCAACGTTCCGGAGGACTGACCGGTGATATTTGAGTTAGGCCCCGTGTTGCGAACATGGTCAGCGGTCAGTCCTCATTTATTGTCCCCATTCCAGGACAACACGATATGGATGTTTTGTTTCCGACACGGTTAACAGTTATCCTCCATAATCATGCCCCATAGTGTTCCGAATTTGGGTGGCATGATTCACCATTCCTTTCCATCTCCCTATGTTCGGATGGATTTCAATGCCCCTGGCATTTCTCCGCTCGTGTGTCAAAGCACATTGAGAAGGTGATATATCAATCGGTTTGAGGTCTTATCCTCAGAAATCCAGGACCAATTTCTGATGCCTGAAGCTTGGTTAATGCCCCACAGTTGGACGAAATGATAGCACGAGTATCAATTTCTTCTCGGGTTGGGTGTGACCCATAGGAGCCTAGGGGTGAGTTGTTAATCATTTCGGAATTATTGTTGAGCATATTAAACCAAAGGTACAAATAAATGGATTGGTCCATGTACTGGATTGAGATGATGAGCAGTACAAGCAAGAATTTCATGAGATGGCCAAAATAAAGACCCTGATGGTCAGCGTGCTGGATCGATCTTTCCAACGCTGTTACCCTTTGGCTAGTAGCCTCCAGGACCGCTTCTTGCTCCTTAAAGACTCTATCCTCATCATCCGCCGCAGAGCGCAGCTCGCCAACCCTAGCTTGTGTCTGTGCCCGCTCAGTTTGAAGTATGGTCATCTGGTGACTCGCCTCCATCAGTTGTTCTTGGGCATCATCTAGCTAGGCTATCAGTTTATCCACAAGCTCAGAGCATGTTGCAATGAAGGCCTCCTTATCTGCCGCCTACCCTTCGAGGTGGCGGACCTCCTGCTCCGCCCTCAACAATGCTCGGGCATTCGCCAATCTTTCCTGACACAGGGAAACGTTGGTGCGCCGGCTGCTCTCGTGTATCTTCTCGGCCATGTAATCACGGACCGTCAGATGAAGGTGCTGAGCGTCAGACCCTCCGGTGCACAGGAAGCGCAGCCAGGTCTGGAGTGATCCCATCTTCCTCAGCCAATCCGACCGGGGCTGTATGAGAAAGCGCTGGATACACTTTCACCCTTTTCGGCGTGTCTTCTGGCTCTCCTCAGCTGCCTTTGAGTCTGAGTCTCCTATCTCCTCAAGTTCAGCAGGTCGGTATATAGGAAAGTCAGCTAGCAGATCGGCAGCAGGATCTACCTCAGATATGTCTTCGTGAGGAATAGGATCCTCGACGTCCGGGGGACCTCTCTCTCTCACCCCAACAGCGATGGTGCCTCCGTCAGCCTTCGGCCTCGCCTCAAGAATAGTTTTGTTGATGCCCGCTGCCCCCTGATCACAGATTTTCTGGGCTGACTCAGTGTAGGAAGTATGTTCTGGACGAGGTGGTATGTCCGCCACTGGTCCACTCACAGACGGCCCAGGCTCAGCAGCCTGACGAGCCTCCAATGATGAGATCACTACACAAGACGTACCTTGATTGGTTAGGATCTTTTGATATCAAGTGCCAGTAGTGAAGCGTGAGACTTATAGGAACCCAGGGCATCGTCCTCCAGTGTTTCGGCCGCTATAGGAGCCGCCATGATGGGAGACCCCTATGCGCTTGTCAATTCAATTACGGGTGTCGGATCCACATCTCGTCCCACCGGTTCCTCTCTTCCCTCCTCTAGTGGGGATGCCTGACCAACACTTAGGCACTCCTGAGTGAGGTAGAAATATGGGTTGGAAATTCCAAAGTGGGGTGGATGAAGAAGGGAAATGAATAAAGGCATAGACAGACCTCGAGTATCTCGGTTATGTTGTGATCAGTGCTGACAATCTTGCCGCTCTCCCGGAGACTCCCATGGTGGGTCTCCCCCTACGACCCCTCACCTTTGGGTTCTTCTTCTTCATCTTCTCCTTCACCTTCGCCTTCTCCGGTCTCCTTCTCCCCCCCCCCCCCCGACTCCTCATCACTGTCGCCTTCTCCCGGCAGCATCACTTCCGAATCATGCTCCTGGCCGAGCATCACTTTCACTAAGAAAGGTGGCTCCATGTGCCGCCCCCTTTAGCGTGCGTATGTGTCCATGGTCATCAGATAAGAATGCCGTCAATGGACGTTTACCCGATCAGTAACTCGAACGAGCCTGACCTCTAGCAGCTGGATCCCGTTTTGCATTATCCTCTGCCAGATGGCTTCATCGCTCAGCGATTTCCACAGGGTCATCCAGGCCGACCACAGTGCTGGGAAAATTTCATCTTGGGAAGGTTCGAGCAGGTATCTTATCTGCTTCCCGGGCAGCTCCCTGGCCGCCTCATGTGCCCCACTATGGGCAACGAGGTCGCGGTGGCACCGTGTGATGTCCCCGCTGCTGAATTCCCGGCCTGTGTAGGACTCACTTCTTGACGCACCCCTGGTTCCCCCCATCCAGCAGCACCTTGCCTTCTTCCCCATCGCCCGGTTTCTGCGCGGGTAGCCTCGAGTTGCCGAACTCGCTTGCGTAAAAGCCCCTCAGGGTAATCGATGGTCCAGTGCTCGGCATACTCAGTTGCTAGGCCAACGTCAACCCCGGTGGGAGGAAGATTAATGACGTCGCCAGAGCCGAAAGTGGTAAACATCTACCACATCTGGTGCAGAACGTAGGGATTCTTCTCCTATCAGACAGCCGTGAATACCTTCTTCGACATTATTTGGAGTTACTCGAATTTCCTAGTGAATCGGGATGGCACGTAAGGCTCATATATCACCTTTCCGTCGATCCGAGCCATGAGCACCCTGCCCCAAATGCTCTGGAAATACTCCTGTTGTTCCAGAGAGCCTCGCCCATTGTCCAGAATTTGGCCGACCGGGGTGGGGAATGGGCTGAAGTGTATGTTGGTGTGGTTACCAATGCTGACTCTCACGCCCTCCTCGTTGAGCATCATTGGTGCCACCCCGGTGATGTTCAGCAGGGACGGTCGCAGGCCATTGGACGGAGGACGGATGGCATTTAGGAAAGTGTACCTGCTGAGATGAGCCGCCACCCAGCCGTGGAAGATCTGGAAGGGGCCACATACTCTCCGAGGCGACCCCCCTCGTGAGATGCATCCCAGGATGGCATATAGCTTGGCCAGAATGGGGACCCCCAAGTTGAACCATTTGTTGGCGGCCATGGTGCCCGCCATCACTAGTGTTGCTGGATGGACACCCATCCTCACGTCCCACACTGGCAGGAGCCACCCGCTCAAGAAGGTGGCGAGGAACCCGGCGTACCGGACGTTTGGGTCCTGGGTCTCAATGAAGCGGTAACCCCATGATTGGTATTACCCCGCCTCCAGGGTCCTCCAGTATGACCCATCCCTGCTCTTCTAAGCCGCGGTTGGGCACTGTTTACCCCTTCCCAGCATCTCGATTGTCAGATCTTTCTTAAGTAACTGGCTAAACCAGCCCTTGTAGGCAATGTCCTTCAGGAAGTCCTTGACCCCCAGCCTCTTTTTGGCCAGCTCTAATAGGTTCCATGTCAGCATGGGGGTCTGTGACATGTCTTCCCATGTGTTCTTTGGAGGAACGAACTTGTCGTATTGGTATCCCTCCAGTGGGATACCTCTGATGCAGTGAACACCCCAGAGGCTGATGCCAACCTCCCCATGGTAAAGGTGGAATGTGTTGGTATCAGGAGACCACCAGGTGAATAGATCCAGCCCGAGCTCAGGTTGACAATGGAACTGGAGCTGTGGCGTCGATACTACCTTGAACATGCCAATATTCCACAGTTCATCCCCAAACTGGTCGCAAGTATGGAGAACCCAGAGCACCCAGGCCCACTCGTTGGTGAAGTTGCCCCCAGACCGCAGGTCCCAATCCTTCAGCCAGCCCTTCGTGTCATCCATGACGCTCTGATGGAACGTGCTCGCGTAGAGGGCCAGAGAATTCTCTACGACAGGCTCGTCCCCAGTAATGGTCCTGGTCCTCGGGTTCAGGACAAATACGCCCATTTGTCTGGTTTCCCTGGTATGATGGCTATTATAGGTGATGTTGTAGTGAGGAAGCTCGTCCTCCTGCGTCACCCATGACTGCGGTGTGTCCACCTCGAAGCCCGGCAGGGGCACCTCCTCCAGGATGCCAAATATCCAGAGCAGAAGGTTGTCAGAGAGGGGATACGTCTTCTGGGCTGGAGTCAGCAGATTGATCAAGGTCAGTTTGTTGGAAACGATCACCTTGGTGCCATAAAACTCCTCGTTCGCTACCATTTCGATTCTACGAGCGGCGAATTCCCCCTCATCAACTCAGTTTGTGGCCATCTCAAATATTTCGGGAGTTGCACCAAATCAGGATCTAGTGCGCAGAAGCGGAGAGTGTTGTGCGAAATCTGAAGCGGCGGCATGAATCCAGGAGTTGGGCGTGCAATCGGCACGCTAGGGGAGGAATCTATTTAACACCCGAGACTTTTATGAGAAATATTTTGTTTTTATGTTATATAAATCATCAAAGGAATCTTTCACTACACACAATACTAGCTTTTCTTGCTTTACACGCAACCGCGACCTTCCTCTATAGCTTGCGTCATACGCAATACCGAGTTTCACTAAACAACGATATGCTATTAAAATATTATTAAAACTAGCCTTTATGAATAGTAATAACTGAATATTTAATTTTATAACATTTTAATTCAACTTATACATTTTCTAGAATGAGATATAAAAGCAAAATCAGTTTTTTTGGATAAAAGAAATATTTTTCAAAAAATACAGTTTTGCCGCCTTTTGATGGCGCACCCACATTAAATATATTTTTTGACATGTTTATAATTTCAATTTGACAAAATAAAATTCTTCTTTTTAATGAGCGTATAAAAATTTACTTTGTATAAATTTTTTATATTTTTCTGATAACCTTCATATTTTGATGAATAGTAAAAATACGCTAATTTTTAATTAAAAACAAATTTTTTCATTGAGATAATTTATATGGATAAATTATAATATTGAATGGTTTTAAAGTATAAATACACTATATTTTTAGCATTTAATATAATTCGTGTCATTAGCATTAATTTCACATTGAATTCATTGGTAAAAACATTTCAATCTTTGGCAATGTTTTAACTTCTAAAACCCGTTTTCTTAACAACGGGATTTATTTTAAATTAATTACTACAACTTATATATTTTGAATTTTGAAAAATGGATTCCATATTCAGAATCAGTGGGTCCAAATTATGTTAATAGGCTACTTTTTATTTTTGGGCATTATAAATAATAACTACGGTAAATTTTATTTACCATAGTTAAAGGTAAATCGGGTAATTAAGGGTAAATATAAGATTATAAAATTACACTAACACCTGCCAAAATCCTATTTAATGACTAAAAGTAGACCCATATCACCTAAGGGTCGGATTAGATTCATTTAATGGACTTTTTACCATGAAAATAATTTAATTATTATTAAAACTAAAGAATGTGACAACATGTCACTTTCTTAAATCTTATAAGTATAATAATTTTAATTTAGTGATAAACTTAATTAAACTTCGAACATGAATAGTCTCCAGAAAGATAATACAATTATCTACATCATAGGAATTTATTTATAATTTTTAGGGATTAAATAAGTATCAATAATTATGACACAATAGTGATGTTGAAATTATTTTATTAATTAAAATATCAAATAAATTGTTTTAAAAATATTAAAATAAATATTATATGAACTATTTAATGTGATACAATAATTTTCTAGATACATATGACATTTTATGAATCTATTAATACTTTTAGTTCGAACATATCTTCTGTATATATTTTATTTAAATTCAAATAAATGAATAGTGTCAAAATTGACACTATTGTTATTTTATAAGAATAACATATTATAAAATTGTTTAAAAATCACAAAAATATTTAAAAATTATAAATTAAAATTTATATGGTCGAAAATGTCATAAAGTTTCAATTTATGGAGAATTCACAACACATGTGTAATTATTTATAATAATTTAAAATTTAGAATATTGTTACCACAAATAAAATTATATTGATAAATAAGGATAAATCAAGTTGATAATGTTTAAAATAAATTCCTAACATGTATAAATTTTATTTGTTGATGATATTACAACCCTATCTCATCTAAGCTTCGGATATGAGTCATTTTGGAAGTTTTTAAGTGGGGCTGGGATTTAATATAAACTGACATTTCTTATATTTCCAAAGGTGCCCCTCTCCTCCCTTATAAAAGGGAACCTCCTTCCTCTTCTCCTCACACAAATTTGAGCCTTCATGCTCGGGCCATCCCCACCAATTTCACTTACCCACTTCCCTAGAAACATCCTAGATGTCCTGGTCTTCTTCAAAGACCAATTGTAGTGCCCTAAGAGGAGGTCTCAAAGAGGCGCTTCGAAGAAGAGGTAATGCCCGTTACCGATTCTTTCATCTTTATTTCTTCTTCCACTTATTCTTCTTTAGTTTTTTCCTTATGTGGTAATAACATCAGTATCACTCATATACTGATATGTTATTATAAATATGAAACAACCCTATTTCACCTCTTATCCATCCTACGGAAAACGAAATCACCGCACGTGCGTATGTACGGAATACCGTCTCCACGTCGTGGTGTAATCTATTTTCCACCAGCACCTTACTTGGATGGGTATAAGGGTGAAAGTAATGAATATATATGATTATTGTAAATTGGTATTGATTCTGAAATAGTATACACTCCAATATAATTCCACGATCATGGGAACGATATCATCGCTCGTGCGTTCGTACGGAATACCGTCTCCATGATGTGATGCGATTTGTTCTACATGATCTTCATTGAATAATGATTATATAAATGAATTGAATGAATGAATATGATATATATTACACTAATACCATTCTGTAAATGAGGTATCTATAACCTGAAGATACGAATAAGAATTTATTCGACAAACACGCATAAGAACAAAAAGTAATAACACCCGAATAACAAGTAGTAATGAAATATTACTAATAAGAAGCTAAGAATATGACCATATATGATATCATAAAAATACGTTTGATTCTGGAATAAGTAAATAACATTATTTAAATCATTATACATGAGGTTCAGACACTTACGAAGCAAATCGGACCTAAGGTAAGAGAAATATCACAATGTCATTTTTATCCGAGATTGTTTATACTTTGGAATTTACTGGGGTGCATTTTATCATCCACATCCATGTTTCCTCAATATGTAATATTTGCATCATTCTACAATAGTTTATATCCAATTTTACCCTTCGGTTAGTTTTTAATAAAAGATATGAAAGGAATCTTTTGTCGTTATTCATACAAGGTACTTTTTGACTTTTCCGACAAAAGTATGAGTAGAATGTTTTCTTTTAACTTATATGGCATGAATGGATTTTTAAAACATTATTTCCAAGAAGCTTCCCTTACAAGTTTTCAAGTTTATTTTTAATCAACTTCTTTTAGTTTATAATTGTATGACATGTTAAGAAAGGAATAGTGTTTTTGAAGTATAAAGGATATTTTCCTCAAGAATGGAGTTCAAGCGTTTTATCAAAATTATTTTCCATCTATGATAATAAAGGGTTCTGTTTCTATCCCTATTATTACATTGATTTTATTATGTTGTGATGGAATTATTTTTATGAATTCCTTTATCTTATACGAGTTGTTTTATGATGTCACGATGTTTAAGATTCCCATTTTTATTACATGGGTTATGCTATGATGTATGGTTTATGATTTTGTGGCACACATAAGAATGGTATCATTATGTGATGGGTGGGACCAATATCTCCCTATAATGAATTGGGTAAAGATTTTATATCTCATGAGATAGACATGGCTGGAACAGCCGGTTATACCGGTTCAGTGAAACAGGACTGAAACGAGGAGTGAACTCGGTTCAGAAATGGACTTTGTCCACTAAGATAGTATTGGCAATGAGTCTTGACTAATAAGAAATGATTCTCAATGATTATGTGTGTATGCCACAAAGTTTCATGTTTTATGTTATGATTATTGGGATTACATTTCACTACTATGATTTATCCCATGTTATGAAATTATGATCTCTTTTGCAGGATAAGATTTCCAAGAGTTATGTTCTTATGTATATGATGTGATTGATATTTCTTTTGTTTTCCCTTACTGAGCATTTGAGCTCACCCTTTTGTATGTTTTATTTTCCCAGGTCAGGAAGAAGGTAATTAAGTAGGATATGCCAAAAAGAGACTCTAGATATGATGAAATAAATGGGAGGCAAAGTAGATGCTTTATGAACCAGTTGTTTATGCTTTCCAGTTTCTAAAGACATTATACCTATACGGTCCTTTCATGGTTTTGTTATATGTCGTAATAAGTTTGCTTCAATTTTGAAGTAATAACTATGTATGTAAATTATGGGTCGTTATAGTTGGTATCAGAGGAAAGGTATAGTCAACCTTTGGAATCTAGGATGTGAAAGCCTTAGTAAGAACCCAAAGGAAAAGTTTAAGCATAGAACACAATCTTAGTGTTTTAGAAATGACCATGAATAACCTAGGATAAGACCTTAAGTGTAAAATTTTATTCTTGATTATGTGGCTTTCCTATTATAATTAGTGTTTCTCACACTATTCTTCTTGGTTTTAGTCAATGGATGGAACCCGAAGGAACCGTGTTAATGCGGAATGCGACAGGCAATGCAATGATTGTCCCCCTGAGCAACCAAACGTTATGGGAGATGGAATGAAAAATCTTTTAGCCATGCTCACATAACTTTCTCAAGCTATGAATCATGCAGGACTTCCAAACAAGAAAAGTAAGGAGCAACATTCTATTGAATCCTTCATGAGGCAGCGTCCACCTTCTTTCAGCGGGTCTACTGATCCATTAGTTACTTAACAATGGATTAGTGCTACTGAAAAGATATTTTCAGTTCTTCAATGTTCTGAACATGATAAAGTCATCCCAGAAGTGTATCGTTTGGAAGGAGATGCTGATCAATGGTGGAATCTTATTAAGAATATGAGGCAAAGGGATGAAATTGATTCCATGGAATGGGATGAGTTCAAGAACTTATTTTTCAATAAGTACTTCCCTCATATTCTCCGAACAAAGATGGAGAATGAGTTTCTTGAACTGAAGCAAAAGGATGATGAATCTGTTGGTACCTATGAAGCAAATTTTACAAGACTTGCAAGGTACGCTTCTGGTATTATTATCCAACCTGAGAGTAAGATCGATCGATTCTTTAGTGGCTTAAAACCAAGTCATCTAAGGGCCTTAGCCATAAGGGACTTCAATAGCTATGAGGAAATCATTCGATTTGCTCTCAAAGTTGAGATGGAGATTGGAGTAACCCATTAGTCATATGGGTTTGATAAGAAGAGGAAAATGGAATTCAAAGGAAAATCTAAACAGCACACTGAAAAGAAGATGATCTTTCCCTTATTCTCAAATTGTGGAAAGAAACATGGAGGGAGTTGTCTTAAAGGGTCAAGTAAATGTTTCAAATGTGGAAAGGAAGGTCATCAGGCTTTTGAATGCTGCAATTATGGGAAGAAGATGTCTAATGATGCAAACAAAGGAAGGGACACACAGAATGAACCTACGACACTTCAATGTTTCAAGTGCAAGGAGATGGGGCATTATGCCAATAAATTCCCTAATCCAAGGGTTTTTGATGACGATTGACATCAACAAAATCTTAAGGCTAAATACAAAGGAAAGTCACATGCAATTTCTATCAGCGATATGGAGTATGATAACGATGTGGTGAAAAGTAAACTTACCATCCAATCTAAGGTAGAAAATGTTTTATTTGATTCTGGATCCACCCACTCTTTTATTTCTGAAGATTTTTCTAAGAGTAGCACCGTATTACCTCAATAATTAGATGTTGAGTTAGGTGTTACAACCCCTAATGGCACAACAGTCGCATCAAAAGTTTATAATTCTTCCCCGATTTAAGTTTGTGGGAATGTGCTTCCTGCAAATCTTGTGATCCTTCCTATAGAGGAATTTGATGTGATTCTTGTCATGGATTGGCTTTCTTTATATGGATCTCATATCAATTGCCAAAGAAGGGAAGTCACATTTCATATTCCAGATCAATCTATGATTGTCTATCGATGCAAGGATGAACATAACCTTCCAGTGGAAATTTCTTCCATCTTATGGGTCTTTATTCCACTAAATGAGGGTTATTTATCTCAAATGGTTGGTGAGAAACTCACGATTAAAAATATGCATGTTGTATGGGATTTTGATGATGTCTTTCCGGAGGAATTGTCGGGTCTTCCACCAAATAGTGAAGTTGAGTTTTCAATAGAACACGTACCGGGTGCTTTGTCTATTTCAAAGACACCTTATAGAATGGCCCCAATTGAGTTGTAGGAATTGAAGAAGCAACTCTAAGAGAATTTTGATAAGGGATTCATACTCCCTAGTGTGTCACCTTGGGGAGCACCTGTTATATTTGTTAAGAAGAAACATGAATCAATGAGACTCTGCATTGATTATCGAGAACATAACAAGCTCACTATCAAGAACAAATATCCTCTCCCACGTATTGATGACTTATTTGACCAACTACGCGGAGCTCAATACTTTTCCAAGATTGATCTTCGTTCAGGGTATCATCAATTAAGGGTTAAAAGGGAGGATATACCAAAGACAGCTTTCTGTACAAGGTATGGACACTATGAATTTATAGTGATGCCATTTGGTCTTACTAATTCCCCTGCTATCTTCATGGATCTGATGAATAGAGTCTTTAGAGACTATCTTGATCAATTTGTGGTAGTCTTTATAGATGATATTATTGTCTATTCAAAGAGCAAGTAAGAACATGAATATCACTTGAGAATTATATTGAAGACCCTGAGAAAGGAGAAGCTTTATGCCAAATTTACCAAGTGTGAATTTTGGCTTCAAAAAGTTTCATTTTTGGGTCACATAATCTCAAAAGAGGGGATATCTGTGGATCTAGCAAAAATAGAGGTTATCGAAATATGGTCGAGACCAACAACAGTAACTGAGATCCGAAGTTTTCTTGGTTTGGCTGGATATTATCGATTTTTTGTGAAAGATTTTTCACGATTATCTAATCCACTCACCAGGCTGACTCAAAAAGGAGTTAAGTTTGTGTGGACGGATGAATGTGAAGAGAATTTCAAGGAGTTGAAAAGAAGGTTATCGAGTGCACCTGTGCTTACACTGCCTTGTTGTGGAGAAAGGTTTGTGATCTACAGTGATGCATCCAAGAAGGGGTTGGGGTGTGTTCTTATGAAAAATGATATGGTGATAGCTTATGCCTCATGACAGTTGAAAATCCATGAGCAAAATTACCCAACACATGATTTGGAGTTAGTTGCGGTAATCTTTGCATTAAAGATTTGGAGGCATTATCTTTATGGAGAAAGGTGTGACATTTATACTAATCATAAAAGTTTAAAGTATATTTTCACACAAAATGAGCTGAATATGCGCCAAAGAAGATGGTTGGAGCTGATTGTGGTTTACGACTGCTCAATTCATTACCACCATGGGAAAGAAAACAAGGTGGAAGATGCATTAAGTCGACAAGACCATGCTAGCTTATCCATGATCAGGATCACAAAAGATAAAATATTTATGGATTTACAAAGGTTGGATCTTGGAATTTTAATGGAAGGGGGAAAATCGTATCTTTCTCAAATAAATGTTCAACCATCTATACATGTGAAGATTATAGAGGCACAGAAAGAAGATGTAGAGTTACAAAAGAAGGTGAGAAATATTCCTGAATTCAACCTTGATTATTATGGGATAATAAAGTTCAGGAATCGGGTTTGTGTTCCTCCCATCCCAGAATTAAAGAAGGTGCTGCTGGATGAGGCTCATAGTTCTTCATTCTCTATTCATCCTGGAAGCACGAAGATGTATAGGGACCTAAAAGAGTACTTCTGGTGGGATGGCATGAAAAGAGATGTTGCTGAATATGTCTCTCGATGCTTGGTTTGTCAGCAAGTTAAAGCTGAGAGACAGAAGTCTAAGGGGATGTTACAACCATTACCCATACCCGAATGGAAATGGGAAAATATCACTATGGACTTTGTCACAGGACTTCCTAAAACATCCAAAGGCAATAATGCTATCTGGGTCATATTTGATCATCTTACAATGTCTGCACACTTCATTGCTATTAGAGAGGATTTCTCTCTGGATCAGCTTTCCAGAATATATATAAAGTAAGTGGTAAGATTGCATGGAGTTCCACTTTCTATTATATCTGATCGGGATCCGAGATTTACCTCGAAGTTCTGGCGAAGTCTTCAGCATACTATGGATACAGAGTTCAGTTTCAGCACTGCTTATCATCCTCAGACAGACGGTCAGTCTGAGAGAACAATTCAAACTCTAGAAGATATGTTGCGAGATTGCTCTATGGATTTCAAAGGTGGTTGGGATCAACACCTACCTTTGGTGTAATTTTCTTATAATAATAGCTTTCACTCCAGTATTCAGATGGCTCCTTATGAAGCACTTTATAGAAAGAAATACAGGACTCCAACTTGCTGAGGTGAAGTTGGGGAAAGAAAGCTATTAGGACCTGATATTGTTGATGAGATGGAAGAAAAGGTCCGATCTATTCAACAACACATAAGAGCAGCTCAGAGTCGACAAAAAGGTTATGCTGACAACTGAAGAAAAGACTTAGAGTTTGAAGTGGGTGATAAGGTGTTCTTACGAATATCTCCCTGGAAGAGGGTCATGAGATTTGGAAAGAAGGGGAAGTTGAGCCCTAGATATATCGGTCCTTTCGAAATACTAGATCATGTTGGGAAGGTAGCTTATCGATTGGCGCTTCCACCGAATCTCTCTCAAGTACACGATTTGTTCCATGTATCTCTCCTGATAAAGTACATACCTGATCCTTCACATGTACACAGCTCAGAAGTTGTACCGTTGGAGCAAGATCTTTCTTATGAAGAACAGCAGATAGATATTATGGATCGTAGAAAAAAAGTCCTACTAAACAAGACCACTCTCTTGGTGAAAGTTTTATGGAGGAACCACCTATTAGAATAAGCTACATGGGAGCTTGAGGATATGATGAGGGAGAGGTATCCTCATCTGTTTGTTACAAAGTGATGAATTTCGAGGGCGAAATTCATTTTAAGGGGGGTAGAATGTAACACCTGAGACTTTTATGAGAAATATTTTGTTTTTATGTTATATAAATCATCAAAGTAATCTTTCACTACACACAACACTAGCGTGGATTTCTTTACATTCAACTGCGGCCTTCCTCGATAGCTTGCGTCGTACGCAATACCGAGTTTCACTAAACAACGATATGCTATTAAAATATTATTCAAACTAGCCGTTATGAATATTACTAAATTAATTTTGAATTTTATAACATTTTAATTCAACTTATACATTTTCTAGAATGAGGTATAAAAGCAAAATCGGTTTTTTTGATAAAAGAAATATTTTTCAAAAAATACAGTTTTGCCGCCTTTTAATAGCGCACCCACATTAAATCTAGTTTTCGACATGTTTATAAGTTCAATTTGACAAAATAAAATTCTTCTTTTGATTCGGGGTATAAAAATTTACTTTGGATAAATTTTTGATATTTTTCTGATAACCTTCATATTTTGATGAATAGTAAAAATATGCTAATTTTTAATTAAAAACAACTTTTTTCATTGAGATAATTTATATGGATAAATTATAATATTTAATGGTTTTAAAGTATAAATACAATATATTTTTACCATTTAATATAATGTATGTAATTAGCATTAATTTCACATTGAATTCATTGATAAAAACATTTCAATCTTTGGCAACGTTTTAACTTCTAAAACTCGTTTTCTTAACAATGGGATTTATTTTAAATTAATTACTGCAACTTATATGTTTTGAATTTTGAAAAATGGATTCAATATTCAGAATCAGTGGGTCCAAATTATGTTAATAGGCTACTTTTTATTTTTGGGCATTATGAATAGTAACTACGGTAAATTTTATTTACCATAGTTAAAGGTAAATCGTGTAATTAAGGGTAAATATAAGATTATAAAATTACCCTAACACCTTCCAAAATCCTGTTGGATGACTAAAAGTCGACCCATATCACCTAAGGGTCTGAATAGATTCATTTAATGGACTTTTGTCCATGAAAATAATTTAATTATTATTAAAACCAAAGAATGTGACAACATGTCACTTTCTTAAATCTTATAAGTATAATAATTATAATTTGGTGATAAACTTAATGTAGCTTCGAACATGAATAGTCTCCAAAAATATAATACAATTATCTAAATCATATAAATTTATTTAGTATTTTTAGGGATTAAGTAATTATCATTAATTATGACACAATAGTGATGTTCAAATTATTTCATTAATTAAAATATCAAATAAATTGTTTTAAAAATATTAAAATAAATATTATATGAACTATTTAATGAGCTACACTAATTTTCTAGATACATAAGACATTTTATGAATCTATTAAAGCTTTTAGTTTGAACATACCCTCTGTATATATTTTATTTAAATTCAAATAAATGAATAGTGTCAAAATTGACACTATTGTTATTTTATAAAAATAACATATTATATAATTGTTTAAAAATCACAAAAATATTTAAAAATTATAAATTAAAATTTATATGGTCTAACATGTCATAAAGTTTTAAATTATGGAAAATTCACAACACATATGTAATTATTTATAATAATTTAAAATTTAGAATATTATTACCACAAATAAAATTAAATTGATAAATAAGGATAAATCAAGTTGATAATGTTTAAAATAAATTCCTAACATGTCTAAATTTTATTCGTTGATGAGATTAAAACCCTATCTCATCAAAGATTCAGAAATGAGTCCTTTTGGAAGTTTTTAAGTGGGGTTAAGATTTAATATAAACTAATATTTCTTATATTTCCAAAGGTGCCCCTCTCCTCCCTTATAAAAGGGAACCTCCTTCATCTTCTCCTCACACCAATTTGAGCCTCAAATCTCGTCCAATCCCTTACAATTTCACTTCCCCACTTCCCTAGAAACATCATAGAGGTCCTGGTCTTCTTCAAAGACCAATTGTAGTGCCCTTAGAGGAGGTCTCAAAGAGGCGCTCCGAAGAAGAGGTAATGCCCGTTACCGATTATTTCATCTTTATTTCTTCTTCCACTTCTTCTTCTTTAGTTGTTTCATTATGAGGTAATAACATCAGTATCACTAATATACTGATATATTATTATAAATATGGAACAACCCTATTCTACCTCTTATCCATCCTACGGAAAACGAAATCACCGCGCGTGCGTACGTACGGAATACCATCTCCACGCCGTGGTGTAATTTATTTTCCACCACCACCTTACATGGATGGGTATAAGGGTGAAAGTAATGAATATATTTGATTATTGTAAAGTGGTATTGATTCTGAAATAGTATACACTCCAATACAATTCCACGATCATGGGAACGATATCATCGCTCGTGCGTACGTACGGAATACCCTCTCCACGAAGTGATGTGATTCGTTCTACATGATATTTATTACATAATGATTATATAAATGAATTTAATGAATTAATATGAAATATATTACACTAATACTATTTTGGAAATGAGTTATCTATAACCTAAATATAAGAATAAGAATTTATTCGACAAGCACGCATAAGAACAAAAATTAATAACACCGAATAACAAGTAATAATGAAATATTACTAATAAGAAGCTAAGAATATGACCATATATGATATCATAAAAATATGTATGATTCTGGAATAAGTAAATAACATTATTTAAATCATTATACAGAAGGTTCGGACACTTACGAAGCAAATCAGACCTAAGGTAAGGGAAATATCACAATCTCATTTTTATCCGAGATTTTTTATACTTTGGAATATACTGGGGTGCATTTTATCATCCACATCCATGTTTCCTCAATATGTAATATTTACATCATTATACAATAGTTTATATCCAATTTTACCCTTCGGTTAGTTTTTAGTAAAAGATATGAAAGGAATCTTTAGTCGTTTTTCGTACGAGGTACTTTTTGACTTTTCCGGCAAAAGTACGAGAAGAATGTTTTCTTTTAACTTATACGGCAAGAATGGATTTTTAAAACATTATTTACAAGAAGATTTCCTTACAAGTTTTCATGTTTATTTTTAATCAACTTCTTTTATTTTAGAATTGTATGACATGTTAAGAAAGGAAAAGTGTTTTTGAAGTAGAGAGGATATTTTCCTCAAGAATGGAGTTCAAGTGTTTTATCAAAATTATTTTCCATCTAAGATAATAAAGGGTTCTGTTTCTATCCCTATTATTACATTTATTTGATTATGTTGTGACGGAATTATTTTTATAAATTCCTTTATCTTATATGAGTTGTTTTATGATGTCACGATTTTAAGATTCCCATTTTTATTACATTGGTTATGCTATGATGTATGGTTTATGATTTTGTGGCACACATAAGAATGGTATCATTATAAGATGGGTGGGACCTCTATCTCCCTCCAATGCATTGGGTAAAGATTTTATATCTCATGATGTAGACATGGCTGGAACGGCAGGTTATACCGGTTCAGTGAAACAGGACTGAAACGAGGAGTGAACTCGGTTCAAAAATGGACTTTGTCCACTAAGATAGTCTTTACAACGAGTCTTGACTAATAAGAAATGATTCTCAATGATTATGTGTGTTTTCCACAAAGTTTCATGTTTTAAGTTATGATTATTGGGATTACATTTCACTACTATGATTTATCCCATGTTATGAAATTATGATCTCTTTTGCAGGTTAAGATTTCCAAAAGTTATGTTCTTATGTATATTATGTGATTGATATGTATTTTGTTTACCCTTACTGAGCATTTGAGATCACCCTTTTGAATGTTTTATTTCCCCAGGCCAGGAAGAAGCTTATTAAGTAGGATATGCCAAAAAGGGACTCTAGATATTATGAAATAAATGGGAGGCAAAGTAGATGATTTATGAACCTGTTGTTTATGATTTCCAGTTTCTAAAGACACTATACCTATACGGTCCTTTCATGCTTTTGTTTTATGTTTTAATAAGTGTGCTTCAATTTTGAAGTAATAACAATGTATGTAACGTATGGGTTGTTATAATATCCACAGTAGGCGCACAAGTGTAGCCAAAATTCAAAAGAAATTACGCGCTGCCAGAGTGTTTTTACGCGCAGCCGTGAGAGAAATTTCGCACATGAGAGAGGTAGGCCTATCATGCAGAAAAAGCCTGAGTACGGAACTTGGGACCAAGCGCCCCTTTTTATAGGCAAGTCCAGGGTTCCATGCCACGCAGAAAGCGAATTCTGCGCTAATCCGTCGTTTTGCGCGCCTCGTCGGTTTTTTGCGCGTTAAGTGCCCAGGAGAGGCCCTGCTTCGGCGTTTCGACATTTCCCTCAGAATCTGACGATTTCGACCTCTCCCTGATCCAATTTCGAAAGGGCGAATTTGTAGATGCCGAAAAAGTCCGTAACTCCCCGAGGAAGCTTTGAAATGACAAAGAGAAGTCATATTCGGAACCAGAGGCCTGGTCCGGAGGCCCTGGAAGTGGTGCAAGAAATAAAGGACAGTTGGCGTGAAATAATGTTGTGCGTGCGAAGCATACACGGGATTCACGAAATCGATTCGGTGGTGCGCGAAATATTTGCGCGCCTGGTTCCGCACGGTGAAGTCTGGCATGCCGACTGTTCCCGGTGCGTAAGATTTCACGCGCCGCTTAAATTTCGCACGGGCAGGCACCTATAAATAGAAGGTGACCCGAAACGGTTTGGGGTTTCAGAATTCGGAACGGCTCCCGTGCACGCAATTCGGACTCCCCCGCGCGAAAGATGACTTCTAGGTAATTCCTCTTTTCGTGCAACCTTTCCCTGGGGTTTGCCTTTGCGCGCAACTCCACTGGCTTAAGTGAATTTTCCCACTCCTCTGGGTTCTGCCCTTGCACGCAATCCTTGCACCGAGTGCGCAATCCCCTTCCTTGCACGCAATCCTTGCACCAAGCGTTCAATCCCCTTCTGTGTACGCAATCATTGCCCCATGTGCGCAATCCTCTTCGGTGCGTGCAATCCCAATCCTTTGCATGCAATCCCTTATCCGTGTAATCCTTTGGCCCTGTTTCACGCAATCCCGGTGCTTTGCGCACAAACCTTCTCTTTGCGTGCAACACCTAGGACCCTTTACCTTGATGCCCCTTGGCTGCCTCTCCGCGCCGGCACCTAACGTCTTCCCCAATGGGAATGCACGCCATGTGTTGTTTTCACGTACGGCCTTCTAGGCTCATACAAAGTAACCTCAAGGCCCCTTGGTCATTGTTTCTTATTGCGTTGCTCTGCCTTATGCTTCTCTGCATAGGCATGCTAATGGTTATTGCTTCTTCGCATAGCCACACTAACGTGGACCCCTCGATGGTTCGCCCTGCATCCCCCCTTCACTACGGCCTTGCAGATGCCTTCCCTCCCACAGGGGGTAGAGGGTGTTGGGCATGTAAGCCCTAGGGGTGTGGAGCGAACCCACCTCGTCCAAGCTGCAGGATGTTAAACTGCTAAGCACCTCGTTCTTAACACATGATGTTAAACTGTGGTCTGACCCCGTGCTTCGCACGCAGGGCCCCCCCGGCTCAGACATTCACTACGCCCACTTGTCTCCATGGGAATGGATTCTTACTCACATGGAATGAGATCCTCTTTGTTGGAGTGGCGTTTTTCCACGGGGGAAGGGCTGCCTCAGAGCGTAAGCCCCTAGCCTCTCTTGCAGAAGGATGCACCCATGCACCTCTGTACTTCCCCACTGCCAAGGCCAGTGTAGTCCCTTTCCCACTACGCTTTGTCGCACCACGGGCCTCCATCCTGGAGTATGACCCGGCACCAAGGGATGCTAACCATGCGTAAGCCCCTGTTTCCTCTTTGGGCCACTAAATGTGTAAGCCCCTTTCTGCTTCTCACAGACGCACCCTTTGCGACGTGATCATCTGGTCCCTGCTGCCTCTTTTTTCTCACACTGATCATGACTCATGTGGGCTTAGAGCACGCATTGACCATGACATCCACTTTGGGCTACCTCAGAGCGTAAAACCCATACCAGCGAACTACGTGGACTTTGATCTATGCTAATGCATGGTACGTAGGAAGCCTCCATGAGGTTCAATCCCACCATCTGGTCGTCCCGACCTCTCCATGTTGGTCCCCTGACCACAATTATGGGCCACCTCAGAGCGTAAGCCCCATATCCACTTTGGGCCACCTCAGAGCATAAGCCCCAAATGCCCTCATCCCGCATGATGTTAAAATGTATCCCATCCTGCAGGACGTCAAACTGTATCTCATCCCACATGATGTTAAAATGTACCTCATCCTGCATGAAGTTAAACTATACCTCGTCCTGCATGACATTAAACTGTATCTCTTCCCACATGACGTTAAACTATATCTCATCCCGCATGACGTTAAACTGTATCTCGTCCCGCATGACGTTAAACCGTATGCCCTGAACTACGAGGACTTTGATTCCCTACAATGGGGATATGTTGGAAGCCTTCATGAGGTTCAAGCTCGTCATTACATTACCCATCCTGATTCCTACCTAGGCCGCCACATCCCGATGGGATCATGACACCTCATTCCAATCCATAGTATCTGGGAAGCCGCCCACGTGTTGTACCCAATATCGGAGTTCCCTTCAAGGGGTTCTTTTACCTAATCCACTCTCAGTGTTCCGGTCAGTCTGATCCGTATCCGCAAGACGGTAAACCCGCGGCATACCCCGTGTTAAACATGGGAATCTGAGGAAAACCTAATATGGTACAAAACCCCCGTGTTCGATGTGGGATGCCTCGGGCTTCCACGCCCTCGAGAACCCCTACGATAAGGGATAGAATATAGTAATTTCAATCCCCCAGCATCAAGACATGCCAACGACACCCCAACATGACCATTCTTCTCACCGAATGTTGCTGCCCCGACAAGACCCCTTGGAGCATCTCGATGGAAGCGCCGTAATTAACTGGCGTCCATGAAAATATGGCACCAGGAACGAGCTTCACAAACCCGTCTTAAATCTATGAGGGAGACCCGGACTAGGTGATGAGATCTGAGGAGGAATCCATGGAAGGAAGAACCAACATCCCATCATCCCGGTTTCGATCAAGGAGCAGACGTCCCTAAACAAGGAACGGATGTCGCCCGCCTATAGAAAGCAGGAAAGCGGGACAACAAGCCGTGCGTCCTCCCATGCGTGACATACACACACGCGCGCACCCCGGCGTAAATGCATAGAAAAGAGTATCCTAACATACATCACCCTACCAATCGTATTATCGAAGGACCCCATAACACCTTGAGAGCGGAGGGGCGAATCAGGGTGTCAAATTTTTCTATTTAATGTTGTGTATATTGTTCCCATATTGGTAGGAGATTGTTAAATCTATCAAACAAATTAAAGTATGTAGATGACACAACAGTTTTACTTGGTTCACCTCAAAGGGCTACATCCAAGGAGCATACGCCGACAGTGTGTTAGTCATACCTAAATCCATTAATCTATACTAGTTTGATGATTACGAGATTTGGTCATATCCACTATGTTCTAGGCACACTACCTTTAAAAAGGATCAGGGATAGCTCAATATGCCCCTCAGATCACTTCCCTCGACTCCCTCTAGCTCACTTCCTTGAGAGAATTCAAACTCAGTTTATCGACTTGAAGGACGCTTTAATAGATTTTAATTTATGTTTTTGTCTCTATTCAGCCTGAGACACTTCTTGGATCCCTTTCCTGATTAGATACACTACAAAGCACTGAACCACTGAACCATATATTCAGAACATATATTCAGCCTACATGGAAAATAGCGCGTAACACCTACCATTTGCGGACAAGATCTTATTTTTGCGCAGAGTATTTTTCTTCTGCATGCAAGATCCACTATTGCCATCGAATATTTTCTTATTGTGTGGAAATATTTCACACAACTAAAACCATTACGCACAACTTCTCCTTTTACGTGAAACCTCACCTTTTATGTGTAACTTCACCATTTAAGTGCTACTTCAACCTTTACATGCAAATTCATCTTTTCTATGCAACAACAACTTTTCCACGCAAAAACAACTTTTCTATGCAACAAAATCTTTTCCGTGAAACTTTTTTTCGCGCAATGTTTACACATAGCAGTGCTCAAATTTTCACTAAATCTTCATCTGTACCAAATAAGTTGGGGTCACCTCTAATTTATTGGTCTCACTGACCCCCATGTGCAAAACCCACTATATCACACAAAACCTTTCATTCTGTGTGAAATTATTTTCATGCAAGAAACATTTTCCACACACAACTACATATTTTTCACATAGCTCATGCCTTTTTCATTTTTCAACATTCCAATTCTGAAATACCTTTTGTGTAAAAAATATGTCCTAATTTAACTATTCTATTAAAAAACAATTTAGAGCACATTACTTTATTTTCATGCACTACACCAATATTTCACGCACCTTGCTTTTCCAAGAACACATCTCTCCATTTTCTGATTTTCAGGACCAAGAATTTGGAAAACAATGAAAAATGGTGCCCCCTTCAGTACTATTTTCCTCTTGAACTGTATCACCACTTTCCTTTCAAACATTATGAACTTCTAATGAGGATTGACAATAAAAACAAACCCAACTCCATTTAATGTATAGAACTATCATGGTTCTAACAATTATTCCATCCCTCTAAGCTACTCTATGACTTAATATTTTTTATTACATTCACATGTGAAATGTAAAATCATAAAATTAGAAAAATAGGAAATTCACTTGAACACCAACATAATTAACTGATACGCTCCATCAAGATCATTGAAATTAATAGATTCCAAATATCCACACTCAATACCCATGTTTAAAAAGGTACATGAAGAAAAATGTCCCATGAAAATAAATGAGTCAAATTACTCACTAAAATTATGCAAAATTGTCTGAATAATAAATAGAAACCCCACTCATTATAGTAGGATAAAAATCCTACAATATTGAGAGTATTAAACATAACCGTAGTCAATAATACCCCATGACCATCCACATGAATCTCAATGGAGGTTTATAACCCTTATTCAGGTTTTTCGAGAATCAAAAGGGATCAAAAAAGCTATATTGGGGGGATATACATTACATGGTATAGGTTAAAAGTTTTTTTGTAAACCTTATGAAGACTATATGCCAATTTTCCCAACCCTTTATTATTTACGAAGCCATAATACAATAACATAAGAAATTATACATTATTAAATTGGTCCATTAATTCGTAGTTTATGTAATTATACCCTAAAATGTGTAACATTTCTATAAAAAAAATACATAACAAAATACATGTGGAATCACTCTCATCTAAACTCAATACAAAATCCACAAATACATTCCATATTAAACTATCTACCAAGTCTCAATCGTACTGAAACTAAATCAATTATAAGTAATTTAATAACACTACTACTATGATAAACTAAAAATCATACGAATAGTATCCAAAACATTCATCCTAATTCATCTTGTATAATCCATTAAAAAAACAAATACTCAAATATCATAAGATAAAGCAACTCGTATGAGGGGAAAATAAAACCAAACATAATAATTAAAAGGTTTTCAATTCAATAAAAATTAAACATTACTCAAATTTCATCTAAACCAAAAAAATAAGAATCCAATGGAACTCACACCAAAAAAAATATGTTCTCTCCATCAATATAAAAAATAATAAATTGATTTCATTTTCTAATTAAATGTTTATTTTATAATTAAAAAATTTTATTTCTAGAAAATCTTTTTCTTCTAAATAATCTCCTATTTATACTTTTATAAGATAAATTAAATATTTTTAACAATTAAATAAAACCCACTTTTACATCAATAAAAATTTGGATTTGAAATACTAATATCGAAAACAATAACACACTCTAAATCATATTCAAACATATAAACTCGTTTAAATTTTTAAACATTGATAAAAACCCACTTATAAAAAATATAAATTAATTTACGATTTAAATTTTTCAAAATAAACCTATTTTAGTTTCAAAAAACCACAAAACTGGAATTTATTACCATATTGACCCACAAAATTGTTTTCTCAGATTGGTAAACCTTCAAAAGATTCGAGAGGGGTGTTAATTTTAGAAAAAAATAGGCATACAATTTTCATTTGACTTGAAATGTATGTTGATCAAATGATAAAACATCTAATCAAATCAATTTTGTGTTAAGGTATATAATTCAACAGAAATAGAAACCCATTAAAAGTTATAAAACAACACCAAAGATGAAAATACAAACCAATTAGAATATATCTACAAAGAAAGGGAAACAATCATAGGGTTCTAAATAAAAATTCAATGAAATAAAGTAAATATTTACCAAAAGGGTTCCATCTTATAGGAACACATCACTTATAAACCTATGAGGTAACTAGTTCGGTGACCAAAAAATAGTGTATATGTTATTTTTAAGGAATACTGTCAACATAATCTATCAAAATGCATCATGCTCTACACCTGGAAAGTCATCAACAAAATTTTGGAATTATAAGGCTCAATACCCAATATCCTCTTTGATAATCATGATCAATAGAATGTTAAAGTAATGTATAATTCTTTAGACATCTATGTTTTCTAGTACTAGACTTCTGACCAATGAGTCTTAGTAAATTTAATGATTGAAGAAAAATATTTCAAACCAAAATCTTATTGGGCAAGAAGATCAGAACTATATTGATTAAAATAGAGAATTTATCTTTATAATGAAATACATCAAAATGGTATCTATAATATCACATGAAATAGGTTTAAAAATAAAATAACTCGAAGGAAATGAGATAATGTAAAACCTCACCGATAATAATATTTCCAAAAATTGTGTAACAACTTCTATTCTATTATTTCTTTAACTCTATGTATAAAAAACATTGAATAAACTAAAATGGTAATATTCCAAGACCACAATGTCTGGTCTAAATGGAATATAGTACACACTCCAAATTATAATAAAATATAGATAGAGGCTCATCTCAACACTCTGAGGTTCATTGTGTCTTTCATAGTGTTCAGTGTGTCTTCACAGTACTCTAGAAGTTAATTAGTTCACATCAGTTCCCAAGAACATATAATCATAACTTATAATCAGTGTATATAAATTCTAAGCAATATAATTCAAGTAAAATAAAACTCATAATAATATAAATAATAATTTTCAAAACAAAGGATTCAAAGTAGAGATTTTATGCAATAATCTCCCCATTTTAATAATAATACGAAATTAATGAGTATGTATGTATAAATTAATTTTAAAAATAAAACACTTTATAACATCTAAAATAATTCTCCTTTAGTTAGACATATGTATGAGTTCTCAAATCTATCTAATTTCAAAAAACACAAGAATGAAGAAAATATCCGGCATTACAAAACAATATAAAAATATTAGTACAGAAAAATATTCTCTAAATATAATAAACGAATAATATTCTAAGATTTCTCCTATTTTTTTGGTTTTGAATAATAAATGCAAATAGATAAAGGCTAACTAATGAAGATGATGTTTCAAACAATAAGTAAAATTTATAAACTAACCAATAATAATAATAGATATATCCCTATAAATTATGGTATGTAGAAATCTTCCTTGATATATATAATGAATAAAACGGTGTAAATATTTCTCACCCTTTATATAACACTTGAGGAATTACTATAGAGGGTACACATTACACCCCAGAACTACTTCAAGATATCAACTCTATCACAATTAAAATTGACTTAATTCTTGATTATATTTAAAAGATAAATTTAGAAATTCTATAAATTGAATATTTTAAAAATTTATTCATTTATTATTAACAATTAAAAAATAATATTAGAGTGAATTATATAAATTTTTCCAAAAAGGTTAAATTTTGTGTTGAATAGTGAAAATATATCGTTTTTATAAATTTTGTACCTTTTTGGAAAACATCATAACATAAAAATAAAATAAAAGATTTTAAAAACATTCTTATGGACTAAATATATGATTAATGATTAAAATAAAACATTTTAAACTATTATTTTGAATTTATACACCTTTTTTTAACATTTTATTTCATATGTGGCGTTTTATCCAAATAAAAGAATAATATTTTTTCTTTTCTATAATTAATTAAATACTATGATTTATTTATTTTTGGTTATTTGAAAGTTAAAAAATTTAAATTCATCAATAATAAACTAATTAATATAATTGTAATGAACATTATATATTACTATGTTGTAAATTTATTTTTACAGATAAAAGGTATTTTTTTTGAAAAAGTGTATTTTCTCCATTTAGAGAAATTTTTTCTAAAATTAATTTTTTTCCATCTCAATATATTTAATTATAAAATAGATTTTAAATATTTAATTATATTATCCCATTTTTATAATATATATATATTTAATTTTTTGAATAAAAATAAGTTACTGAAGTAAAAAAATAAGTTACCTTGTAAAAAACAATTGGGATAAAAAATAAAATCTAGGGGGAAAGGACGATAATATCTCACAAATTATACATTATTTTTTTATTTGAGATAATTCTCATCAAAGGGTTACCCCAATCTATTTTTTTCTCTTTATCATCTACTTTCTTTTGAGTTTGGAATGCCTTTAATAAAATGTTATGGGTATTTACAAAAGTATAACCTCATTAATTTATAATAAGGGCCCTTCACTACACCACTTCTCCTCATTTATTAAGCTTAATGGATAGTGAAATGTATTCCCAATCCCATTTCCATCTCTATTACCCAGGTTCTTGAAGTTATGTTCTCGTAGAAATAACAATCTATGATTTCTAATATAATATTCCAAAAGAGTAAGGTAAAAACTCATAATCACTTATTTTCCATTAATATTGTTTTAAATATTATTACCCCTTCACCAAATATATTTTACCTATACAATAATAACTTCAAAAATATTGTTATTATAGTTAAATTTTATTATTTTTATGGAATTATAATCTTATATCGTCTCCCAACCACTTGAAAAATGTAAACATTTCCCCTGCATACGTGAAGACAACTACCTCCAAGCATGATGTGTTAATTTTTTCACCACAATCATAAATAGACGGACAAAAAAATGTACCTAATGATTAAAAATTATTTTTTAGAAAAATTATTATTCTAAAAATTTAAATCATTATCTATCTCCCTTTCTTTCATTCTACAAAAAATAACAATGTCACTCGTACGTATGTGTGGACTAATTCGTCCATGATCGATGTGTGTTTTTCATCAATAACATACATGGATACTTATAAAATTTATTTAATGAATATATTTGATATTTAAGAGTAATATATATCATGAATAATATTCTTCATGTATAATAGAATAATTAATTATCATTACAAAGTGATAAATTAAGATATGTAAATCACCTGAAACATGCTCGCCACGGATTCTACTCATGTGAACAATTCCCATGATTTCCATAAAATAAACATGGGTATATATAATTAATATAAAATTAATTATTAAAATTCAGTTTATAATATTTAAATAATTAAATTTCAGCTAATGAATAGGTTTCTACATCAACATTATGAAAACAATTAATATAATAAAAATTACTATGATACGATGACGCAAAGAAACATAAAAAAACTAATATATGTGTAGATAATTATTATAAATGAACAATATAAAAGGTAATAAATATGAAAAAGGATATAAAATATGTGACTAATAAGGTTCAATTTATTATGAAAGTGACTAAAGAGATTTCCAGAATGTATCAATTAAAAGGTAAGGGTTCTTCATTTAAATTCCATTATTTTTGAAATTATTTGTATTATATGCTTATTTTCATTTATATGGTGTATATACAGACAATTTGGTATATTTTACATTTAATATAAATATTAAATGTATTAAATATTTTATTTCCTGATTTTTATTTGAAGTTATTTTCGTTAAAAAGTTACCAAAGTCATATGAGAATCTTTTCTAGTATCAATTTTTTTATTAGAGAGGTTCCTCCTTCAAGTTAATATTATTCTTATTATTGAAATTATCCTATAAAATATTAAAATAAAAATATGTATTATTTATTTTTATTTTTATATTTCTCCTTTATTATGTCCAAATTGATGTTATATTATCTTTTTAATTATGTGGGTCTCAATATAAATATTTGGAAATATTTTTCTTGTTTGTAACATTTATCTTACACTTCACATTTATAGAGATAGACATTACTTATTTTCATGATAATATTTATTGTATTTCAATTTTAAATTAAGTTTCAAGAAATATTTCTTCTAATCAAAATGAAAATGAAATATAATATTATATTATGACTTCATTTTAAATTAACATTTTTCATCTTTATAATAGAATATATGTAATATCATTTTAAAAACTTTATAAAGAAACTCATTTTCCCACCACATTAGTTGATTCCATTTAAAAATATTACTCTCTATGTATTTTTTTTAAAATAAACTTCTATTCCCTTTTCATTATAAATTTTTTCTAAAAGGGTAATTAAAAATGTAAGGGATGTTTCTTAGTGTTTCCCTGAGTATATTTTGTGTTTCTCTTCTAAAGGATTGTTTATTCAATTTCAACATCCTTCAATGTTTCTTATCTATCATTAAGGAAACTCTATAGTGATACCATTCAACTTATTTCTCTATATGTATTATGATCATGCTATTCAACATAATTAACAAAATTTTTATTGATGTGTAACATCCTCTCCCTCCCCCCCCCCCCCCCCCACTGATGTTCTTTATATGAGGTAGAGGCGATACTGACCATAGATGAAGTCTCAGGAAACAAAAAATATAAATAAATTATAATTTATTTACAAAAAATTGGGGGCCATTTTCCCCTTGAACAGAAAACTTAAAAAAATGGTTACATAATATGGTTCATAAAGTTAAACAAAAAAACTCAAAATTCAAGGAAAATAACTAAGATAGAGTAGAAGTATAATGTAATAAACAAAATATATCAAATACAAAGAATAAATCATAATGAAATAAAATTAGTGTGGAATTACTCCAATATCCAACCCAAAAATCTCCAAGATCCACCCACCATCATTGAGTCAAAATCAACATGATTCTCTACTAGGGTAATATGAAATCTTCAACATACATTTTTATACATTTATTTCATGTATATATTTTAATTTTCATTAATGTGTTGATTTTTTAGTTTATTGAATAAAATTTTCATGTTTTAAATGAATTGAGTTGTTTTATTATTTTTGGAAGGAATTAACATATTTGTGAAAAAAGGAATAAAAATGGGATGAAATATAATCCAAACAAACCTTTAATCCATAGGTGAAGTGAAGCATTGCAACACCAGATTTTCTAGATGAAGAGGATCTAAAAAACTGAAGAATTAAGGACTACATGTCGTGTATCACAACTACATTTCATGAGCATTTCATGTAATGAAGATCTATTTAGGATAAGTCATGATTGGGATACACAACATGAAAGTCATGTACATGTCATAAGCCACCAGTACACGACATAATGGTAGTCAAACCAGCGTAATATATTTTGGCATATTCAACACAGCAGATGAAAAAGAGGATATAAGGTACACGTTGTGTACCTCAGGTATATGTTTTTTAGGGGCCGATTCATAGAAAAAACATATGGCAATGTGGGGTGTTGTTTTTGATGAAAAACAACTATAAATAGGACCCCCAAGATCCCTTTCAATGTACTCAAGGGAAGAGGCAGCCAAGGAACATCAAAAGACGTCTTCTAGACCATGTGTGATGATCCAGAGTCATTCTTAGTAGCCACTCTTCCTTAGGTAATCATGCTGCTCACCTTCATAATGAGAGAATAGTCCTACAAGTGTTGTGTGATGTGATCTGTATAGGGATGTGTGCATAGGGATTATTTTCTTTATTTCTTTCATTTTTTGTATTTATGAAAGACATTTATTCCATTCCAAATCTCTTTATTTTCATATTACATTTCCATTTCTAATTTCTAAAAAATATCTTTTTATTTTATCAATTAATCGGCTTAGTTTTTGTATGAAAATTATAAAATCTATGTCAGTTATATTTAAACAAGGTTTCAGGTCACCGTTTTCTATGATTGTGCTAAGTAGATGACCATTACAAAAGTGCAATCATAGTACTAGGATAGGATACTGAGACCAAGTATCCCCACATACCCAATTCTGACACCAAAAGTTAATAAACACACTCTCACATTAATACCAAGAACATGTAACAGAAAATCATTGAACACGACATATCCTTATATTTTGATTCACACCTCAATATGTGTTGGTACTATTTTATTCCTTTTCCTGACAAACTAAGTAATTTAAATTTATATTTCTCAATTAATTTAGAACATATGGACCATCCCTCTAGGTTTTACACCAGGACATACTAGATACTACACTTTTAGTTACAGTTGTCTATGTTTTATAAAAAAAATAATAGCATCGTAGAGAACTGACATCACCCTACAGGGCTGTCACATGTATCAAGATATATAGAATATGAATATACACCAAATTAAAAATATATGGGTGATTATACAACCTAATATTTATACCCAAATAATTTCCCACATAGTCCTCTAGGATTAGAATAACATATATCATAGTTTATGTAAAATAAAGAAAAATAAAATTTAAATAGTTTATACCAAATACACAATTTATTAAAAATTACATTAACAAACATATTCATGAAATAATAATTTTTATAAATAGTGTATTTTTTTCATCCCTATTAGAGTACATATTCCACATACCCACACACACATGCATACTTCTAATATGATAATACCAATATTCATGATTTGTGACTTCTCTTCTTTACCTTCTAATCACTTATTAATGGACCCATATACCTATGTGTCATAGTATCCATGTTTTTCCAAAAAGTCCCATTATAATTAAATAATGGGCACATTCCATCCAATTTATAGTGCGTTCTCAATTTACCATTCCATTAGAAAACATTTTTTATTTTAATTATTTTTTCAAATGTATATCAACAATCAATAATAACTAATTTTTTTAATCCATTAATAAAAATAGTTTCTCAAAAATTAATTTAAAAATATTTTTAGTTGAAAACCAAAATTAATAAATTTAAAAATTTAATCCATCATTTTATAATGAATATAGATATAGAGATATAGAATCCAAAGACCATTAATGGGTTTTTCTCTTGAATAGACATATATAAAAATAAGTATAAATGCCTTCGATGGACTATAACACATCATGGAATTCCTCAAAAATGTCATGCTTTGTGAGCCCATTTTTTTGGAGAAAATAAAGGATTTTCTCAATTATGTAAGAATAAAAAATTATAAATAAATCCAAAAAAAATATATCACATGATTTCTTGTAAAATTAAAATATTCCCAACTATTTGATGAAAAAATAAACAATCTAAAAAATTAATGATTGACACTACAATGATGTAATGCCCTACACAGGCATGATGAATTTGATTACCCCTTGTCCAGGGAGACCCATAATGGTGAAGGAATAAATCAATCACAATGTTTTTTCCACCACACCCTATACATTGGTCGGTTGAAGTATCCGATGCATTTTTTCACTTTGAAAACATCGTCTATGACTTTTCATGCCACCTCACCACCACACCTAACACCATGGCATTCTATCCATCACTATTTCCTATAGAGAAAATCTAAGTGAAACATTTCATCCACCATATAAATTTTACTATCCATGTTCCACCTAAAAATTTACAAAAACCTATTAATAAACTAATAATTGTTCCAACCCTTCCAAAACCTAATCAAAGGCATTATAAAACTTAAATAAAAAATATAAAATTGAAATACCTCATAAGGTGGGGCTATGTTCTTATCACCAATTGGATTTATATCCTCAAAATCTAGATATTAGAGGTTCTTTTGAGAAACCCAATAAATTTATCTACAATTAATTCCTCCTATTCTAATGTATTCTTTTCAATGTGAACATGAATCCACAACTACCAAAAAAAAAGGAATAATCATCCCATTTAAGAGTATTCTCATTTTTATATAATATGTATTAATGCATATATAAATAAACAATTCTGGTGAATATCAACATGATCTCATTGAATAATATGGTCATGGTCTAGTTGCTACATATTTAGTTAAGAATAATTAAATGAAATATAAACTAAACTAAACATTGGTTGTAATTCTAATAGATAAGCCACATCCTCGATCTATGTCATCATCTCAATAGTTTTAATGTATAAGGGAGATTTACTTTTAGGATATACCAAATGATGATATTCTTTCCATGGAGGTACCTTCAAGAAAACATGGCCCGACAATAAAAATTATAATAACTATCGATGATTATCCACATAAAATTTCATAAAAATATAATCAACTTCATTATTTTCATGATCATCAAAAACATCTTCTTCATATCATGAACAATGATCTATCTAATCAGTGAATTCTCTCATATATAAACATGAAAAAGTATAGATCAACAAGTATATAAATATAATGCTTCTAATGGATCAATATATATTATGTCTTGATTACTTTTGTTTTATAAGAAATCCACTAAAGTTAAATGATCCTCTCAGGTTCCAGGAAAATCCTTAAAATAAGATCTAAGCATGTTTTCCATTATATGGATCATCAGTTTCCTCTTCTAGTACATTTTTTGATGATATGTAATTCCCATGTGAAACTTTATTCCATGTCCTTTCTATAAGGATCACTAAATTTAGAGTTAAAAATAAAGTCGTAGTCAGATATAATCTAAACTATTACACTACAAAAACTTATTACTTCCTAAATATAAATTCTTGTCAGGTCATCTACTTTGATGAATATACTAAATATAATAAAGTGGGATAAAATTGTGAGTTATTCCATATTCACCTAGTGGGTATCATTTTTTAAAATAATCATTGGTAAAATAATGACAAATTCTATATTGATTTGGTCCAACTTCTATATGGTATGTGTAAGGATTGTAACTTAAAAGTTGGTCTTTCATGTTCATCCTTGACATACTAACAATTGATTTTTTTTAAAACATTTTTAGATACTCTACCTTTAATACTTTACCAACACAATGGGTTCCTTGTTTACTTATACGTATTTTGGATTTTCAGAAAAATAAAACATTTCGGAAGGTTATAAGAAGAAACAATCTATTCCAGATAAGATGGTGGAACTATTATCTGATCTCAAAAATAAATGAAATAGTTCCCATATATTATCTATCCATAACTGCTCCCCCCACCATTTATTTTTGACCTCATGGTAACATAATTAGTTTCATATTATTGATCATCCATGACCTTCTCAACCAAATAAGGAACAAGATTTATGAAAAGTATAACTGTATCATTATAATAATCAGTGAAATCCAAATGCATATATGTAAACATTATTTGAAATATCCCTTAAACATGAGATTATTTAGAGAAATGATTGTAAAAATTTTGAATTAATAAATAATTTACAAAATTCTATTTACCATGTGTATACACTATGTCAAAGTCTAACATCTAATGATGTTACATAAGTTATCATTTCTTTAGTTTCAAATAACATTGGGAAAATATTTGTCACAAACATTTAGGGTTGGAAAACATAATTATCCTTTAACCAATCATATAATGATGATTAATTTTCAATTTATAGACTACCAAAACTAGTTCAATATTTTTCTATGGATAATTCATTCATGCATCCATAACTACTATCATCTGTAATCAATGACATGGTCTCTTTGCAAGAGATCGTAATTAAAACCAAATCAAGATGCATCACATTCTGCCACATAACCCTTCTCTAGTTCTATAAATTTAAGGATACCTTCTACTTTTATTATTTATTTAATCTCAAGGATGTATTTAAAAAACTTTTCAATCCATTATAAAGGAATACCATTCCACATTGGCTATAATTTGGGAAGAAACATGTGAAAAGTCACGAATAAAGTAACCATATAACCTAATATATTGAAAAATTTACATATCTTAAATTAATACATTGGTAGTTCCTAATATATAATGAATTATATCCTTTCAAGGTCTACTAATACACCTTTATTAAAAATAACATGGTCATTAAATCATACTTCTTTTATGAATAATTCACAATTTTTGAATTTATAATAATAATGGTGTTCTAATATTTTGATCAATAGAATCTCCAATTTTTATTCTTGGTAATTTTCTCAAAGAATACACTATGATATCATTAAAAATACTACAAAAAAATGACTTAATGTACCTATAAAATACTTACTTAATAAATTCTAGGAAAATTGGTGGTGCATTAAACAAATTAAATGGAATAAAAAGTTATTCACAATAAAAACAATATGTTATGAAAAATATATTCATAATATCAACCATAAAAACATAGAGTTAGTGTTACCCTGTTTATAAAACAATTTTAGAGAACTATTTGTCTCCCTTAAATTGGTATCACTAATCATTGATGTAAATACCCTACCACTAGTAGCCTGAAGTCGGTGGCTTCTTGATTACTATAGTGAAATATTCAAGAAATATCATCCCAAATGTACAAATAGTATAGTATTCTTAGTAAAATTTATACATAATTGTTTCTCACATTTACTTTTAAAACATAAATTACAACATAGTTAAAGTAAATACTCTACATCGTTGAACTTAATCCAAGATTCCTTCTTCATATCCTAGGTTTTTGAAATAAAAAATGGTGATCTCAAATTCTCAATAAGAGTTACATATAATTAAAATTATCATGAATAAATATGGAATAAACAATATGGTAATGTAAGTAATTGAATACATGTGTCATTTGATCAATAAATTGAGCATGAAGAGTAATATGGTAGGAATAAATGGTGATCAAATAATTCCATATAAATAATCACATGAGAATAAATCTATTCCATGGATAATATCAAATTATTAATCTCATAGATAATAAAAACTACATTCATACTGAAGGAAATGATTAATATTGAACATCACGATCTCAAAAATCATGATATATAAAGCATCAAGTCCTTGCAGCAAGAAAATTTAACTATGGGTAGGTATACACTAAAACCCAATTTAATACTATCATACTAATTTTCCTTTTGATACGTATTGATTATTTGAGGGGATATATAATTATAGTCTCCACCCATCATTGTAAGAATAAATCGTTCCTCAAATATAGAATGATCTATTAAATATATACACAATATTCATTATCAACAAATGTCTATATTGATTACATAATTCGGATTTAATAAGATTTCATGAGTCAATCAAAAAATTAAAAAAACATCACTTGTAAAAATGGTTTATGGAATGGGAAATAATAATATCCATGATATAATGAATATGTATATTTAATAGGAATATAATGTGACGCCCTAAACTTATTTCATGTGTAAAAATAATATTATAGTTTTACTTTGTCTAATTCTCATGCTAACTAAACAATGATTTCAAAATAAAAAAACATGTTTTATTAAAAACTAAAATGATTACATTGTATCAAGTCCACCTAACACAAAAACTTGACCTAGTAAATAGTGAAGATCATTCAGGTTGGTCAGAAAAAAAAATTATGGCCAGAACAATAGTATTTGGGCTAAGCCATAGAGGGATGTTGAGAACCATCTTTGTAAGCCAAATTGACTTAGAGGTATGAAATACCATAAACATGTATTTATAAGGGTCTTCTTGACAGTTGGAAATACATGTGACCATTGTTATAAACGTTGGAGTTTAAAACTAAAACGAACCTTGCTTTTTAAAATTGACCATTGGAGTTCAAAAATTAGGTGATCGTTAGTGTTTTATTAAACAAATATATTTATAATTCAAACATTTTAAAATAGTTTTATTTAAAATAATAATGGAAAAATAAAAATTGTTTATTATAAGTAAAATTTCCAAATTAAATATTATTACACTATGTTTAAATAATAATTTAAAAATAACAATTTTTATCAAACGTAATTTATTCTTATCAAATAATTATTTAATAGAATATTTAAAATAATACTTATATTAATAAATGAATATAGCTAATTTTTTGTTTGATTTCCCAAAAATGATATATATATATATATATATATACATATGTATACTATACTTGAATTATAAGTATGATATATAACTAATACTATAATTTTATATTGAGTTTTTATATGACATTGAAAATTATTGTTAAAATTTTTTTTAACGACATTATTTTGTAATGGAGCATTATTTTAATTATGCGGAAAATTACATAATCTATTATATGATATTTATATATTTTAAAAAATATGATATATATATATATATATATTAGACTGTAATGTTTTGGTTAGATTAAGGTTTTATAAAATTATTAACATTTTGAATTTTGTTTAATAAAATTATAAATATATAATATAAATATTTTAATAGAATGATTAAAATTTTACATATATGAATGATATTTTAATAAAAATTATGGTTACTTTGAATAATATATATATATATATATATCATAATAACCCTTTTTTAAAAATTACAAATATTTTGTACAAATTATGATAATTATTTTTTTTTCAAGTTAATACATATTCAAATTATTAATTTAATTTATAATATTTAAATTATATAATATGAAATATATATATATATATATATATTCCTATATAAAATGTTATAATTAATTGTATTACTTGTAAAAAGTTATAACATTTTGGTTTATAAAACTATGAAAATATGTTAATTGATTTTCATTTATATAAAAATATTACAAAGAATTAGGTTTATGTATTATCAACTTGTTTTAAAAATTTATAAACAAATTTATAATTATGAATATAAATTCTATATCTCTAATAATAACTTTTAAGATGATAAAACAATATATACAAAAACGTGTTTAAAACATGTTTTTTATTAAAAAATGAATTTTATTTATAAGTAAATATATATATATATTAAAAAATTCTAAAATGAGGTATATATATATAAACGAATTTTTATTATTTATTAAAAAAATGATAAACATTTTTGTTTTAAGTATATATAATTCCATAAAAATGGTTTAAATGTATATGTTATAAAATGGATGAATGCTATTATAATATATTATTATAATAAAAAAATAATGATAATATAAAAATGCAATGATGACTTATATAATAAAAAAAGAAAAGTGTGACATGTAAAGTAAACAAATAGAAAACATTATTGACAAAAGTAAACGTAAAATAAATCATAAGAAAAAGAAAAAAGTAATTTAATAAAAAAAACTTAAACATTTTCCCCACAATAATAGATTGGACCCCTTCTCTTAAAATATGAGACATTATACCAACCGTGGGATCGAGTTGTTTTTAATCCCAGCAATGCGCTATATTTTTACCCTCTTCCATGTTTAGTAGTGCCACACAAGAGGACAAAAAATGTGATTTTATCCGAACCCATGGATCATCACACCCTTATCCTGATCACTCGTCCATTCCTTGGTCGTCCTCTCCACTCCGCACACCAGTTCGCATTGCACAGTGGGTCGACCAATGAGATTATTTCCTCCTTCTCTATTCTTCTTAATAAACCTATGATGCCCCATCCATATCTATCCATGGTCCCAAGGGCACTCCTCTTTCAACTTCAATAACGGGATTGAATTATTTTAAAATCCAACCCATGACTGAAATCTCATATTACAATTCAAGTTTCCTATCAATCTGAATTGTTTATAATTTTTTCCCTGATTATCGATTTTTTTTATTTTCCCTGGTTAATTTCATGTTGAAACATGGGTCATAATATATCTATATATACAATCCTAATTTCACACCCAATTACACCTGAACCTCACCCTGATAATCCCTCTCTTGGTGTCCAGAATCTCTTAGCCCTCCTTTGATCTGTATCAAGTAAAGATTTTCTTTTTATGATTTGTCTTTATTTTGTAAAATCATATATATACACACTTTTTATATATTTATATGTATATGTTCATATATATATATATAGTTTTTCATCCTAAACCTATTATGGATTTCTAAATGTTGTTTATCGGTGTTTTACTAATGTGAGAAGTACTTGTTTTGTTGTGAAATACAAAACCCATTCCCTTATTTATATGTATATACGAATTATTTACATATAAGTATATATATATATAACATCTATAATGTGAATCTAGGATTTTAAAAGGTTAAAATTTTCTGTGTATTAATATTTCTAAGGTCTATGATGATGTAAGGGTTCATTTAACTTGGTTTTTCATTATGCAAAACCAAATATACACTTAGTGCATATTCGGACATATACATTTAATTATTTTCAAATCTATTTTATGTTATTAAATATGATTTTCAATTCTTAAATAAATACTTGGATACGAATAAAGTTTTGGGTTCAAATGGGTTGGTGAAATTATGAAAAACTTTAGTTTTTATTTATCTATGTCCATGCATTTGTGTACATTAAACCTCACATGAGTTTTGGTTTTCTATTTGGTGACATTGGTGATTAAATAATGTTATAAAGTATTTATTAATTGTAACATTTTAAAATACCTTGTCTTCCTTTCTCAAAAACTATTTATACACTTTGTATTTTTTGTTTATATATATATATACACATAGATTTAAATAAACATCTATGATACCAATTTATCAGCATATGTTTTAAATACACATGACAACTATCTTAAATTCAAATTATGAATTTTAGAATATAATATTTTTACATTCATAAAAAGAATTTAGGAATTTATAGGTTATCATTTTATGTGACAAAACCTGATTAGTCATTTATTTTTTTGTTCATTAGTTATCATCACATGTGCTATAATCTTCATAAAATACTTTTCATTTACTAAATTTATATAGCCATGAAATTTTTAGTTTTGTAGTTAACACTTAATGCATGATTTACTATATTTTTGTAAATGATAAATAATTTAATTAAACTATTATGACCTTTCATGGATTTAATAATTAAATTATTCAAAGTGGTATGGGACACTTTTGAATAATACGAAATGAGAAATTAAATTATTCAAAGTGGTATGGGACACTTTGAATAATAAGAAATAAGAAATTTAATTGCTCAAAGTGGTATGAAAAACTTTGAATAAAAAATATAATTCAATAAATCAAAGTTTTATGGGACATGTTGATTTGAATACATTTATACAAATGATGAATGCATTGGACTTAGTATGTGATGGGTGGGGCCCGTTGTAGCCCCTCGATGCATTGATAGGTATCATGAGACAAATAGATGTGGAATTGGTTGAGGCCATTCCCAATATGATATATGGTTTTGGCTAAGGCTTTAATCATTATTAGAAGTCTTTGATGAGTCCTTGACAAAGTGTTTCACAATGTCCAGCATATGCATTTCCCTCATTATGTTTATGATATTTAATTATCCAAGTGAATATTTTACTAGTAGAATATTCTTGTTTAAGAGCATGTACTTATGAGTATCAGAAGAATTAAATGCACATGACATCATGTTTATTCATAACTCTGGGATTTATCTTCCAATTTATTATTTATAATTTTTAAGGAATGAAATTAAAGTTGACATTTTATGTGCAACTCTAATCATGTATTACTTTCATTTTTAAATTCTATACATTCACTTCCGCATGTCACACACTTAGTATAGTTAGAATAAATCTTGATTTATATGGTGCACACCATATATTTTGTATAAACATAATTATTATTGGAATATGTTTCATTTTATCCCTATTAATATTCCTTGAGATGTTCACATGTAATTCTTGAACAAATTGTTATGTTATGCTTCATGTATTGTAGATTTATATAAGAAAATGCCTTAATAATATTTCTAAATGTATGTTTCTAAAATGGATTAATTGAAATATTAATTTATTTTAAATCCTCATTACTGGGAATTCTTATACTCACCCTTTGTTTTAATTTAAATTTTACAGGTTTAGTAGATTTGAGTTACATTGATTGGTGGAAGCTTTATGGAGATTATTTTCTCTTTCAGGTCTGAAGGATTGTAATATTTGTATCTGTATTTCAAAAATATAAACTGAAAAGACCCTCTTTAGTGGAACATGATGTGTAATTAATCATATTTTCTTTTTATAAAAATAATTACACACCATGTTTTATTGAAACTGCATCGGCTCAGAGGCACTCTCGGGCTGGGAAGTGACAGTTTATATCAGAGGATTGGTGTAAAAAACCCTAGAAAATTATAACAAAATAAACAACTTGATTGTGTTTTACTAAGTATAATTTTTCTTAAAATTCTCATATTTCAGATGAATTAGGTGTTTTGTCTCTCCCCACCAAACTACTAGAATGCATAATTGTCGAGTCAAGTTCAGAGACATACCAGCTATTTGTGAACCTCAGTATAACCTATAAACGCATTTATCAAGTGTCTAACAACCCAAATATCTTTCAAATTTATCAATGACCGAGTCATATTTACTACCTCATGTCGTAATCACAACTTTATTTTTATTCACAGAAAGTAAGGTACTACGAAGGCCTCTTCTTGTGTTTCACCATATATAAGGTTATCTATCCTTAGAGAAGTTCTGGGAAGATGAAGAGGCAGGAGACCCCCACATAGCCTATATGTTCCAAGTCTTGAGTTACAGAAGGTATGGGAGGATTTATAACATCTATTTTTTAGAATACCAAGTCACATGATTGGTCTATTCGAACCACATTCATTCTGATATCTTCAAACTCTATACCTCTCGTGCGACCCTTTTGAGGACCTACTGTTGCCCACATGAGTTTGACTTGAGCTGTGAGAGGTGTATCTGGGCGAATGAAATTGAGGATTTTAAGTACATTTTTGGGATCAATCTAACCATTAGAACCTACTAATAAAGTTTTTGATGATGGTGGACCTGGTAAAGGGGGACCTCGGGGGTGAAGTCTCTCTGGTTTTTTCGTAGAAGTGTGCGAGTATGATTAAATTTAGAGGACGCAATTATTTGAAGGGGTAATAATATGACACCCTAAACTTATTTCATGTGTAATAATAATATTATAGTTTTAATTTCTCTAATTATAATTCTATCTAAACAACAATTTAAAAATAAAAACAAAGTATGTTTTATTACACACTGAAACGATTACATTGTATCAAGGCCACATAACACAACAACTTGACCTAGTAAATAGTGAAGATCCTTTGGGTTGGTCAGAAGAAAATACATTATGGATAGAACAACAATAATCGTGCTAAGCAGTAGAGGGATGTAGAGAACCATCTTTATAATCCAAACTGACATAGAGATATGAAATCCCATAAACATGTATTTATAAGGGTCTTCTTGACCATAGGAAATACATGTGATAGTTGTTATAGTCGTTAGAGTTTAAAATTAAGATGACCATTTCTTTTTTTAATTGATCATTGGAGTTCAAAAATTAGGTGACCATTAGTGTTTTATTAAACAGATATATTTATAATTGAAACATTTTAAAATGGTTTTATTTAGAATAATAATCGAAAAATTAATATTGTTTTATTATAAGTGTAATTTTCAAAGTAAATATTGTCTCTCTTTATTTAAATAATAATTTAAAAATAACTATTTTAGCAAACATAATTTATTCTTCTCAAATAATTATTTAATAGAATATTTTAAATAATAATTATACTATTATATGAATATAGCTAATTTGTTGTTTGATTTCGCAAAAATGATATATATATATATATACTTATTTATACTAGATTTGAATTATAATTATGATATAAAACTAATAATATAATTTTATATTGAGGTTATATATGGAATTGAAAATTATTGTTTTAATATAGTTTAATGAAATTATTTTTTAAAAGAGCAATATTTTAATTATGCGTACAATTACTAAATCTATTATATGAGTTTTATATATTTTTGAAAAAAATTATATATACATATATATATATATATAATTATTAGAATATAAATTTTTGGTTAGATTAATGTTTTATAACATTATTAACATTTTGGATTTTGTTTAATAAAATTATAAATATATAATATAACTATTTTAATAGAATGATTTAAATTTTACAAATATGAATGATCTTTTAATAAAAATTATTGTTACTTTGAATCATATATATATATATATCATATTAATTTTTTTTTCAAAATTACAAATATTTTGTACAAATTATGATAATTATTATTTTGATATTAAAGTTAATACATATAAAAATTTTTAATTTAATTTATAACATTTAAATTATATAATATGAAATATATATATATATATAATGTTAGAATTAATTGTATTGCTTTTATAAAATAATAACGTCTCGGTTTATAAAACTATGAAAATATTATAATTTATTTTCATTTATATAAAAATATTTTAATGAATTATGTTTATGTATTTTCAACTTGTTTAATAATTTTTTGATCAAAATTATAATTATGAATATAAATTTTATATCTCTAATAATAACTTTTGATATGATAAAACAATATATAAAAAAATTTATTTTTAAACGAATGATATTTATCAATAAATAAATATATATATATATATATATTAAAAATGATAAAATGAGATATATATATATATATTATTATTTTTACTTATTCAAAAAATGATAAAAAAATTTATTTTAAGTATATATAATTCCACAAAACACGGTTTAAATGTATATGCTAAAAGATGGATGAATGTTATTATAATATATTATTATAATAAAAAATGATGATAATAAAAATTAAATGATGACTTATATAATAAAATAAGAAAAGCGTGATATTTAAAGGAAACAAATTGAAAACATGATTGACAAAATTAAACATAAAAGCAATTATAATAAGAAAAATGGTAACTGATTAAAAAAGCTTAAATGGTTGTCCCCTCAATACTAGATCGGACCCCTCCACATAACATATGAGGGTTTATACCATCTGTGGGATTGAGTTGTTTTTAATCCAAGCCATCTGATATCTTTTTCCCCTCTTACATGTTTAGTAGCTCCACACAAGAGGACAAACTGAAAGATTTTATCCCCGCCCATGGATCATCACACCCTCATCTTGACCACCCATTCATTCCTTGGTCGTATTCTCTACTCCGCATACCAGTTCGTGTTGCAAAGTGGGTCAACAGATGAGATTCCTTCCTCCTTCACTTTTCTCCTTCATCAACCTATGATACTCCATACATCTCTAACCATGGCCCCATGGTCACTCTACTTTCCATGTCAAGGACAAGATTGAATTATTTTAAAACCCAACGTGTGACTGAAATCTCATATTCCAGTTTAAGTTTCCTATCATTCTGAATTGTTTATAATTTTTGCTCTAATTGTCAATTTTGTTTTCTTTTCCCTAGTAAATTTCGGGTCCAAACATGGGGAATAATATATTTATATATACAACCCTATTTTTACACCCAATTACACCTGAACCTCACTCTTCCAAGTCCTCTCCTGGTGTCTAGAATCTCTTATCTCTCCTTTGATCTGAATCAAGTAAGCATTTTTTTACTTTTTCTTTCTTTTGAAATATTATATATATACACACATTTTATATACGTATATTTATATGTTCATACATATATATATATATATATATTTCCATCCTAAACCTATTCTGTATTACTAAATGTTGTTTATCAGTGCTTAACTAATGTGAGCAGTGCTTCTTTGGTTGTCAAATGAAAAACCCATTCACTTATTTATATGTATATATGGTTTATTTATATATAAGTATATATATATATATATATATATATATATTTCTAAGGTGAATCTAGGTTACTAAAAGGTTAAAATTTTGTGTCTATAAATATTTCTAAGGTCGATGATGATGTAAGGGTTCATTTAACATGATTTTTTGATTATCCAAAACCAAATATACAGTTAGTGCATATTCGGACATATACATTTAATTATTTTAAAATCTATTTTTTGTTATTGAAGATGATTTACAATATTTAAATAAATAATTGGATGTGATTAAAGTTTTTGGTTTAAAATACCTTGTCTTACTTGCAGAAAACCTATTTATACACTTTGAATTTTTGGTTATATATATATATTCAAATAGTTTTAAATAAACATCTATGATACCCATTTATCATCATTTGTTTTAAATACAAGTGACAACTATATTAAATTCAAATTATGAATTTTAGAATATATTATGTTTACTTTCATAAAAAGGATTTAAGAATTTAAGGGTTGTCATTTTATGTGACAAAACCTAATAAATCATTTATTTTGTTTGCATTAGGTATCATCACATGTGCTATAATCTTCCTATAATACTTTTCATTTATTAAATTTCCATATCCTTTCCATTGTTATTTTTGTAGTTGACACTTATTGCATGATTTACTATATTTATGTAAATGCTAAAGAATGTAACTAAACTCTTATGACATTTCATGGATTTAATAACTAGATTTTTCAAAGTTGTATGGGACACTTTGAATAATATTAAATAATAAATTAAATTATTCAAAGTGGTATGAGATACTTTTAATAATAAGAAATGAGAAATTTATTTATTCAAAGTAGTATGAGAGAATTTGAATAAAAGATAGAATTTAATAAATCATAGTGTTATGGGACAATTTGATTTAAAGACATTTATAAAAATTAGGAATGCATTGGACTTAGTATGCGGCGAGTGGGGATGGAAATAGCCCCTCAATGCATCATTAGGCCTCATAAGTCAAATAGACATGGAATTGGCTGAGGAAATTCCCAATATGATATATGGTTTGAGAAGATGCCTTAATCATTTTTAGAAGTCTTGGTCGAGGCCTTAACGAAGTGTTTCAGAATGGTCGACATATGCACTTCCCCCATTATGTTTATGATATTTAATTAACCAGATGAATATTTGACTAGTAGAATATACTCGGTTAAGAGCTTGTACTTAAGAGTATCAGAATAAGTAAATACACATGGCATCGTGTTTATTAAGCACTTATAGATTATTATATAATTTATTATTTACAGTTAGTAAAGACATACAATAAACTTATCATTATATGCACAACTCCTTTCATGTATTATTTTAATTTGTAAATTCTATACTTTCCCTTTTGAACAAAAAACACATAGTATAGTTATAATTACTCTTGATTTATATGTTTTGCACCATATATTTTGTATAATAATGCTTATGATTGAAAAATATTTCATTGTAACCCTGTTAATATTCCTTGAAATGTTCACTAGTAATTCTTAGACAAACTGTAATGTTATGCTTCATGTATTCTAGCTTTATTTAAGAAAATTATTCATGAATATTTTAAAGGGATGTTTCTAAAAAGATTTAATTGAAATGTTATTTTATTTTAAAACCCACTTATTGGGAATTGGTATGCCCATCCTACGTTTTAATTTAAATTTTATAGGTTTAATAGATTTGAGTTACATTGATTGGTGGCATCTTGGAAGAAATTATTTTCTCTTTCAGTTTTAAAGGATTGTAATATTTTTATCTAGTTGTTCATAATCTAAACTGAAAAGATCCTCTTTAGTAGAACATGATGTGTAATTTATAATATTTTCTTTTTATAAAAAAAATTATACACCATGTTTTATTGAAACTGCACCGGCTCCGGGGTAGCCTGGTGCCAGGGCATGACATGTAATGTCCAATTATTACAGGAAAGAGAATTTTTGAATAAAAATTTAATGATTACAAAATTAATCAGTACATTTTATGTCAATACATTCTCTAGAAAGACAATTCAAAAAACATCCAGAGAAAGAATAAGGATGGATTCATTAAAAAATATACCTAATGGAGTATATTTTAAATAAGAGATTATTGATTTTATGAATATAAATAACATAAGATGATCATTAAATTTTTTTTGAGGAAAATACCCTTCTCAAATTGAAAACCACTTTTATAAATTATAAATTTACAGAATCATAGGAAAAACATTTTCTTTTAAAAAGGGAATTATAATTATGTAAATGAATCTTCAAAATAATGAATGGAAATAGTGGTTGGAAAATTATATTCATAAAATTATGATAAGATAAATATTTCATTAACATTTTCAGTTAAAATTTAAAAAGTATATTATTTATAAAATGAAAATAATATTTCTTTAAAACCATTTTTTAAATAGTAAAACATGGGTAAAAAATAATTTATTAAATATTTGGAAAATATTAAGAATATTATTTTAAAAAAATTAATAAAAATATGGATATAGAAGAAAAATAATTTTAAACTATAAATATAACACCACATGTTTCCATGGTATGCTTCGCTTTTAATAATGTAATGGCTTGCGTTTTATGCAACTTCAAGTTCTAGCACACCACCACCAATCAAACTAGACATCATGAATAGTAATACCCAATTTTTGAAATTTTAAAAATTTTATTCATCAAAATCGATGTCATTTTTGGATTCTAAATATCAAAATTATCTTACGGTGAATTTTTGGTATTTTTTTGAAAACATTAAATTTTAGATGAATAGTGAAAAATAATGTGTTATTGTATAAAACCAACTTTTTATTTAAATAATAATTATTATTATTTAAATCTATTTTAAATTAAAAATAGATACATAATACTAATATTTGTTTAATTTAATTCATCGGCGTCTTTTTATAATAAGATTATATGTATAAAATTTTGTTGAATTTTTTAACATCTTTTACCCACCTTTTAGGCACATTTGATAATTTTCATAAAACATAAATTTACCGCTTCTGTGAATTGAATTACAAAAATTGGAGAAACACGATTAAAATCAGTAAGTAAAATTTAGTTCAATAGGAAGAAAATAATATTTGGTTAATTGTATCTTTTAGATTTTATTTACCATAGTTAAAATTAAATAGGGTAATTAAAGGTAAAAATGATATTATAATTACCCTAACACCTACCCTAATTCTATTTTATAAGTCATTTTCGACCAGAATAAACTTTAGGAATAAAATATGATCCTCTTTGACCAACTTGTATTAGATTATCAAATTTCTTATTATTTTTTTAAAGATGTCTTAAAAGTGTTAAATTCAAATTTTCATAACTAAAACATTTTTAATAAAGGGTTATACATAAGATAAATTCAACTATAAATATTCATTATAAAGCTGAAAAAAAATTCTAATTAATTTTATTTTATTTATAACTTATAGACATTAAATAATTAAATTTATTTATGACACAATGATGATGCAGTTATTTCACTATTAATGGAAGATTAAAATAATTGATATTATAAATATCCAAATAAATGTAAATTGAGAATTTTGATGCATTCGACAAATTATCTAGGTTAATATTACATTTTAGGATTGTTTTAAGTTTTTTAAAGTAATAAAGTTTTGATGACTTTCACAAATACCAAATACTAAATAATATCAAATTTGAAATAAATGAGTTATTAAAACAAATACTATATAATTAATTGATATTATGTATCTAAAAATCTATTTTTTTCAAAGGACTTGGATATGGTTGAATATATCAATAATTAACCAATTTGGGTTCTCAAGGCATTTTATTGTATGTTTATTAATGATTTATTATAATAATACAAGAATACATGGTAAAAGTTAAACTATTTAATTAGTAGTTAAATCTAAAAGATAAGGTTATTATAGTGACCTAAACCTATCTAAAGCCAATTAGTTGAGAGTTTTTTGACCCATAACCACCTTAACCTCAAAATAAATTCTATTGGATCCATTATAAACCGAATATTATTGTATAATAAAATAATATTTCAGGATTTTCCTAAAGTGACCCTCACCTCTCTTATAAAAGGGTACTTCCACTTCTCTCCAAATAACACCTCCAAAGCCATTTGGATCAGACAAAACCTATTCAAATATCATCCCATATACCCTCACATCAACCTAGAGTCCTTAATTTGATCATAAAAACTACCTAAGGATCCCTTTTGATCAAATCAAAAGGAATTGCCCGAAGAAGAGGTAATAATTTCATCACCTCTTTTAAAATTCTTTTCTTCTACCACTTCCTATTTATTTGTTATTTCCATACAAAAATAATAACTCCAGTACCTTATACATGAATTTATGTTAATATAAATACGTTATAACCATGTTCATTATTCTATCCATCCTATGAATGACAAAGTCCCCATACGTACGTACTTACGGCTTACCATCTCCACATCATGGTGTAGTTTGTTATTCAACACTTAATTATTTGGATGGGTATAATAATGGGTATAATTGATGTAAATAATAAATATAACATGTCAAATATTCTTTATATATGACATACCATCCAGTTACATATGATTTCACCGTCAATATAAGGATATTGTTGCTCGCACGTACGTACAGATTACTGTCTCTATGAACGCGATGAGATTCATTCCCCATCTTCATAATTAAAGAATAATTTTCATTTTATGATTAAAAATAATTTTTAAGAACTTAATATAATTATATATGTGAATCAAATAAATTTTATCCACAACAAACATAACTTTTGAAACAAAACATCTGATGGAAAACGAATTAGTTAACAACCGAAACAATGATACAACTGAAATATTATTAACAAAGAAATATTAGAAGATAATATATGATATAATATTTATGTATTTGGTTCTTGTATAATTTACTAACAATTATTTAACTATTATATAGTATTTTAACGTACCCTCAATCAAGGAAAAGTACAAGTAAAGGGTTAATTCTATAATTTCTTCATTATCTGAGGTTATTTATACGTGAGTATCTACTGAGACCTCTTTATCATCCACATCCATGTTTCTTAAAAATGTATTTCAAAACATTTTTACTATTTAATATACTATGGGTTAAAGTAATTTATACCCTTGTTTGAATTTTTATAAAATTTTTATAAAGTATTCTTTTTGTCATTTTCCAAACAAGGTCTTTTATGACCTTTTCCAAAAAATTAAGGAAAGATTGTTTTTTAACTTATACGGTGTGTGCGGATATTTTCTGCAATTATAACACCATCAAAGCTTATATTAAAAGATTGTAATAATATTTTTAAAATAATTTTTTTATTTCATAATTAGGTTACTTTTAAATGATTTCAAAATAGAAAGATACATTTCTTTCAAATAGCTTGGATTTCATCTATGTAAACATCCTTTAAGGGATTTTACACTTGTTTGAAGTTGATTTATTATGATACAATATTCCATATTTTATTGAACATTTTGTTATATGTTTGATTTTGGATGTGTAATTTTTATACCATTCATGGTTTATGGTTAAATTATTACCATTTCTTATGTTAGTTTTAATACGAATGTTTATGTTATGTTTTAACCTTTTCATATAAGAAATGCATTGGACTTAGTAAGTGATGGGTGGATCCTAATATAGCTCCTTGATGCATCAGTAGGTCTCATTAGATAAACTAGTGTCTTGGAAAAATTCCTTGACAAAATCGTATTTGTAGTCTTGGCACGAGACCTTGACTCTGTGGTTATGATGTCCGGCATTTTGCATTCCATCATTATAAAATTTGATATTTATATTACATATGATTATTCGACAAGTATAATATCCATCTAAATAAGTAAATGGCATTATTTGATTTATATTTTCCATATTATTCTGAAGTTTAACATTAAAGGTATTGTGTTTTAGACATATACATTTCATTACATGTTTATGCTTATGTATTCATGTTTCCCCTATATTGTTATCCTTACTGAGCACCTGAGCTCACCCCTTTCTATGGTTTAGTTTTTCTTGGATGAGAAAAACGTATATTATTATTGACCTACAGGGATAGTATAAGGGAGATTAATGTGATAAAAGGATACACAATGTTGTTGTTTTTCATTTTATAATGTAATATAAAACTTAGGTTTGTATCTGGTACTTCCATGGCTACTATGTTGATCGGTATTTTGGGATTTGATCCCTTGTGATCATGATAATGTTATATAATAATGCACCGACTATGGATAACTAGGGTTGGGGAATTATAGTTGGTATCAGAGGATGTTTAGTATGAACCTTGTAAGCTATATTTAGAAAAATAAAACTCTGATTAGAGAACATTACCCTAAGATAGACTTTGAGGATTAGTATAGAAAAACTTCCTAGAATTTTGGTAATATAGAGATTTTTTTATTTCTTAAGCAATACATCCCTTTCTAGATAAGATTGGGTAGATGTGGCTCTGGTACAGATATACCTAGGAGTGAAAAGTCTGATAAGGATTTTCGGGCTTGAAACCGGGTATCCTGGTTCACGACAAAGGACATTGTCGCACTCTTGGTTACGACACTCCTGGGGGGATATGATTAGGATAATTCACATTTTCTTTATGAACCATTATGAAGGATTTATGAGTAAATAATTTCTCCAATAAATTTGTTTCGTATGAATATGGATTATCTACATAAAATATTCAATTTATGTTAGGTATTTTACTAGTTTGTAATTATGTACCATGATTCATAAATTAATCTATTTTGTGCCATTGTTTAAAAATGGTGCCTAGTAGAAGGAATGGAAACCATATCAATGCACGTAATCCATGTAGGGGTTTCCCTCTTACTCAAGATTATTATATTGGAGATGGTGATGGAACCAGTGTTGAACAACTTATTACCATACTAGGACAACTCACTCAGGTTATGAATAATAACCTTACCTGTACGGAGCACCCTGGTACACAATGAAGAGTATCAATGTTAGACCACTTAATAAGGAAACAACCAACAACATACAATGGGACTAAAAATCCATTTTTAGCTGAGAAATGGATAAGTTCCTTAGAGAAAATATTTCATGCTTTGGAGAGTATCGAAAGGGAAAAAGTTGTCATGGAAGTTTATCTCCTCATGGGAGATGCAGATCAATAGTGTTCATTAATTCAAAACACAAAGGGGGATGAAGAAGTATCAAATATTTAATAGAGGTAGTATAAAGAGATTTTTATATAAAAATAATTTCCTTGTGACCATAGGGTGAATACGGAAAGACGATTTTTGAGTCTGAGGAAAAAAGAGGATGATAATTTCTCAAAGTATGATGCTAACTTTACAAGGTTATCAAGGCATGTTGTAGATTATAAACATAACCCAAGGAGTAATATTGATCAGTTATTTGATGGGTTAAAAACATTTCTCTTTTGAGGATTAGTCTCAAAATCCTTCTCATTGTATGAAGATATTGTCTCATGTGTTATCAAGATGGAAGAGGAATTCTCTTAGTCTTACAAATTTAAAGTAAAGCAAGAGAAGAAGAGATCTGTTAAGCACTCTTGAAATAGAAATAACAGGGAAAAGGGAAAAGATGAATTTTCATCCTGAAGTAAATGTGGGAAGAAACACCATGGTACTTTCCTAAAGGGAATGAGAGTCTATTACCATTGTGGTGAAAAAAGGCCACCAAGCTCAAGACTGCAAGGGAAAAAAGGATTTTGTCAATTTAGAATGCTATAGTTGTAGAGAAATAGAGAATTATGAAAATTAATTTCCTAAGAACCAAGTAAACATACCTCAGAAAAGGCCTAGGGAGAAAGGCCAAGCTTATTTGGTCACTAATACTAAGGTTGAACCTCTGAATGACGTGGTGGCATATAAGTTAATGGTTTCCTCAAATTTAGCCAATGCTTCATTTGATTCCGGATCATCATGTTATTTCAAATATTTGTAGTTTTCTAAGAAAATTATATATTTCCAATTTTACTTAACAAGGGATTTTTTAGTCGAAACTCCTAAAGGAAGTATCACTGTAACAATTTTTTTGAATCAGTTCCCATTAGGGAATATAAACGTACTTTATCTACTGATCTCTTCATCATACCCATGTTCGAATTTGATATAATCTTTGGTATGGATTGTATTTAGGACTAAGATGTGAAAATTTATTGTAAGAAGAAGGAGGTTACAATTTGTGATGATGATAAAAAGTACCTTATCTTTAGAGTAGAAACGTCACAAACTGATTCTTATCTACATATACCCCCTAGTGGCTCTACTAAATTCAATTATTGGGGAGGAAGAGAATAAAATAACTATGGGTGAGTAAAGTAATGTTCAAATAGAGTACATACCTATTATTCAAAAATATGTTGATGTGTTTCCAGAGGATTTATCTGGTCATCCTCTAGAATGAGAAGATGAGTTTTCTGTTGATTTATTCTTGGTTAAATGACCATATAGAAGACACCTTAGAGAATTTCTACTGTGTAACTAGTGGAACTAAAGAAACAAATAGAGGAATTTAGTAATAAAGGATTTATTCTCCCTAGTGTTTCTCCATGGGGAGCCCCCATTATTTTTGTTAAGAAGAAAGACGGATCTATGATGTTGTGCATTGACTATAGGGATATCAATGCTATAATAACAAAGAACAAGTATCCCCTACCCCACATTGATGATTAATTCTACCAACTTCATGGAGATCAATATTTATAAAATATTGACCTTCTATCTGGATATCATTAGTTGTGTGTGAAGAATGAAGATATTCCGAAAACAGAATTTCGAACCAGGTACGAGCATTACGAGTTTACAGTAATGCCTTTTGGACTAACTAATGAACCCTCTATTTTCATGGATCTAATTAATAGAGTTTTTAAAGAATATCATGATGAATTTGTAGTGGTATGTATTGATAATATATTGGTATACTCAAAAATCTACAAATATCATTAAAATCACTTGTGCACTATTCTGAAAACCCTCAAAAGAAAGGAATTATATGGGAAGTTTAGGAACTTTGAATTATGGCTTCATGAAATTTCATTTCTAATCCATATTGTCTGTAAGGATGGATTCTCTGTTGATCCTTTAAATACCGGAGAAATACAAGAATGTCTAGCACCAATGAGTATGAATAAGGTATGCAGTTTTATTGGTTTAGCGGGTTATTATCGACATTACTTCTAGAATTTTGTCTGATTGGATAACTCATTAACCAAGATCACACGTAAAGGGGATAAATTTTTTTGGACACAAGAGTGTGAATAATGTTTTAAAAAATTGAAGATAATATTAGTCAATGATCCTATTTTGACTCTACTATTGGGAAATGATGGTTTTTTATTTATAGTGAAGTTTTTAAGAAAGGACTTTGTTTTGTCCTTATATAGAATGAGAGAGTTATTTCTAATGCATCATGAAAGCTAAAAATTCATGAACAAATATTTCCCACTCATGATCTAGAGTAAGCAGCTATAATCTTTGCTTTGAAGATATGGAGTCACTATCTTTATGGTGAAAATGTAAGATATATATCAATAACAAGAGTTTGAAGTATATTTTTTCATAGAAATAACTAAACATGAGGCAAAGGAGATATCTTTAACTACTCAAATATTATGATTTCACTATACACTACCACCCAAGGAAGGAAAATAAGGTGGAAGATGCATTGAGTAGAAAGGATAATGGAGTTTTGAAGAAGATGAGAGTTCAAAGAGATCATATGTTCATTGATCTTGTAAATTTGGATATGGGAATAATAATATAGGTGAAACATCAATACTTTTTAAAATGGTTTCCTAACCATATATACTATAAAGGATAAAACGTTCTTAGACCGATGATGAGGATTTTCAAAAGAAAATTAAAGCTTTGAATGATGGGAGATTGATTGGCATCGTATATGAAGATGGAATTTTGAAATTTGGGAAGAGGCTTTGTCTTCCTGACATACCTGATATAAAGATGGAATTTTTGGATGATGTTCATAGCTCCAATTTCTCTATGCTCCCTGGTGGCACTAAGATGTATAGATATTTGAAGGAAAATTTTTGGTGGGACAACATGAAGAGGGAGATTACTGATTTTGGGTCAAGATGTATGGTTTTTCAGCAGGTTAAGGCTGGAAGTCAACATCCTAGAGGAGTCATGCAACCTCTTCCCATACCTGAGTGGAAATGGGATTATATTACGTTGGAATTTGTCATAGGGATACCAAATACTCCTAGATGAAATGATGCAATATGGGTCATTGTTTATCGTCTAACCAAGTCATAACATTTTCTTGTTATAAGAGAAGATTTACCACTTGAACGTTTAGTAGGACTATATATTAATGACGTTCTAAGAATTCATGGTGTACCCATGTCAATTGTTTTTTATCATGATACTCGTTTTACATCAAGATTCTGGAAAATATTTTAGAAATCCTTAGATACTGAACTTTATTTGAGCACTACCTACCACCCTCAAACTGATGGACAATCAAAATGGACTATTCAATCCATAAAAGACATGTTGAGATCTTTATCACATGACTTTAAAGGTATGTGGGATCATTTTCTACCTCTGTTAGAATTTTTCTATAATAATAGATTCCATTTAAGTATTGATATGGCACCATATGAAGCATTATATAGAAAGAGATATCGCACACCATCTTGTTGGGATGATATTGGTGAAATAAAACTCGTAGGCCCAGAACTTGTTGAGGAAACAATGGAAAATGTTAATATTGTACAAAACCAAATCAAAGCAGGTCAAAGTAGGCCAAAGAGCTTTGTTGATAACTGAAGGAAGGATTTGGAATTTCAAGTATGAGATCATGTTTTCATAAAGGTATCTCCATGGAAGGGTGTTTTACAATTCAGTAAGAAGGGTAAATTGAGTCCCAGGTATATCAGAACTTTCGAAATTCTTGAACTAATTGGAGTTGTAGCTTACCATTTGGCAATACCTCCAAGTCTCTCTAATGTTCATTATGTGTTCTATGTATCACTATTAAGAAAATCCATTACTGACCCAATGCATGTACTCACTTATGAGGAAATAGATCTGCAACCCGATCTATTTTATTGTGAAGGGGTTGCCAAGATTCTTGATACCAGAGAACAAGTGTTGAGAAACCAGATGACTTGTCTGGTAAAAGTTCTATGTAGAAACCATAAGATGGAAGAGGTAATGTGGGAACCCGAGGAAATTATGATGAATAACCACTTGAATATTTTTAGGATTTAATATTCTAGAAATTTCGAGGATGAAATTATTTAAAGAATGGAAGAATCTTTCATGGTATGCTTCTCTTTGAATAATGTAATAGCTTGCGTTGTACGCGACTTCAAGTTCTTGTATACCAAGACCAATCAAATTAGCCGTTTTGAATAGTAATACCCACATTTTGAAATGTTATAAATTTTATTCTTCCAAATGGGCTTAATTTTTGGATTTTGAATATCAAAATTAGTTTAGGGTGATTTTTTTGTTCTTTTTTGAAAACATTCAATTTTAGATGAATAGTGAAAAATACTACATTATTGTTTAAAACGTACTTTTTATTTAAATATTAATTATTTTTATTTTAATTTATTTTAATGTAAAAATAGACACATAATACTTATATTAGTTCAAGGTAATTCATTTGAGTCATTTTATAATAAGATTAGATGTATAAAATTTTATTGAACTTTTTAACGTCTTTTACCCACCCTCTAGGAACATTTGAAAATTTTCATAAAACGTTATTTTACCACTTTTGGGAATTTAATTTCAAAAATAAGAGGTGCACAGTTGACATCAGTAAGTAAAATTTGGTTCAATAGTATGAAAATAAATTTTTCTGAATAGTAACTTTTGGATTTTATTTACCACGGTTAAAAGTAAATAGGGTAATTAAAGGTAAAAATGATATTATAGTTACCATAACACATGTCCTAATTCTATTGTATATGTGTATTTCAACTAAACTAATCCTTAGGAATAAAATATTATCCTCTTTGATCCACTTGGATTATATTAGGACATTTATTATTATTTTATTTAAAGAAGAGTTAAAAATGATAAATTCAAATTTTCAAAACTAAAAAAAATTAATATTGGGTTATACAAAAGATAAATTTGACAATAAATATTCATTAGAAATATAAAAATATTTCCAACATAATGGTGTTTTATTTATAATTTTTAGACGTTAAATAATTAAATCTATTAATAACATAATGATGATGCAGTAATTAAAATATTAATGAAAGAATAAAATAATTGATATTATAAATATCCAAATAAATGTAAATTGAAATGTTTGATGAATTACACTAATTTTATAAGTGTATATGACATTATAAGATTTGTTTAATTTTATGTTTCTAAGTAATCTAGTTTTGATGACTTTCTGAAATACCAAATACTAAATTATGTCAAAATTGACATAAATGACTTTTTAAAACAAATACTATATTATTAATTGATATAATATCCCTAAAAACCTATGGTTCGGCCAAAGAACATATATAAGGATAAATAGATCAATATTTCACCACTTGGGGTTCTCTTGTCTTTTTATTGTAATTTTATTAACCATTTATTATAATAATACAAGAATGGATGGTTAAAGTTAAACTATTTAACTAAGAGTTAAATATTGATGATAAGGTTAATATGGTGACCTAAACCTATCTAAAACCTATTTTTTGAGATGTTTTGGACCCATAACCACCTTTTCCTAGAAATAAATCCTTTTGGATACATTATAAATTGAATATTATTGTATTATAAAATAATATTTCAAGCATTTCCTAAAGTGGCACTCACATATCCTATAAAAGGGTACTTCCCCTTCTCTCAAAATAACACCTCAAAATCCATTTTTCTCGGCCAAAACCTGATCAAATATCCTCTAAAATATCCTCCATTCAACCTAGAGGTCTTACTTTTATCATAAAGCCAACCTAAAGAGCCATTTTTATCAAATCAAAAGGAAACACCCGAAGAATAGGTAATAATTTCATAACCTCTTTCAAAGTTCTTTTCTTCTTCCACTTCCTTTTTCTTTGTTGTATCAATAAAAAATAATAACTTCATTAACTTGTAAATACTATGATGTTATTATAAATATGTTATAACCATATTCATTATTCTATCCATCCTATGAATAACAAAGTCACCATACATGTGTACATACGGCTTACCGTCTATATGTCGTGGTATTGTTTGTTATTCAACACTTCATTATTTGGATGGGTATAATAATGAGTATAATTGATGTAAATAATAAATTTAACATGTTAATTATTCTTTATATATGATATACCATCCAATTACATATTATTTCATAATCCATATAATCATATTGTCATTCGTGCATACTTACGGATTAAAGTCTCCACAAACGTGATGATATTCATTCCCCATTGTAATCATTCAAGAATAATTTTCATTTGATGATTAAAAATAACGTTTAATAAATTGATATCATTATGGTTAAGAATAAAATAAATCATATCAACAACAAACATGACTTATGTAACATAGCATATAAAGTAAATTGAATCAGTTAACCCCAGGAACAATGATACTACTGAAATATTATTAAACAAGAAATATTAGATGATCATATAGTATATCATATTAATGTATGTGGTTCCTATATAATTTAATAACAATTATTTAACAATTATAAAAGGTGTTAACATGCCCTAAATCAAGGAAAATTACAAGTTAAGGGCTAATTCTACAATATCTTCATTACTTGAGGTTGTTTATAAGTGAGTATCTACTGGAACCTCTTTATCATCCACATTTGTGTTTCTTAAAAATTTATTCCAAAACATTTTTACTATTTTTTAGATTATGGGTTAAAGTAATTTATAACCTTGTTTTAATTTTTATAAAATGTTTATAAAGTAATCTTTTCTTCATTTTCAAAACAATGTTATTTATGACCTTTTCAACAAAATTAAGGAAAGAATGTTTTTTTTAACATATACGGCAGGTGAAACTATTTTCCACCATTATAACACCTTCAATGATTCCAATAATATATTATAAGAATATTTTCAAAATAAATGTTTTCTTTTATAATTATTTTACTTTTAAATTATTTCAAAATAGTAACTGATATTTCCCCCAAATAGCCTTGATTTCGTCTATGTCAACATCCTTTGATGGATTTTACACCTTCTTGAATTTGATTTATTATGATACAATCATCCATATTGTATTGAAGGTTTTGTGATATGTTTGAATGTGGATGTGTTATTTTTATACCATTCATGGTTTATGGTTAAAGTATTAACATTTCTTATGCTTTTTTATACGAATTTTCATGTTATTTTTTTTACATTTTCATATGAGGAATGAATTGGACTTAGTAATTGATGGGTGGATCCTAATATAGCACCTAGATGCATCGGTAGGTCTCATGAGACAAACTAGTTTCTTGCCAAAAGGCCTTGAAAAAATCTTATTTGTAGTCTTGGAACGAGGCCTCGACTATGTGGTTAAATTATCCGGCATTATGCATTCCATCATTATGAAATTGGATAATGATATTACATGTGATTATTAGACTAGTATAATATCCATGTGTATAAGTAAATTTAATTATTTGATTTAACTTTGACATATTATGCTAAATTTTATGTTTAAATGGCTTGTCTTTTAATCTTATACATTTCCTTAAATGTTTATTCTTATTTATGAATGTTTCCACTATATTGTTATCCTTATTGCGCACCTGATCTCACCCCTTTCTATGTTTTATTTTTTCCAGTATGTGAAGAATTATATTATGGATGACCCATAGGGATTGTATAACGGAGATGAATGTATTAAAAGGCGACACAATGTTTTTGTTTTTCATTTCAGAATATAATGTAAACTTATGTTTATATCTAGTACATATAAGGCTACTAAACTGGTCGGTCTTTCAGGATTGGACCCCTTATGATCATGAAAAAGTTATCTAATAATGCACTGACTCTAGATAACAAGGGTCGGGGCATTATAGAAAATAGAAATAAAGTAGTATTTTATTTAAACCATTTTCTAAATAATTTTATGTAAAAAGAGAGTAAAATAGTCTTATTATATGAAACATTAATGAATAGTTAGAGGATAATAAAATTAAATGTTTTTATCAAACAATTATATAATATTTTCTCGAAATGGAAACTTAATCCTAAACAATCCTGGAAAAAATGAGATTAAATTATACACCCTCATAGTAAGGGTAGCTTTTTAATTATAACCCCTGTGAAAGGAATTACATAAAAAGAAACCTTAAATAAAATTATTATTAATATAATCTTGACATATCATATTAAATTAGAATTATATACAATTTATAAAAACAATATATGTATAATATAAATATATCTCAATCGAGTGGTAATTGAGATGAAAACACTTTCAAAGATCATACCATTGAAGTGAAAATTAATAAAAGAATTTATTATTTGTATAAAATTTAAATAAACATAATATATAAATAAAAAATAAAATAATCAAAATTTTATACACACACAATAATTTAATATCAAACACGATGAATATGTATTATAACCTAATGAGAAGAAATTGAGTTATGAAAAACTTAACACTTTATAAATTTCAATTCAAATTAATTTTTGTGAAATAATTTGAATTGAAACTTAAAATACCATTACATATGAAATATTCTTGAAAACGTTTTTAAAAGGGTAGTATATAACCCATATAAAATATATTTTATCCAAAAAATTAAAATATTTCTCAATGAAGGTAAATTAAGATCGAATCCCTTACCTCGTACTTCCCTTTAGTTAAACATGATTTAAAATCATGTATAATGGTTTTAATAATGTTATTAATTTATAATATTACTATATTTAGATTTATAATAAAAAATATAATCCTATTATAAAATGTCACCACATTTACATTAATCTTATTTGATTGTCAACATTGTTTTCTGTGTTAACTACTTAAATTTATCATATATATTTTTTCATAGAAGTTTTATTTATTGTAAATATGACATATTGACATCATATAAAGAATAATAATAATGTCCTAAATGTAATATTTATTCATTGGATTCATTTTTATACTCATTATTGGATGTAGGACATGGATAAGGAATCACATCGCTTCACGTATATGGTAAGTTGTACGTATGTATGAGTGACAATATGATTCCATTAACAAGTGAAATGGTAAATAATTTAATGATATATTAATTTTCAATAATTAATATATTGTTATATATATCATATATATTCATTATTTCCATATTTATCAATATTAATGTGGGTTTATGATGGAAAATAATTTGTGATATGGTAGTCCACCATTCATACGAGTAATGGATTTTTCTCCATTTGATAAAGGATGAGATGGAAAAATATTATTCCCTAGAATTAATAACAAATAATTTTATGGAATCTATTCGTGTTATTGTATTGGATTTTATAATACATAATTTTTTATGTAAAAATAATAAGTAAAAAGGAAGAGCTCAAAGAAGATAATTACCTTCGCTTATTGAAACATCCTTTGGATATCATATTAAGGACCATTGGATTGGTATTTTTGGATTTCCAGCACCTCTATAATCTGTATAATGATTTTTTTGAGATATTTTGAGTGTTTTTTTGACTTAAATAACGAAATATGTTTGAATAAGTGAGGTTAGTAGGTTCCCTTTTTTATGTTGGGAAGGGGACCTTCTTGGAAACCACATGGAAATTTCCCAAAAGAATACTAAATGATAACGTCATTACCAAGATACATTCTTAAATATGACCTTATATTCTAATTTTGGATAGTAAAGGACAAAATATATAAAAATATAGGATTTTTTAAAGTTTAATTGGAAAAAAAATCAGTATATTTTAGTTTACCACCTGAGGGTAAATCGATTTTATCTTTAACCAAGGTAATTAGTTTTACTGTTTTTACGAATCATTAGGACCAAGGAATAAGTTGAACATATTACATATTATTAATTATAATTATTAAAAATATTTATTTTATAAAATTAAATTCATATAAGTGGAAGAAATTAATTTTAAAATAAACCCAAAAATCATGTTGAAAAATGGTTCTTCAAGAAATGCATTTTTCATGAATAAGATGATTTTTTATTAACTATATAAGTAGAGATCATTATTATATGGATTTAAATTAATATATAAAAACATATAATATATAAATATCACTTAAATCATTCCTTATTAGAGGTTATTTTATTTATTTAAAATGGAGGAACATTATATAGTTAAAAATATTTTTTTTAAATGTGTTTTTAATCCAAAAAATAAACTTTTACCAAAATTTGGTACATAAAGTATCTAGGTGTAATTTATTAGATTATAAAAAATAATACTAAAATTAATTTTAATTAAAATTCATTGAATAGTGGTACTTTGAAATTATTTAATTTATTGGAAAAAAATGACAATTTCAAAAAAAATGTATTTTCATTATTCAATAAAAAACACACATTTTATAACAATTCTAGATTTTACCCGAACATAATTATGATATGATGAATTAGAAGATAATGTTTATTTTTCAAACTTTACTTTTTAAAATTAGTGTTAAATAATTTTATTTCTCAATAATTATATATAAAATAAAACCATTATTGAAGAAAGTTTATTTTTAAAGCATAATACAATTTTATTAAGAATTAATTACTTATCTGTAAATTAATTTTTTAAAACATTTATTCATATTTTCATAATCTGATTCAAATTGATCAATCACACTAACTTAATAGATAATTTATAACTATTATATTATATAATAAAATTTTAATTATATATCACGGTTCACCTAAAACTCGGGGTTGCATCCTATATATGCTATAAAACATAATGTTTTTCTTTTAAAATATAGGTATGTTACATTCTCCATAAATTATATAAATTTTTCCATCAAATTGGAACATTCTCTTATAATGGAAATTATTCAATTGTGTGACGTTTAAAAAATCCTTTGTGGAACACCCACATCATAAGATATTTAATAAAAATTCCTCTTAAAATGTGCAGAAAGAAATTTTTTGAAGTTCATCACAAAAATAGGTTTCCAAATAGGGTAAAATTACTGGGAATTGAAAATATAGGCATGGATTAGAAAAATAATGTCTATGGACTTTTAGAAATTAATATATAACTTTTTTAGACTAAATTGAACCAGCAATAAATCATAAAGCTATTATCTGTCAAAAGAGAATTAATTCATTTGATATAAAGGTAATATGATTTTTTTTATGGTCATTATGCTACAGTTAGGGGATTCTTTTCCTATCAAGATTGAGGATGCCAGAAAATATAATTACTTGATATCTTTTTATTTCATAACCATATTTTCATCTATTCATTATACATTTATCAATTTATAATTAATTTATTTACTTATAAAAAATTAATATGAAATATGTATTTTTAATTCATAAATTATTATAATTAACTTTTAACAAATCATAATATCCCTAAAAGAGTGATAATTGTTTTTGAATCTCTAACTATTTTTAAAAACCGAAGTGGTTACCACAAGTTATCCAAAATATTACATTAATCTATTAACCACAATTTTTACCCCAAAAGAGAAAAATAATCCATTCCAATTGTATTTATACATCAAATCATTTAATAAAAACAATTTTATACTTGCAAGGATGTATCATAGTTCAATGGTAGGCAATTATCCCTTCTCACCCTTGGTCTGTGGGTTCAATCCCTATGGAATCACTGAATGTGATAGGTGTTCACCTGACATGATGGTTATCTTTTTTCTAAAACTATATTTATAAAAAAATATCATCTTTGTAGAAAATTTGATGAAAATACCCAGAAATAATATTAGTCATCAAATAACTTTTTAACCACAAGTGTTTTCGATATGACTTATTCTTTCCATGAAGTCTAATAATCATAACTGAATATTATTAACTTGAAATCAATGATCATATCCACCCTAAAGGCTATCAATAGAACTAAACTTATTAAGAGATAATTCTTCCACAAATAACACTTCATGTTGAACCTAAGGGTTACATATACCTCAAACTGATGAATCATCTCCCAAAATGTCATTAATCACTTGAAAATACCATCATATAAAAAATCAAATGGGCACTCTAATATTTTGAACTTATGATCAACCATAAACTCATAAACCCATAATGGTATCCATAATTCATGATTTAATATTAGACAAAGACATATATACTTCTAAATAAAATTATCATAATATTTAGATGTTTCATTATTCTTATAATCAATATACAATTGAAAACAATTTCATCAACAATATAATTTTTGAATCCCAATACATAAATACTTCATCCATTTACATCAATATATGAAATTATATGGTCTAGGAGTGAACCTCTAAAAGAGGTCATTGACTCAGATAAGCCAAAGGTTCCCTACATTCAATAAAAAGAACTATAAATGGAGCTGAAGGTTAAAATTTTTTTATCTTCATTGAACTCATCCCTTTTCCTTGGAAATTAATTTCTTTATCTCCTTATTTTCCACATATAAAAAATTTTCATGTTCCATTATAATGTTCCCTGGGTGTATCTTTCCAAATTTTTTACATGATGTAAATCAAGCCTTCTTTCCTCTAATTTTCAACACCACTAAATATTTTAGCGTACTTCATACTTCCATTATTTGTTTAGTAAAAGAGTTGTTTAAGGTGTATTTTTAATCACATATTGGTATAACAGATTAGTAATAATCATTATATATTTCCTTCTAGTCATTATACCATTTATTTTCTCATAATGATCAGACTATCCATAATATTTTATGTTGATAATATTCTATAAGGTTTCATTCATTGAATAAAACTGAAAATAATATTTTTTTGAGAAACATTAATCATAAATTAAACTCATATAATCATTCATATGATGTCTAAAACATGAAACTTTATTTTTAGTATAAGATGGATTAATTTTAACCTTATACATTAATTTTCATCATTTATTCAAATCTGATGTGATGGTTCATAAATATATTGTGAATTAACATAAGAATTCCCCATGGGATTATCAAACCTACTCTCTAACAAGGCTTGTGGTCATGAACTAGGGGATGATTGATTCAATTTCTACTTCTTCCTTTTAAGATTTATTACCCCTTGGTACAATTTTTCCAGAGCCACATATACTTTTAGTATACAAAAATGGATTTATTTCTTCAAAATCCACATAATATCTACCTTACCAAAATTTTGGGATTTTATACTATTCATAGAATTATCATAAATTTAATTCATAAGGATATATCCCCTAATCAATGTTTTCTGAAATTTAATTCTCAATTATTCTTCCAAACTTACTCTAATACCAACTATAAACACCCTAACACTAGTTATAATGACCCTTGCTTAACATAAATGTACATTACATAATTTTAAATGAATATTAAGTACATTAAAAAAATAATTTCCTGAGTACATTAATAGTTTATTGTATTTGGAAACATGGAAAACATTCTTCTATTTTTGGTGAATGAGCTTCAACATCTCCATTAAAGGTCTTCTACTTTAGTATTATTGCCTAAAACATTTCTTCATAACATAGAAAAAGGAAACCTAAAAATGGGCCAATCTTGAAAAATCAATAATAGTTGACAAAGGAAATAATTATTCACATCATGAACATAAGGTTATGATAACATGATTCTAGAATTTTAATATCATAATAAACATATAAAAGATCATATACATGAGACATGGAATAATGATTAGAAGTTCATAAGACATGAATCGTATGATAATAAAGAACATGAACCATGGGAGAATATCATAGTCATAAGACATAGAATTTTTGGAAAACATATAAACATAGAAAATCATATTTCAAGGCTATTGACCATGACCTTTATAACATGTTTGGATTGAGATAATCACCTATGTACCTGCTTCGGACTTAGATAACAACCCATGACCCATTTTTTTCATGATTAGTTTTAAACCCATTTACCCTCTTACTTTTAGGATTATTCTACAACCAATATACCTAATTATTTTCTATCTTTGGATGCAACCAGTGTACCTTCTTATTTCCAGGCTTCAACTACAACTTGTATAACCTTTTTTTTCAGTCTTGGGCCATAACCCATGTACATTATTGTTTTTGGGCTTGGTCTATAACTCGAATACCTTCTTATTTTCAGTCTTGGGCTACAACCTATGTACCTTATTGGTTTAAGGCTTAGGATACTACCTATGTATCTTTTGAGATCATATACAATTTATCATTTCCCTTCGCATTAAAGGGAGATCTAAGTCCCACCTGTCAAGTAATAAAATCATTTATTAATGTTCCACAAGATAATAAAACATGAATCATATCATTATCAAGAAGAAGATATGGGTTTTATAAACATAATATCATAACCCATAAAATAAAATGGTTCCATAAATATTTTATCATATAATTACCTATGAAAATATATTGTTGTCATAATAATTTCATCAAATCATAACCCATGAAAAATGATTATTTTAAGAGCATATAACATGTGGAAGAGAAATAAGTTTCATAAGAATCCTTCCATCAAAAACATAAACCATTAATGAAAGAATATGAATGGTTTTCATGGATTTTATCCCCAATAATTCCTAAATTATAAAAAATCAGGAGATCATATATTTAAAATAATTTTGAAATATATTCTAAAAACATATCTTGATGAAAATATCCTTTATTCTTTGAAAAATATTTCATAAAACATAAAAAAATTTGAAGACAGTTTTCATTGAAAATAACTTTGAAAACTTATAATAAATCTTGAAAACATTTTAAATACTATTTTTCTTTGAAAACATATAATAGAATCATGAGAATATTTTGAAAAAACAAAACTTTGAAACTTGTAAATTAATCTTGAAAACATTTTGGAAACCATTTTCCTTGAAAATTTAGTAAAGAATCTTGAAATAAAATTTAAAAACTTTTTCCGTAAAAATAATTTGAAAATGTATCAAATAAGATTCAAGAACATTTAAATAATTTTCTTTCAAAACAAACTTATGAACACATATAAAGGGATCTTTGAAAATAATTTAAAACACTTAAAACATAAAACTATTTTTTTGAATACCCTTTTTCTTCAAAACTGATTTTAAAATAAAAACAAATTATAAAATATTAGTAAAATTGTTTGCAACAAATATATTTATTGGTTGGATTTATTGAAAATAGGGGATTCAATGATTAAGTTAGAAATTTTTTTGGATTATTTTTGTATAATTTTTTAGATTTAAAGGGCTTGAAATGTGTGAATAAGGGGAGGTATGAGTTATTTTTTGTAGTGGAGGATTAATGGAATTCTTGTAAATTTTAGAAAAGGTAAATTCACCCATGTTTTTACCATTTAAAGTGGAACCAATAATGGACCAAATTCTATAAAATGCATTATAGTGTCTAAAAATGAATATAATACTTATGTTATACATTTTTATAGGTTATTTTTTCACATAGGTTTAAGGTTTAGTCCATTTTTAAACTAATTTTTCTCTTAATCATTGTAATTAATTTTAATTACATTCAATAATATTTTTTTCAAAAAATAAGTTATTATTATTATAAATTATAAATTATTCTTATTCTAAAGATTTAATACATTTTTATAAATTAAAATCAGATAATTGGAATAAATTAATATAAAAATAATCTCTCATGTCGAATGACAATATGGGTTTTTAAAGTACAAATGTTCAAACATTTTCTAATATTTTATATCTAATTTCAATGTGAAATTAATACCAATGACCTAAATTGGATTTATTTATTTATAATTGATATTATTATACTTTAGAACCAATTATAAAGATAAATTAAATTTATAAATAAATTAGTGGAAAATGCAGTTTTGAATTTAAATTTAGTGTTTATCATTATTCATAAAAAATGAATCTTCGAAGAGAAATACCAAAAATTCACACTAAAAATATTTTATGTTTCTATTTAAAAAAATATTTATTTATATATAAACTTCATTAATGTTAAAAAATTTAGATTTACAAAAGGTTCTCCTTTAAAAGGAGGTAAAACCGGTTTTATAAAAAAAATAGGTGTTTATGTGTAATATCGGGTTTGTTAATGTATTATACCTAAAAAATATATTTTTTGAAGTTAAAAAATATTTTATTGAATATATTAATTATATATTTCATTAATATAATTAACCAATATTAATTAATTTAATTTTATAGCATAAAATTCATTTGTCATCAAAAAATTGGTTTCTGTAAAAATATTCCCTTTATATTCAATTGGTTCATATACTCATTTATAATTAATTTATAACTAGGGAATTCAACCATTTACTTTCATAGGTTTGTTAATCATATTCATAACCAACATATTAAAGGCTAGGTTAAAATTTATTATATTAAATAATAATATTTTCAGTAATATATTATCATTCATTACAATTTTGTCTTGCGTGTTACTCAAGACATCGAGTAAAGGCAGTCTTTATTGTAACGAAAGTTTACCTTAGTAGACATTATGTTTCATGTAGTTCATGATTAAAAAAGGGTTTCATATAATTAAATTCAAACATATTTATTTAACATAAAAACTATATTCAGTGTTACATTAAATGAAAAATATCAAAAAGACTAAACTAATTTGAAAAAAAATTATTTCAAAAAATCTAGGGGTGTTACATTTTAACCCCATTAAAATGAATTTCTCACAAAAATTTCATCTGGTTTATCCATGGTTTATCACTTTAAATTTCCTTTCATATAATTCAACATAATAAAAATGAATACTAAAACATCCATTAAAAGAGAAATTTGGAAACATAATGGTAACCCCAAAGCAACATAAAACTATTTTTCCACATAGGAGAACATGGGTGGGAAGTGAAATCATTGACATGGATGAGAAATATAACTATCATGTTATGATATAGTGTGATAGAGTACAAGGTTAGGAGAAAGTTAAAAATCACAATTATATAAATTTTTTATGATCTAAAGGGTCATTTGATTCATCAGAAACGAAGGTATTTGGATTAAATTTTTTATTTCAAGATCCTTTACTAAAAGTTGTATAATTTTCATGCGAAGATATACATAATTGATTCGGTAAAATCACACCATTTTTTTTGTCTCGATCAATTTCAACCTCACTAATTTCTCCAAATATTAAGGTTATCTTTTCATTCATATATCACTAAAATATCATGATAACTATTATAATACATCTCATCTATCATTAGTTACCATAAACACAATGTTCATAGTGCAAGTTTATCTAATATTCATAAATCCTGATGTGGTGAGAAAATAATAGTCTCATAGATTTCATCTGATATTTAACTTAGAATTTCCATGAATGTTTAAATTTATAACCCTTCCAAAAAATAAAAAACAAAACCTTATAAGAAGATCAAAAAATATTCTTAACATTGATCACCCAACAATAGTAAAGTAGATATTATTCATCACATAACAAACTTGTGAATACCTTCATCTTGTATTATTTTGAAACATTTTAATAACCTTAACTACCATAAATACATTTAAAAACAAGCATTATTCTTTATTCCAAAATATGTTGGATCTATTACGTAAATCCAAAAATGTTTTAACATTCATCCACTATAGCTAAATTACCTTTTCAACAAATTCATTATAATTTTTACGTAAAATTTACCAAACGATTTAATTTTTCATATCTATCATATCATTATCTAGAAAAAATTATCATAACATAAGTAATATATTAAGGGTTATCTTTACCTTAATAATGTGTTTTCTATAGACAACACCTTTCCATTAAATCACGTTTCTAGACCATCAGAACCATAAAATATATTATTGTAAATCCTTAGTGAAAAAAATGAAAACATAACAATGCTTATATATTTCACATTTAATCTGAAATAATTATTGAATCAAAATACATAAAATATACTATTCATCCACTTCAACCATAGGCCATATGAAGTTTATCTCATCTTATTACTTAATACAACTTTACTTTCACATTTCATCTCTAGTCTCATCGTTATTAGAAATATAACCATTAATCGTAGAACCTTTATAATTATCTTCATGATAACTCCATATATAACATCTATTTTCATAATGACCAATAATTTCACACTTTAATCATTTATCCTTCAATGATTTCTTAGGTAGGCCAATATTCTCATTCATTAAATTAATAAACCCCATTATTTTTCCATTGCAGTTAATTTCTTGTATCCTTATTTTCCACGGTAATAGCAACTTCTTGTTCCTTTAATACATTTACTTAGGTTATTCTTTCCACATTCCAAAAATAAATAAAACTGAATCTTTTTTCTTCTATGGAATTCATTCCCTAGAATCACTAATATATCCTTCTTTATCTTCCATAGTGAGTCTAAGAGTTGGTTGAGGTATATATTATTAATCATGTTCCGTGAAAACTGATATGGCATGATCACAACTTCCTTAAATCCATTTATCATCCCATTTGAATTCTCAATAGAAAATTGTTTAACATTCAATGTTAATGCAGTTCCTTTTGGTTCCCACCATTGAATGAAACCAGAAATCATATTTTCATAAACTTTTATCATATCATTAAAACATCATAATCTTGAAAAATAATGTATAGGATATCTAAATCATGACACCTACTCCATTAATCTATGAAAAGTTATGTTTATCATAGGTTATTCTTATCCATATTTAATTTAAATCCTTTATGATGGTTTACAAAGAGTTTATGAATTCCCAAAGTATATCCCCCAAGAGTTTAAAACCAGGTGCGTAGTACGACGCATTGTCGTGTACCAAGTTACCATCGAGTCAGGATCAACAAACATTGTCAAAATGGTTACTCCTAGTTACATATGTGCTAAAATCTCATCTAATTCTAGTTTCCAAACATGTAATTAATTCAAGGAAACTACCAAATCTATCCTTTACTAAAATTTGAGGACATTTTTATAAATATTAAATCATCCTTATGCTTATCCTTAGAGGAATCCATAAACATATCCTTGTAAATATACCTTGGGATCTCACTAAAATTTTCTCTTCATAATTTTTAAAATTTGACTAAAACTTTCATTTGATACCAACTATAGCAACCCAGGCTTAACATACATGTATATTATATCATTTTATAAAAATATTCATCACATTACAAAAGTACAGGCCTAAGAAATATAATATTTTAGTTTATTTGGAAACATGGAACACATTCTTCAAGTTTGGGGGGGAGATCATAAACATCTCCTTTAAATATATTCCCCATCATTACTCCTACTTAAAACCATTCCCCGTTACCTGGGGAATGAAAACATAACAAAGGGGTAAGATTGAATGCTTAGTAAGGGTAAATAAATTAAATAAGTAGGCATAACATGAACATAAGGGTTTGAGAACATGAGTGTAACATTTGAATACCATATCCTACAAATAAATGATCATATACATGAGACATGGCATAAATATTAGCAGTTCAAAAGAAATTAATCATAAACTAATTAATAACATAAACCATGTGAGAATATCATATCCATAAGACATAGAATATTTTGAAAATAAATAAACATAGAAACTCTTATATCATACTACCATCCAATAACATCATAAGATGTTATTCTTGGGGTAATCATCTATGTACTTTCTTTAGGCTTATGCTAACAACTCGAGTAACATTTTATTTTTGGGCATAGGCTACCCCCTTTATACCCTCTTATTTTCAAGAAGGGTATAGAACCCATCAAAATGATTATTTTCATGCTTGGGAAACAACCTATGTGACTTATTGTTTTTGGGCTTTGGACTACAACCTGTGAATCATCTTGTTTTCAGGATTGGGATACAACCTGTATTCCCTATTATTTTAGTCCATGGGTTACAACCCATGTACATTATAATTTATAGTCTTGGGATACAACCTATATACCTTCTTTTCTTCAAATATTTTATAAATTCCATGTATCATTATAGCTCATATACCATTTATCATTTCCCAATTAATTAGAGGGAGATATAGGTACCACCCTTTAAATAACAAAATCACGAATAAATGTTCCACAACATAATAAAACATTCATCATTTCAAGACCCATAAAATTTTATGGGTTTCATAAAAAACCTATCAGAACCCACAAAATGAATTGGTTATCATAAAAAATTCATTATATAATTACATATGCGAAATATATAGGTCTCATAATCAAATCATCAAAGTATAACCTTTGAAGAGAATATGGTTTAATCAGTATATAACCTATGGAAGAGAAACGTATGTCATAAAAATCATTCCATAAAAAGAGAAACCATTAAAGAAAAAAATATGAATGGTTTTCTTGGATCATATCCCTTGTATGGCGTAAACTATAAAAAATTATGCCATCTTAGATGGAAAATATTTTCTTAATATCTTTAAAAAACATTTCTTGAGGAAAATATCCTTTACACATTGAAAAACGATTTTTAAAATATAAAAAATTTTAAAGTCATTTTTTCTTGAAAATAAACTTGAAAACCAATAAATAATATTGAGAACATTTAAAAAAATCAATATAAAATTATAAAAGAATCTTGAAAACATTTTGAGAACCCTTTTATTTGAAAATTTAGAAAATAATATTGAAACAATTTTGAAATTCTTTTTCCATTAAAACTTATAAAATATTATTGAAAAAAAATTAAAACCTTTTTCCTTTAAATAAATTAATAACCTATAAAATAATCTTCAATATCAAAGTATTTTAAAGGAAAAAGGTTATAATTGTTTTTTGGAAAAATCTCTTCTATTGAAAACAATGCATACAATATGCCTTAAAAATCAACTAAATACTTATCAAACAAATAATATTTTTTTGAAAAACATTTTTTTATTAAAAACCACATTAAAATAAAAAATATATAATATTAGGAAAAATATAATTCTAAAATTATAATGAAATCATCAAGGATATTACAGTCAAGATGGTGGGTTAGTCCGTACTTATTGAACATTCATTTTACACCTTAAATGTTTAGAAAAGTTCCTTGATTTGAAAAAGAAAAAAAGTTCCATTTTAAAAAAAATAAATTGAAATACATTTGAAATATTGTATATTAAAAATCATTGGGCAATAGTAAAACATTTTGTAAGGCACTTTTAGAAAAGAAGGTTTTGACAGAACATAGATTTCCAACAAAAAGGAGAAATAAAGTTGGATTATCATTAAAACATTTTCTTAATTTTCATAAGTACTATAGAGTAGAAAATGGAAAAAATATACTAATATATAATGGATTCCCATAGTATAAGAAATTTAATGACTTTTATTGAGGTATGTATCATAATATTTCATCAATTGAAACATGGTCATAAGCAGTCCTGTTAATGATGAGATTGTAAAAATTAATTGTTACCACTTTAGTAACATTGAATCACAATACCCATGGAAGAATAAAATAAACTGAAGCATAAAATATCATGAAAATTTTATATTCATGATATTACATGTCAATGGGTATCATATAACCCCCCCAAAAAATATAGGTTCATAATATGACATGTATCCCAAAGAAGACAAACTGAGACAAAATTGCTATACCGATTAAGTAACTTTTGAAACATAAACCCCATGTAATAAATATCATAAAATGGATTTATAAATACCCATAAATGTTAGTATATGAATCATTTAATATTTTCAGTGTAATTATATACACCACATATAAGAAATAGGTTGTGAACATGGCTTGTGTCTCACGGAAAATAAAATTGAGACGAGAAAACTCTTACCTTAAGTCATGAATTTCTTTCTACATGTTCCAGAATACTATATAATAAATATTTGTTTATTGTACATATAAAATATGACCATATTATTATCTCTAAAACTATATATTATTTTATTATAATCTTATATTATATGTTTATTAACAATTATATGTTATTGTTACATTTTGGATAGTCTCCATGATGTTTTTCATATATATTTTTACTTTATATTTTTATACCCTTATTAAATATTGATTTAATTATTTAAATAATATAAAACCTGATATAAATATGTAAATATATATATTATTTTTTTATTTATAATAATCTATAAATATTTAAATATTAAATGGAATCACCAATCATGTAGACGATAGGTCGTATGTATGCATGAACATTGATTCGGTTTTTATTATCATATTGAAAGAAAAAAGTGAATGAAATATATTTATATATATAATATCCTTAAATTATAATTATTATTTCATATATATCTTGTCACGACCCATCCTCGGGGCCCGTGTCGTGACTACCCCAAGCCCGCCTTCCTTAGGCCAGGTGCTGGCGACTAGCACCAAGGCGTAAATCCCGGTAAAAAAGGAAGGCATTGCCTTTGTAAAGTAAACAAGCACCACAGAGTAAGCAAGCAGAAAAGTAAACACTAAGTAAAAACAGAGTACAACTGAAGTACGGAAAATTAAATGGGCCAGTATACAAACCCAAACTGAAAGTAAAGTACAACTCGAAAGGGAAAATAGCAACTATAAAGTAAAAGACGCTACACCGAGTTGTCCACTAGAAATCCCACCTGAAGGGTGGGTATAGATAGCTCCACTGCTCCTCGGGTCCTGTCGTCCGCTCCGAGCACATCTCGCCCAGTGGTCCACCTCCAGGTACCATCCTGCTCCACAATCCTCAACCACGATCAACGCTAACTGTCGTCTGCAACCAACACAACGTAGTTCGGGCATAGCCCGTGCAGGGGTGAGTATAACGATACTCAGTAGGGACCCCGAGACCCTCAAGGTCTCACTAAAACCAACAAGGATAACCACAAGAAGATCTCAACAGATAACCTCTACTTAGATATATGCCCATACATATACCTAAGTTATCAAGTAACCCATCTCAATCATGAGGAAACTCAAGGATTGTGAAATCAACGGATAACCACTACCCAGGTATATGCCCATACATATACCTAAGTTATCAAGTGACCCATCTCAATCATGAAGAAACACAAAGGTCAAAAGTCTCAGCTCAAACCCGGATTTTCATTATCGAAACTGTAACTGCTGAAGAGCTCCGTCTCTGGAGTGTACAATGGTCCAGTCACGAATCCGAGGTACTGGTCACTAACCTAAGACTGCTGAGGTACTCCCCCTGTCGAGTACCGCGGGCCTGCCACCTCACACAGTAGTGCTTCCCGCCGGGGTCTGCCACCCAACACAGTAGTGCTCCCCCCTCATAGCCTACAGAGGTACTCCTCCTGTCGAGTACCGTGGGTCTTCCACCTCACATAGTAGTGCTCCTCTGCTATGGGTCTGCCACATCACAAAGTATTGCTCCCCACTGGGCTACGTAAGTCACTCCGAATCGAATCGGACAAGCAGTCTTCAGGTCTCGGCCGGTTATACGGTCTCCGTAATCCGTACGCTCGTCTCTGGGAGGTTCCGCTCCATGAGCTACAATTCGATACTCCAATTATCTCAAATTCCCACTAATAAGTATCTCAAAGGACCGCCTCGTCATAGGGGTCTCAACGCAACAGACGGCGCGTCAATCGGACGCCCGGTCTGTGAGTTATTAGCCTTTTCGTCCCAGGGGCCCGGTTGGTTTTGTGAGCGAACCAAACCCGGCCGTATCTTAACTGTACCCCAAACTCTCATAGGGTATACTCATAGGGACCGTTTCTCAACGATATCACCAACGTCGCTGACGGTTCGTCAAACGGACGTTCTGTAAGAAAGGTATCATCTTTTCCGTTCCAGGGGCCCGGTTGGATTTCGGTGCGATCCAACCCGGCCACTATCCATCTACATCCAAATCTCGGGCGGAGGATGCCAAAAGTTCTGTATCGTCAACAGGAACGCAATGAGACAGACAGCACATCAATCGGACGCCCGGTCTGTGAGTTATTGGCTTTTTCTTTCCAGGGGCCCGGTTGGTTTCGTGAGCGAACCAACCCGACCGCACTCCGACGGCATCCAAACCTTGAGCGGAGTAAGCCAAAAGATCCATCTCACTTAGAGGAACTCAACAAAGCTTACGGCTCGTCATTCGGACGTCCGTATCTCAAGATATGAGCGTTTCCGCTCCGAGGGCCCGGTTGGTTTCGTGTACGAACCAACCTGGCCGAACTCAAAGTATTACTAAACCTTGAGTGCGATATACCGAAACGACCGTCTCGATCCAAGGATCGCATCGCCACTGACGGCGCGTCGTTTGGAGGTCCGTAGCCCGAGTTATGGGCATTTGAATTCAAACCGCTCGGTAACGGGAGTTTCGGGCCAGGGCCGTCCCGGCCCGAGACCCCCCGGTTGGCCCGAACCGGGTCGACCCGCCCCGGACAGGGTCGACCCGGCCCGGCCCGGCGCGGCCCCGCCCGGCGGAACGGCCGGGCGCGCCGGTTCGGCGCAAGGCAGCGCGCTGGGCGCGCTGCCAGCTCGGCCTTCAGCCGAGCTGATTGAGAACGGGGGGCGCCTTCCCCCCCCCCTTTTGTGAAACCGCGGCCCCTTAATTAGGGCTTCTTGAAGACCCGGCCGGGGGAATTATTTCCCCCGGTCTCCACTGCCCGACCGGCCCGCACTGGCCGACCGATTCCACCAGCAAGGACCGGCGATGGCTGGTCCTTCCTTCGCCGACACCGGCAGCCCGGTGCTGGCCGCCGGTCATCTTGCTCCGCCGCGGCCCAGAACCGGCCGCGACCCTTTTCGTTCGGCGCGGCGCGACGGCGTCGTGCCCTTCCGCCACGACCCCGCTCCGGCCGCGGTGTCTTCGGCTTTCTTCAACACGACGCGACGGCGTCGCGTTCTTGAATCTCTTTCCATGGCGCGGTGCGACGGCGCCGCGCGTATGTTCCGCATGAACCGCGTGGTGCGACGGCACCACGCTCCTTCGTACCAACAACAAGAAAACAAATATGAAATAAGGAGGAGGGTCGGCCGTGTTTGTGCGGTCCAGCCCCCTCGCATTATTCGATAATAAAAAGTCGAAAACCACAAAATTTGACATGCCAAAATCAAGAACGGAATCAAATAACATTAAACCCCTACCTCGGTTTCAAGTGTGGAGCACGTCAACAAGCCGCGGAAGACAAGCGTCGCGGAGGTCGGGCGTCGCGGGAATCGAACGTCGATTCCGTTGAAGTTGGAGGAAGAAGCGCTCGGTGAAGTGGAGTCGAGTCGAGTCGACACTCTCAGAATACTTTGTGGGCGGCGGTGCTTCCCTTCCTTGCTCCGGTTGAAGAAGGTAGAAGGTGTTACTTCACGTTCTTCGGAGACGTGGAACGTTCTTCTTCGAGAGGTTGAAGGTCTTCCAAAAGTTCTTCTCCTCTCCTTAGTTCTCCCCACAAAGTTTATGCCAACCCAAAGAGAAGAATAGAATCTCTCATTTTAAAGTTGGAAAAATGATTTCAAAAGAAATCAAACACTCAAAATAATTAATTAGGTTGGTTTAATTAATTAAATGCAAAGTGTTGGCAAGAATTTCAAAAGTTTGAAATTAAGATAACTCTTCTCAATTAATAACCCAAGTTGTCAAGATTAATTAGAGATGAGTTATTGGGAGTGTAAAGGGGAGATGAAGAGTTAGGTTCGTGTGGGCCCCACCACACTTAATCCTCTCAAGGGAGGTTAAGTGGATGTGGGTCCCACCTTTAACTCCCTTTGGGAGGATATAACCAACATGGATAAAATAAAATGTGTTTCCACATTTTATTTAACTTCATTTTAATTCCCCCAAAACTAACTCTCAACCCGCATAAAACGCAACCTCGGAAAAGGTCTCCTTAAGCGAATATCGGCATTGCGAGATCATCGGTGCCCTCGGAATTCGATTCCGGGCACCAGTTAAAAAGTTAGAAAAACCTGCTCGTTCGTTCACTGAACGTACCCGAGCCAATCTTCGGAAATTGATTTCGGGCACACCAGGCCTCGAAATCAAGTGCCGTCAGAAACTGCGTTCTTGTAAAATTCTAAAGAAAATTAAAAAAAATTCCCTTGAATTTTACGGGTCTTTACATATCTTATAATTTCATTAAATCCGTCCTTAATACATTCCATGTATAGTGTGAAATAATCACATCGCTTTGAGTTAGCGGTTGTCCACACTTCCCCAAACAAAATTAATGTATTTAAAAAAATGGAATAAATGACTTTTTTTGTTATATAAAAATTAAAAAGCATAAATATATCATATATATCATACAAAAACATATTTTAAATCATAATTCCAAACCATGGTAGGTGTTAAAGGAAAAACGTGCAATATAGTTTTTTGAGGTGGTAGTTTATCGTACATAAGAACGGTACATTTGTTACCCATTAGATTGAAGTGTGTGTATGTTTAGGTATAAACATTGGAATAAAAAATCATTATATTTAAGATAATTTGGTTATTATGTATGAATGAAATAATAATAGTTGAGTGGGTGGATAATGAAAATAATACAATGGAGCTTGAGGATGGATGTTACCTCTTCATTGGGTAAATCCTCTTGGTTGAGATCAAGGAGCTTCCTTGGTTGAATTTTTTAAAAAATTAAGGCTATATGGATGAAGGGGGAGATGTTGAGATATTAATGGAGTAGATTATTCATCATCCAAGAGGATTTATATGTTTGAATAACAGGGAGGGATGAGATCTTTTTTATAGTGGAGGATAAGTGGCATTCTTCTAAATTATATAAAAGGGAATTCCACACATGGTTTTACTATTACAAGTGGCTCTAGAAATAAAAAAAATTAAAAGGTAGGATAGTGTTTAAATATTAATATAAAATGGATTTTTGACAAGTTTCTATGTCATTGTTTCTCATATGTTTTAGGTATAGTCCCTTGTTAATAACATTTTCCTCTTAATCATTGTAATTAATTTTATTTACATTCACTAATGTTTTTTGTAAAATTATATATTGGAATTATTATAAAATATAAATTATGATAATTAAAAATATATAATCTATTTTTACATATTTCAATCACATATGTGTCAAAAATTAACATAAAATAAATCTCACAGGTGGGATGATGATGCTGGGTTTTGAAGAAAAAATGTCTAAAAGTATGATAAGTTTTTAAATCTAATTTCAAAGTGAAATAGAACCAAATGATCAAACTTAGATTAATTGATTTATAATATATATAATTATAAATTAAACCCAGTTATAAATAAACTTTAACATTATAAATAAATTAGATCAAAAATAGGTTTTGAATCTAAATTCAGTGTTATTCATTATTCATCAAAAATGAAACTTCACATATAAATTCCAAAAATTCACCCTAACATATTTTTTAATGTATTTACAAAATTAACTTTATTTTGAAATATAAAATTTATAAATGTTTAAAAATAGATATTTAATATAGGTTCTCTATTAAAATTTGGTAATACTAATTTTATAAAAATATAGGTTTTTATGTGTAATATTGGGTTTGTTCCTATATTATTCTAATCAAATATATTAACTTAATGTAAAAAATTGATTTAATATAAAAAAATATATATTTAATTAATATTAATCACCAATAGTAATTAATTTAATTTATTAGGATAAAAAAATTATGATCATAAAATAAATTTTTATGAAAACATTCCCCTTAAATTCAGTTGCATCTTATATTTATTTCTATTTAATTTGTAACCACTTAACTCAATCGTGTAATCTCATAAGTTATTTAATATTATTAATAAACTCCAACTTAAAATCTAGGTTATATGTAATTATATTAATTAATAATATTTTTAATAATATTTTATTTTTCAGAAAAACTCGATCTTGTGTGTTACGCAGGCCATCGAGGAAAGTAAGTATTTATTATAATGTAATCTAACCTCATTGTTCCATGTAGATAAAGATAAACTTTAGGTGTCATATAGTTCATGATAAATATTTTTTTAACTAAACTTGGTGATTTGATATTATAGAACTATTTTCAGTGTTATTTGAAATGAAAAAATATCAAAAATATTAAATTAATTATAAAAAATAAATTTCACAAAATCTCAGGGTGTTACAATTGTAGTCTAGAGTTAGTGGTTACTTTATTATATTTGTTCAAGATACAATTTATCACATTTTAAAGGGCCAAATAGTTTAGCAGTATTGAAAAACAATATATATAATTGAGTCTCACATTATAATTGAATACATAAATTACATAATAGTTAAAGTAAATATTATTTATCCTTGAACTCTTTTAAAGTTTCCTTATTTATTTCAAGGGTAAAGGAAACAAAATAAGCATGTTCTGAAATACTCTATAAGAGTTATTTATATTGGAATCTATCATAAATCAATAAGTAATAAAAAATATGTCAAGGTAGATAACTGAAAACACATGCCATTTATTCAAAAGTTTGAGCATGAAGAATAATAAGGTAGGAATAAATAATAAAAAATAATACAATATAAATAATCACATGATCATGAATCAAATCCATATATGATATAAATGATGTAACATAATTGATAATAATAATTAAATTCTTTATGAATAAAATTCATAGACATCGTGATCTCAGAAATTATGATATTTATACCATCAAGACCTTTTGCCAAAATAGTTTAATTATGGGTAGATATGCACCAAAAACCCATTAATGTTAGATTATGGATTTTTATCAATAGACCCATTGATTCATCAAGGGTAAATATAATTTTTGTCCTCAACCATAATTTCATTTCCAAATCATTCCTGGTATATCAAATAATCAATTTAATTCAAAAACAATATGTCTTATCCAAAAATATATATATTGAGTAAAGAATAAAAATTTAACAAGATTTACCCAGTCAAATAAAATAACATGATAAATAAACCACAATATTTAAAAAGTTTATATGGTTTATGGAATAATCTTATCGATGATAAAAGGAATAAGGATATTTAATAAAAATGTAATTTCCAATGATCACAAAAATGTGAATATTTCTGTAGAAAGACAATGATTAAAAAATTAATTTAGAAAGTTACTTTCAATATTTAATAAAGTAAAACTAATCATAAAACTCTTATAGAAAGAAAAAGGATGGTATAATTACAACATATCTCTAGTTTAGTATAATTGAAATAAATAATTTTTTTATATGTATAAATTTTATATGAGGATTATTAAAACATTCATGAGGATAATACCGCTTTTTTATTTAAAGTCGCTTTTAAAATCTGTATATTTATGGAATATTAGGAAACCTATTTTCTTTTATAATAACCCTTTAAAATTTTCACTAGTTCTTCAAAACAGTGAGTGGACATAATGGCTGTAAAATATATTTCATGCCTATTACATTTAAAAAAAAATATTCCTTCCGTGTTTTTTGTAAAACCTCAGAAAGTACCTTGTTGTTAAGACAACAATAAGATTTCATTTAAATGATTGTTTAATAGGTAAAACATGGGTAGAAATATCTCTAAGAAGTTATTTTATAATATTAAAAAATATTGTATAAAACATTTTAATAAAAATATCTATATATAAGAAAAATTATTTTGGATGTAATAAAAAAATGACGTTAGTGTTTCTTAAAAAAATTCTCAACCATTTTCAGCACCAAAGAGAGGAATATGGTAGTTTTACTTGAAACTTTTGGGAATAAATTGTTTAGAATAAAATAAAAGTGGTTTATTAGGTAATTATCAAATAAGTTCCTTCAATGGAGCATGAACAATATGGATTAAAATGAGATTGAAGCATAAACCCATATTCATTTCAAAACAATTTAATCATAACCCCCATAAAAGGTATAACATCGTAAAAAACATTAAATACCATTAATATAAATTAATTATTCATATAAAATATAAAATTATAATTATATACTCATCATAAAAATAAATAAGTGTATAATATAAAATATATATCAATGGAGTGAAAATTGAGATGCAATGTCTTATAAAGAGTATACCATTGAAGTGAGAATTAATACAATAATTGTTTATTTGTATGAAATGAAAATCCACATAAAATGGAAATAAAACATGAAATAATAAAAATTCATTACTCATATAATATTAGAATAATAATGATAATGAAGAAGTATTATAACCCAATGATAATAAATTGAGTTATAAAACGCTTACCAATTTGTTACATTAAATAAAAATACCCTTGGATGAAATAATTTGAATAGAAACATAATTTTCCATTATATATAAATTATTCATGATATAATATTTAAAATTAAACTATATACACCATATATAAGAAATTATTTCATAATATTAAAATATTCATCAATGAAAGGTAATTGAGATAGAATCACTTACCTCGCATTTTCCATTTGTTGAATGTGATTTATCCTACTATATATTGTTTATATGAATGTTATTAATTTATACTAGAATCATATCATATTTATAACATAATATATGACCCTACTATAACATATCACCACATGTTCTTTAAAAATATTTCATTATTACCAAATCTTGGGGTTAAATTCTTCATTTTTTCATGCATGTTTTGTCATATAAGTTTTAGTTCATGTGTATATGATTTAGTTAAATCATATAAATCAAGATATTAATTTTAAAAATATCATTTTTATTCCTTTTATATATTTCTGGAACCATTTTTGAAAGATGTACATAGAAAATTAATCGAATCACTTTGTGGAGATGGTAGGATGTATGTCGGCACGAGTAACAATACCATTACCTTAATTCATGAAAGGATAAAGAATTATATGATATATTAATTTTTCAAAATTAATATCCTATCATATTTATCTTATATATTCATAATTTCTATCATTATTTCTATCAATGTGGGTTTGTGATAGAAAAAATTACATTTGTTTGTGAGGTAGTAGTACATCATACACACTAGTGATTTATTTGTATTCCATTTGATGGATGAAGATGTGGATATATGTTTTGAAATAAACATAATTACATATCAATATATGGGGGATACATTTTTTATTATATTGGGTTTTCTAATACATAATTGAAGGTGGTAAAATAGAAAGTAAAAAAAGAAATATTTTGGTGAATATGATTAAATTTTCTTAGAGAAATCATTTTGATCTCTAATGAAGGACCCCAGGATTTATCTTTTTGGAAGAAAATATAGATCAAAAATTAGAAAAATTTATCAGTGAGAGATTTTTTCAGGTTTATCTCAATCTATATAGCTTAATATGTGTTAATTAATTAGGATAGTAGGTTCCCTTTTACAAGTGTGGTAGGGGACCTTTTTCAAAACCCCTTGCAAATTTGCCAAAAAAAATATACATAATGATATATTCACTCCTAAAAAATTATTAAAAATGAAATTAGATTATAAGTTGGGAAATTATAATTTCTAAATATTTCATGAAAAAAATGATTTTAAAATTTTTAACAAGAAAACATACACTTACTTTTTTTAACCCCAACTCATCGATAAAACTATTTTAACCTTAACTAGGGTAATTAACTTTTACTATTTTTATGATTCATTTTGTCTAAAGTAATGTTGAACTTATTAAATAATATTAATTATCAGGATTCTAAATATGGAATATAATTTTTTATATTAAATTCATTGAATTTGAAAAATTTAATTTAAAAAAAACCTACATATAGTGTATGAATATGATTTTTCAAGAAATGCATTATTTTCAAACATAATGTGGCCTTACATTAACTATATGTCTAGTGATAATCATTATATGGATTTAAATTAATAGTGTTGTATATATAATCTATAAATTTCAATTAAATCATTCCATATTAGAGATTATTTTAATTATTTCAAATGGAGGAACATTATGCACATAAAAACATTTTCAAAAAAAAAACGGTTTTTAAACCGAAAAAAACTTATACCAATATATGATATAAATATGATTAAAATTTAAATAATTAGATTATATATAACTAGATACTACTTATGTTACTTTTCAATAAAATTAAATGTTTATGGTACTTTTAAATTACTAATATTTTTGAAAATAAGTGAATCTTTTACAAAAAAGATGAATTATTCACTATTCATTGAAAACCCTCGATTTTCAGAATGACCCCAAAATTTCACCCCAAAATAATTTTTATATTCTTATTTCTAAAATTATATTATTTTGTAAAATAAAATTTAATGAATTTGTTTAAATAAATTTTAATTCTAAAATAAGATATCCAAAATAATTTTTTTATTCAGAAATTGTATTTTTGAATCTTAAAATGATTTCATTGATAATTAAGTGATTATTAATATATAAATTATATAAAACCTGTATACATATTTTCACCATTTTATTAACAATTTGTAGTATCCTGAACTTTTTTTGAGGTGTGTTAGGCTTGTTTTCAAGTACTCTTTTAACATTATTTTGATATATCTTGGGTGGGGTTTTGTCTTATGGTGTTTCTAGAAAAATTATTCTATTTTGGAAGGAAAAGGGGAAGTTCAGGATTGGTGCATGTTTTTTTCAAAATTTTCACCTTCTCCCAATAAATCATGTATCCCTTTATATATGGGTATTTCATAGTTAGCACAAGATTTTTCAAACTATAAAACCCTATGCATAGGGGGATTTCATGGTTGGTGCATGTTTTTTCAAACTATGTTCCCTCTTAAGATAAAACATGCACACCTATGATGAGGCACACTATTTTGGGAACTATGTGAACCTGCCCAAAAAATATATAAAAGTAATTAATTCCCTTCAAAAATTGTTTTAAAAATTTTTAACCCCTAGACTTCATCCTTATTTGTCCCAAATCAACCCTAAAAGTTTTCTTTAGATTTTGTAAGATCTTGGATTGATTCTAAGTCCTTCCAAACTCCATCCATTAAAAATAAAATATTTATTTGAAATATCATTACCAATTATGGTAATAGATCTCATCCCAATTGGTTTCCTCCCTCTCTATAAAATCTTTATCTAATATTTTAAGAGATGATTTCTCTTATTTGTAATGATTTTAGATATAGGTTTTGATATATCATTATCCATTTAGCCTTTGATCTAGGTTTTGTATCTAAATCTTGTTCTTGATTGATCAATTGAATATTCTGCTTCAATTTGGGGATATTTTCTTGAGAGTGTCTCTCACTGATATTGCGGTTGGTGGTATAAAATGAAAATCCCATAGTATTGAATATAATTATGTGAATAGAATTTTGTAATATCAATTTCAATGTTTAGAAATTGCATATTGAATTGGATTAATTGATTGATTAATAAATTAACAGAATGATGTGATAATGAAATTGATGGGATATTGGGATTATGGATTTGGTCAATTTATGGAATTTTGTAATTGGATAAGTTTTTTAGATATGTGATTGATTTATAATGGTAATAACAAGATATTTGGATTAACCTTGAGGATTTAATGGGTTATATGATTAAATTCTAATAAATTGATTAATAGTAAATTTTTAAAATTTTTCCATGTGAATTAAAGTGTTAAGCATTTTCTTGTACAGATAATTTAAATTGTATACCATAAAGTGAAGTGTTGATAAGATTATTATTGATTATAAACTTGTCAAGTTTTATTTTTGTGATTTTTTTGATTTATTGCAAAATGTGGTGTGGGTAAGGAATGAGGCTCCAAATACCCACATGATTCAAGACATGATGTTACATTCTAGAATGAATGAATGTGACTATTATTTTATAATATAGGGACTGGTTCTCTAAAATCCATGATGTAGGACAGGGATTGATGCTCCAAATACCCACGGGGTGCTAGACATGATGTTCTATAACCATGATATTGGCATTAGACTATGGTTCCAAATGGTCATGATGTGAATTGAAATGAAATGATAAATGAACACCCATGAGTTATGTGGATTTTAATATCTATGTTATATGGTTCAGACTAGTGCATGGGCCCTTGAAGGTATTGATGGTTTTGGTGTCATTATGAACACAAGGTAATTTATGTTTCTAATTAAAGAATAATAAAATGTGAATATTGTATACTTTATTTAATGTTATTATTTATATAACTGCATACACTATTGTTGAGTAGATATTGTTTTCAACATAATTTGTGATAGAATGTTGAGTTATACTCAAACCCTACTTGGTTTTCATGATTGGTACCCAAATAGACAACTTGTTCTCAAGATAGGATAATTGAAATATCCCTACATTAGATGGATGAGTTGGAATGAAGCCTGTATTTTTGAACTTCGTGTGATGTCGAGACACTCTTGGGGAGTTACCAGCGTGTCATTATTTTGGGGGTTTATTTAGAAACTTGAAACATATATGGAATGGAACATATTTTTTTGGGTTTGGTTATTGTATTCAAGTTTTGGCAATCATGGGATACAGTTTAAGTTACCGACTGGCTTGGGTCACCAGTGTGTGGATCCCAGGCAGGGATGTTACAAAGTTGTATCAGAACCTAGTTTTAGTATCATTTCGCTTTTATTTATATTTGGTAAATATAGATAGGAGACTAATAATAGTGGTGTCTTCATCATGACTATGTTCATGGGAGTATCTAACCCATGTACATGGAAAACCCTAAGTACCCAGTGCTGGATTGTTGGTATTGATGTGTGTTGTTACAAATGAATTTTATTTCACCTTGTGTGATACAATTGTTATGTGATGTGATTATTGATGTTTTACATTTTATGATATTTGAATCTTGTACTGGTATATCATGATATTTGAGTATCCATTCATCAATTTAGGAATTGCATGGAAAATAATTGTTTGGGTAAGCTATTGAAATTGAAATTTTTTTCCTTTCTTGTATGACAAAACTAAAAAAGGTGAAATATATGAAATTGGAATTTGTAAATGATGTAAACACTGGTAATTTAAATTGATAAATGGGTTTCTAATTATAAACATGAAAAGAGACTCTGTTATACCTTTTTTAACCATTATTTAGATGTAGTATGGTTATGGGTATTGATAGTGCATCAGTTTTGACCATTTAGTGGGGAATTAGGGATTAATTGTTTTTGGATTATGTGAATCCCACTGATTATGTGAATCGCACTGATTATGTAAATCCCACAAATATAAATGTGATAATTTTATGTTATGTTTCATAGGATGTGTGTTTATAATTTTATAAATATGTCTTCATGGTGATGCTTATTGATAACAGAGTAAGAGGACATAGCTATAAAAGATCCTAAATTAGTGGAACCTAGGGCACCAATTTTCTTGAGTGAGGGAGATGGAGAGTACATTTGTGAGAACTTTTCTCACTTCATATAATTTATGTAATGAAAACCACAGTGGGTTGTGAAGAGTATGTTTGACCTAACATGGGAGTCTCAATTGAAACACCCTCTAATATATACTATAGGGGGTGGACCTAAGGTAAATGAGTTCTTGATTGAGTCTATCTGGAAAATTCTTGACCACTTGGGGAATCTTGATAATAGGAGATTCAAACCTATAACTTATATATTATTTTTTCCAGATAAGTGTTAGTGGGACATACAGAATTGGGATAGAAAACTATAGAATATGGTTTGGAAAGAATATTGGGATAATTATTGTAGAAATTTTACCTAGAGACATTGTGATAGGAGAAAGAAAATGAGTTCATGTTGTTGACCCAGGTGAGCATGTCCTTGATGGACTATGAATGAAGATTTACATATTTCCATCAGGTTTTTCTATAATTGGTCAGGTATGAGTCTACAATGGAAAAATGGTTCTAGGAATGGATTAAATTGGTCCTTAAGTCCAAGGTAAATATCTTTAGTTTGAGGATGTTTTCAGAATTGGTAAATCAAGCACTCATATCTTAGGGGAACCTGAATGAGGCTTCCAATGGAGGATAGGTTGTTTCTTCTAGATGACCATGAGGTATGTCTTTTGAGATTATGAAGTTTATCTATGATATTTTAATCCATATTTATAGAAATAATAGTGTCTGGTGGGAAGGGTTAGTTACACATGACCTTACCTAATCACTCTATCACCAGTGTACTAGGTCATGTCAATTTCATAGACATTATACCCAACCAATAGTGGAGTGTCGATTTTGTGTCATGATGAGACATCTATATTAGTTCTATATAAATCCATGAAATATTGTTAATGATGGAGGAAACAGGAAGAATCAGAGCCTGGGATGGGGAGCTTCCTCCCTCTATCAGTATGAGAGTTAGTGTTTTACTAGACATGGTGGTTGGGGTAGTGGACATGGTACTTCAGTGAAAGTGGACCTATATCAATATAGTGATGCTGCTAATTGGACTCATACTATATCATAGGGAAGAGGGGAATGATAGTTTCATGGATTTCATCCTACACTAGTGGATAGTGTTGTTGGACCATCTGTAGTAAGAGGAAATATTCAAGTAGCATCTATGCTTGAAATAAAATTATTAGATACTAGATCCTCTCATTATTTTATATTGGTTCAACAAGTTAATGGATTGATCCCTGTAGTGGAGTTTTTTAGTGGGGTTATGACGTTCGATACACTTTTGGGAGTACAATCGAGAGACAACAATTTTTTTAAGGGGTGTTCTCTCAAGGTTTGTGAGTATCATTTTCATAAGGATCTCTACATCCTTGATAGTCAGGTTTTTACTTGATTTTAGGTATGGGATGGTATGTAACATATTGATCCCCCATTTATTTTTACTACATGAGAGTTAATTTTACAACTCTTGGTGGTTACCACTATGTTCACTATGGTTATTGGAATATCAGGGAGGGAAGTGAATGGAAAATTATTTAGAAACTAGGGGAGCTCACCACCTTGTCAGGAAGTCTGATTATGGGTAATAGTGGTGTTAATAATGATGTATTTCCACCGTTATTGGATAAGTTCCAGGATTTGTTTCATGAGGACTTCTCATGGCGTCCATCTAATAGATGTGCTTAATTGAAAATTGATATCATTGTGAGAACTAGGATAGTTTATATTCTACCCTATATAATGTAACCAAAATAACATCAAGATCACAAGACTTAGTTCGAAGAGTTTATTGATTGTGGATTTATCCTTTTGAGTATTTTACCTAGGATTTCTCTAGTTTTGTTTGAAAAAAAATCTGGAGTGACATTATTCTTATGAATTTATTACTATAATTTGAACAAGATAACAGTGTAGAATGAGTATCCTATTTCATGTATCAATGACCTATTTTATCTATTCAGGGGGGGGGGGGGGTTTGTATTCATAAAGATTTACATTATATTGGGGTATAATCTCTTTAGAGTTCAACCTTCTGATATACCTTGAACATCTTTTTGAAGTAGGTATGTCCATTAAAATTTTACCATGATTTCAATTGTCTTGAAAAATGATTTATCTATGTTTATATCCTTGATAAAAATATCATCCACCCATTCCTTGATCATTTTGTGGTAGTGCTTCTGGATGGAAACATTTTTACTCTAAGACTCATGATGATCATGACTAAAATTTTGACATCATCTTTAGTACACTAAGAGAGAATCAACTATACATGAAACTTTCTAAGTGTCAAATATGGATTGACTAGGAATATTTCTTCGGTCACATCATCTTGGAGGAAGGAGTCTCCATGGATCCAAATAATTTGAAGTCATTTGTTTCTTAGGATCATCCTATGAACATTATTTATATTTTTATTTTTATGGGTTTAGTGAGATATTATTATAGGTTCATATAGTAATTTTCTATCTTGAAAGAACCTCTCTTGGGATTGAACAAGAAGAGAGTTAAGTTTGAATGGTCTATAGCATGGGATAATGCTTTCAAGGATATGAATAAGTGTTTGACTACCACACTGATCTTGATCCTCCCTGGTTTAAGGGATGATTATATGGTATTTTTTTATGCATCGAGAGTAGTAATTTGAGTAGAGTTGATGTAAGGAGATATAGTTGTAGCATATGGATCATGTCAATTAAGGCCACATGAATTAAACTTCCATATGCATGACCTCGAGTTAGCTATAGTGGTTTATTCCTTGATGTTTGGGTGGCATTATTTATTGGATGTGAAGTTTACTATGTATATTGATCATAAAAGTTTAAAGTATATATTTTCATTGTGAGATTTGAATCTTCATATGTGGATATGGGTTGAGTGTATACAACCATTTTATTCTGATCTAACATATATTCATGGTAAGTTAAAATGTGTTGCTAATTATTTTAGTTGGAAAACTTAGAATCTTATAGTTCAGAATTATAGTTCTAAGTGGAAGATGATGATTTTACTGTTTGAGATGAATTTTTTCGTTTTGGAGGAGCATGAGAAAATGAATATCATATTAGTTTTAGTGGAATCCACAATTTTGAACTATATTAGGGAAATGTAGTATGAGGTTACATAGTTTTTTTCCATGAGGGAAATCCTTGAAAGTGTGGTGAGATATTCTGACTATACGATAAATGATAATGAGATCATTTATGTCTGGAATCATTAGGTTAACCCTATGAGCATATGAGAGGAGATGATACATAGATTTTGTTCATCGAGGTGGGAGTTGCGTCTGGTTTTGACCCAAATTTATTATGAACTATATATAAAATATTGGGGTATGGGAAAGAAAAATGATATATAAAGGTTTGTGACATGATGTTACACCAATCAACAGGTGAATACTGAGAATTAATGGCCCGGTGGTTTACTACATCTGTTTCCCATTTCGGATTAGAAGTGGGATGGTGTAAAAATTGATTTCATGGTGGTTCTATCAGGTATAACTCAGAAGAATGAAACTATTTGTGATTTTGTGGAATGTTTTATAAAGGTAACACATTTTTTTAGATATTAGAGGCTTTCCTAATGGATTGGTTGTGGGAATTTTACATTTGAGAGGTATTACATCTGCACAGGGTTCCGCGGATTAATATTTCATACTGTGGCTCATGTTTCACCTCACTCTTCTGTAAAATATTGTTAAAGGTTCTTGGTATATAATAATTGTTGGGTATTACTTTACACCCAAAGACAGATAGTATGTTGTAACGTACTATACATGTTTTGAAGGATATGCTTTGGGCGTGTGTTCCCAATTTTTGTTGGTCTAGGAAGAAAAAACTAGAGAAAATTTAGTTCAGTTATAACAATAGTTACTATGAAAAAAATTAGACGGATCCATACGAGGATATTTACGGTAGGCTATGAAGATATATTATCTAATAGATGGAGGTAGGTCAGTTATAGTTGTTAGGACCAAGTTTCATATTGGAAAAATAAGATCCGGTTTAGTGGATTTAGAAATGAATGGATATGGATCAGTGTAGACTAATTTGGTATGATGATAGACATCGATAATCACTAGATTTTATGTAGGTTGATTGTGTATTCCTTTGGGTGCCACCTATATTGTTTCACCATAGGATTTAGAGATAGGGAAAGTTCAAGAACATGTTTTTTGGACCTTTTTAGGTTGTGGAGATAATCAATCAAATGGAATACCTATTTCATCTTCTTCATAGGTACAATGCTATGCATTACATTTTCCATGTGTCATAATTTCAGTAGTATCACCCTGACCCTTATCTTGTGATCGTAGTTATTGATGTTGAGCTTCAAACTAATGTATCCTTTGAAAAGAATCTAATATATATTTTGGATCATGGTGAGAACGTTTTTAGGGGAAAGATACTATTGATAGTTTTAATATGTGTAAATACAACCGAGTTTAGGAGGAAACATGGGAATGAAAACATGATATGCACACTTAGTGGCCCGATCTTTTCACATTGAAATATTATATATACTTGGGAGTACATATTAATGATGATCTGTTATAATGTGGGGATATTTTAATATCCTAACCTTTTCTGGAGGTGTTTTGATCTTTTTTCAGTTACTCATTTATCCTTATTTTGATATATCATGGGTAGGTTTTGTTTTTGGGTGTTGTGCGATAAAATTAGGTATTTTGGATGGAAAATGGGTAGTGCATTGTTCTCTCATGGTTTTCCCAATCCATGTTCTTGCCCAATTAAACTATGCAACCCCGGGTAGAGGGAGATTGCATAGTTGACACACAATTTGTAAAACTATGAGCCCTCTTTAGAGAAACTATGAACCCCATGAATGAGGCATCTGATTAGAGCCAATAGTTTGGAAAATCATGTGCCCCTACCTAGGAAATAGTGCATGCTGAATAAATTCCACCTAAAATTGTTTTAAAATACATACCCCCCCCCCATATTTCACCCTCATTCAACCCAAATCAACCCTAAAGGTTTTTATTCTATTTTGGAGGCTACTAGATGGATGAAAAAACATTATAAACTCTTTTCTAGGAAAATCAATGACCCCTTTGACAGATCAACACCTCTCTTGGTAAAAGATCTCATCAAAATTGGTTTCCTCCCTCTCTACCATGTTTCTATAATATTTGGAAGTAATTATATATACTATTTGGGACTGTTTTAGATCTTTGTTTTGATATATCTTTATTCATTTAATTTTGGGTCTTGGTTTGGGATCCAGATCTCATTCTTCACTATGTAATTGAACATTCCACATCAATTTGGGGATTTCCATTGGAAAGAATCTATCAACCATATTGAGGTAGGTGGTCTAAATTGATAATCCCATAGTATTTATTGTAATTGTGTGTATGTAATTGTGAAATAGAAATTTCCATGTCTGTAAATTGCATCTTGACTTGTATTTATTAATTTCATTATTAACTAATAGATTTATGGCATTATGAAATTGTAGGGATATTTAAATTATGGATTTGATCAATTAATGTAATTATATAATTGGTTAAATTTTCGAGATAGGGAATTGATTGATAATGGGAATAAAGTTATGTTTGGATTGACCTTGAAGGGTTAATGGGTTATATGATTAAATGTTGATAAATGATTTAACTGTGAATTATTCATATTGTTCCATGTGAATTAAAGTATTGAATTGTGATTTTTTTTATAATTGAAATGGTATAACATTATGTGATGTTTCAATAATAAGGTTCATGGTGATTAAACTTATTAACTATGATGTGTGTTATATATTTTATTTATTGATAAATGGGGTGTCGGGTGAAGAATAAGGCCCCAAATAACCACAATGTTCTAGCCATGACATTTTAGGACCACATTCATGCATGTGAATATTATTTTTTTGGATAGGGACTAATGCTACAAATAACCATGGGGTGATATACACGATGTTATATACCCATTAGAATAGAATTGGAATATGGTTCCAAATGGTTCTGATATGAGTAGAAATGAAATGATAATTGAAGTCCCATGGGTTATGTGAATTGTGATTCTCTATGTGATATAGCTCAAACACCGGCATGAGTTGAAGCCAGTATTGATGGATTGAGTGTCATAATGAGCGTAGGGTAATTTTCTATTTAATTAATAATTAATGAAATTTGAAAACTATTTAAATTATTATAACTTATTCTTCACACAAATGCATACACTTTTATTGACTAGATATTATTTTATATGTCATTTTTTGTGTCCTAGTGAGTTATACTCACACCCTACTTGGGATACTTGATTAGAACCTAGATAGACCTAATGTGTGTCACACATGATAAAGGAAAGATCCATGTTTTATATGGATGAGTTGGGATAAAGAATAAATGAGAAAAACGGATGTGATATCGGGACCCACTGGGGTGTTTTTAGAGTGTATTTATGATTGGTTTTTGTTTATATAGTTAACACATATATGGAATTGCATATATACTATTTGGTTTGGATATTGTTTTCCTATTTTGGTCATCATGTGATACTATAATTTTGATGGTTGTGGCTATTATTATTTGGTTATTATTATATTATTCCTACTATTTTATTACTCTAATTATGAGGTTATAGTCTCCCCATGTTTATATTAGACCCTCACGGCTAGTCAGCAGCCTCTATCATGTAGGGAGTCATGCTTGAGGTCATGTGATGGACTGGCACAAGTCATCGATGTGTGGCACTAGATTTGTTATGTTATGAAATGTTCATTCCAACCAACATAATGGCTAGGATTTAATAGATAAATTAAATAATAATATTTTAATAGTATATTATGGTTCACTTAAAATTCATTTTTTTGTGTTGTATAAACTATCAAAAACAATGTTCTTATTATAAAATTTAATGGTGTTTCAACTGATATGTTGAAGAGGATACTAATTATTTATCATAAACTAATTTTTCTTATGAAAATCTATTTAGTGGTGAAGTCAACCATCTTCTTTATTCATAGTGAGAACTGAATATTCCCTAGGTGGTGAACTAAGTCTTATAAAACCTTAAATTTCTAACACTTCCAGGTAAGAACATAAATTTCATCAAATATTTTTGTGTTATTCTATATGATGGCAGTGAAATAAAGATTTTCTGTGGTAGATGATCAATAAAAAACCAACTTATATTTCAAGTGATGATCCATATAAATTTTCTAGAAAAAATTAGGACATCAATATAAAAGGGATGGAACATTTCATTTTTTGATTGCATCAATAGTAGCCAATGTTATTTTTGTTGACTAATAATACATAGTCCAAACCATCAGTACCAATTCTCTTTACCTACCAGTATTTATATCCTAGTCTAACTTAATGATATATACCACTCCATAAAAACATATAAAACCTACTCATCTGGAATAAAAATAAAGAAGATCTCAAAAATATGTTAAATAATCCATTATAAAGATAATATCAATGAAATATATCTCTAGAAAAGAAAAATCAAACTCAATTTGGACCACATCAATCATTATAAATCATACTAAACATTTCAACCCTCTTCACTCTCATTGCCCAAAAGGTGTTTTAATTTACAAAATGTAATCAATAATCACTAAATGTTGGACCATATGACTTATGACTTGATAAAAAATTAAATAGTTTCATGCACTTTTATCAAAAAAAATTCATAAGATCTGATTTCATAAGGATGGAACCTCACACCACAGACAGACCAGATTAATCTTTTGTTACTATTATCTCTATATAATATACCTATATATTAGTTCCTCCCAAATACTCTTTTCTACCCTATTTTGATGGAATTATTTGTAGTATTACGGTGTTCATATAATTATGTTGACTTGATCAGTTATAAGGCCAAGAAATATTCTGAGGAGATCATCCCATCTAATCATTAGAGGATTAAAATCTGTTTTATCCATTTCTACAAGTGTTAGCTGTATTTTGAGTACAATAATATAGTAGTCATCTCATTCCAACACAATTGGGACACTTCTGAGATGGTTTCATACTATCCCCTTTCTTGTGGTCCAAAAATCCATAATAAAAACAACCCAATATGGTATTTCAATATGGAGGAAAACAAACTTATTTGGTCAATTTTTTCTCATATTATCTACTTCCTTGAGAATAGGTGTCCCTTCTCCACTTTTTTCCATCGTTTGAGTTTTCACTTCTACTAATTTAGGTAAAAATGTTCGCCAGACCATTGTTTATGGCAATGTATTTTTACACCATAGTAGTGTTATTGAATATCTCAGTATAATCATCCAAATGATAGGTATATAATTCAAATAAAATGTATGATTTCATCCTAACATCGATGATTCATCCTTTTAGGTACTTACTTGTTGAGATATGTGGATTGAAATGAACTAGATTTATGAAATTATCTTATAGTTTAGTTTAGATATATTTTATTTTGTGAGAATAAAAATCATATCTTCCTTATGATATTGATGGTATGTTGGGATAATTATTATTTAAAGAATTCCTCATACCATTTCCAAGTATAGTCTTTGTCTTGTTTAGTTTAAACAACTATATCCCACCATTGCTTTGAAAGGTCACTGAGCCCCTATACCATTAGTTTTACCTTGATATTTTTTAAGGTTCCTACAAAATAAAATATTCTATTAATTCATAAAATCTATGGATTAACATTTTCTAGTCCTAAATCCATCTAAAATTTTTGTGGATTTTTTTTTTTGAAATCCCACTGAAATAATCTCATGGTGGCATTCCTGAATTCAATTTATTTCATCAATTTGGAAGGGTAAAACTATAATATTGACAATATATTGATTCTCTTGTAGTTAAGGTTGAACCAAATTATCAACCACATCCTCTTGATGATTTCTATGCCATATCACTTGTCACATTCATTATATAACCATAGAAGAGAATACAACTCAAATATGACATGATAATAACACTGAAGGATTGGTAAATTCCAAATCATAAAAAACCAAATAGTCACATCATGACTCCAAAATCATTAAATAAAACATATATAATCAAATCTTAGTTATAATTCCTACTCCCAATTATTGGTTTTAAATAATAAATGGCTAAACCCAAGATGATGAGGTGAAAAACTCGTAAAGTTGTGTATGAACACCTTTCAGACCCAATTCACCATGGTAACTTAAAGTTAAGAATCAATAGGTTTTATATTCCTTCTCATGTTCTAAATTTCAAGTTACAACATGTCCTATATCTGAACATACCATCATAAAAGGAAAACCAAATCAAATTTATACCGTTCAAGACACCCTCGTCCCATTATCTTGGGAATAATTAAAGGTGATAATAACCTTAAGTGATATCCATATGTCAAAAAAGAATAGAACTAAATTCAAAGGAAATTTTTTAAATGTGGAATATGTTTTTCACATAAAAAAATAATCCATGTATGACAATGACTTTGAGACATAATGTGTTTCAACAAAAAAATCATTAGAACACAAAATCTGAGAAAAATAAATAAATAAATGTACCTTATAAAGTAATACATAAAATATCTCAAAAAAAAATTAAATCCAAACATAATGATACTAGTTTGGAATTACTCAAATTTCCAACCCAAAAATTTCAAAGCTCTACCCAGTATCACTATTTCCATAACATCATGATGCTTCACTATAGAAGTATAAAATCTTCACTATATCATTGCCATTATTAGTATAATCTACATGAACACCAATGTGAATATGTAAGGGTTAATTATATATCCTAGTTGGTTGAACCCAAGACATACCAACACATGGTACTAGGAAAAGAACTATTTTTCACATATTTTATGAAAAATATGGAAATTCAATATCAAAATAGTTTATATAAAAATCACAATTTAATAAGATTTCAATTGTTAAAAAGATTCATAAAATAAGAATTTTTATAAACTACTTATATGTTATTTCTTCATAGAATATAAATTCTACATACCTTTCCAAACATTCATATATCCAAGATGATAGTCCCAATACACAAAAGAAACATCTCATCTTCTATACCAAGTCTTCTTTCACAACCAGACCCACTAAGACCCCACCTTGGCCGGCGGTAAGCCAAGTCAGGCACACCAATGTCCCCTCTAATAGGTCAGGGTATAGTGACAAGTTTCTAGTACGAAATAATGAAATATTAGGCCTTATCTACAGTACTTGTATGCATTAACAAAAAACATATTGCGATATAATAAAATTCTGAACATATAGTGTGTAAAAAATGCGTGAAACAGCCTCTTTGAAAGAATCAAAGTACAAAAGAGAAGTAAAAATGTATAAATGGTAAAAATACATGACCAACCATAACTGAGGTCCCAAACTAAAAAAAACTGGTTAGAGAGAAAACTGAATCTACACAAGATCAAAATCTCCTAGGATAACCACTAAAGGTAGAAAACACCTCAATTTACCGATATTCTCTATGGTAACCATGTAAACCAATATTGTCATTGATCGACCTCTCAACTGCATAAGACACAAAACTTGTGTGAAACTTTAATGTAGTGGTGAGTATATGAACACCCATTCGGATTCCTAGAAAATGAAGAACAAGTAAATATTGTAAAACTGTGATACTTTATGATATATTTATTTTAAAATAAATTTAATATCTTCAATATTTTATGATACGCACAACCCCATGTTTAGAATAACAGTTATTATTGTATACCATAATAACCTATAAATTAATTTAGTGGGTATTAATAGTAATAACTAATTTATTAAAATTTTATCTCTTTTGAATTTATAAATAAAATCCATTAATTATAAATTAATTATAAATTAAAACAAAAAAATTTAATGTAAATGAAATATGTTTCCGGAGAAAAACTATTTGTATGCACCAAATATGTTTTTTATATTAAAAAATTATATTAATACCTATTTTTAATGATTTTAATGAAATTTATATATTATATTTTCAATCAATTTTTTTATTATTCATATAAATTTTTCTCTTGGTATGAGATAAGAGTAAATCCATTTTTGAAACATCAAAACTATATTTTTCTAAAAAGTGATTTCATTGCATTTCCAAACTTGTTTTAAAAAATCATTTCACCAATTAAAAAATATTGGTTTAAAAAGTTAAATTGATTTTTAAAATTTTAATAGAAAAATGATGTTACAAATAATTTTTCAGAATATTCTGAAAAGAATATTTTTTTTATGAATAGTTAAAAAATATTGATTTTTGTTGAAAATTTATTTTTCATTTAAAGAATATACATAGTAATATTTTTCTTTATAATTTTTTTAAAGGTCATACAAGATCAATTATATGCTAATTAATCAAATTTGGGTCATTATAATCAATTTTATAGTAATTGTTTTGTAATAATGTTTTATACCTAGGAAACCATTTCCATTAGAAAACCATTTTTGATGCACTTATGGGATTAATTTTAAATTAAAATTTTCCATTTAAATTATTTTAATTTATAAATATTCAATGAATATTTTGACATAAAATAATTAATATTATGTAATATGACTGAAATAAATTTTGGTCAGAATGAATTGTTACAATAGTAAAAATTAATTACCATGGATAAGGTTAAAATGAGTTTTCAATGCGTTAAACAAAACCATAAAGGTTAAAATAACATAAAAAATGTATAATTTAGATTTTATGGACATATTTATAAATTATCAAGGATAATATTTTAGAATAGTCTATATTTTCTATTTAGTGTGTGTAAAACATGGATATATGTTTTTCTTTTCAAAAAATCTTAGTGTGTCATCACCCTCACTTATAAAATAAAACCCCGTGTATTCTTCTATTCACACATAAAGAGCCATCTCATTCAGCCAAGAACTAACAAAATCCCTTAAGTACATACCTAAACCTTACTTTTCATCTCTTATTTGATTTTAGAACTATTATAGTAAGGAATTACATATAATCCTAAAGAGGTCCTCCAAATAAGATGTATAGTTCTTAACCATGCTCTTCATTTTATTTCCTCCTCAAACTCCTCCAAATAAGCTCCAAGTATGATGATATAATAACACAATTATATTCTATATAAAGATACTTTTTTAATGATATAACCAATATCCATATCCTCTTACATCAAATGCGAAATGAAATCATTGATTGTGTGTACGGTGGACTACGCCTCACAAACATATGTAAATCATTTTCCATATCCTCCTATAAAGAATTTATGTAATGGTGGATTTATTGTATATAAATATAAATTTTAATTATTAATAATTATACATATTTAATTATATCATCACAGATATATCATTAACTTCCAATATGTTGGAAAATGATAACTTCACTCATGCATACGTGTGGACTACCTCCACGACGAAGCGATATGATATGTTTCTCATTTTATTTTATCATAGATGGAAATATGGATGAATTTTATGAAAATATATTATTTCTTTGATATAATAATTATTATGTAATGGTGAACTATTTCTTAATTTTCTATCATTCCATTCATTAAAAACGGAAAACCACGTTCATGTGCATGTATAACATAGTATCTCCCTGAACTGTGTAACTCATTTTCTATATCTAAATTTTATGAAATATTAGAAACAAATATATAATGAATAGATATTATTTTATATCAAGTTATTTATTCTTTATAATATATAACCATGATAAATTTACTAGGATCGAATCTTACAATCCAAAACATACATGAAAAACGAAGCAGTTATTACCCCAAACATTGTTTTTAACAATGAATTATTAATGAAATGGTTATAAAAGATTATAGATAAATTATATAAGGTGTTATTTTTATATTAATAGAGTTATTTTATTTATTTATATGAAATATATATTTATTATATAGGATTTTGAGACACATAGATGGAAATCAGACTTGAGGTAAGGGATTCTCATCTCACTTTTAATTGTATGAGACATTTCATATTAACAAATTATATGTTTTTTTATATTTTATATACTACCCATGAATGTATTTTATGATTATTATCATGATAATTATAGTATAAAAATATCCATATAACAATATTTCTTTAATTCGGATTACATTTTAAAAGTTACCAAAGGGGTAAGGGTTTATTTCCCAATCTCATCATTTCTCAAGATTGATTATTTTTAGTCTCCAAAATGGGAATTATATGTTATTTATATCTTAAGAACTATATATTTTCATCTAATATGGTTATTGTTTATCTTTATATGTTTTAAATTCAATTTTCTCAATTATATACTCAATATATGAAAACATTTTTTAAGAAAAATAGAATTTATTTTTTCTTCAGTCTAGAACCTTTTCCTTCCATATACATGTTTTATAAAAACGTTTTCAAGAAAGTTTTTTCCTATTTAATTATATAAATTAATTTTTACCCATGATGTATTTTCTAGAACTATTTTAAAAATAATATTCCTATCATTTTCCAAATCATTCTTTTTTTGAACTTTTTGTAATCGTGTGAGAAGAATGCTCTCTTTTAACTTATTCAGCATAGAAATATTTTCCCACCATCATGACCACTAAATGATTTGATTCCTCTATTACATGTTTATATGAAACATTTCAATGGAAATTTAATTCCTAATATTTTGGAAATTTTTGGTTTTTAGAGTGAACACATAATTTTCCTAAAGAATGTGTTTAATGAATTGTTTTGGTATTTCTAACCATTAGTGACTTAAACCCTTATATTAATTATGATACATTAGTGATATGATATAATGATACCATACTTATGATTTATTCAGTTGTTTTATAATCATTTAAATTTTATATTTAGAATTCTGATACCATCCCTTATATTAATCTAAATAGTTTATGACTATGTTTATTGATATGTGAAAGTATTAACATTTTGAATGTAATTTTTCAATATGGATGTTTATATTGATTATGTTTCCCCCTTTTATATGAGGAATAAATTGGACTTAGTATGTGATGGTAAGGTTTGACTATAACCCCACGATGCATTGGTAGGTATCAAGATAAATACAAAATTCAGTTTTTGGTTAATTCCATACCTATTTATATAAGATGTCTTATCACGAGTCCTTAATGGTATGTTTATAATGTTCATCATTATGCATTCCCTCGTTATGAGTTTATTTATTGATTTCCATGTGATTATTTGATTAGTTATGGTATCCATAGATTAAATCAAAAATCATATGACTATTTATATGGAATTATTATATTATCATTTATTAATTACATATTACTTTTTTTCCTGAATTTATTGATTAAATAGAAGGTATATTTAGTTATTTATCATTTTATACTGATTAGTCTTTATGTATTCATGATATCTTCGATTGTATTCATGCCATTTTTGATAACTTGAGCACACCCCTTTCTTATGTTTCCTTCCCCTAGGATTCCAACAAGTGTTTTATAATATATATTAATGCATATGATAATGGTAATAATAGTGTTCTCAAAGTATTAGCTATGTTTTATTTTATTTTTTAAAATATAATATCATTTTAAAGTATATATAAATTTTTCTAATACTAATAATCTATTTAATACATTGGAATGTGATCACTTGTATTTATTACCAATGTAATAATGTAACCATTGAATCAAGGAAACTAGGTTTGGGTCATTATAGTTGGTATCACAGAAACTTTAGTAGAAACATTGGGAACTTTATTTAGGAAAACACATATCATGGAATATAACCCTATAAATGAATTTGAGGATATGTCTAAGTATATGATAACATCATAAAGTTTTGGTAATGTAGAGATTATATATATTTATAGAAATATATCCCTTTATGGATACTACAAGTGTATGTGCCTCTGGCATAGTCATACCTAGGGGTAAAAACTCTAAAAATGGCATATTGGGTTTGGACTCAGTCATCACTAGGTGCATGAAAATGATCCTTATTGGAAACATAGTTTGAAACTCCCATGGGATATTCATGGGATAAGTCATCTTTTCTTTATAAAACATTATAAAGGATTCGAATATATTTTTATGATTTGAGAATATTCCCAAAGAAACCAAGTTCATGATTTGGATATTAGATTTGAATAAAATTTTAATATTATATTATGTGATTATCTATTTCCAAAATTATAAATTATGACTCATAATGTTATGATCTAATATTGTGTATGATACTATTTAGAAATGGAACCCAGAAAAAAAAATTAAATTGTACCAAGGCACATAATCTATGTGGGGATTTATCTCCTAGGAAAGATAATGAAGATGGAGCTAGAGCTACAACATGATATGAACAAACTTTAACTATATCAGCGTAGAAATATAGGGCTATGACTAATAACATTCTCCTATGGACCAGCCTACTGATATAAAATTTGATGTAATAGCATTAAACCAAATTATCTATCACCAACATACATCATTTAAGGGGACTACTAATCCATTTGTTTTAGATAAATGTATAATTTATTTAGAGAAGATATTTATTGCATTGGAATTTAAGGAATGGGAAAAAGGTTGTTATGGAAGTTTATCATCTCTTTAGGGATGCACATTAGTTTTCATAATTCATTCAAAACCCCAAGGATGAGGGGGAGTTAAAAATTATGGAATGGGAGTATTTTATATAACATTTCATGGAAAATAAATTTCATCATGAACAATGATTTGGTATGGAGACATAATTCCAACGTTTTAGATGATAATAAGATGGAAATATTGCTATGTATGAAGCTAACATTTCAATGTTAGCATGGAATTATCCATACTATATACATAATATTGAGAGTAATATTAACCATTTTTATGGGCTAAATCCTATTATTCAAAGAAAAATAGTTTCCAAATACTTCTGAAGATATGAGGATATAGTATCCTATGATATTAATATAGAGAAATTATTCTTCAAATATTATGAATTTAAAGGAATTGTTTATAATTAAAGGGTGTCTAGACACTTTGAAAAATTAAATATGGAAACATTGAATATGGGAAGGGGTTAATTTACAAGTTATAATAAATTTTGAAAGAAACATCACAGAACAAGATTAAATAGAATGGGTGTTGGATGGAAGAGTGGAGTGATATCCCATCAGGCTCATTGTTATAAGGGAAATTAAGAATCTTTCATTGATCAATGCATCATGTGTAGGGATATGGGGTATAATGAAAATTATTTCCCAAGCGAAAAATTATTTTCCCTTAAAAATGGCCTATGTAGAAAGGACAAGCTTATACCATCAAGAAAGTTTAGGTTGAAGTTCCTAATGATCAATTGGAATGTAAGTTACTTGTATCGTAAAATTTAACTAAATCTTTATTTGATTTTGAATCTTAAATCTCTTTTTTATCGTCTATTTTTTCGTGAAAATTAGATATTTTCCTTACACTAAAAGAAGGGAGTGATCGTTCGATACTCTTATAGGATGTCACACCCTAATAAGAATGTATCATTAAATTCCCATTATGACACATAAATATAACCTACTTGTTGAATTCATTATTAAATATATAGTTGATTTTGATATAATCCTTATTAAGGAATGAATTTCAAAATATGATGAAAATATTTATTACAAAGATATGGTAATTATGATTAATGATGATGGTATGGAATTATAAATATTTTAATAAAAGACATCATCGTCAGATTCATGTCTAGATCCCCCCTTGACCTTCTAAATGAATACTTGGGGGAAAAGACTAGACATAATATATGGATGGAAAATTAAATTGTAAAAATGAGGTTATATATATTTTATAGTAATACATTGATGTATTTATTGAGCAATTACCTAGATATACACTAGAGCTTGAAGTTGAGTTTTATATTGATTTATTCCTTTAATGAAGACTAATATCAAAGAATCCATATAGAATGTCAAATGTGGAATTAGTTTAGCCAAATAAAATACAAGAGGAGTTGTGTGGTAGGGGATTTACTCACCCTAGTGTGTATACCTTGGGATCCCCTATTCATTTTATTTATAATAAAGATGAATCTATGAGGTAGTGTATTTATTATAGATAAATCAATTATATAATGATAAAAATATAAGTATCCTATGTCTCACATTGATAAGTAATTTGATTAAATTCATGGAGAAAAATATATATCAAAGATTGAACTTCATGTTTTTCATGATCATCCTTCTTCAATATGAGGGAAGGGCTTGAAAGATGTCAAGAACATCCTTCCTCAAGATGTAAGAGAGATAATGACCCCTAATTCCCACCTCCAATAGGCCCAAAGGTGGCGACCAACACCAAGGGTATAAAAATATCACAAAAATGGGAGGCATTACCCTTTTAATAGTAATCAATATTGGTAGATAATATGTTTCAACCTCAAAAAAATCCGAGACACATATATAAAAAGGAACCAAAATCCATTACACATGCATGATTAAAGTAAAAATGATAGAAATAAAAGGAGAAATAAAAATTAAGTACCAAAATAAAACAAAGTAGCAACATAGAAAATGTCCCCAATATCTGGACTAGTAAGGTCCAGTACGATCAACATAATCTCCCTAGAAACCTAAAAAAATTTATATATGTAGGGTGAGCATAATAGTATACACAGTTGGGAAAAACCAAAGTCACTCATGCAAAAGTAGGAGAAGCATACAATTTCCCTCATGAGAAAATAACTGAAACTCAAAAGCACCTAACAAGTTATATGATCCACCCCAACCTCACCAAGTCACTCTCACTAAATAATGCATGTAAAGTAATGAAAATTAGTAATAACATCGATATTTGGGTACCCTACACCACTTCCCACTGGTAAACTGCTCATCCCTAATAATGAATGTCCTTACACTACCATGCTCTTCCACAAGCCCCACCATCATAACCTACCTGTACACACCTATGCAACAAACAACACACATCCCACCTATAGACACCTAGGCCGCAACCACATCGCATCCTACTACTAGATACTTAGTCCACAACCACGGCATGTCTAACCCAAAAAAAACAGGGGCCTCATCTCGAAGACACCAGGTATACAAACCACCTATCACAAAACCAATACTATAAATAATGTAATAAAACTCAATCCATTATAGGATGATCGAAGAGTCTTGTGTGATAAATTCCAAAAATAGGGACCAGGGAAATGTTATTAGCCATTTATCCATCCTATCACCGGGATGTTGGGAAAGGACAACCCCACCCATAAGAATGGTGGTGTTAAGTACATATTACTCAACATAGGTGGGGTGCATATAGAAATAACACCTAACAATAAGTATATATATATATATAGGTACAAAACACTCATACCAACCTATGGGTTATAAAAAAAAACTACAATCACAAACAAACTACTCATGATGGATCCTGTAAATGCATTGATAAACGCCACCAAAAATCACTTCAGACGTCAAAAATGGGCACTACTTCACTAAAATCTAAAAAAACATACCCTCGTCCAATTCATTTAACCAGTTGTCATTTAATATTATAAAAAAAATCATTTATTTATTTCTATCCCTGCCTGGAAAACGACCCAAAACTGCAAACATTAGTAAGGTGAAGCAACCATACCAACCACTTAAAAATCTAAACAATGAAAGAGGGTCAAGGTAAAAGAATCCTTTTTAACACCCATTCATAAAAAACAAATAGAAAACAACTAGCTTACAGTCTCATTTCACCCTCCCCTTTCCTAGGTACCCTTACCATAATTCTAAAAATCCATGTCGCCATGTCCTTCCTCTCAAAAAGTAAATGGCCTAACACAACTCATCATGACCCCACTCAGCAGCCTCACATCACAACAACAACATTCCCAACACACCCATAAAAATGAACATGACACAGCCTAGTTTTTCATCCTTACTACCCAACCACTTCCCAGATGCAATTCCACTGGATAATAAGTTCATCCACTCCATAATAAATCATTATCTCATCCTGAGATACCATCACACTACATTTACCACCCCATCCACACAACTACACTCTCATCCAAAGCACCACACAACTATTATAGACACAAGGATGAATAGAACCACAGACAACACACAACCACACCAATAAGTCAAGGATTATTCATATTTTCAAACACTTGTGCTTTAATTCAACGTTATTAAATAGGGGTTATCGTAGAACAAGTTTTATCCTAGAGAATTAAATTAATTATCCAAATATGTGTGATTAACCAAATTCAAATTCTTATAGTAGTGATTCATGAATCATATAGGTGCACAAATAGAGACCACAAACGACCATGATTTTTAGAAGAATACAACCCAAAATATTCACTACATGGATCAAAAATAACATATAAAACAAAGTGTTCATCATCATATTACTCCCATCCCCCCATTTATTACTCCATATTGCATTATTTAAATTGGTTTCAACTGTATTCACAAGAAAACATGAGTACAGCCACCCTAAATTATACAATATTAAAATAGAGATGACGGAAATAAATACATGGAACAACATATGATCATCAATTCTTAATTGCATCAAAAATAGGGGGTCACACGAGTAGCAGGAAGGACTCTATGGAAAAAATGAAACTAACTTCTAGAGAATGGGCCCACAACTCCTCGGGGAATAAAGGTCATATGTGAACCAAGATAAAGCGGAAGGATTCAAAGGAAAATAGGATTTTGACTTTTTAAAAACTAGATCCAAAATCTACAGGGAAAACTATTTTAAACGAAATTAAAAACAAATCATGATCAATACAACGTTTTTTGGTAGTCAAAGGAAGCTTCGTGTGTTTATAAGATAAATACCATTTGAAACTGCCTAAAAACTACTTAAATATGGCATTAAAATCATTTAACATCAATGAAAGTGTAAAATGGGTGAAACTGGAAAAACTAGTAAAACTGGAAATGACTCACTGATGGGTGAGTCACCAATGTGAGTCACCGACATGACCTACCAACAGCGAGTCACCCACACGAACCACTGATATGAGCTATCTATGATGAGCTACCAACATTGACCTATCAACACTTGACTTACAGATGCCTGACCAACCAACACCTGACCTACTAATGTCCAACCTACCGATACTCGACCCACTAACACCTGATCTATCAACACCTCAACTAACAATGCCTAACTTACCGATGCCTGAACTAATGACACCTCAAATTACTGATTCCTCAACCTACCAACGCCTCGACCAATTGACACCCTGAGTCACAGACGTTGAGCTACCTACGTTACCCACAAACTCTTGACTAACCGATGAGGAAACTAGAAATTTGACACCTCTTGAAATGAGCCATTTTTACCTCCCAGAACACCCCAAACACTAGATTTGAAAAAGTAATGGACTGGGGAGGTATGGGCCATTACATCATATACATCTCAAAATATTCTCTCCCTCGATAATCCAAATGCAATCCCAGAATAAATAAGGGTCCGTATAACCACCCCTTAAGATACCTTTCGAGGAAAAGACATCCTATGTTGTTCAAAAGATGGAGTAAAATCCCAACATCCAATAACACATCCTCACATATATTTTAACCCAAAGATCCACAAGATACCCAAAAAGGCACCACAAAAACAGAAATTTGGGAATTATTTCTTCCATTACAATATATTGTCCACTCTGGGCAGCACTGAATCATTAGCACATTATTAATATCATATTAACTAATGCTTCTCAATTAGGAATAAATTCTCCCCCTTTTCACATGTTAATAAATCATCACACACTACATAACAAGGAATAAATGTATATTATAACAGACAAGGATCAAGTATTACATCACAATTCAAAACACAAAAGAAAAACTGAAAACAACTTCGGGTACTGGGCATGCATTTGTTTCTCTTGCTCCCAAGTACTCTCCTTCAAGCCACCGTGCCTCCATAAAGCACAAATCAAGGGAATGTTCCATCCATGAATCGCCATATCATGATGATCCAGAATCTCTAATGGCCACTCTATGAATGTTTCTTCATACTCGAAATATAACTCTCCCCAATTAATGACCTGGGAGTCCTAAAAGACATTGTGGATCCTCCCCAAATATGGTGGTAATTATAACTAGTATTCCACCTCATTAACTCATCCCAAAACCTCAAAGGGTCCGATTAACCTAGGATAAAGATTACTCTCTCTACCGAACCTCCTCTACCCATGTCAAGGGGATACCTTCCGAAACACATTGTCCCTAGACTCAAACTCCAAGGTCCTTCTCCTATAATCTGCATATGACTTCTGCTGGTCTTATGCTTCCTTCATCCTATCACAGACAAGATTCACCTTCTCTGTCGTATTGTTCACCACATCTGGACCAAGAACAGCTACCTCCCCAACTTCCATCTAGAAAAAGGGTGAACAACATGACTTTCCATATAAATATTCAAATAGAGACATGCAAATGGAATAGTGAGAGATATTGTCATAAGAATACTCTACGTAGGTAAAATGTTTCACCCAAGACCTACTAAAGTTCATAACACATTCCCAAAACATGTCCTCTAACATATGGATGGTCCTATCTGTTTTTCCATCCATCTCAGGGTGAAAAGAAGTGTTGCGGTGTAACTAACTATCAAAGGAATGTTGCAGTACCCTCCTGAATCAAGATGTAAAATGTTTATACCGATATTAGATGATGGATCTTGAAACTCCATGTAGCCACATCACCTCATCCACATACCTCTTCACTAAGATTTCCACTGTTCTCAACTTCATAATCGCAAAGAACTGAGCTGATTTTGTTAGTCGATCCACCACTACCTATATTACATCACATCCTCCCTGATTCCTTGGGAATCATGTGACTAAATCCAATGAGATTCCATGCCACTTCTAATTAGGGATATTTTATGGCATGAATAAGACACTAGAAACACTGTGCTCATCATTCACCTGTAAGAACACTAAGAACTTTTCCAAAAACTATACCACTTCTTATTTCATCTCGGGACACCAAAACTATTCCCTCAATCCTTGAAACATCTTGGAATCTTTTGGGTGTACCATCAAAGGTGAATTATGGAAAACATGGAGAACTCCATCATGCATCACCAATGGGATGAACAGATTCCCATGGAACAATAGCTGATTCTGCCCACCCTCCAACCATACCTCCGGAGCATCACCCTATTCAACCTGATAATGCATTACCTCTACCTCTGAGTCTCCCCACTGACACTACTCCACCTAATTCTTCGAAAATGAATGCATCATCATATAAAACAGACATCCCCTACCACTATCCATTCTTACATCTAAGTGTAAGGCAGCCAACTTCTCAATTTCTCTCCAGGCCTCTGTAGATTCTTGACCTACCTTTATCTATGAATTACTGCTCAAATCACCGACCACAACATTAACCTTTACTGAGGTGTAAGAGGTGTCAAATTGTTAAACCTTTAGAAATTCCATACACCTATAATACCATAAGTTCAGATCTCACTGAGAAAATATGTACCTCAAACTCTAGTAATCTGTGAAGACCAAAAATCATTCCCCAATGAGGTAATGTCGCCATAACATTACCTCAAACATGACCTATGCTAGCTCCAGATCATGGGCAGCATAGTTACATTCATGGGGTCATAACTAAATAGACCCATAGGATATCACTACCCATTGTTGTATCAGTACACAACCCAATCCCAGACGGGGAGCATTGCAGAACACCTTTAACATCACCCCTTCCTCGGGTAACTTGAGCACAAGGTCACTGACCAAATTCCCCTTCCGATAGTCGAACGCTATCTGGAATTGCTCACTCCGCACAATTGTTTGTTATTTTATGGTCATAGATGTTAATGTAGCTGCTAATCGAGAGAAATTAGGTACAAATATCTTGTAATATCCTGCCGCACTGACAAAACTGTGAACCTCTACCACATTATTTGGTGCTTCCCAAGAAAAAAATGCCTTGACCTTTGACGGTTCCACAGCTACACCCTAATGAGACAACACATTCCCATTAAAGTGAACCTCCAGTGTTCAAAACATTAATTGTATAGATTTCCATAGATATGCTGGTGTCAGAGGACCTTTAGGATAGTCCCGAGATGCTCTATAGGTTTCTCCTATAACATCTAATAGATCAGCATTTCATCTATGAATACAATGATGAACTGGTCCATAAAATCATGAAAGACAGAATTCCTAATTTCCATGAACATTGATGGTGAATTCATAACACTGAACTACATAACCATGAACTCAAAGTTCCTATACCTTCACCTGAAAGTAGTCTTCAGGATTCCACCCTCCTCCACTGAGGGGATAATAAGCATGAAGATTCTAACCATAGGGTGTTCCAAAAGGACCTAGACCTGAGAATGTTTGGAGTTTGGGAACTTACTCTAAAGGTACAATTGGTTTACACAAGAAAAATACCTTTCCCTGAAACCTATAGTAAAAGGCCAAGAACCTGAAGGTCGGAAAGGAAACTGTAGGGGTTGGCTTTTCGATGGCCAAAACCTAGAATTCCATAGCGCTGGAGACCTACTCCTGGTATCATTTTCCCTTGAAAAACTCATTTGGATCCCCTATTATGGAAAACATCCTCGCAAGTGAATCCTCTCCACTACCTCATCATTCTTCTGAAACTCTATGTATGTCGGTAGGGTGAAGGGAGTAACCGCATACTTAAGAGAATGATAGAGTTCCTCCATTAAGTGTCTCACTTGAGACGTCTTATCTGAAAAGAGATCTGAAGGAAAATGTATAAGATCATTGAACTTTATCTCCAAATCTCATACCGACACACTCTCCTACTGGAGGGAGATTGGAACATGTCGCTTCTCATCCTTCATCATCGAAGAGAGTAATTTTTTCCAGAACTCCTTCTCTAAGTATGCCCATGAAACGTCAGTCTCCTTCCTCCACCCGAGGTAAAGCACCCACCACTAACACACATCTCCTCTCATTTGGCTCACTTCTAAGGGAACTTAGCACTCATTCGGAGCCTGAATCAAGTTTAAATTGATCACCAGATCCTCAAGACAACTCTTTGAATCCAAGCCCAAAACATTGCCTTCATACTTCCCTAGAGGTTATCACTGAAATGAAATAAGTGTCTTATTCCACTGGTTTTTTTCCTCCTCTTGATCAATAATTTTTCAGTCAATAGAGTCAACTTACTAACACTCCACTTCTCGTATCACACGCGGGTGATGTCTGGGAGCCATAGCTATTAAGTAAACAAGTAATTCCTACGTCCAAGTAGTATTGAATTTATTTAGGATTAATTTCCACCTATCATTTATTTTAATTTCCTGATTATTCTTAAAACCAACAAGAACATAAGTCATTATGATGCACGTATATTTCCTAGGGTCTCTACCCCACAAATAGTGTAGCCTCACTTGGTTATTCAATAGGCTCAAAGTCCTTGCATCAGATTATGGGGGGCCTAAAATACCATGTCCAAGCTAGTCTTCCATGGCCTATGTCATGCACCAAGACCACCTAACATTGTTTTCCTACCAACCCATGTAATAAAAATTGTACCTAACTCCAAAATATATCATATCTATCACTCCTTATCCATTAACACCATTATGCCACGACCCAACTTCTTCAAGATGAGTGAAGGGATGGTATGGTGTTGAGACCTTCCTTCCTCAAGATAAAGGAGAGATAATGACCCCCCGAGTCCCACCTCTAATAGGCCCCAGGGTGGAAACCAACACCAAGGGTATAAAAATATCACAAAAAAAGGAGGAATTGCCCTTTTATTGTAATCAAGATCAGGATATAAGATGTATCAACCTCAAACAACTCCAAGACACATATATATAATGAAACCAAAATCCATCCCACGAGTATTTTTAAAGTAAAACTGCTATAAATACAAAGAAAACTCCAAATTTAGTAGCAAAATAAAACTAATAAATGACATAGCAACTGTCTCCAATGTCTGAGCTAGTAAGGTCCCACACTGTCTATATAATATCCCTAGAAACCTAAAAATATTTTTATATACGTATGGTGAACATACAAGTACACTCTGTAGGGAAAAAACAAAGTCACTTTTACACAAGTTGGAGAACCATACTAATTCCCCCATGAGAAAACATCAAAAATGTAAAACCACCAAACAAGGTATATTATCCACCATAACTTCACCAAGTAATTATTGGAAAATAACTCAATCCATGTAAAGTGAAGTAGTAAGCACATCGATATTTGGGTAACCCGCACCACTTCTCACTATTTAACTACTCATCCCTAATGATGAACGTCCTGATGCTACCACACTCTTCCTCAATCCCCACAATCAGAACCCACCCACACACACCTAGATCACAAACCACACACATCCCACCCACATACACCTACGCCACAACCACATCACATCCTTCCCCTATACACCTTAGCCACAACCACCACACATCTCACCCAAAAACACATGGGCCTCATTTTGAAGATACCTGGGAAATAAAACACCTCTCACAGAACCAATTCCATAAATATGGTAATAAAAATCAAACCATTACAGCCTACTTGAAAAGTATTGTTTGATAAATGCCTAGAATTGCGAGTAGGGAAAATTCATTATCTAGCCATCCATCCTCCAACTGGGATGTTGGGAAAGTACACCCTCCCCCATAAAAATGGGGGTGTTCATAACATAGTGATCAACACGAGTGGGGTGCGTATAGAAATTACAAGGAAAAACAAGTATGTATATATATATATATATACCAAAAAATAGCCCAAACTATGGGTTTTCAAAAAAAACTACCATCCCACAAAAAAATACCCTTGGAGAACCTCTAAATGCATTGATCAACACCACCAATAGTCACTTAAGAAGTCAGTAAATGAACACTTCTTCACTACAAGAAACAACTCAACATGTACGCCCAACCAATTTATTTAACAAGTTTCCATTTTTTATTTTCAAATAATTCATTTATTAATATCCATACTTACCTAGGAAACTACCAAACACTGCAAATATTAGTAAGGCGAGGCAACCATACCAACCACTACAAAATCCAAACAACGAAATAGTTCCATGTTAAAAGAATCCATTCTAACATATATTCACAAAAAAACCAAAAAAAACATATTGTAGTCCCACTACACACACACCTTTCTTGGGAACCCCTACCATCCTTCTTCAAAGTCATGTCTCCATGTCCTTCCTCTTAATAAGTAAACCCCCTAGCACACCTCATCACAACCACACTTAGCAGCCCCACTACACAACTACACAATGACCAGAACACCCATAAACATGAAAATGACACAACCTATTCCTATAGACCCACTTCCCAACCACTACCAAGATACATTTCCATTACATAAAATGTTCATCCAATCCACAATCAATAAATCTCTTAGCTTGAGATTCTATCAAACCTCCTGTACCACCCTATACACACAACCACCCTCCCAACCACACCACCACATGATGAGTATAGACACAATGCCAAATAGAATGACAAACAACATACATCTACCCCAACAATTCAATTTTCATTCATATTTAAAAAACACTCATGCTTTAATTACACTTGATTAAACATGGGTTATCACATAACATGTTCAATATTAGAGAATTTATTTATTTGACCAAATATATGTGATTAACTGGATTCTAATTCTTACAATTGTGATTCATGTATCATACAGGTGCGCAAAAATAGACCACCAATGGCCATGATTTTCATAAAAATAAAACCCACACAATTCACAATAGGTATCAAACATAACATACAAAACAAGTCGATCATCATCACCTTACTCCCAACTACTCATTTATTACTCCTTACTATCTTAATTAAATTGGTTTTAACAATATTCAGAAGGGAACATGAGTACACCCACCCTGCATGATACAAAATTAAAAGAGATAGGCAATAAATACCTTCTTGGATGAATATATTATCGAAAATTCTTCCTTGCATCAAAAATAGCGGGTCATGCGAGTAGTAGAAAGTACTGTAGGGAAAAAAGAAATTGACTCCTAGAGCACGGACACATGACTCCTATGGGAAGAAAGGTTATAGAAACACTAAAAGAAAGAGGAAGGGTTCAACGGAATTAAGTATTTTGGATTTATAAAGTAAAAATCACAAATTTACATGGAAAACTATTTTAAAGGCCATTAATTTTAGATCATGATCAAGACAATGAAGTTTGGGAGTCAAAGTATTCTTATGGTTTTTAAAAGATAAATACCATTTGAAACATCCCAAATACTCATTAAATATGGAATTTAATTCATTTAATGTTAAATAAATCTTCAAAGGGATGAAACTAGAAAAACTAGGAAAAACATGAAATGACTCACTGATGGGTGAGTCACCAACACGACCTACCAACAGTGAGTCACTGATGAGACCCACTAACATGAGCTACCAACAATGAGCTATCAACAATGAACTACCGATGTTTTCCTATGGAGGCCCGACACACCGACACCTAAATTACCAATTCTTAACCTACTGATGCCTGACTTATGGATTCCCAACATACTGATGTCTCAACCTACGGATGCCTGACCTACGGACGCCCGACCTACCGATTCCCAACCAAATGATGCATCGAACTAACGATGAATTAACATATTGATGGCTTGACCTACTAATTCCTAGAACTAACTACACCCTGATTCACAAACATTGAGCTACCGACACTTGACTCACCAATGGTAAAACTGTAAATTTGACAAACTCTTCAAATGAGCCACTATTGTCTCCCAAAACACCCCAAACACTGGATTTTGAAAAAGTAATGAACCAGGGAGGTCTGGGCCATTACAGTTTTGTGTATCATCAATTATGATTAAATAAGGTAGGTATTGTGAATATAGAATATTGTATGGGGTATGGACATTAGAAATTCACAATAATTCCATTTGGTTGGGCTAATTAACCATTTGTCTTCATGGAACTAATGAATAAAGTATTCAAGGAAAATCATAATTTTTGTTTTACTTATTTATGAAATGTTGGTGTACTATAATATCTATAAGCACCATTATAGTAACATTTGAATCATTCATGAGACTCTTAAATGAAAATAATTATATGGGAAATTTGGAAAGTGTGAATTATAGATTCATAATGTTTATTTTCATGACCATACTGTCTCCATGGATAGAATAACAATTTACCCTTTGAAAAAAATACAGTCTATGAATTTCCAACAACAACAAACATAACTAAGGTACATAGTTTTATTATCATGAAAGGTTCCTATCTATTATTTGTTCAAAATTTTACCTGATTTTTTCACATCTTGACCAAGATTACTGGTAAAGGGTTTATGTTCGTTTGGAAGAAGGAATTTAAATATTATTTTGAATAATTGATGATAATATTGATTAATAATCCAATATTAACTCTCCCAATAGGTAATGAAGGATTTGATATATATATATTAATTCATATAAAAATATACTTGGTTGTTTCCTTATAAATAATGATATATTTATTGCTTATGACCCAAGTTATTTAAGGATTGAAAAACAAAACTATCCAACCCATGATCTTGAGGTGTATGTCGCAATAATTACTTTGTAGATATGTAGAAATTTACTATATGGAAAAAGATGTGATATATACACAGATCGTAAGATTTTGAAATACATCTTCACAATGATAGAGCTCAATATGTGGAAAAGTAGATGTCTTGAGCTAATAAAGTATTATGATTTCTCAATACACTACCCCCAAGGTTAGTAAAATAATGTAGAGAATGAATTGGGAAGAAAATATAATTGAGTAATATCTAAAATGTTGATTGAAAGGGATCCTATGTTCATGAATCTAGGAAATATGGATTTAAGGATCATTAAAGAAGGGGGTACATCACTCATTTTTCAAGTAACATCCAAAACATATTTGTTGGAAAAGATAAAAAATTTCTAAAATAGATTTTGATCATTTTCATAATAAAATTGAAGTTATGAATGATGTGAAATTGATATATTTTATATATAAAGATAGAGTTTAGAAATTTGGAAGGAGACTATGTGTTCGATATATACCTTAAATGAAGAGGGAATTATTACATGGTTAAAATAGCACCAATTTTTCTATAAAACCTAGTAGAAAATATATATATATATATATATATATATTTTAATAAACATTTTCTCTAGTATTAAATAAACCTAAAAATTATTGATTATGTGTCACGATATTTAGTTTTTAAATATTTGAAGTCTAAGAGACAACATCTTAGAGGATTCATGCAACCTATTCCAATTCTTATGTGGAAATTACCTGACTTAATTGTATAATTGTTTACTAAATTACCAAAGTATCCTAGAAACAATGATGAAATATTAGTTATTATTGACCGCCTCAACAAATATGCACATTTCCTACCTATTAGAGAATATTTAACACTTGATTTCCTTGCATTTATATACATTAATGATGTTTTAAGAAGTTATGGTAAGTCTATTTCAATTATGTATGCTTTTGATCCATGATATAAATTGAATATTAAGAAAATTTATCAGAGGTATTATGATACTGAGCTTCATTTGAGAATCTCTTTTTACCATAAAATAGATAAATAGTATGTAAGTTATATTTAAACATTATAAAAAATGTTTATGTTATTCTCTCTCTTTTTTCAATCTAGGTAGGATTATTATTTACCTTTGGTTGATTTATTCAATTAAAATATCTTCCATTAAAGTATTTTAATGATTTAGTATAAAGAATTATATATTAAGAGATGTCATAATCCAAATAGTTGGGATGAAGTTAGTGCAAGGAATATTGTAGGGATAGAACTTTTGGAGGAGAAAATGAAAAGGGTATAGACTATTCGAAGCCATATCAAAGTAACTCAAAGTAGGAAATGGACTTATGTTGATAACAAGAGTAAATATTTGGAATTTCAAGTGGGAGATCAAATTTTCTTGAATGTATCTCCATATAAAGGTGTTATAAGATTTAGTATCAAAGTAAAATTGATCCCCAATTGCATCAAACCATTTGAAATCCAATAAATAATTGGAGATTATTTTTACCATTTAGAAATGAAACCATATAACATTAAAGATAATGGGGTTCTCAATATATCAATATTAAGGAAGTTCACGGAAAACCCAACACATGTGATCGCCTATAAAGAAATAGAATTAGATCATGAAGTTTTTTACTATGAAGAAGCTATTCAAATATAGGACACGAGAGAACAAGTGTTGAGGAATCAAACAACTCATCTGGTAAAGGTACTTTTGAGAAATCTTAAAATAAATTGAGGTGATGTGGGATCTTGAGAAATTTTTTATGAAGAACTACCCAAATATGATCACAAGGTAAATTTAAATAAATTTCAATGATAAAATTTTTTGGAAGGAATAAGATAACACCGAGTAGCGTTATGATATATTTCACTTTAAATAAATTTAAGATCTTCCATAACTTCTGATACATTCTAACCTTTGTCTAAATGAACCACATTATGGTATACTGTTATAACCTACCCATTAAATTGGAAGTTATGATTATTACTAACTAATTTATTAAAATTATATTGTTTAATATGTATAAAATTAAATCATTAATTATCAAATTATTATAAATAAAAAATTTATTTAAAAACAAAATAAATATTTTTCTAGAAGAACTACTTTTATGCATTCAAAGTGTTCTTATGTAAATAAATTAAATTAATCACTAATTGTGAAAAATTATAATGAAATTATTATAAAATATATTTAACAAATTTTCTTATAATTCGTCTAATATTTTTTTTATGCATGAGATAATATTAAATCTAGTTTTATGCTTAAAACTATGTTTTTTAAAAAAGTGTATTCATTACAATTTACACACATATATTAAAATTTATTTTTACAAAATTGTAAACTTATTTAGAAAAAATTTAATTAATTTTATGAATAATTATGTCAAAATTATTTTAGAATTATTTTTCTATAATTTAAAGAAAATATTATTTTTTGACGAATTGTGAATAAATAAAGATTTTGTTGAAAACTGCCATTTCATTTAAAGAATTTACAAAGATATATTTTAAAAGAGTTAAAAGAAAAATTAGTTAAAATATATTTTACTTAATACAACATAGTTAATTTTAATTAATATTTTGTTGAATTTTTATATAAAAACCTTTTATAATTAAAGAAACTATTCTTTTAGAAACCATTTTTGCCGACGTGCCTGCATGTTTAATTTTAAATTAAATTATTTCAATTCTATGTTTTAAATTTTAAAAAATGGATTACATATTTTTAATTATAATATTTAATATTATGTAAAATGATAAACTTAAATTTTGGACATTATGAATATTAAAAATAGAGGAAATTAATTAGTATTGTTAAGGTTAAAACAGGTTTACAATGGGTTAATCATATAAGATTAGGGATTAAATAACCTAAAACCTTGTTTAATTTCTATTTTATGGACATATTTATACCTTATATAATATAATAATTGTTAATGTTCAATTTTTCATCCATTTTTGTGTGTAAAATGTTGTTATATTTTATTTTTTTCAAACATTTAAAGTGTGTCCTCTTCCCAACATATAAAAGGACACCCCACATGTGCTCCATTATTCACACATAAAGAGACTTTAGTTCATCCAAGACCATGAAAAATACCTTTTTTTAAACTATTCACGTTACCAAGATTACTATTTTTAATCAATAAACCATTCTATGAAGGATTTATGTATATACATAAAGTGGTTCTCCGAAGAAGATGTCTAGTTATTAATCATGCACTTTCATTTTATTTCTTCTCCTAACCACTAAAAATATTACCAAAATAAAATTAAATAATAAAAAATATCCTAAATTTACTTAGCTTTTATAATTTAAATTTCACAAACTATACCCATCTCATATTCCATCAAAAGGGAAATGAAACCATTGATTATTTGTACTGCAAACTACCACCTCACAAACTAATGTAAACCATTTTCTATAAATACCTCTCACAGATGAATGTAATGATGGATTTAATGTGTATGTATATTTTATAATTATAATATAATTATATTTATAGAGTTATAACATCACATCTACCTTCTTACATTCCAATCCATTCGAAAATTATAACATCACTCGTTTGTATGTGTCGACTACCACCTCTACAAAGAAATGTGAAGTGTTTCTCGTCTTATTTTTAAGTGGAATTTAATAAGGATGGTTTTGATGAAAATATATGTTTTATATTATGTATAAATGATTATATAAATTTTTATTACTATTTCCTTTATTTTTTTCATCCAAAATAAGAAACAATATTCATGAAAACATATGGCATATCCTCTCTATGAACACTATAACTCATTTTTTAGTATCTAAATTTTATGAACTGTTATAAAAAATTATATAATGAATATATATGAAATTTATTTCATGGGTCATATTTTTTATATGATTCCAAAATGATCAAATTGTATGTATTTAAACTAAAGAATCCAAACATAAATGGAAAACAAAGCAGTTATTACCGAAACTGTGATTTTAAAAAATTATTGTTAATAAAAGTATTATAAAAGATATTAAGTATATCATGTAATATGTGATATATATTATTATGGTACTATAATATATTTATAATAAATATATATTTATTATATAAGAGTTTCAAACACATATTAAGGAAACCAGGCCTACGGTAAGGGTTTTTTATCTCACTTTGACATTTGTGATACATATGACTTATTCACCATTTATTTATTTTATGTGGTGTATATACTACTCATGAAAATATTATAATGAAAATTATGGTATATAAATATTCAAATATGTATCTTTATTTCATTGGGATTATGATTCAAATGTTATAAAAATATTAATTGTTTATCTCACAATCCATTCATTACTCAGTATTGTTTTTGTTTAAGCCTCCACTGGGAGAATTATTTGATATGTATATCTTTAAATCAATATATTTTCACGTCATCTAGTTATTTTAAAAAAAATTAATTTTTTATTTCATTTTACTCTTTTAATTAATCCAAATATCAAACATAATTTTTAAGATAAACCGGTTGTATTTCCTCTTTATCCGGGAATTTTTCCGGCATACCGATGTTCTCTAAAAGTGTCTCCCTAACTTTTACTACCCTCAATGATTGTTTAATGATATTTTTACCATTTATATAATTTTTTAACAATATTTTAAAAATAATATTCTAGTTTTTTTCCAAAATGAGGCATTTTTTAATTTTTTAAAAATTTTGAAAGGAATGTTTTCTTTTTTATGTTATTCAGCATGAACAGTATTTCGTCCCATCATTCCCACTCAATTATTTAAAGATTTTTATACTTATTTCTATGATTCTTTTCAAATAATTTTTTTCCCTAATATAATTTAAACACATACTTTTCAAATTTTAATTTAAAAGTTAAAATGTTATTTTCCTCAAGAATATTTTCAATAAAATCTTATTGTATTTAAATTTATAAATGCCACAAACCTTTTCGTAATTATGATCTACTAGAAATATGATGAAATGATACCATCCTTATTATTTTTTCTAGATGTTTTATGATAAGTTTCACTGGATTTTTACTATTCGGATACCATTCACCATATTTCATATAATTGTTTATGATTATGTTTATTATGAGATTATTTATTAATATCTCTGTGATTATTTAATTACTTACCATATTCATTGATAAGATTAAAAATCATGTGATTATTTATGTTGTATTATTTTATCTACATTTTTTTCTATCATGTTATTCTTCATTCACAATTTATTGATTAAATTACAAATTTTTTCAATTATTTACATTTCTATATTAATTAGCCCTTATGTATTCATCATAGCTTTTGCTATGAACATACCCTTATTGAATATTTGAGTGAAATTTTTTAATATGTTTTCTTTCCCTAGGATTCCAGGAGGTTTTTTATTATTTATATATGGAGCTATGCTAAATTTAATAGTAGTGTTCTCAAAGGAATCACTATATTTTATTTTATGTTTTAAAATTTAATCTGAGTTTCAAATATGTATCTATTTTTACAATAATAATAAACTATTAGATCCTTTTGGATACATTAACTTTTATATAATACCAATGTAATAATGTAACCACTAACTCTAGGCTACTAGGTTTGGGATATTTTCAAAGATAAATTAATATAGTCAGTTCAACCGAAAATCAATAGGGTAATGGGAAACCCAACTGATGTGATCAAAAAAAATACTGGGTGAGGGAGAAAGGGGATATCTTTCTCCATGTCCAGTTATGAATGGTGATTCAACCTACAATTCCCAATGTTTCATCTTTTATGTGGGAAACCATGCACAACACCACTAGATATTTTGTAACGGGCCCATATCTCGCTTCTAAGAACCATTGTAGAGTTATCATTATCTATAGTGGAGAACATGATCCTCACCAGAGCTTGAAGACTTGGGAGTAATAATAAAAATATAGAGGATTAAAACCTTATTTTAGTGTGGGGCGGTACTGACTCTACCATTGTAATGAGTGTGGGGGACCCACATCCTGGTACGATAAGGGAGTATCAACCCCGACACTTATCTGATGATCAAATATAATCACTTCAATATCCAAAAATCATTTAAAGTATATCCATAATCATAAAACCTCATGTAATATCTTTGATACCAAAATTAATTCCATCATCACATACAATGTGGAAAAATACTTAAGATATGATACACACAGGCCCAAATATAATTCTTGAAGAACAAGATACGCAAGGTGGGAGTCATTTGGAAGAATTAAATAGTGTGAATAGGGTATACACAATGTGCATTCATTTCCTAGGCATGATCGTGTCTTCTACCCCATGCCTATGTATTTTGGATCATCACTATGTACTCTAGCCATTCATGTGTATGTTGGTCATGCCTGGGTACTCTATCCATGTTCGGGTATAAATTCATCCATGTGTACTCAGGTTATTCCCATGTATCCACCCATTTTTATTCTTATTTACTCCTTGGGTACACATCGATCTTCCAAAATAAAGTCACACAGTTTCTATGGTTGATACACTATATGTGATAGTTAATTCTTTTGGAAACCCTAGTTAATGAAACAACTGGACTACATGAATTGTGTTCATCCTAACTACATTCCATGTAACTCAAGATTTTAAAAAACCTAATAATATCAATCTGGTTACTATCATGCCACAACCTCTTACTTTATATTCAAAAATCACTCCCATGAAATGAGGATCTGAGTCAAATTTAATCTGATTATCACAAGTGGACAAATTTCATCCACCCAAATTGTGTGTGGATTATCCCCATCACATCATGTTCCCACATAAACTCCCTAGTGTATGAAAACCCATGATAAAATCTCTCATCCATGCACCCAAAAACTTAATCCTACATGTAATCAAGATCTAATCACAAAATTTCATTCTATAACTCATTCACACATCCTCCATGAATCTGGGGGTTCGATCACACTCAAATATCATTCTGTAATGGTAAACCATTACCCCAAGTTCCAACAGTGATGAGTGTAAAGAATAGTAGGATAAAATCATAAGAACAGTTTAAGATCATCATTGGTCAACGAAATCCTAACCAATAACCATGAATTTTTAATAAAAATGGGGATAAATAACAAGTGAATCTCGGATAAAAAATTTTGTTCAAGAATACCGAAATGAATGTGGCGCTTTTGAAGAACTTAAATCACAAAAATTAAGAATATTATCACCCATTGTCATAAATTTTAAAAAAATATAGTGGAAATATATGAAATAATATTTTATTCCTTGGGAATGGATAAATCATTTTTAAAATAACATGCTTTTCTAGAAATTAAAAATATGATATCACTTTGTTTGTCATTCGCCTCACATTTCTCCTAGATCAAACATTATTGATCCCCAATCCTGATATTCCAATGCTAATGAATCTCACCTCCTCTTCTTTAAACTCTTAAGGTTATCTGGAAAACCCTATATATCTGTCATAATGATGTGTTTATATAGGATAATTAAGATTTGTTTTATCAAATAAATTTAATAAAATTATATTTTAATTTATTTATTCCACCTAAATACAATTATACTTTACTAGGAGATTGATTTAAACCAATATTAAGTAGATCCTATGGTAAGACCCACATTCTAGAAACAATTGTAGCCTCGTATTCCACATATGAGGTCCCAATCAAAGGGGGAACCATTTATTCCTAAATATGTGCCTGTGTTCTTTAATATATGTTAGTATTTTTTATATGTTATATCAAAGGTCATGGGATGAAAAAAACACAGCACCAACTCTGTGAAAAAATATAGAGATACTAATATAAATATATAATGTAATAAACCAAAAACAATAATCGTTTCATTCTTCTATATTTCATGAATTTTTCAAAAAAATGTACAATATATACAAAAAAGGTGGAGGTAATGATTCCACACCTAGATATCACATTCTAAGGACCTCTCCTGCATTCTACCATGCTGTCAAGTAACTAAAACACCAAATGGATTTTTTTCCATGGTCGATCTCTTCTTGTCAGTCATCAATCTTCATTGGGTACTCTGAAATGGTGTCTTTATCTTTGATGTAGAACTCTCCCCTATGAGTAATATATGATGGTTTGTGCATGTATCTCCTCAGTTGAGACACATGGAAGATGATATAAACTGGATCCAATTGTGTAGATAAGGAAAAGTGTTAAGAAACCTCACCAACAATCCATAGGATATTGAACAGCCAGATGAACCTTAGGGATATCTTATTTTATGGAAAAATATTTTTAATCCTCATCATGGGGAGGATATTTAGAAAACATGGTCTACTTTATCAAACATCAAAGGATTAATTATTCAATCCGCATAATATTTCTATCGTCTCTGGTTTTCCTCATATTCTCATGGATTACCTAAAAATTATATTTTATTTCCTGCACCATATTTTCCCCAAAAAAATATGTCTCGGAAATCTTAGTGTAACACAAGGGTGGCCTGCAAGGTCTCCCATAAATGGCCTCAAAATTTTCCTTAATGATAGTACAGTAATATCAATTATTATAAGAAAACTCCAATAATATAAATTGATGCTTCTAACTCTTTATGAAATCTAATACACAGCCTCTCAACATATCTACAAAAATGTGGATAGTACTATTGGATTTCTAGTCTTTCTAGTAATGAAATGAAGTGATCAACTGCAATTGGGTTCTGAAAGACTCCTTCAATCCCCCCACCCCCACAATCATGATGTGAACAAAGCATCGGGATCAGAGATGATCACTGTGGGTATCCCATGAATCTAGATGATCTCCCATGCATACTACTTCCCCAAACTCTCAACATAACTATACTCCCTAATGTAAGGAGTGTGTGCTGACTTTGTGAGTTTTTTAACTACAACATAGATTGTTCCATAACTTTATTTATTCTATTAAATCCCCATTAAAAACATTAATTGATATGTTTTCCCACTTTATTTATGGGATCTTAGGAGGATGATTCATTCCTTCTATAACATAATCTTCATCCTTTACCTACTAACATGTAGGACACCAAGAGAGAAATTCAACAACATTTTCCCTTATGTTGTCCCACCAAAACTTCTTTTGATAGTTATTATACATTTCTTCTACACCCATATGTCCAATTGAGGGGTATTTATGAAACTCCCCTAACACCTCCTCATGAAATGTGACTTGAACTACCATATTTCCCTAGAAAGAGATAATTTGCTCCCCTCCTTGTAAAAATCATTTGGTGGATGTACAGAGTATATGTAATCACATTAAACTTCATATTAAACATCTACCAACATGTCATCTCTTACACACTGAAGAAGATATGGAGTCACCACCATTTATTATAAATAACTTTCACCCCCTCTCATCTACCTAGGATAGCTATAATGATGCTAAATATTTTTACAACTCCTCCACAAAGTGAAAATGGGATCTCTTTATATGGTAATATGCCACCACATTTACATTACCTAGAGTGTAGACTATCTTGAAGTCATATTCCTATAGAAAATTCAATAAACAACTTAGTATCAAGTTGAGATCTCTTGATGGGTATATGTACTTGTGACTCTGGTTGTCTAAGTAAACACTGAAACTATCACCTAGAAGGAAATGTATCCGCATATTCATTGTGGAGATTATCACTTCCAACTCTAAGAAAGGGGTCACATGATTTTTTTCATGGGTTCCCAAGTATATCTACCCATAAGAGATCATTTACTACATCTACATAACACGTATCTGAGCCTATATCAATAAGAATTGAAAAACACCACTTACGCAATACCCTCCTCTGATTTCCACAATATAGGATCACTGGTCAAACTCATCCTCATCTCATAAAAGGCTCTCTGAAACTACACAGCCATGGAAACACGTTATCACTTAAACATTGAGAAAATCATAGGGGATACTATCCTAGAAAATCATTCCATGAACCTCTAATAGAATCCCACCAAACAAATACAAATATGCAACTATTACGTGATCTTGAGTGGATCACCAATAAGAATTGTTTCTATCATTGTCAGATCCATATCTATACCATTATTAATGATTAAATTCCCCTTAAAGTGAACTTCAATGATCAAAAACTAAAAATTTTGGAGTTTACCATAAATCAGGTCAACTCAGTGTGAATATAAGACCATCCAAAAAATCATTGAATGTTCTTCCTCTAATGTAGAGTATATGATTATGTAATTGAGGAACAAAACTATGAATTAGAGAAAGAGTTGAAGGATGATCTGGTTGATATGATCCATTAAAACAATAGTGAAATTAGACACCTCTAAACGAATCACTAGAAACTCATTGTGTCCATAATGACATGAAAATGTAATATTCCGAATATTATCCTTAAAAACCCTCAATTTATGGTAGTTGTATTGGAGAACGATCTTTGAGAACAATTTAACGCCTTTAAACTGGAAAATTTTTTTATCAATAATCAACAAGAGGTTGATCATTACATGATTGAGGAGACAATTTTCAATACAATCCCTCAAACCCTTATCCTCTTTTTCATGAAAAATACTAGAGATGTGATTGTGTGTGATAAATCATTTCTCTAAAAGGTCTTCCAACTACACCCTCATCTCCTAAAGCTCAGTAGGGTCCATCTGATATTTCATAGAAGATATCAGTGTGGTCATAGGGTAAAAGTCATTTCTGAAGTATATCTCCCAGATCGTAGTTGGTCCCATAACATATTACCAGAATACATCCATAAAAACATCCATTATCATTGGAAGATATATTATTAAAGAGCTCATAAAACCAAGGGATAATATCACCAACTAATAGGTGATGGGTTCCAGCTTCCTAGATTCAAGCCCCACCCACTTAACCATAATATCTCTCTTCCCAAATAAGGAAAATCATTTCCCACCTATAGGATTATGTCTAAATGTCTTGTGATTATAATAAATTTTGGAATTCACAATGGATAACCAATCCATACTCGAGATGATTCCATAATTTCTCATCAAAATGACCAATATTCCCCTTAAGAAACTTTCTCCACCAAATACCAACTCATGCAACTAATAGATTTATAATATAGAAGAATCTATCCATGTAGGAATATATAGCCATAACTATTGGGATAAAAACTCAACTATGATCTCTATCTCTCACATATGGTACAATGATAGGAATGAATGATTCACTCCTATGTCTACATGTACTTGATCAAGATCATAAAATACAAAGATAAAACCTCAAATAATTTCAAGATAAGTTATATCATATCCTTCCATATCCTAAAACTAGCCACACCCTTGACTGCCAACCCACCAAAAATGATGTGTTCAACAAGGTGGTGGTGATGGAACTAGATTGTAGTACCATAAACTCTCACCTACCATGAGTGTGGAAAAAGAAATTTATTTTTCGATAGGGGTTTAGTATAGTAGTAACCAAAATTTTTCTTGGGAGAGTAGTGTTTTAAATTAATTATCATGTACATCAAAGTATATAAAAGAAATATATTAAAAGGAATATAAATATTAGGTAATTAGAGTTTGTGAAATTTAGATGAGAGGGACGTGATTGGATATGGGTTAGGTTTTCCCCTTTTGTAATGTTTTCATGGGTTTTAATAAAAATGGATATATTGTTTTTGTTAAAAAATGATTAATTGAATAGAGTAACAAGTGTTTCTATTTATTCACCTTTGATTAAGATTTATCGGTGTGTGAATGTATCGAGGTTAATTCTTTAAATTGTTTAGTAAATAACAAATCTGGAATTGACATTCCTCAAATATTAAAATTAGTCCATCATTCTCTCCTCACATGTTCAATAGTCACTAAATCACTCCTCTACATGATTTTTAATTAATCCAATCAGTAAAATACACAACTCGGTAGAGGGATAATAAAACCATAAATGAAATCAATTTAAAATTTTAGAATTAGAAAGAACAAAATCATATTTAATTTAAATTAAAATATTATCAAATTGAAAACCATTCAATTAGAAAGTCTATAATTTTGAATTAGAATACACTTAAAAATAAAAAATAACAAATGTTTCACCTTCCCTTCACCCAACCACAAGGTTCTATATCCCTCCATGAAAAGGGTAAAATAGAATAATAAAAATAATAAAAATAAAGTTAAAGGTAAAAGTGGTATAAAATAATGGGTAGTGCCCATAATGAAGAAAGGTAGTGGTATGCCATTCCTTTTCTTATTCAGAGATGCATTACCTATATTGTTTCTGGGATTAAATAGTGTGTTCCTACCTTCCATGTTGTGACTTCCCCTTCAAGTAAAACCTAACACTTCTTATGTAGGCATCAATCCTTGCCTCCCCCCTTCATCCCTCCATCTTGAGTCTTGGGTTCATTAAATTTAAAAAAGGAATGAGAGATCTCCAACATAATCCTTAGGGTTATCTTCTGAAACGGGAATCACCCGAATACATCAAGTGTTTTTAAAAAATATCATATGTGGTGGATTTGGTATGGACACAATAATGTTACATGAGTGGGCCTGTTGTGGTTCCACGTGGAATGTGGGATTTCTTTTATGGGTTTGGTCGTGGTGAGGGTAGAAATGCTAGCAGATACAGTGGTTTGTACTACCTCACCACCTATGGCATTCATAGTTGCTTATGTACATATGAATAAATATTTATGTAGGTTGGAATAAGTCCTCAAGGACATGTATTGTGGTCTTAGACCTTGTCCTAGTTGATCATCTCGATCTTGAGTTATTAGGTGATTGAAGCAATGTTGATAATGGAGGTTGTTGTCTACTGCATATCATCCAGCCTCCACATGGATGAATGAAGACTCAATATGGTCATATGGGGATCTTATAGGGTTTATGGGGTCATCCTAAGTGCTCTCATGCTTTGGAAGTTGACATCATGTTAACATGGATCTCCTGTAGTGGTCATATATAGCGATTTGTTGTGCTGCATTGGTGGTTAATGACTTCAGGTGGTGGAGTCGCGATAGAGATAGGGAGGCGGGGCATGGGAATGACTTGAATGGTACTGCATGAGTATTTTTTTAAAATGGGATGAATTATATAATGAATTTTTATCATTAATCATATTGAGGAGGTGGGGGTTCTCTTTTATAATATCTGATGCATCTGCTCAGTGGTAATGATGGTTTCTAGGGGTTAGAGGACCCCCCCCCCCCCAACCACCACCGTACACCACCCTATGCTAAGGACGCGCTCCTCCAATATCCGTGAGAGCTTTAACAACACACACTTGTGTTCTCTATCTTAAGACTACCTATACAGCCCATGTATTTCATCACAACTACCCATGCATGGGAGTGATGCCTAGTGCTCTTTCTGCTAGGTGACATAGTGCTGGTGGTTGAGGGATGGCCAATCATGGCCTATTTTTTGTAAAGTCGCCACATGGAAAGAGTTAATAATATATCATAAGATTCATAAATAAAATTTCAAATTCAAAATTAACCAATATTTTATCCAATTAAATCCATTTTCATTCCAAAATTCAAAATTTAAATAATTTAGTAAAACATTGAAGTTAAAGGGTATTTAGATTTGAAATTCATTCAAACCCATTATAATTTGATTAAAAATATTAACTTAAAATGAATTTTTTAAATACCCCCACACATAAAATATTCTTGTCCTTGAGAATAAAGTCTCAACAATGAATTCAGAGTGTAAAAATGTTACAAATATTAAATTTACATATCAATAAAATCAAACAATTTTCAAAGTTAAATCTAATTTTCAAAAATACACATAAAATATAAATTTATTTACAAAATTTTTAAAGAAATAATCAATTAAACAATTTTACTTTCCCTTTTGAAAAATTATGTATCTTCTCTTATCATTCATGAAAGTTCCTAAATTCATTATTATTTAACATGCCAGATCAAGATTTACCTATCTTTAGAAACTTTTCACTCATCACTCATGATAAGTGTAACGCCCCGACCCCAACTATCCAGAGTCGGTGCATTACTTCATAACATTGAAATATCACAAAAGATCAAGTCTCAAAAGACCGATTAGTTTAGTAGCCTTGGAAACACTAGATACATTCATAAATGTTACATTACATCATAACGTGAAAAACTACAATAACAAAGTCTCCATAGTCCACACTCATATCCTCTTCTGACTATCCCTGCAGGTCATTCATAAAATACTTCTTCACATCCTGGAAAATATTAAAACATTGAAAGGGGTGAGCTCAGATGCTCAGTAAGAATAAAAATATTGCGGAAGCTTTCACAAATAATCATTAACATTTAAGGCAATGTATAACTAAAACAAAAGCCTTTTTAAACTTGAACTTTAGCCTAATATGGAAAAAATAAAATTAAATAATGCCATTTACTTACTCACATGGATATTCTACTAATCGAATAATCCCATGCAATATCAATAACCACTTTCATAATGATGGAATGCATAATGCCAGACTATCATAACCACGTAGTCAAGGCCTCGTGCCAAGACCACAAATAAGATTTTGTCAAGGCCTCATGCCAAGACACTAGTTTGTCTCATGATACCTACCGATGCATCTAGGATCTATAGAGGGCTCCACCCGTCACTTAATAAGTCCAATGCATTCCTCATATGAATAGGTTTAAACATACCATAAACCATAACATAATCGTATCACATAAAACATGCATAAAGTAAACATAACATTTCCACATTTCAATCACAAAATATCAATACAACACATTGATATAATAAAAACACTTTCAAAACCATTTTCAATACCAAAATAAAATAAAGTTAAAACTTTGTATTTATTTTTCATTAAAAAAAATTAATGGCTTGTAGAGGAAGCCGAAACTCAAATAATGGTCACGACGGCGGAGAAGTCGTTGTCGCCGCATATGTACGGAAAGAAAAACATTCCCTTTTTGTCGTTTAGTAAAACGCTTCATATAAAAAAGATTCCTTTTGAATAAACGTAAAAGTCAAAGGGGTTTATACACCGTATAAAAGAAAGTTGTGTATAAAACCAAATATGCCTCAATGAAAGGAGATTGAGACGAAGTTCTTAAAAAGATCATTTTTTTAAATAAATTACATCTATCATATGTATTCACTATAAGTACACATAAATAAAGTACAAATACAAGATAGGACATAATAATATCATGACATAATTTGAAAGTAGGAGATTAACCCAAAAATGGAAATTGGGTTAAGATGTTCCCTTACCTTGCGTCTTGTCCTGACTCGACCGTTCTATAACCTCCTGAATAATAAACTAGAGTTAATTCCTATTTACTTAAGAACCTTTTTCATGTTCATTATTCCTTTTATATCCCTTATTACCATGTTATGAACATTATGTAATTATTTAAGTTTATAACGGTCATTTTGTCGATCTTAGGTACTTGAGTAAAAAATAACATTCTTATAATTACAAGTTGTTCATGTGGTGATATATCCATTATATCCAGAATTATATTCATGATATAGATATCATATATCTCATATATATCCAGTATATACATGCATTTATAATATTCCATAACGTTTAGAGGTAAGAAATGAAATGCACCGTTCATGGAGACGGTAAGCCATACGTACGCATGAATGCTACTTTCATTTCTATTTCATATTTGATGAATTCATAATGATATAAATGTAACAGCCCGAAATTTTGAATAAATCTTGTTTCCTAATTTCATGTGTTATTTTATTTTATTTTTATACTCAACAAAATTGTTTTATTTAATAAACATGATTATAATTAAAATGATACCATTGGGTTTTGACTGTTATATGACCATTGGTCAATATGACCACTGTGAACAAAATGTTTTGATTTTTGTCTCTAAATATAAGTAATATTGGTTAATTATTATAGAAGGAAGATTTGATGGCCTCACCTAGTAGTCTTGGACCAATCGAAGCCCATCTAACAGAGCTTGGGAAGGAGGTAGCACCATTGGGCTTTGCTCTGGACCAAATCCAAGGTGAACTTCATCATGTGAAGCTAGAACGGAATCACCTTCGCGAGAAGTTCAAACTGATAGAAATTACTACTCAGGCAATGTTGACTGAGCCGCCCCAAGATTCTATCACCCTAGCACACCTTACTCTTAGGTCCTATGCTGGTATTATAAGGGGCTATGTAACGAGACCATAACTGCCTTGTGTAATCCTTGTTTTAAATAAAAATTGGGATTTTTTCTTATGATGAAGTTTACGAATTTTCAAATGACCGGATAAAATTAGTATGCATATTTTTTTATGAATTTTCAAAAGGATATTTTAAAAAAAATGTTAATGTAAACCTTAAATAATTTAAAATGTGTAATGATTTTCAAAAAATGGTCTTCTACAATTATGTTCAGTATGAAATTTGGAGTCTAATAAGATCAACTTGATTTTTAGTGAATAGTAAATTGTGAATAGTGATTTTACGCTTAGGTTTAGTAATGTGACCAAATGGATTAGTAATTTCACTTAAAGAAAGTTTTAAAATAATTTATGCACCTTGATTAGGTAATGTGATTCAATAAAATGGTTAAATAACGGTTTCATAAATTATTATTCAAGTATTAATCTTTTCGGGTGAATAATGTTTTTTAATTAAAAAATTAAATTAAAAATATTTAGAAAATTATTTTTATAAAATGGATTTCATTTTTGAACTCTGAGCACCGATATTATGTTATGGTAATTTTTGGGGTTTTTTCTGAAAAAATGAATTTTCGGTGAATAGTGTATTTATTTAAAAAATAAATTAAAAATATTTAGAAAATTATTTTTATAAAATGGAGTTCATTTTTGAAATCGGAGCATTGATATTTTATTAAGGTGAAATTTTGGGATCTTTCTGAGAAAGTTGAATTTTCAGTGAATAGTAAAAATACAGTTTTAGGGTTTCGGTATGTTTAATGACATCATAACTATGTCATGATGATTTCATGAGATATATTAAGGGTTGGCCGGCCAAGGGTGATGAATTATTGTTTTTGGGGGCCCATGTGGCCTAACTCCATGGTAAATGCCAAGGGAGAGCACATGGGTTTGAGAAAAGCACATGTGAGGTGTCCCTTGGCCATTAATGCCTTGTCCCCTCACTTTCCCTATAAATACCAAGCCCTCCTCTCATCCATTCGACTCCCCACTCTTCCCCAACGAATTTCCGGTCTCATTACCTCCCAAGGAATCCTCCCAAGGTGGCCCCAATCCCTCAAGGTCCCATCCTTTGAGGTTTAAGAGTTACATTTTAAGGTAAGGGATCTGACCTCTCTCTTTCTTTTCAAGTAATCTCTTTTATTTAATTTCTTTTATGATTCATATTATTATGTTGGAAGATGTTATTTTATATTCATCCTACTGACCATTTCATTTTCATATGATGAGAGACCCCCATTGCTCTCATCAATTCGTTTTAAGAATGTTTAAGTGGCGCTGTTAGGCTGCCGAATTTTTAAGGGATTCTTTCACCTTCCTCGTTTTCAAGTTCTATTTTCATTCAAGTCTTTCATGTTTTTTTTATTATGTTGGGGAATGATCTCTAAATTTATCATACTGATATTTTATGATCATATGATGAGAGACCCCATTTGATCTCTTCAATTCAGTATTTTGAAGTTTTAAGTGGCGCCGTTAGGCTGCCGAATTTTTAAGTGGTTCTTTCACCCTTTTCTTTTTCAAAGTTCTACTTTCATGTCAAGTCTTTCAAGTTCCTTTCTATTATGTTGGGGTGTGATATCTATATCTATCATACGGGACTCTTATTTTCATATGATGAGAGACCCTATTTGACCTTGTCAATTCATTATTTTTGAAGTTTTAAGTGGCGTCGTTAGGCTGCCGAATTTTTGAGGGATTCTTTCACCCTTCTCTTTTTTAAAGTTCTACTTTCATGTCAAGTCTTTCAAGTTCCTTTCTATTATGTTGGGGTATGATCTCTATATCTATCATACTGGACTCTTATGTTCATATGATGAGAGACCCTATTTGACCTTGTCAATTCATTTTTTTTTGAAGTTTTAAGTGGCGTCGTTAGGGTGCCGAATTTTTGAGGGATTCTTTCACCCTTCTCTTTTTCAAAGTTCTACTTTCATGTCAAGTCTTTCAAGTTACATTATATTATGATGGGGTATTATCTCTATATCTATCATACTGGACTCTTATGTTCATATGATGAGAGACCCTATTTGACCTTGTCAATTCATTTTTGTTGAAGTTTAAGTGACGACGTTAGACTGCCGAATTCTCACAAGAGAAATCTTATTTTTGTCTTCCTTTAATATTCTTCATTTCATATGGTATATTTTCAAATTTCATTAACATGTTCTTAAATACCTTATATTTTGTCCCTCTACTGTATGATGGGTCATTTATGAATGTTTGACCCATGTCCCCTCTCTTCTCAATGTTTTTTAAAACCTTGTAACATAGCCGTTATGCTGCAGAATTTTCGTCTCAAAGTGTCACTCTCTCTTTTCTAAAAATTATTTTATGTTATAAAGTGAATACTCAAAGCTCTTATTTATACAGGGGTATTCACATATATATCAAAATGTTCTATTTTAAATTCTGGGATTTACATACATGAGACCCGCTTTCCCTTTCCGTGGGTTTAAAGTGACGTAAAGATCATGTCTTTAAAGCAGTTTTTAAAACGTTATGATTATGAAATGAAACCCATTTATTTTATGCTATATGGATTATTTATGAAATGTTTGATGATGATATATGTGGCTCACATGATAATAATGTCAAATTTAATTGTGCGCCCTGATAGAACTCCAATTCATTGGGTAATGATGTAACCACTAGAGATTACAATTTTCACGATACCTTGGTGAATAACCTTGGTAATTTTCAAATGACACCTTGGGGATGGACCGTGGTGATATGTTCATTATTGTCTATATTAAATGTTTCTGCCACATCTTAAAGTTATGAAAAATGTTATTTTTATTATGATATTCCTCATGACTTCATTCTCATTCCTTAATGTTCTTTTCATGTCCTTATTGAAGTATCTCAAGTTCACATGTAAATTGTTTCTCTTGTTTCCCTTACTAGGTTTTCTGCTCACCCTTTCTTTTGATGTATGTCCCCAGGTTATGAGATGCAGTAATGAACCTAGTATTAACTTAAGGAGAATCCTTTCAAGTGTTTAAGAAGAGTGTTTTTTGTTCTTTTCTTGTATTATGTTCCTTGTTTCCAAGACACTAAACCTTAAAGATCCTCAGTTCCGTGTAATGAAATGAAAGTTATGTTATAAAAAGACAGGATTCTATAGTTGGTATCAAAGGATGGTTTAGTTATTTGTGGAAATTAGGATATTAAAACTTTAGGAAGAACCCTATAGAAAAGTTTATATATAGGAAATCTTCCTGGTATTTTGGTGAGTATTGAGTAATGGGTTGCCAAGCAAATACATCCCTGTCTGGATACGAGCAGGTAGAGGTGGCTCTGGCACAGATGTACATAGGGGGAAAACCCGAAAACACCGCTTTGAGCTAGACTCGAACGGGAACTGGTACACGACAACGGGCCTTGCTGCACTCTTGGTTACGACACTCCAGGGGGATATGCTTGGTAAAGTCATAATCATAGTATGAACCATTATTAAAGGAACAAAATAAAGATTCACATAAGAAGATATGATCATGGATAACCTAGATTGGAACCTAGGGGATCACAAGTTAGGGTATACCTTCCTTCTATAAGTTTATCCTTTTATGCTTATAGTTTCCTTTTAATGATTATTGGATAAGTATTTAAGCCCCTAATTATAGTTTCTATTCTTAGTTAATGGCGGGAAATGGAAGAACATGTCCCAACAACAAATGTGATAGGAAATGATACGATTACTGTATTAATACGATAGAGATGATTAGGGGATTAAAAGATGATTATTATTTTGGAAGACGTTCATTATTTTGGGAACCATATTTGATCGAGGTAAATATATTACCACGGTATTTTCATTGAGGAGTAAGGTTGACTTATATTTTGAAGAATCGATGAATTTAAGGTGGACTTATAGTAATTTAGGTTACTTACGGGAATGATTAACCTATCTTGGGTAAAATATGTTTAGGTTAGCTAATTTTGTTATAAGATGTTAGGAGTGTTTGATGTTGTTTGGAGATGAACAATGAAGTTTATTTTGGAAGACTATGTTATCAAATCTTTCTTGTATTTGGGTTTCAATCTTAGTTTGGTTTATTTTCAGGAATCTTAAGGACCATTATTTACAGAATGGTCTATGATGAACTTTGGGTAGTACCATAGAACTTTGAAGATTTAAAAGTAGTTTCCATTCCTATGGGATTCTTTTTGAAGAGTTGTTTTACCTTACCCTTTCTATTTTTTGGATAATGTTTAAAGATAGAAGAAATAGATAGTTGATCTTTTGTGGATTATGTGATTCTCTAGAAGATGATTCTTGTGTTTTGATGAGACCAAGTAGTTTTTAATGCTCATCATTTGGAGAAAAGATTAGTTCTGGTAGAAACTTATTAATGTATGAAACTCTACATGAAGGTAGATATATTTCCTTATGTTTTTGTTCTATGTTGTAAATGAATTCCTCAAAGTTATTAAAAGGAACATAAAACAAAAACATTGTTGGTTTACGTTTCCTACTAGGTAATCAAATACCGCTTACACACATCATAATTTTGGGATTTTCTGGTGGTTAACTTCCTCCTAATCATGTTTTCTATCACTCTCCTTTAGAAAGTGACCCTTTGTTTTCTCCTCCATGTCCATGTTTCCTACATGGAATCCTAGTATGAGTAAACTCGGGTGGCCTTTGTACTTACTTTTCTTTCTTTTAAAGTAATGGTGTTACTGACTCTTTTTCCGATGTGGAACTTTAAATGAAATTTCAAAACCCAATTTTAAAAATTGCGAGGACGCAATTTCCTAAGGGGGGAAGATTGTAACAGCCCGAAATTTTGAATAAATCTTGTTTCCTAATTTCATGTGTTATTTTATTTTATTTTTATACTCAACAAAAATGTTTTATTTAATAAACATGATTATAATTAAAATGAGACCATTGGGTTTTGACTGTGATATGACCATCGGTCAATATGACCGCTGTGAACAAAATGTTTTGATTTTTTTCTCTAAATATAAGTAATATTGGTTAATTATTATAGAAAGAAGATTTGATGGCCTCACCTAGTAGTCTTGGACCGATCGAGGCCCATCTAACAGATCTTGGAAAGGAGGTAGCACCATTGGGCTTTGCTCTGGACCAAATCCAAGGAGAACTCCATCATGTGAAGCTAGAACGGAATCGCCTTTGCGAGAAGTTCAAACTGATAGAAATTACTACTCAGGCAATGTTGACTGAGCCGCCCCAAGATTCTATCACCCTAGCACACCTTACTCTTAGGTCCTATGCTGGTATTATAAGGGGCTATGTAACGAGACCGTAACTGCCTTGTGTAATCCTTGTTTTAAATAAAAATTGGGATTTATTCTTATGATGAAGTTTATGAATTTTCAAATGACTGGATAAAAATAGTATGCATATTTTTTTATGAATTTTCAAAAGGATATTTTTTAAAAAAATGTTTATGTAAACCTTAAATAATTTAAAATGTGTAATGATTTTCAAAAAATGGTCTTCTACAATTATGTTCAGTACGAAATTTGGAGTCTAATAAGATCAACTTAATTTTTGATGAATAGTAAATTGTGAATAGTGATATTACGCTTAGGATTAGTAATGTGACCAAATGGATTAGTAATTTCACTTAAAGAAAGTTTTAAAAAAATCTAGGCACCTTGATTAAGTAATGTGATTCAATAAAATGGTTAAATAACGGTTTCATAAATTATTATTCAAGTATTAATCCTTTCGGGTGAATAGTGTTTTTTAATTAAAAAATTAAATTAAAAATATTTAGAAAATTATTTTTATAAAATGGATTTCATTTTTGAACTCAGAACACCGATATTATGTTATGGTAATTTTTGGGGTTTTTTCTGAAAAAATGAATTTTCGGTGAATAGTGTATTTATTTAAAAAATAAATTAAAAATATTTAGAAAATTATTTTTATAAAATGGAGTTCATTTTTGAAATCGGAGCATTGATATTTGATTAAGGTGAAATTTTGGGATCTTTCTGAGAAAGTTGAATTTTCAGTGAATAGTAAAAATACAGTTTTAGGGTTTCGGTATGTTTAATGACATCATAACTATGTCATGATGACGTCATGAGATATATTAAGGGTTGTCCGGCCAAGGGTGATGAATTATTGTTTTGGGGGCCCCATGTGGCCTAACTCCATGGTAAATGCCAAGGGAGAGCACATGGGTTTGAGAAAAGCACATGTGAGGTGTCCCTTGGCCATTAATGCCTTGTCCCCTCACTTTCCCTATAAATACCAAGCCCTCCTCTCATCCATTCGACTCCCCACTCTTCCCCAACGAATTTTTTGTCTCATTACCTCCCAAGGAGGCCTCCCAAGGTGCCCCCAAGCCCTCAAGGTCCCAACCTTTGAGGTTTAAGAGTTACATTTTAAGGTAAGGGATCTGACATCTCTCTTTCTTTTCATGTAATCTATTTTATTTCATTTCTTTTATGCTTCATATTATTATGTTGGAAGATGTTCTTTTATATTCATAATACTTCCCATTTCATGTTCATATGATAAGAGACCCCCCTTTCTCTCATCAATTTGTTTTAAGAATGTTTAAGTGGCGTCGTTAGGCTGCCGAATTTTTAAGGGATTCTTTCACCTTCCTCGTTTTCAAGTTCTATTTTAATTCAAGTCTTTCGTGTTTCTTTTTATTATGTTGGGGCATGATCTCTAAATTTATCATACTGATCTTTTATGATCATATGATGAGATACCCCATTTTATCTCTTCAATTCAGTATTTTTAAGTTTTAAGTGGCGCTGTTAGGCTGCCGAATTTTTAAGTGGTTCTTCCACCCTTCTCTTTTTCAAAGTTCTACTTTCATGTCAAGTCTTTCAAGTTCCTTTATATTATTTTGGGGTGTGATATCTATATCTATCATACTGGAATCTTATGTTCATATGATGAGAGACCCTATTTGACCTTGAAAATTCATTTTTTTTGAAGTTTTAAGTGGCGTCGTTAGGCTGCCGAATTTTTGAGGGATTCTTTCACCCTTCTGTTTTTCAAAGTTCTACTTTCATGTCAAGTCTTTCAAGTTCCTTTCTATTATGTTCGGGTATGATCACTATATCTATCATACTGGACTCTTATGTTCATATGATGAGAGACCCTATTTGACCTTGTCAATTCTTTTTTTTTTTTTGAAGTTTTAAGTGACGTCGTTAGGCTGCCGAATTTTTGAGGGATTCTTTCACCCTTCTCTTTTTCAAAGTTTTACTTTCATGTCAAGTCTTTCAAGTTACTTTATATTATGTTGGGGTATGATCTCTATATCTATCATACTGGACTCTTATTTTCATATGATGAGAGACCCTATTTTACCTTGTCAATTCATTTTTGTTGAAGTTTAAGTGACGACGTTAGGCTGCCGAATTCTCACAAGAGAAATCTTATTTTTGTCTTCCTTTAATATTCTTCATTTCATATGGTATATTTTCAAATTTCATTACCATGTTCTTAAATCCCTTATATTTTGTCCCTCTACTGTCTTATGGGTCATTTATGAATGTTTGACCCATGTCCCCTCTCTTCTCAATGTTTTCTAAAACCTTGTAACATAGCCATTATGCTGCAGAATTTTCATCTCAAAGTGTCTCTCTCTCTTTTCTAAAAATTATTTTATGTTATAAAGTGAATACTCAAAGCTCTTATTTATACAGGGTTATTCACATATATATCAAAATGTTCTATTTTAAATTCTGGGATTTACATACATGAGACCCGCTTTCCCTTTCCGTGGGTTTAAAGTGACGTAAAGATCATGTCTTTAAAGCAGTTTTTAAAACGTTATGATTATGTAATGAAACCCATTTATTTTATTCTATATGGGTTATTTATGAAATTTTTGATGATGATATATGTGGATCACATGATTATAAAGGCAAATTTAAGGGTGCTCCCTGATAGCGCTCCAATGCATTGGGTAATGATGTAACCACTAGAGATTACAATTTTCAAGATACCTTGGGGAATAACCTTGGTAATTTTCAAATGACACCTTAGGGATGGACCTTGGTGATATGTTCATGATTGTCTATATTAAATGTTTCTGCCACATCTTAAAGTTATTAAAAATGTTATTTTTATTATGATATGCCTCATGATTTCTTTCTCATGCCTTAATGTTCTTTTCATGTCCTTATTGAAGTATCTCAAGTTCACATGTAAAATGTTTCTCTTGTTTCCCTTACTGGGTTTTCTGCTCACCCTTTCTTTTGATGTATCTCCCCAGGTTATGAGATTCAGTAATGAACCTAGTATGAACTTAAATAGAAGCCTTTCAAGTGTTTAAGAAGAGTGTTTTTTGTTCTTTTCATGTATTATGTTCCTTGTTTCCAAGACACTAAACCTTAAAGATCCTCAGTTCCGTGTAATGAAATTAAAGTTATGTTATAAAAAGACGAGATGCTATAATAAAGGTATATTATAATTCCAGTATAACATCATATATAATATCAATTACTCCATCCTTTATACATCCCACATATCGCATTAACGATTCAAATCACTTTGAGGGGGCGGTAGTCCGCACTTCCTAAAATGAAAATATCGCATTTACCCATAATGGAAACAATAAAGGTATTCCATAAATGAAAAATACAGAACCTTAATTAAAACATAAACATATTATATATCATTATAAATAGAGTGACTTTTTAATGGCCACCTTTGAAGGTGTTTTATGAGTGTTGAACAATCATCGTTTCGTGAGGCAGAAATTCGCCATCCACAGAAACTGTGTGTTCTTTAACCATTAGATGTAGGTGTGTGCAAGTGTAGCTCAAATACTCATTATAACAACATCCTAGTATATTGAGGATACTGTTTTTTTTACAAAAGAAAGGAATAAAAAGAGTTTAAGGGGTTGGAGAAGCTAAATAAAACAAAACAACATTAGAGAAGACATTACATCAAAATCGGGTAACTCTTTTTCATTTGAGCCAAAGGCTTCCTTGGAAAGAGTTCTGACCAATGTGAGTCTTTTAGGAGTAATGTAGGGAAGTTGGGAGATTATTTGGGCATAGTTTGGCCAAGACAAATGGCTTGAAAGTGTGAATGAGGTGGTAGAGGTGGGGGCTTTTTATAAGTGGAGAGGAGGGGCACTCTTGGAAAGTAAAGAAAAGTCACTTTATTATAAAATGAGTTTCGGATTTTAGAGGTCCCACATTTATATAATTCTAGGATAAGGTGATAAGGGTTCTAAATATACTCATATAATAGGTTTTTGACAAGTGTAAGCCTTAGATTTTACATTATCTTTTTATTTTATTTAAATCGTTAAATAATGAGGTCATCGCTGCATCATCATGATGACATAAATAATTTAATTTATTTAATGTCTAAAATTTATAAAAAAAATACTATAATGTAGGAAATCGTTTTAGCTTTCCAATGACTATTTATAGTCAAAAGTATGACTTGTATAACCCCATGTATAAATTGTTTTAGTAAAACATTTCATGTTTGTGTCATTTTTTACTTTAAAATTAAATAAAAGGTATTTATGTCATTTTCCAACTAAAGTGGCCCCATGGGGTCCCCAAGTTGACCCATGGATTGTATTGGTCGTCCATGGAACATCCAATGAGGGTAGGACATGTGTCAAGCTCATCTCATATTATTAAAACATTATTTTTACCTTAAACTACACTAATTACCTCTAATCGCGATTAAGAACTTAAAAGCTACTATTCACCAAAAAATTATTTTAATGTCATTGAACCACATTTTACTTCTTAATGACAACCATGTATGTCGGATTTTTGAAATTCAAAATACAGAAGTGGTAAATTTTCATTTAAACGAAAAATCAGTTTTTATAAATACCACTTAGTGGTTTCACTATTCATCAAAAATTGAAGTTTTTCAGAAAAATCCCAAAAATTCACCCTAAGCTATATTTGATATTCCAATTTCAAAAATGATGTCTATTTTAAAAAATTCCAAACATATAAGTTTCATTAATTAATTTTATAATTAATTCCCGTTGTCACAACAAATAGCGTGTTTTTAAGAAACAATTTATATCAAAAGATTGACAATTGTTCATGCCTAATTTCAATGTTAAATTAATTCTAATGACCAACATTGGATAAAATGGTAAAAATATATTCTAATTATACTTTAAAACCAAAAAATAGTATAATTTATCACAATAAATTATTTTGATTAAAAAAGTTGTTTTAAGTATTTTTCACTATTCATAAAAAATTGGAAGTTCTCAGAAAGTTACAAAATATATAAATTAGGATAATTTAGATATTAAAAATACAAAAATGAAGTCCATTTTGAAAAATAAAATTTCAAAAATTTCAAAAATTAGGTATTACTATTCATAACGGCTACTTTGATTAGTCGCGGTGTTTTAGAACTCGAACTTGCGTAAAATGCAAGCTATTGCATTATTGAAAGAGAGGCGTATCATGGAAACTCGGGGTGTTACATTCTCCTCTCCTTCAATAAATTGCATCCTCGCAATTTGAAATTTTTCTTTGAAAACAAAAGGTTGAACATAGAAAATACCTTTGTGGAAAACCCACATCGGAAATAAGGTTAATAAAATTTAGCCTTAATAAGAGGGAAATGGAAATAAGAAAGTCACCACCAAATTATGATCTCGATAAGGAGAAAATTGGTGGAAATTAGAGACATATAATTGGAGGAAAAACGTAAATATTTGTAGAGAGTGATTGAGGTCATCAATCACAAACAATTTTAAAATTGAGGGCCTCAAAGCCTTCAATCTTTGATGATTTAAAATATTATCAGTTCAACAAGACATAAGGTATTAGGATAACACATTTTTTGTTTTAATATCTCTTTACTAAAGTTTAAGATTTAATTTATTCATAGAATAAGAGATAGGTATATATATATTTATTCTTGACAAGTAGAGTTTCAACCTTCAACCAATTTCTACCACAAACTCATCTTTCACTCAAAAAGATAATAGAACTCAAAAATATTATATTTATCCTAATCGTACAAGGTTCAAAATATTAACATATACCATTTAGATTAGGAAAACTATTTTGTAATAACCAGGGACTTCCTGTAGGCTAGTGGTAGGTAATAAAAGCCTATCGCACTGTGGTTGTGGGTTCGATTCCTGCATCTTTGTCCGACACGACGAGTTATGCCCCACCCTGCAGGTTGTCCTTTTCCTAAAACTATAGTATTTTAATATTCCAAAAATAATCTTCAAAAATGTTTTAACCTTAAACAATACTATCCATGGTTCAACTTAATCCATTCCAACCTATATAGATATCCAAAATACCTCTGTCCAGACTTTTTCTAAAAGGTTTGTAAATTCCAAAATCAATTGTAACATCAGATTCCCCAAACAAAGTAAAGTTTCTCTTATTGTCACATACTTAAAATATGATTACCTTCATCATATTAAAACCTTAATGAAAAAAAAACAAGTACTGCAGTACAATCCTTATATATATCACATTATTCTTATAAACATAATATACTTCTTGAGTCCAAAAACACCAATACATTAATTATTCAACTTCATCTGTAGTAACAGCATAAGCTTGGCCTTGATCCCTTGGCCTTTTCTGAGGTATGTTTTCCTGACGCTTAGGATATTCATTTGCATAATGCCCCATTTCCCTACAATTGTAGCATTCAACATTGATAGCCTTTTTCTTTCCCTTGCAATCACACGCCTGGTGACCTTTTTCTCCACATTTATAACAAACTCCCATTCCTTTTAGGAAAGTACGAGGGTGATTCTTCCCACAATTAGCACATAATGGAAAATATTTCTTTCCCTTTTCCCTTTTATCTGTCTCTTGTTCCACCGTTCTCTTATTCTCTTACTTTACTTTGTTGTCGTAAGACTTAGATAATTCCTTTTCTGTCTTGATAGAACACGAGACAATATCTTCGTATGACGAGAAGGTTTGTGAGACTAATGCTCGACGGAGAAATGGTTTTAACCCATCAAAGAAACAATCAATCTTACTTCTTGGGTTACGTATATAATCTGCAGCATGCCTCTATAACCTTGTAATGTTGGCCTCATACTTTGCGACATTCTCATCCTCCTTTTGTCTCAGACTCAAAAATTGTCTTTCCATATCTGCTTGATGGTCACGAGGATAGTATTTTTCTAGGAAAAGCTCTTTGAACTCCCTACATTCCATATTCGATACATCATCATCTTCCTTTGTGTTTTGAATAAGCGACCACCACTGATCGGCATCGCCAGTGAGGCGGTAAACTGCCATGACAACCTTCTCCCTTTTGCTACTCCCCAAGGCATGGAATATTTTCTCTAAGGAGTTTATCCATTTCTTAGCTACTAATGAATTTGTACCCCCATTAAAAGTTGGCGGTTGTTGCCTCATGAAGAGGTCTAACATTGATCCTCCATGTCGCGGATCAGGGTGCTCTATACGAGTAAGGTTATTATTCATAACCTGAGTGATTTGTCCCAGTATGGTAATAAGTTGATCAGCACCAGTTGTATCTCCAGCTCCACAATAATTATCTTGAGTAGGGAAATCCCTACACGGAGTGCGTGCATTGATACGGTTTCCATTCCTTCCACTAGGCACCATTTCTAAACAATGACATAAACTAGATTAGTTTATGAATCAAAATATATAATTCCGTACTTGTAAAACACTTAACACTAATTGAACTATTTTATGGATATAATCCATAATCATAAAAAAAAGTTTTCTTTGAGGAAGTATATACTCATAACCCTTCATAGTGGTTTGTAAAGAAATGAGAATTATCCTAAGAATATCCCCCGGGAGTGTCGTAACCAAGAGTGTAGCAAGGCCTGTTGTCGTGCATCAGTTCCCGTTCGAGTCTAGCTCAAAGAGGTGTTTTCAGGTTTTACCCCTAGATACATCTGTGCCAGATCCACCTCTACCTGCTCGTATCCAGACAGGGATGTATTACTCGGAAAACTCACAAAATCTCTATAATACCAAAATTCTAGGAAGTTCTTCTATACTAATCCTCAAAGTCTATCTTTGGGCTATGTGCTCTGATCAGAGTTTATCTAAATCTAGCTTCCAAGGTTAGTACTAAACTACCTCTGATACCAACTGTAACTCCCTGACCCCAGCTACCCAGAGTCGGTGCATTACTTCATAACATTGACATGATCACAAAAGATCAAGTCTCGAAAGACCGATTAGTTTAGTAGCCTTGGAAACACTAGATACATTCATAAATGTTACATTACATCATAAGGTGAAAAACTACAATAACAGAGTCTCCATAGTTCACAATCATATCCTCTTCTGACAATCCCTACAGGTCATTCATAAAATACTTCTTCACATCCTGGAAAATATTAAAACATTGAAAGGGGTGACCTCAGATGCTCAGTAAGGATAACAATAGTGCAGAAGCTTTCACAAATAATCATTAACATTTAAGGCAATGTATAACTAAAACAAAAGCCTTTTTAAACTTGAACTTTAGCATAATATGGAAAAAATAAAATTAAATAATGACATTTGCTTACTCACATGGATATTCTACTAATCTAATAATCCCATGCAATATCAATAACCACTTTCATAATGATGAAATGCATAATGCCAGACTATCATAACCATGTAGTCAAGGCCTCTTGCCAAGACCACAAATAAGATTTTGTCAAGGCCTCGTTCCAAGACACTAGTTTGCCTCATGAGACCTACCGATGCATCGAGGAGCTATAGCGGGCTCCACCTGTCACTTATTAAGTCCAATGCATTCCTCATATGAATAGGTTTAAACATACCATAAACCATAACATAATCATATCACATAAATCATGCATAAAGGATACATAACACTTCCACATTTCAATCACAATATATCAATACAACACATTGATATAATAAAAACACTTTCAAAACCATTTTCAATACCAAAATAAAAGAAAGTTAAAACTTTGTATTTATTTTTCATTAAAAAAAAAGTGATGGCTTGTAGAGGAAGCCGAAACTCAAATAATGGTCACGGTGGCAGAGAAGTCGTTGCCGCCGCATATGTACGGAAAGAAAAACATTCCCTTTTTTTCATTTAGTAAAACGCTTCATATAAAAAATATTCCTTTTGAATAAACGTAAAAGTCAAAGGGGTTTATACACCATATAAAAGAAAGTTGTGTATAAAACCAAATATGCCTCAATGATAAGAGATTGAGACGAAGTTCTTAAAAAGATCATTTTTTTAAATAAAGTACATCTATCATATTTATTCACTATAAGTACACATAAATAAAGTACAAATACAATATAGGTCATAATAATATCAGGACATAATTTGAAAGTAGAAGATTAACCCAAAGAATGGAAATTGGGTTAAGATGTTCCCTTACCTTGCGTCCTGTCCTGACTCGACCGTTCTTTAACCTCCTGAATAATAAACTAGAGTTAATTCCTATTTACATAAGAACCTTTTTCATGTTCATTATTTCTTTTATATCCCTTATTACCATGTTATGAACATTATGTAATTATTTAAGTTTATAACAGTCATTTTTTCGATCTTAGGTACTTGAGTCAAAAATAACATTCTTATAATTACAAGTTGTTCATGTGGTGATATATCCATTATATACAGAATTATATTCCTGATATATATATCATATATCTCACATATATCCAGTATATACATGCATTTATAATATTCCATAATGTTTAGAGGTAAGAAATGAAATGCACCGTTCATGGAGACGGTAAGCCGTACGTACGCATGAACGCTACTTTCATTTCTATTTCGTATTTAATGAAATCATAATGATATAAAGGTCTATTATAATTCCAGTATAACATCATATATAATATCATTTACTCCATCCTTTATACATCCCACATATGGCATTAACGATTCAAATCACTTTGAGGGGGCGGTAGTCTGCACTTCCTAAAATGAAAATATCGTGTTTACCCATAATGGAAACAATAAAGTTATTCCATAAATGAAAAATACAGAACCTTAATTAAAACATAAACACATTATATATCATTTATAAATAGAGTGACATCTTAATGTCCACCTTTTAAGGTGTTTTATGAGTGTTGAACAATCATCGTTTCGTGAGGCAGAAATTCGCCATCCACAGAAACCGTATGTTCTTTAACCATTAGATGTTGGTGTGTGTAAGAGAATCTCGAATACTCATTATAACAGCATCCTAGTATATTGAGGATACTTTTTTGGTTACAAAAGAAAGGAATAAAAAGAGTTTAAGGGGTTGGAGAAGCTAAATAATACAAAACAACATTAGAGAAGACATTACCTTAAAATCGGGTAACTCTTTTTGATTTGAGCCAAAGGCTTCCTTGGGAAGAGTTCTGCCCAATGTGAGTCTTCTAGGATTAAGGGAGGGAAGTTGGGAGAGTATTTTGGTAGAGGTTGGCCGAGAAAAATGGCTTGAAAGTGTGAATGAGGTGGTAGAGGTGGGGGCTTTTTATAAGTGGAGAGGAGGGGCACTATTGGAAATTAAAGAAAAGTCACTTTATTATAAAATGAGTTTCGGATTTTAGAGGTCTCACACTTATATAATTCGAGTCTAAGGTGATAAGGGTTCTAAATATACTCATCCAATAGGTTTTTGACAAGTGTAAGCCTTGGATTTTACATTATCTTTTTATTTTATTTAAATCGTTAAATAATGAGGCCATCGCTGCATCATCATGATGTCATAAATAATTTAATTTATTTAATGTCTAAAAATTATACAGAAAATACTATGATGTAGGAAATCTTTTTAGCTTTCCAATTACTATTTATAGTCAAAACTATGACTTGTATAACCCCATGTAAAAATTATTTTAGTAAAACATTTCATGTTTGTTTCATTTTTTACTTTAAAATTAAATAAAAGGTATTTATGTCATTTTCCAACTAAAGTGGCCCCATGGGGTCCCCAAGTTGACCCATGGATTGTATTGGTCGGCCATGGCACATCCAATGAGGGTAGGACATGTGTCAAGCTCATCTCATATTATTAAAACATTATTTTTACCTTAAACTACACTAATTACCTCTAATCGCGATTAAGAACTTAAAAGTTACTATTCACCAAAAAATTATTTTAATGTCATTGAACCACATTTTACTTTTTAATGACAACCATGTATGTCGGATTTTTGAAATTCAAAACACAGAAGTGGTAAAATTTCATTTAAACGAAAAATCAGTTTTTATAAATACCACTTAGTGGTTTCACTATTCATCAAAAATTGATGTTTTTCAGAAAAATCCCAAAAATTCACCCTAAGCTATATTTGATATTCCGATTTCAAAAATGATTTATATTTTAAAAAATTCCAAACATATAAGTTTCATTAATTAATTTTATAATTAATTCCCGCTGTCACAACAAATAGCGTGTTTTTAAAAAACAATTTATATCAAAAGATTGACAATTGTTCATGCCCAATTTAAATGTTAAATTAATTCTAATGACCACCATTGGATAAAATGGTAAAAATATATTCTAATTATACTTTAAAACCACTAAATAGTATAATTTATCACAATAAATTATTTTGATTAAAAAAGTTGTTTTAAGTATTTTTCACTATTCATAAAAAATTGAAAGTTCTCAGAAAGTTACAAAAAATATAAATTAGGATAATTTCGATATTAAAAATACAAAAATGAAGTCCATTTTGAAAAATAAAATTTATAAAATTTCAAAAATTAGGTATTACTATTCATAACGGCTACTTTGATTAGTCGCGGTGTTTTAGAACACGAACTTGCGTAAAATGCAAGCTAATGCATTATTGAAAGAGAGACGTATCGTGGAAGCTCGGGGTGTTACATTCTCCCATCCTTCAATAAATTGCGTCCTCGCAATTTGAAATTTTTCTTTGAAAACAAAAGGTTGAAAATAGAAAATACCTTTGTGGAAAACCCACATCGGAAATAAGGTTAATAAAATTTAGCCTTAATAAGAGGGAAATGGAAATAAGAAAGTCACCACCAAATTATGATCTCGATAAGGAGAACATTGGTGGAAATTAGAGACATATAATTGGAGGAAAAACGTAAATATTTGTAGGGAGTGATTGAGGTCATCAGTCACAAACAATTTTAAAATTGAGGGCCTCAAAGCCTTCAGTCTTTGATGATTTAAAATATTATCAGTTCAACAAGACATAAGGTATTAGGATAACACATTTTTTGTTTTAATATCCCTTTAATAAAGTTTAATATTTAATTTATTCATAGAATAATAGATAGGTATATATATATTTATTCTTGACAAGTAGAGTTTCAACCTTCAACCAATTTCTACCACAAACTCATCTTTCACTCAAAAAGATAATAGAACTCAAAAATATTATATTTATCCTAATTGTACAAGGTTCAAAATATTAACACATACCATTTAGATTAGGAAAACTATTTTGTAATAACCAGGTACTTCCTGTAGGCTAGTGGTAGGTAATAAAAGCCTGTCTCACTATGGTTGTGGGTTCGATTCCTGCAGCTTTTTCCGACGCGATGAGTTATGCCCCACCCTGCAGGTTTTCCTTTTCCTAAAACTATAGTATTTTAATATTACAAAAATAATCTTCAAAAATGTTTTAACCTTAAACAATACTATCCAAGGTTCAACTTAATCCATTCCAACCTATAATGTTATCCAAAATACCTCTATCCAGACTTTTTCTAAAAGGTCTGTAAATTACAAAATCAATTGTAACATCAGATTACCCAAACAAAGTAAAGTTTCTCTTATTGTCACATACTTAAAATATGATTACCTTCATCATATTAAAACCTTAATGAAAAAAAACAAGTACTGCAGTACAATCCTTATATATATATCACATTATTCTTATAAACATAATATACTTCTTGAGTCCAAAAACACCAATACATTAATTATTCAACTTCATCTGTAGTAACAGCATAAGCTTGGCCTTGATCCCTTGGCCTTTTCTGAGGTATATTTTCCTGAGGCTTGGGACATTCATTTGCATAATGCCCCATTTCCCTACAATTGTAGCATTCAACATTGATAGCCTTTTTCTTTCCCTTGCAATCACATGCCTAGTAACCTTTTTCTCCACATTTATAACAAACTCCCATTCCTTTTAGGCAAGTACCAAGGTAATTCTTCCCACAATTATCACATAATGGAAAATCTTTCTTTCCCTTTTTCCTTTTATCTGTCTCTTGTTCCACCGTTCTCTTATTCTCTTGCTTTACTTTGATGTCATAAGACTTAGAGAATTCCTTTTCTTTCTTGATAGAACACGAGACAATATCTTCGTATGACGAGAAGGTTTGTGAGACTAATGCTCAATAGAGAAATGGTTTTAACCCATCAAAGAAACAATAAATCTTACTTCTTGGGTTACGTATATAATCTGCAACATGCCTCGCTAACCTTGTAAAGTTGGCCTCATACTTTGCGACATTCTCATCCTCCTTTTGTCTCAGACTCAAAAATTGTCTTTCCATATCTGCTCGATGGTCATGAGGATAGTATTTTTCTAGGAAAAGCTCTTTGAACTCCCTACATTCCATATTCGATACATCATCATCTTCCTTTTTGTTTTGAATAAGCGACCACCACTGATCGGCATCTCCAGTGAGACGGTAAACTGCCATGACAACCTTCTCCCTTTCGCTACTCCCCAAGGCATGGAATATTTTCTCTAAAGAGTTTATCCATTTCTCAGCTACTAATGGATTTGTACCCCCATTAAAAGTTGGTGGTTGTTGCCTCATGAAGCGGTCTAACATTGATCCTCCACGTCGCGGATCAGGGTGCTCTATACGAGTAAGGTTATTATTCATAACCTGAGTGATTTGTCCCAGTATGGTAATAAGTTGATCAGCACCAGTTGTATCTCCAGCTCCACAATAATTATCTTGAGTAGGGAAATCCCTACACGGAGTGCGTGCATTGATACGGTTTCCATTCCTTCCACTAGCCACCATTTCTAAACAATGGCATAAACTAGATTAGTTTATGAATCAAAATATATAATTCCGTACTTTTAAAACACTTAACCCTAATTGAACTATTTTATGGATATAATCCATAATCATAAAAAAAGTTTTCTTTGAGGAAGTATATACTCATAACCCTTCATAGTGGTTTGTAAAGAAATGAGAATTATCCTAAGCATATCCCCCGGGAGTGTCGTAACCAAGAGTGCAGCAAGGCCTGTTGTCGTGCATCAGTTCCCGTTCGAGTCTAGCTCAAAGCGGTGTTTTCAGGTTTTACCCCTAGATACATCTGTGCCAGAGCCACCTCTAGCTGCTCGTATCCAGACAGGGATGTATTACTCGGAAAACTCACAAAATCTCTATAATACCAAAATTCTAGGAAGTTCTTCTATACTAATCCTCAAAGTCTATCTATGGGCTATGTGCTCTGATCAGAGTTTATCTAAATCTAGCTTCCAAGGTTAGTACTAAACTGCCTCTGATACCAACTGTAACACCCCGACCCCAGCTACCCAGAGTCGGTGCATTACTTCATAACATTGACATGATCACAAAAGATCAAGTCTCGAAAGACCGATTAGTTTAGTAGCCTTGGAAACACTAGATACATTCATAAATGTTACATTACATCATAAGGTGAAAAACTATAATAACAGAGTCTCCATAGTTCAAAATCATATCCTCTTATGACAATCCTTGCAGGTCATTCATAAAATACTTCTTTACATCCTGGAAAATATTAAAACATTGAAAGGGGTGACCTCAGATGCTCAGTAAGGACAACAATATTGCGGAAGCTTTCACAAATAATCATTAACATTTAAGGCAATGTTTAACTAAAACAAAAGCCTTTTTAAACATGAACTTTAGCATAATATGGAAAAAATAAAATTAAATAATGCCATTTTCTTACTCACATGGATATTCTACTAATCGCATAATCCCATGCAATATCAATAACCACTTTCATAATGGTGAAATGCATAATGCCAGACTATCATAACCACGTAGTCAAGGCCTCGTGCCAAGACCACAAATAAGATTTTGTCAAGGCCTCGTGCCAAGACACTAGTTTGTCTCATGAGACCTACCGATGCATCGAGGAGCTATATCGGGCTCCACCCGTCACTTATTAAGTCCAGTGCATTCCTTATATGAATAGGTTTAAACATACCATAAACCATATCATAATCATATTACATAAATCATGCATAAAGGAAACATAACATTTCCACATTTCAATCACAATATATAAATACAACACATTGATATAATAAAAACACTTTCAAAACCATTTTCAATACCAAAATAAAAGAAAGTTAAAACTTTGTATTTATTTTTCATTAAAAAAAAGTGATGGCTTGTAGAGGAAGCCGAAACTCAAATAATGGTCACGGCGGCGGAGAAGTCGTTGTCGCCGCATATGTACGGAAAGAAAAACATTCCCTTTTTTCATTTAGTAAAACACTTCATATAAAAAATATTCCTTTTGAATAAACGTAAAAGTCAAAGGGGTTTATACACCGTATAAAAGAAAGTTGTGTATAAAAGCAAATATGCCTCAATGATAAGAGATTGAGACGAAGTTCTTAAAAAGATCATTTTTTTTAAATAAAGTACATATATCATATGTATTCACTATAAGTACACATAAATAAAGTACAAATAAAAGATAGGACATAATAATATCATGACATAATTTGAAAGTAGGAGATTAACCCAAAGAATGGAAATTGGGTTAAGATGTTCCCTTACCTTGCGTCCTGTCCTGACTCGACCGTTATTTAACCTCCTGAATAATAAACTAGAGTTAATTCCTATTTACTTAAGAACCTTTTTCATGTTCATTATTTATTTTATATCCCTTATTACCATGTTATGAACATTATGTAATTATTTAAGTTTATAACGGTCATTTTGTCGATCTTAGGTACTTGAGTCAAAAATAACATTCTTATAATTACAAGTTGTTCATGTGGTGATATATCCATTATATCCAGAATTATATTCATGATATATATATATCATATATCTCACATATATCCAGTATATACATGCATTTATAATATTCCATAACGTTTAGAGCTAAGAAATGAAATGCACCGTTAATGGAGATGGTAAGCCGTACGTACGCATGAACGCTACTTTCATTTCTATTTCGTATTTAATGAAATCATAATGATATAAAGGTATATTATAATTCCAGTATAACATCATATATAATATCATTTACTCCATCCTTTATACATCCCACATATGGCATTAACGATTCAAATCACTTTGAGGGGGCGGTAGTCCGCACTTCCTAAAATGAAAATATCGCGTTTACCCATAATGGAAACAATAAAGTTATGACATAAATGAAAAATACAGAACCTTAATTAAAACATAAACATATTATATATCATTTATAAATAGAGTTACATCTTAATGGCCACCTTTTAAGGTGTTTTATTAGTGTTGAATAATCATCATTTCGTGAGGCAGAAATTCGCCATCCACAGAAACCGTATGTTCTTTAACCATTAGATGTAGGTGTGTGTAAGTGTAGCTCGAATAATCATTATAACAACATCCTAGTATATTGATTATACTTTTTTTGTTACAAAATAATGTAATAAAAAGATTTTAAGGGGTTGGAGAAGCTAAATAATACAAAACAACATTAGAGAAGACATTACCTTAAAATCGGGTAACTCTTTTTGATTTGAGACAAAGGCTTCCTTGGGAAGAGTTCTGCCCAATGTGAGTCTTCTAGGAGTAAGGTAGGGAAGTTGGGAGAGTATTTTGGCAGAGTTTGGCCAAGACAAATGGCTTGAAAGTGTGAATGAGGTGGTAGAGGTGGGGGCTTTTTATAAGTGGAGAGGAGGGGCACTCTTGGAAAGTAAAGAAAAGTCACTTTATTATAAAATGAGTTTCGGATTTTAGAGGTCCCACACTTATATAATTCGAGGCTAAGGTGATAAGGGTTTGAAATATACTCATCCAATAGGTTTTTGACAAGTTTAAACCTTGGATTTTACATTATCTTTTTATTTTATTTAAATCGTTATATAATGAGGTCATCGCTACATCATCATGATGTCATAACTAATTTAATTTATTTAATGTATAAAAATTATACCAAAAATACTATGACGTAGGAAAGCGTTTTAGCTTTCCAATTACTATGTATAGTCAAAAATATGACTTGTATAACCCCATGTAAAAATTATTTTAGTAAAACATTTCATGTTTGTGTCATTTTTTACTTTAAAATTTAATAAAAGGTATTTATGTCATTTTCCAACTAAAGTGGCCCCATGGGGTCCCCATGTTGACCCATGGATTGTATTGGTCGGCCATGTAACATCCAATGAGGGTAGGACATGTGTCAAGCTCATCTCATATTATTAAAACATTATTTTTACCTTAAACTACACTAATTACCTCTAAACGCGATTAAGAACTTAAAAGTTACTATTCACCAAAAAATTATTTTAATCTCATTGAACCACATTTTACTTCTTAATGACAACCATGTATGTTGGATTTTTGAAATTCAAAACACAGAAGTGGTAAAATTTCATTTAAACGAAAAATCAGTTTTTATAAATACCACTTAGTGGTTTCACTATTCATCAAAAATTGAAGTTTTTCAGAAAAATCCCAAAAATTCACCCTAAGCTATATTTGATATTCCGATTTCAAAAATGATGTCTATTTTACAAAATTCCAAACATATAAGTTTCATTAATTAATTTTATAATTAATTCCCGCTGTCACAACAAATAGCGTGTTTTTAAGAAACAATTTATATCAAAAGATTGACAATTGTTCATGCCCAATTTCAATGTTAAATTAATTCTAATGACCACCATTGGATAAAATGGTAAAAATATATTCTAATTATACTTTAAAACCACTAAATAGTATAATTTATCACAATAAATTATTTTTTTTAAAAAGTTGTTTTAAGTATTTTTCACTATTCGTAAAAAATTGGAAGTTCTCAGAAAGTTACAAAAAATATAACTTAGGATAATTTCGATATTACAAATAAAAAAATGAAGTCCATTTTGAAAAATAAAATTTATAAAATTTCAAAAATTAGGTATTACTATTCATAATGGCTACTTTGATTAGTCGCGGTGTTTGAGAACTCGAACTTGCATAAAATGGAAGCTATTGAATTATTGAAAGAGAGGCGTATCGTGGAAGCTCGGGGTGTTACAATAATATTCAACTAGATTTATGTTAATATAATGAGAGCATGGTCCTTATCCATAGTATTTAAAATGAAGTACTTTCTATTATTTTTAATGAAAAAAAGGACAAATAAAATCCTAAGGACTTAACATTAAGGTTTATATGACTCAGATGCTTAATGTGTGTATGAATTAATGTTTTAAAATTTAAGGCTCAAATAGAAGTTTTATATATTAAATCATAAAGAATGATATTAAAAGTTATAGTGTTTTGTAACTATCCCCTTAAAATTATAACAACTCCCACTTTCCACAAAACAAAAAGTAAATTTTCTGATCAAAATATATCATAATGAATGATTGGTTCACCCCCTTGATATTTTCTCTACTTTTAAACTCTATTTTTTTCAAATAACCTTTCTATTTTTTAATTTTTTTAAACTATATTCCTAGAACAAACATCACATACACCACCTAGGAAGATGTGAAAAAAATAATAGGTCTATTAGTTGAGATTTTTTGTCTTTTTGAAAAGGCACACCCCATTTTTTCTTTTTTTTGGGTTCTTTTTCTCATTTTCTCTTATTTTTATCAAGAGTGGATAAATAATAAAGAATAATTAATGATTCAAAAACCTTTATTTATTCCCAAAAATTGTACCTACACACTTTTACAAGAAATTTATTTCACTTTTTTCATCATGACTCCATTCATACCAACACTTCAGCTTTAAAATATCATGAAAAATACTAATAAGAGGGTAGAAATGGATAAACATGGCTTGAAACATGGATAATCTCTAACAATATCATTAAAGGTTTATATAGATTAAAAATGGATTGATATAAATGTGTTCTTTTAAGAGTAAGGGATTTTAAAAATATGCCTCAATCATTTTAAATTTTTCTCTATACATTCATGGATTTGACAAGTTGAAATGAAATTTTTAGTCTGTGACATGTCCCAAGATCACTCAAGAAGTATGCTCATGAATAAATGAGAATTAATTAGTCTATAAAAGATATTTGGAAAGGGATATGTGATTTGGGAAAATCACTCCTGGAATGAATAATAATAACAAATCATTTCACATAAATTTCAGAAATTAAATTTATGAAAAATTATGGGGGATTTTTATTTACATGAATCAACTAATTCCCTAAAATCATGAGTCTTCATTTAAATATTCATGATTTACTTTAATAATCCAAGTTTACTTTTTACTCATTAAATTTAATTAAAATTGAAATATAAAACATTCCATCATAGGATTCCTAAGAAAATATTGTCTCCTAGATTAATTACGTAAATTATAAATCCATGTATGGGAACACAATTTTCTAGTTTAAAGCTCAAATAATATTTCTAGACAAAAATGTAGAGATTTTAAATGAAAAACATAAAAATTGAACTCCCTTATCAAATAAATCATTATTCCTCATTTTTTACTATCTATAGAATCCTTGTTGTTTCTTTTTATAATAGTCCTACAAAATCAAAACAAATTATATCAGTTTAAGAATGATTCAATTATATATTTAAAGGGAGAATGTATAGGTAATTGAATCCTAAATACTAATAAAATAGAAAAACTTGGGTTTCCTCTTGGAAGTGACTTTGGTTAATGTCATTGGATTGACCTAATTGCATGATTTGAAAATAGTAGATGGTCTAGAGATGTTTGGGATACTCTACTAGGTCATGAGTTAAAAGTAAATGGAAATATTTCATTATTTTCCCATTTATAGTTAATGGGTTTCCTTATTCTTCTTTCATGATATGAATGACACTGAAAAGATAGACATTAGTAATAATAAATGATACTTCCCACCTAGAATGATTCTTAACTAGAATTAAATATAGTCTTGAATTATATTATAGGACTTCATCTCTCAGTTGAATGGTGTTTGGATGATATAGTTTCACATGTTCCACTCTAGTTATTTCTATGTAAATTCTATAATTTAAAAAAAAACTTCTTAATTATTCTAGCTCCTAAAATTGAAGTTTTCTATCCTTTTCATCACTCTAAAATACAAATTCACCTTTTTTATGACCCAATATTCTTAGTGATACAATTACACTAGTAATGAAATTGTTTTCCATAAATATACTAGAATGTGATCATACCTATAGGTGTCTTTTATGATATAGGATATGCATATAAGGTGTATTCATGACTTTGGATCCCATAATGCTAGTTTGGTTTTAATTTCTTCTCTGAAATACCTTTATTATCCCAGTTGGACACTAATTCTAGGTAATTCCATGGGGATGGTAAGGTGAATACTATTTTTTGCTGCAACTCATAATTTTTAATCATATACTCCATTCTTATATTGAAAAAATGTGTCACTTAGTCCATAATGATGGTTCTTGGAATTCTAAAACCTACAAAATATGCTTTCCCTGAAAAAATTATAGATAATTTTAGAATTATCAGTCTATGTGGCCTAGGATTCCACCTATTTATAAATATAATCAATAATAAGTAAAATATAATATTTCCCAAAAAAATAGGAAAACTTCGCATAAAATTAATGTCCCAAAAAAAATATTTCAAAAAAATTATGGGTTTTGGGGGAATCTCTTATTAATATGAAATATTTAAGAACATTGTAACTTTCCAAATTTTTTACAATAATCATGAGAATCTTTAAATAAGGTTGAAAAATATATTCATGATTCAAAAAAATTTCTACCTATCGTTTGAGGTTGATTGTTGCCTACATAAGAAAGTGAATAAAAAATTGAAAAAAAAAATCTATTTCAAATTAAGTTCAGCATCTTCTCATGACATGGTCATTGAAAATTTTCCAGATAAATGGATCTTCCCAAATATAGAATATGTATTCCACTTTGAGTTTATTATTATGATGGGGTTTAATGGAATAAATTAGTAGAGTTGTTTCCAAATAATTTACCATTTATCCATACCAGGGTATATCACCATACTTAATGGAAATTGTTTTATTCAGGTATGTGATTATTGAGTAGGATCAATTCTAGAATATCTGTTTTAGTAGTATTGGGTATCCAACTAAACTGATCTACCACTTTGTTTTGGGATCCCTTTTTTATTTAATCTCCATATGAAACTTTTGAATGTGTATTATCCATCTTACTAACCTTGGTTTGGCATCGACCTTCTTCATAAAATACCTAAGTGCTACGTGATCATAAAATACAACTATTTTAGTTCCATGTAAATATGAAGTAAATTTATCTAATGAAATTAAAATAGTAAAAAACTCATTCTCAGTGGTTGTGTATTTTATCTGAGTGTCATCCTAGGTTCATGAGGCATAGGTTATGACTTGGGGTTTTCCATTAATCCTTCAGGAAAGAAATGATCCCACAAATTAGTTTGATGCAACAAAACATAAATCAAATGAGTGTTCCCATTTCAGTGATTAAATTATTTGTTGGGTAATAAACTTTTATTGCATCTAAACAAATACTTCATTACAATTTTCCTTAAAAAAACCATCTTATTTTAAATTTAATATTTATATAGGAAGATAAATCTTACTAAATTTCTTGACGAGTCTTTAATGAAATACCACATTCCATATATATTATATAATGTGTCTCACACAAGTGGAATATGGAAAATAATTGATTACTTCCACTTTATAATTATCCATCTCAGTTCCTTTTTCTGAAATGATATGACTTAAAATTATTCCTTTTTCAACCATAAAGTGACACTTTTCAATCTTCAAAACTAGATTTTTATCTATGAATATTTTTTAAACATTCCCTATATTCACTAATTAATAATCAAAGTATTTTACAATAATTGTAAAGGCATTGAGAAATACCTCCAAAAATTCATCAGTGTTATATAAGAAAAATATTACCATACATCGCAGAAATACAGCTGGGGAATTTCAAAATCTGAAAGGAATCATCTTATAAGAAAAGGTCCTGAAAGGATAGGTGAAGGTTATTTTCTCATTGTATTTTGGGGAAATTGGGACCTTAAAATAACCATAAATACAATCCAAATATATTAATGTCTCCTACCTTCTATCCTTTCTTTCATTTGATCAATGAATGGGATTGGGAAGTGATCTTTTTTGGTGACTTGGTTCAGCTTCCTATAATAAACTCATATCCTCCAACTGTTTTCAACTCTAAATAGAATTAATTTTTTATTTAAATGTTCACAATGGTGAATCACATTTTCATGGAAACCATGTGGATGGGGCTTACCCATTGGGAGTCAAAAAAGGTGTAAATGAAGTCGAATACCAACAAATATTTAATTTCTTTTTTAACAACCTCTATGATGGTGGTGTTAATTATTTTATGGGGATCCCTAATAGGTCAATAGTCCTATTATAAAATTATTCTATGAGAGAAAACCATGGGTTTGATTCTAGGTATATATCCAAGACTCCATACTATAGCTTGAGTATTTATTTTTATAAAGTCAATCAGAGTTTCATCTTCGGGAATAGAAATATTATTGGCAATTATTAGTAGTAATTTTTCTCCCTCTAAATGATACACATATTTAATGTCACATGGGATAGGTTCTAATTAAATATTCATCGATTCTTCTATGTATGATAATGACCTATAATTTCTCACTTCAAAATCTTAACTTTCCATAGTAAAGGGTTTTATCTCAATCTCTTCTAGAAAATTATCAAAGAATTTAGTGGTTATTTATTTTTAAGTTTTAAAAGCATAATTTTATGATTTTTAGGTTATCTACCATTTTATGGTGTTATCAATAGAAATGTGATCTATTAAGGATAATAATTCTCTAAGAATACCTGAATCTTCAATGTGATCGACACCTTCTTCATGGAAAATTTCAAAGAGTGAGTGATTGTTAAAAGGGATATTTTTGGAGTCAATAACATTAAAGTTCACCTTGTTGTCCCCCCAAATCCATGGTAAAGGTTCATTAATAAACATTGATGATAATTTTTATTGTTTTTTGGAATGTTATTCCCAAAATATTGGGTGAATGACCTTGTGAAGTGTCTTCTTCAATGGTGAGTATGTAAAAGTCTGATGAAAAAAATTTACATCAAATACTACGAGTGCATCATCCACATCTTTGGATGAAAATATAGAGGGATATTTTTCTAATTAGAAAACCACTCTTGTGGGAATCTACTCAAAAATTTTCAAATATATAAAGATAGATTGTAACTTGAAATTAATAGAAGCACCAATATCATAGAAATCATTAGAAAATTTAAAATAACCCATAGTGAAAGTAATAGAAAATTTCTATGGATCTTGGTATTTGTTTGGGAAATATTTGTTATGTCCATGTGTGACCCACTCCTTCAAAAGTTTATTATTTCATCCCTTTAAATACTCTACCATTTAATTAATATTTCTTTAATAAAATTCACATATTTTGTGATTTGAAATATTTACTCTAGGAATGGAATGTTGATTTCACATTTATTAAGGTTTTACTAGATTTCACATTAAAGAATCTCTTTTTCAAACATTATTGATCAAGTTACAATAGAAGTTAATGGTTAATGTTTTTCTTTTTTCTCCATTTTTTTCTTTTTAATTATTTATATGGCCTATCTTTTGGTTTTATTGGTTGATCTTTAGGAATTCTTAGAATCATCAAACATATATGGTCCAGGTGGTGGAAGATATTTTCTACTTTGTGGTATAATTTTAATGACATTTAGTTTGGGAATTTGAACTATCTATGATGGAATATTTCTTGGTTTCTTGGTTATTATGTCCAAAATAGAATTTAATTAGTTGGATAAATCTATGAAATTCTGTTTTAATACCTAAACATTGGACCATATATTCTGGTTCTTAGTTTTTTTATCTTTTTGATGGGTTCTCAAAATTATTTTATTGAAAATTTTCTAGTTGAAAGGATTGTAATTGTTCAAAAAGATATTTTTAAAAACAAATTGAATGGTGAAAGGTTTTTGAAATTACTGCTTGAAGTCATTCTGATTAAAAAATGGGGGTTTATCCTTTTTACCCTATAAATCCCTATTAGGCTTTCCCTTCTCTCTATTTTTGATTTTGTGGAAATTTTAATTACTATAATAAAGTTTCAAAACTCTTTTAACCATGTATTTAATCACATTAATCAGTGTAGTTATTAGGTGATGAACATAATTCACATACCTGCATTGGAGATGTCTTCACAATCACATGCTTTATAAACATCTATATCACCAAGCCTATGAATTCATAAATTTTAGTTTCAAGAAAAGGAGATCAGTTGAAAGTTATTAACTCATGAATACGTCTCATACTAGTCTTCTTTTTCCAATTTTTTTAGAATTTTGAGCTATCTTCTAAATAGGATTCCTGACTTCTACTCTTGATTGGTCAATCAAATCTATCTTAGATGATGCATCAAAAAGGTTCCTATATTTTTTCTCTAATCCTTGGTTAAATAAAACTAGAAAGAGGTGATATCACACTATTTGATGCGAGTAGCTTCAAAAAATTTCATGAAACATTTCTTGTATTCACAAAGAGTCTCACTAGTAGCTTATTAAATTGAATATATCTCCTTTCTAATTTCTATTCTATGGAAGGTTGGGAATAAACTTTGTATGAATGTTTATTGGAGTTCACCACATTCATGGATATCTCAAGGTTTTAAGTTATTCAATCACTCTTTAGTTTCTCCCTCAAGTGAAAAGGGTAATTCCCTCAACCTTAATTACTCCTTAGCTATACCCCATTACTTGAAACATAAACAAACAAAGACAAATTATTGAATTTTTATACAAGGGTATTCACCTGCAATGTCATAGAATTTAGATATATTTTCTATGTATGAATGGTAAAACAGTTTTTTTCAATGGAAAATTCTATGGAATAAAGGTCTATAAAGGCCTATTGTGGAATGATGTCCATGATTAGTGGTTTAGAATGAACACCTGAGGGTTTACTTGAGTATGATAATTTTTTTTACTTATATTGTTTCCATGGTTTAGACTTCTAAGAATAGTTGTCATAGTTCTTTCTATCTCAAGGTAAAAAAATAGTTTCTTGTTGGATTTACTAGCTACAATAAAATTTGGGTCAAATAAACACCCACTCCATAGAAGTGGTTCTAGTTTTAATGCACATATATTTTTGGGAGTGGAGAAATAAATTTATTTTCCCCTAGGGGTGTAGTATTAATAGTATCCAAAATTTGTCTCTAGAGAGTATCATTTTAATTTATTTTTCACATATGTGAATGCAAATAATATTGGAAATACAAGAAATAAATGGGTCCTGGAGTTTGTGAAATTAATATGAGAGAGAACTAGTTGGATTTAGGTTAGGTTTTACCCTCTTATAATTCTATAATGGTTTTTAGTAAAAATGAAACTTTGTTTATTTTAAATGATTAAGTGAGTAGAGTAATAATCATTTATCTTTATTCACCATTCATTAAGATTTATTAATGTATGTAAGTGACAATGGGAAGTTGTTAAATTATTTTGGAAATACCAAATTTGGTATTGACATTCCCCAAATTATTCCAATAAATTGATTATTATTTCATCATGTGTTTAATAATCACAAAATCACTCCTACACTTGATTTTTAGATTAAATAATTAGTAGGATCCCCAACTAGGTACAGGGAGAATAAAACATTAAATGAAAATAATTTAAAATTTCAGAATTAAACAGAACACAATAATATATAATATAAATTCAAATATTTTTAAATTGAAAACCATTCAATTAAAAAAATTAATTTCGAATTAGATTAAACTTAAAACCCGACTGTCACAATAAGTCCTCCTTCCCATAATCTAATCATAAGGGCTTCTAATACTCCATGAAAGGGGTTATTAATGTATTAGAATAAGAAGAATACATAAATATTATGAGAAAATGGGTAGAAAATAATGAGAAATGTTCACAATGTGGGAAGGTAGGAGTCTACCTTTCCATTCCCTATTCACAAATGTGTTTTTTGTGTTGTTTCTCAGATTCAAGCATGTGATCCTCCCTTCCTTGTTTTGATTCACCCTCCACGTAGTCCCCACCTCTTCTTAAATAAGAATAAATCCCCCCCCACTCCCATTTCATCCCTCTAGGGAAATTCTTGGGTTCTTGATATTTTAAAAAATGGGACCAAGTGATCTTACCCAATACCTAGGGGGTCATCTTATCAAAAGGGAAACAACCGAGTGCTTCATTTTTTTAAAATTATCCCCTGTGATGGATTTATTATATCCATATGCATGGGATGAATGTGGTTCCATGTGCCATATGCGATTTCTCTAGTTGTCTTGGACATAGGGAGGGTATAAAAGGCAGTGGAAGTTGTGGATTGTGCTCCCTCAACACCTATGAAATTCAAAGTGTCCATAGGAAGTATGAATAATTCTTAATAGGGGTTGTAATAGGTCCTTGGGGACTTCTATTGTAGTCAAAGTCCTTATCTTGTAATATTGGATTCAACTCAAGTTATTAGGTAGTAGAGGAAATGGAGATAGAAGAGGTGGTGGTCTACTCTATATAATACATACTTTAGATGGATGAATGAAAGATTAGTATTGTCCAATGTAAATGGTTTTGGGTTTTGGAGGTGATCTCATGTCCTCTAGGTACTTGGGAGTGGACATCAGCTTGAGGTGGATCTTGGTAATGGAATGGATATAAAGATATCTAATCCTGTGGTGTTGGTTGCCGAAATTGGGTGGCAGATATATGGTGGATATGGAAAGGTGTGATGCAGGAATTATTTTAAGGGTTTTGTAAGAATTTTTTTAATTATGATTTACAGTGTGATGAAAATGTTGTCCCACGTCAAATTAGAGAGGCAAGAGGCACTCATTTATATTCCTGAGCACGGATGATCAGCTATCATGAAGTTGTGTGGTGGTCGAAGGAACCCCTCCCGCCACCATACACCACCCCATACCTATTAGGTATTTATCCTCATTGCCATATGGGCTTTACCACTGCACGCATGTATGCTTAGGCTTTATCCTACCTATGAGACCTATGGATTTCATCGTTGTAGACCTTGAACGATAGTGTTTCGCCATTCTATGTCAGATGTATTGGCCTTCCCATTAGTCCATCAGCCCTCCATGGGAGAGCTTGGTGACTTGGTTCTTATGGTTAAGTGTTTTCCATGCTTGGACTATTTCTTGTTAATGACACAACCAGAAATTATTAAATAAAATTTCTTAACATTCATAAAAAAAATTCAAATTCAAAATTCACCAGTCTTTTGTCTCATTAAGTCCATTTTCATTCTACATTTCCAAATTCTCTTAATTTAGTAAATAGTTGAATGTCAAGGGTTTTATGATTAGAAACACATTCAAAAACATTGAATTTAAAAAAATATACATCTAAAATGAGTTTTTCAATCATCCGCCACCTACATATCCTCCCCATAGATCTCCCCCTACTCCTCTATCAGTACTACCTCCCTGGGGTCTACCCTACCCATGCTTGGGAGATACCTATTCATATAGTTTCATCTTCAAAATATGTTCATTCACTACCTAACCACAATTTTTAACATGATCGGTTAGTCTATCAGGTTTCATATGACCTTTCCAGTTTTAAGCATAATATTCCCCCTCTCCTAGTTGATTAGAATCTCTCTACAAACCCCATATCATGGATTCATTTGTTTGAAACTGGGAAAAAGTAAGTCTCATATGCTGATACCCTAAAGACTGCTGTTTTCTAGCTATTTCAGATGACTCAGACCCATGATAACCACGACCAACTCTAGTCACCTAACATCCTTCTACTATGATGATCTCTATAACCAGAACCACCCCAACACTCTAGCATAATTTGAGTTTCATAATGGTACAATAATAGTATGAATGTATCTATTCAGGTCCTACTCAAACTTTTATGCTCGAATGAATCCATTTCATGCCATTTTGAGGGATTAATGAATTGGGTCAGCAAACTTCGCAGTCTGCTCACTTATTTACTTATCACCATATTGAAGCTAATGAATCTCCTAAATCTCCACTGAACACAATATAGAAGGGTGATAATAATCATTTAATAGATACCGGAAGTATATACATTTGAGTGTTACCTCATCATAAGTCTAGATCAAACTCCATGATCTCCCTTCTGATCTGTGAACATGACTAACTATAAGCATAACCATCTGATATGTCAATGTCAAAAAAATCCTGCAAAATCAGCCACAACCTCAATCTAATCATCCACTACCTGGTGTTCTAGATTTTTCTAAAACCTTAGTGGTATCTATTAATGGAACACATGTAACTTTCGGAGAATGTGCACATGGTCATCTAAGACTTCCAGAGTATTTGGCTATCCAAAATGCTATCGATCATTCGCTTGAACCACAGGTGGTTGATCCACACATTTCTCAATAGGTGCTATAATTTTTATATGAATTCTTATAGGATTAAACTCATGATTAGATACTTAAACTAAGGTCTCATCACTCAACTGATCATCCTCCTTATCATATATTAGTATTCTTTTCATCTATCATCGTAGAGGTACCCTAAAAGTTAACAAGACCTTCCATGGTTAAGATAGAATATGTAAAGGGATATTGACCAAGAAGTACATGAATTTCGTAAGACCCAATCCTATATGACATGTTTATTATTTATTATAACACCCTAATACTTTATGATATTTATTTATTTTTAAACAAATTTAATCTATTTGATAGCTTGTGATACATGGAACCCTGAATCTATATCAACTTCGTAATGTTATGCCGTTATAACCTAGCCATTAAATTGGTGGGTATGAATAATAATAAAAATTATATGAAAATTATATGGTATAAAAATGTATAAGAAAATTAATTTATTATCAATTGATTAGGAATAAAAAATCATTTGAAAGAAAAAAAATCGGAAAACTATATTTTTCTAAAAAGAGATTTTATCGTATTTTGTGCCCTCATGTTACAATAAAATTTTACCACTTTTAGAAAATTTACTTCAAAAAATAAATTCATTTTTTAAATCATCATGTTAAAATTATCTTATTGTTAATTTTTTTGAATCATCTAAAAAGATTAATTTGTTCATTGAATAGTAAAACTAATGATTTTTATTGAGAACTACCACGGTTATTAAATCATTTACGTAGTTCTATTTTTGTTTAAAAAGATTTTAATTTAAAATTAGTTAATTTATATTATAATTAATTATATTTAGTTAATTTTAATGAATTTCATGTTAATTTTATATATATATAAAATATTCTTGAGAAATTGTTTTTGTTATAAAACCTTTTTTCGACGCACTTATGAGTTAAAATTTAAATTAAATCCTAGAAATTTGGATTTTAATTTGAAAATATTTATAAGATATTTTTAATTATTTTGAGTAATACTATTGAATATTCTAAAATAATTTTTTTCAAAATGAATAATGAAAATAGTAAAAATTATTTACCAATGTTATGGTTAAAACCGGTTAACCCGGGGTTAAACAAAAAATATAAGTGTTAAAATCTTCTAGTAACTTGTATAATTTATATTGGATAGAAATATTTTGACCTTATATCAACTACTTTTTTCTAATGATTCATTTTGTAGAATGTTTTAATATGTGAAATGTGGGTTCATTATATTCATATCAAAACATCCAATTGTGCCCTCCCCCTGCCCAACTTATAAAAGGATATCAACTATATTCTCCTCTTCACACATCCAATACCATTTAATTCATACATGACATACCCAAATACCTTCCCTAAATCCTTCCCCATGACCTATAGTGCCTCTACCGATCAAAAAACTATTTTAGAAAGACATTAGGTATAAACCTAAATAGGTTCTACAAAGAAGAGTTATAGTTATTAACCATAGTTTTTAATCTTATTTCAAAATATAACTACTTAAATTATTATAATAATATTATAAAAGGAATTGTATATACAGAGTTGTTATTATGTTAATTTAATAACCTATATCTATCCAATCTTCCATCAAAATTGAAATGAAACGGTCGAACGTGTGTATGGTGGACTACCGCCTCACGAACCAATGCAATTATTTTTCCATCACCACCTCTTATGGATGGATGTAAGGATCTGTTGAATTTATAAATATAAATTTTATGTAAAATTAATTCATCTCTAATATTAATATCACAACTACCTTCTTACCATCAAATCCATTAGAAAATGATAAGATCACTTGTGTATACATGTGGACTACAACCTCCATTTGAACTTATGAAACATTTTTCATTTTATTTTCAAATGTATGGTAGTAAGAATATATTTTTTGAATATAAAGGATTTATATGATATAATAAATTTTCTTTGAAGGTGAGAAATTATTTACCTTTCTTGATTTCCATCAATCAGAACATTAAAACAACATTCAGGCATATGTAGGGTCACCCATCTCCATGAATGGTGTAATTAATCATTCTATATAAATTTTATGGACTACTAAAAATTCATATAAAATTATTATATATGATATATCATTTTTAAAAATATAAATATTATGTAACCACAATCAATGTTTAATGACTGAAACTATTAAACCAAATCAAGCTTGAAAAAGGAAGCAGTTATCACATGGAATAGTGTTTATAATAAATAATGGTTAATAAATGTTTTATAAAAATGTTATAAGAAAATAATATTTGGTATTATAAATATGATTATTTTTCTATAATATTTTTATTATACAGTAGGTTTGAACACATATGAGGGGAATCATACCTAAGTAAAGGGTTTCTCATCTCACTTTTACTTCTGTGAGACATATTCCATAATCACCAATTATTTTTTTGTCATGTATATACCTAATATTTGATATGTTGTATCACAAATATCATTTAATTAATGTTATTTAAAGTTTAATTTTATATTATGGGGTCTGTGGATAAAAAAATTTAAAATTAGTATGGGTTAATTTTACAATCTAATCATTTATCAAGATTGTTTATGATTAATTATTTGATGATAAAATATTATGATATATGTCTCAATAAACTCAAAAAAAAAATTCTATTATGTTTATTAATTAACATTTAAAATAATAGTACCATTTGTTTCTATTTGGTAATAAAAATCATTGTGAAATTGATTTAATAAAAACTAATATTATTTTTCTCCTTTATCGAAAATATTTTTTCTTCCATATCCATGTTTTCTAAAAATATTATCAAAAAAATCAAACTTTACTAAAGGATTTATTAAATAAATGTTAACCCATTTTTGAGTCATTAAAAATGGTTTGAAATAAATATTCATTTCATTTAACCAAATTTATACTTTTGACCATTTTAAAACTATGATAAAGGAATGTTTTTAATTTTATATACAAAATTACATGTTGACATGACCACTCATTTCATTAAAGATTCCTTTAAAGTTTACCTAATTTTTTTCAAGTAATATTTGTTCCTAATATTCTAGAATGTTTTTGTTTTTAAAAATGATTTTCAAAGGAAAAAAGGATATTTCCTCAAAAAAAGTTTAATGTTATATTATTTCATTTCTATTTTTCAATAACAATAAACATCATTTTACATATTGTCAATTGGGAATAAATTGTAATGATAGAATCTTTATTATTAGTATAAATGGTTTATGATTAATTTTACTTGAGATGTACTATTTTTATATCATTCACCAAATTATTATGGATGTTTTATGACTATGTTTATTGATTATGGAAATCAATAGCATTTCATGTAAAAGTTTAAAATAAAAATATTTAAATTGATTATTCTTATTGAATGGGGAAATTATTAATATATAATATTTTTTTATTTCAATATGAATTTTTTTGTGATTATTTTTCTCCCCTTTTATAATAAGGATTTGTTGGACTTAGTAAGTGATGGTCGGGGCCCGCTATAGATCGTACATGCATTAGTAGGTCTCATAAGACAAACTATCATAGGACTTCATCCAAGGACTTAATCATTTATGTGAGATGTCTTGGAATAAGGCCTTGGGGGTATGGTTACGATATTTGACATTATGTATTACCTCATTATGAGATTATTTATTTATCTTCTTGTGATTATTTGATTAGTTATGTTATTCATGGATAATTTTCAAGATCATGTATTAATTTATATGAAAATATTAGATAATCACTTGTTCCTAAAATATTATTATTCATGATAAAATTATTTATTAAATGATATGAGTTTATACTTATTTACCTTTCTATATTGATTATTCCTTATTTCTTTATGATAACTTCCATTATATGTTTACCGTTACTGAGTATTTGAGCACACCCATTTCTTATTTTTTTCATTCCCCAAGATTACAGGAATTGTATTATGAGTGATATGTAGGGATCTACTGAGGAAAATAATTGTGTTCTCTAAGAAATTATTAATTTGTATTTTATATTTTATAATATAACTTGAGTTTAATTTATGTATCTATTTTTACAACACTATTAATCTATTTGTTTTTTTGTTATTGATTGTATATGGAATCGATATAACAAATTAACCAATGACAATGGCCTACTTGGGTTGGGGACATTAAATTTGGTATCAAAGGAATTTTAGTAGTAACCTTGTGTAAAAAGATTTAGGAATATATTTATTATAGAATACTTCCCAATGAATGAAATTTTGGATAACTCTATATTTAATATAACACCCTAATGTTTTATTAAGGTAGTGATTATGTGGATTTCCTAGAAATACTTCTCATTTAGCATACTACAATTAGATGTGGCTCTGTAATGCTTTTATCAAACGTTAATAACTCTGAGAAGGGTGTATTATGCATTGAATTGATTATCACCTAGTGCATGAAAATAGGATTTTCTACACACTTGGGTTGACACTCCAGGGGAATATTCTTGCTTTAATAAATATTTTCATTATTGAACATTGGGAAGGATTTAAATATATATTTATGACTTCATAATTTTCCCAAATAAAACACGTTTATGATTTTAAGTTCAGTTATATATAAATTTTCAATTTATGTTATGTGTTTTAATAAACATAAAATCAAACATTTCTATTCATAATGTTATGATCTAATCTAGTGTATGCCATTATTTCTAAATGGATCCTAGTGGAAGGAATGAGAACCATATTAATACATGTAATCTTTTTAGGGACTACCCTCCTAGGTAAGATAATAAAGGTGGAGCTAGAGTTAAATAAATTATAACAATATAGGGGCAGCTGAATAAGGTTGTGTCCAATAACCATTCATGCATAGAGATACATTATGATACAAAATGTGGTGTAACAAAGTTGGTGTGCTTCATGAATTAGCAACCTCCATAGTTTAATGTGATTATAAATATATTTATAGGTGAGAAATGGATAAGTTCTTAGGAAAATATATTTATTTCTCTTGGAATTAATAAATGGTAGATGGTTGTCATGTTAGTTTATATTCCCTCAGGGGATGCAGATCAAAGGTGATCATTGATTCAAAAAAATATAGATAATTAAAAAAAATATAACATTGAGTATAAGGAATTTAATGTAATATTCATGGAAAGATATTTTCCTAACATGCAATGAGGATATATGGAGAGAAAATTCCTAATTTTGAGACATAAGGTAGTAGATAATGTTAGTACATATAGAGATAACTTTTCAAAGATATAAAGTTTTGTTTCATACTATGCATATAATCCAAAGAGTATAATTTACCATTTATTTTATGGTATTGAGAGAATAACTTGAAGGGAAAAAGCCTCCTTAATATTATCATCATATAAGAACATAGTATCATGTCAAATCAAGATTCAGAATGAATTCACTAAAATTTAAGACTTCAAAAGAATGCAAGATAATAAAAGGGTGGTTGAGCACTATGGAAAAATAAATGAAACAAAATAGAATAATAGAAGACTAGGATTTCCAAATTTTAATAATTTTGTAAATATGAACTATAGAACATGACTTTTGGGAATGGGAGTTTGCTACAGGTGTTGAGAGAAATGAAACCATGCTAGTGAATATAGGTGAAAGACATAAGCTTCTAATATTTAATTCTCAATTATAAACAGATGGGGAACTATGAAAATAATTATCCATGGTTTAAAGTTAATTTCTACCAAAAATATATAAGGTATTAAATACAAGATTATTTTATCTAATATATGAGGTTGAAGTACCTAATGATGTATTGGAGGGTGCATTAATAAAATATTCAAATATATCTAATGCTTTATTTGATTCTGGATCTTCAAACTCTGTTTTAAATTCCATTCTTTCCATGAAAATTAGATATTTAAATTGAACCTTAAGAAGGGATTTATCATTCTAGACTCTTAGTGTAAGTATCACCATTATAAGGACTATTTAGACTGATCCCATCATGACACATAAATGTGAACTCTTTTCATAACTTCATTATTATACATATGATTTATTTTGATATCATCCTTGGTATAGACTATCATTAAAAATATACTGTAAAACATTTATTTTAAAGGTAAGAAAATTATTATTCATGATAAAGATATGAAATTTCATATCTTTATAGGGGATTCATCATCATCATATTCATTTCTAGATCCACCAATAATTTTTATTCTAAATGATATTCTTTTGGAAGAATAATAGAAATAGTATATAGATTAAAAAAGTAATCTCAAAAATGTGTTTGTGTCTATTATACAAGAATACATTTATCTACTTTATAAGGAATTACATGGAAATATACATGAGTGTGAAGTTAAATTTTCCTTTCATTTAATCCTTAATGTGAGACAAATATCACTGAATCCCATTAGAATTGATGATGTGGAATTAATAGAGTTGAAGAAAAAACTATAGGAGTTGTGTGATAAAGTATTTATATTCTATAGTATCTCACCCTGGGGATCCCCTGTTATTTTGATTATGATGAATGATATATCTTTGATGTTGTTCATTGATTATAGGTAAATCAATGCTATTATGATAAGGAAAATGTATCATTTAAAAATAATTGATGACTTATTATTTCAACATCATGGATTTCAATATTTATTATAGATTAAACATTATTCTATGAACCATAAATTTCAAGTAATGAATTGGGATATTCTGAATACAATATTTGAAAATTATGAGTTTACAATAAATCCATGTGTATTAAAAAAATTAACACTCTATATCTATGGATATAATGAACATATTATTCAAATAATATCTTGATAATTTAATAATGTAATTTTTTGATGGTATCTTTATGTATTCTAAGATCTATGATGCCCATGATAATAACTTGTGGTTAATTCTTGAGAATCTTATAAAAACGTATTTGTGGGAAATTTAGAAATTTTGAATTTTGGATTATAATGTTTCTTTTCATAGGTATATTTTCTCCAATGATGGAATATCAATTACTCATGTGAATAAAAAGTAGTAAAATAATTGAATACACTAATGAACATAACTTAGGTACATATTTTCATTGATTCAGCAGGTTATTATCAATGATTTGTTAAAAACATTTCTTGATTGGCTAACACGTTAACCAAGTTAACTATTAAAAGGGTTATGCTAGTATTGATGAAGGAATGTAAATAATTGTTTGAATAATTGAATAATATATTAGTTAATTTTTTTATTTTGACTCTACCATTAAGAAAGGATGTATTTTTTATATATTTTGATGCCTCGATGAAGAGACTTGGTTGTTTCTTTGTGTAGAATGATAAATTAATTACCTATGACTCATGGTAGTTAATGATTCATGAAACAAACTATCCAACCCATGATATTGTGTTTGAAACCATAAAAGTTTTTTTTAAATTATAGATACCTTATATCTATGGTGAAATATGTGAGATATACTTGGATCATAAGATTTAAAAACACATATTCTCACAAAAAATTCTCAATATGGGGAAAAGGTGATTGATATGGCTACTGAAAGATTATGATTACTCAATACACTACAGTCTAGGGAAGGGAAATATGGTATTGGAATAATTAAGTAGTAAATATCATGAAGTTATGACCCAAATGAGGATAGATATGGATCCTGTGTTTATGGATCAAGTAAATATGGATATGAAAACTATTAAGGATAGGGATAAATCACTTCCTTTTCAAATTATTATTGAACCATATTTGTTTTAAAAGTTAAAAAGTTCTGAACTTGATGATGAGAATTTTCCAAAGAAAATTAAAGGTATGAATAGTGGAAAATTGGATGATTTTTTTCCTTCTGAATATGGTGTTCTGAATTTTGGAATGAGACTCTATGTTTCATTTATAATTGATATGAAAAGGGAGTTTTTGGATGATGCTCATAGATCAAATTTCACTATTCACCAAAGTAACACTAATATTTATAAATATTTTTTGGAACTATTTTGGTGGGGTTGTGTGAATTATGATATTGATGATTATGTTTCGGGGTGTTTGGTTTTTAATTAGGTGAAGGATGAAAGGCAACATCCTAGAGGATTCATGTAACATATAACTATTCCTACATGGAAATGGGATGAAATTACTATCGACATTGTCCTCTTATTACCTAAAACTCCAAGAAATAATGATTAAATATGGGTTATTGTTCCTCATCTCAACAAATATGTATATTCCCTTTCTATAAGTGAATATTTACCTCTTGAGGGCATTGAAAAAATCTATATAAATGAGGTTTTAAGACTTTATGTAAGATCCTATTTTAATTGTGTCTTATTATGATATTTTATTTACATTGAAATTAAAGGTGAGTCTTTAAAGGATCTTGATACTAAGAATAATTTGAGCACTTATTATCACCCTCAAACCAATGGATAGTTTTAAAGTACTATTAAAACATTATAAGACATGTTAAGGTCGTTATTACTTGACATTCAAGGTATATAGGATTAGTAGTTATCTTTGGTAATGTTCACCTATAACAATAACATCTATTCATGTATTTAAATTGTGTTATATAATTAATTATATAGAAATAGATGGTGAAATCCATCTTATTATGATGAATTTTGTGAAAGGTATCTTATTGGACTAAAATATGTGGAGAAGATGATGACAAAGGTAGGTAATATTAAAACCCATATCAAATCATATCAAAGTAGGAAAAAGATCTATGCTGATATTCAAAGAAAATATTTCAAATTTCTAGTAGGGGATTAAGTTTTCATTAAAGTATATCCATGTAAGGTGTATATAATCTACAGTAACAAAGGTAAACTAATCTCCAAATATATTTGACATTTTGAATTAATATAATCAATTGGATCTATGGATTACCATTTAGAAATTACTCTAGGACTACATAAAGTACATTATGTATTACATATCTCGTTATAAAGGAAGTACATTTCAGATCCAACACATTTTATCTCCTATAAAGAGATTGAGTTGGAACCTGATATATCATACAGTGAATATCGTATCCAGATTTTTTGCACTATAGAACAAGTTTCTAGGAATTTCAAAACTCTGATGGTAGAGGTACTTTGGAGAAATTATAAGCTAGTGGAGGAAATGTGGAAAGTTGAAGAAATTATGAAAAATAGACTATCCAAATATTTTCATGAGGAAAAATTTTATAAATTTGAAGTATTTAGTTTTTTTACAGGTAATAATATAACTCCGTCAGAATTTATGATATATATATATATATTTTTAAATAAATTTAATCTCTTTGTTATCTTGTGATACACAGAACCCCGAATCTAAATGAATTATAATAATCTACACAGTTATAACCTAGCCATTAAATTGGAAAATATTAATAACACTAACTAAATTATATAAATTATATGGTTTATACATGTATAAAATAAATTCACTGGTTATCAATTTTTTATAAATAAAAAATAAAAATCATTTGAATTAAAAGAAAAGATTTTTTGTAAAAATTGCATTTTTCTAAAAACATGTTCCATCGCATTTTTCACATTTATTTTAAAATTAAATTTTAATAATTTTAGAAATTTTCATTGAAAAATAAACTTTATTTTAAAAAATCAATATTTCAATGTCATCTAAGATTTTTATTTTTATAATTTTTCTAAAATAATAATTTTTTCATGAATAGTTAACAAGGAATATTTTTATTAAAAATTTCCATTTCATTTAAAGAAATTAAAAAGTACCATTTCTTTATTTTTTTCAAAGTCACATTAGTTTAATTATATTATAATTAACCCAATTTATTCCATTAGAATCAATTTAAGGTTTAATTTTCAGATGAAGACATTTTATACTTAGGATAACGTTTCCTTTGGAAACCCATTTTTTTACGTGATTAGGGTCTAATTTTATAATAATTGTCCAAAAAACAAGGAATTGATTTTGACAAAAAAATTTCAAATTATTAAATCAACATAATTATTCAAGAAATTTGAAATATTATTTAACTTTATTTCATTTTTTCATCTAAAAAATGTAAACAACATTCATGCATATATATGACCTACCATCACCAACAATGGTGTAATTCACTATTTTATCTAAATTTTATGGATTGATCCAAATAGATATATATTATTTTTTTATAATTTATGAAATTATAGAGATTATGGAACCATGATAATAGTATAAGGACAGAAATAACTGAACCAAAACATTCATGAAAAATGAAATAGCGATTTTAATAAAAAATTGATAATGAAATTGTGATAAGAAGTTACAATAAAATCATATATGGAATGACTTATTTTAATATGTATTATTAATATATTTATAATAAATCAATATTTATTATACTAGATGTTTGGACACATATGATGAAAATCACACCTCATGTAAGGGCTTCTCATCAAACTTTTATTTTCGAATGAGGTACTTTAAAACTTTTTAAAAAAGTGAGAGAGGATTTTTTAAAAAATTTATATATGTAATTACCTATATTCATGACCACTCGTTGCATTGAATCTTACTTTACTAGTTCAATTTCTCTTTTCAAAGAAAAAAGTTTCCAAATATTTGGGAAATTTTAGTTTATAAAGGTGATTTTCCGTGTAAAAATGATATTTTATCAAGAATTGTTTTAATATAATTTTTATGGTAGATAAATTTATCAACAAAAAAACGCTAATATTTCTTATACTCCATTGGTAAAATGTTATAGTTATTCAGTAATTATTATTTCTATTAATGGTTTATGATTATTTTGACTGGAGATCTACTATTATTATATCATTATACATATTACTCTAGATAGTTTACTATTATGTTTATTGCTTGGGGAAATTATAAACATTTAAAATCTTAGTATCCAATATGAATTTATAAATTTAATTTTTTTTTCAATTTGAGAAATTATTAACATTATTTATGTTGTTATTTAAATATGAAATTTTATGTGAATATGATTTTACCCATTCATATTTGGGATTCATTGTGCTTAGAAATTGATAGTAGGGGCCCACTATATCTCCTCAATGTATCATTAGGTCTAATGAGATAATTAGGATTGGGTATTTGGATGTTCCCTTACCCTTTTATGTACAATATCCCAACAAAATTCTTTTTATGGTATGGTTATTATGTCAAAAACTATTCATTCCTCCATTATGAGATTACTAATTTATGTCCATGGGATTATTTAATTTTCTATTATATCCATGCATATGTATCTAGATCATGTGAGTATTTATATTGAATTATTTGATAATCATTTATTCCTAGGACATTATTCTTCATGATCAATTTATTTATTGAATGAAATATGGTTCCCGTTATTTTCCAAGCCACATTAATTATTTCATATGTATTCTTGATATATTATACTGTACACTTACTCTTACTGAGCATCTGAGTTCACCCCTTTCTTATGTATCATTTCCCCAAGATTATATGAAGTGTATAATGACTAATATTTTCTAATATTAGTAATAGAATAATGGTTTTCTCAAATTAAATATTGTGTTTTATTTTATGTTTTCAAAAGTAATGTGAGTTTCCAGTGTATATCTAGTTTTCTAATATTAAAAAACTATTTGTTCCTTTTGGATGGGATTTACTGTGTCTAGAACCAATGTACTAAATTAAACATTGATCCTATAATTCTACAGTTAGGTTTTTTTACATTTATTCTCTATATATGATTACTTGGTATTCTAAGTTGACAAGAGGAATTTCAGAGTCCAAGTGTATGGATAAATCATTCTTCACACAAACACTAAGTTCCTTGGCCTGAGATCCATACCTGAGACACTCGGACATCATTAAACTAATATCCCCAAACCAGAACTCAAATAATTCTAACTTTAAACACTGATTATGGGAAATAACACCTTTAATACAAATATATATTGATATAATCCCCCCACAGGACCCAACCTAGTTTAGTGGAAACCTGAGTGATACACCATAATCTCACCTCAAATATTCCATAGGATAATGACAATTTTTGGGTAATAAATACTGAAATGGGAGGCACTAGCCTATGTAAATTTACACTAGAACAAAACTAGATCTCTAAAATAATGTAGAGATATAATATAGATTTGTTAATATAGAGTGTAAATAATGATTTTGATAACTTCAAGAAAATAATAAATGTAGAAAATTATAGTATAGAAAATAAAATGGGTAAAATATATTCCTAAAAAGAAATGCAGTCCCAAACTAACGAAAACTAGAAGGAGGAAACACTAAATAAACCTGACTCAAAATCTTAATGTTTAAACATCAAACATTGGTAATTCCTCCATGTAACACTATTTTCTTATGTAACCGAGTTTACCAAAACCAATACCAATATATATTTCATCTTTATAAGAAAAAAAATGTGATGGAAAATCCCATGTATGGGTGAGTATACACATACCTAGTATGACACCTTGAAAACCCAGAAAGAAGAAACCAAAACCAAAATAGTCAACTCAGTCCATAAGAAAGAGGGTAAAGAGAAGCCTAGTTTATTTTCTCAAAAGAAACCCAAGTGAGATTTAAATGGTATCTCTATCATCATATCAAGTTTGAAATGATGATTCTGTGTGAATATTTGAATGGTCCATATCTGATGTCTAACACCCCACAAAACCTCTTTAGAAGCAATGTGGAGGGAACACACCTCCCCACTACACTCTAAAACCTAGGAAGAATAATCTTCATTAGATGGACCACTCCCTATATGTGATTTAATATGGGGAAGTAGTAATATATAAATAGATGACCCACACACTGAAATAGTATGAGGAAGTACTAAATATACATATATAAATATTCTGGATGACTCATTCCCTAGTGTGACAGGGTATTGTCGACCCCTAAATATCTCTAATAATCAAATACAATCACTGTCATTGGACAAGAATCACTAAAAGAATAATCTCACTTGTAACACCAATAATTATATATTTTTTCCCAAAAATAAGTCAATTATCATATCATAAATGGAAAAGTGATCAGGATTTTCTACTCACATGTCAAAATACACATCCTGAAGAAGGTGATACACATGATGGAAGTACTTGGAAAAGGGTAAAGGGTGTATATAGGGTAAACATGGTTCTTCCTGGCTTCTAGGTTATTTCTATGTATTAAAAACCTTTCCCATATATTTTATCATATTCCAATGTACTATGGTGGTTCATTTATACACTAGTCATGTTTGGGTACCATGGTAGTGTCTGGGTACATGGTTGTGCGAATGTAATATGTCTATGTCCATGTACATGGTTGTTTTTGTACTCATTTACTCCTGAGGTATATGTAAAGACAATAAAACCTAGTCACATGATGAGTAGGGTACCTATACCATCTCTTATAATTAATTCCACTAGAAAACCTATCCATCAATGAATGGAGACTACATAGAGTTTTTTAATCCAAAATATACTCCATGTAAATTTGGATTTTCAAGATCCCTATGACCTCCATGTGGTTCCACTCATCCTCTTTCATTCTATCTAAAAATATCACATATAAAATATAGATTTGATTCAACTAAACTCTGATCATCATTGATTACTATATTTTAGCCACCAAATAAATGTATGAATCTTCCTTATCACACCGTGTTTCCGTATTACCACACCTCAGGATTAAAAACCATGATCCGACCTATGGTCTATGTTTTTACACTTGTATCCCACATAGAATCCTAATATAAACACATTATTTTTAATCTCTAACACATCCAAAAATATTCTATGAATCTGGGTGTTTGATTGTGCTTAAATATGGCCCATAAATGTCACATGGTGACCCCATGGGCCAATAGGGAAGAAGTTAATGAATATTGTTATTAAATTATAAGAAAAAAGTAAGATCATATTTTTCCAATAAAATCCCCAACAAAAACCATGAATTATATAATCATAAGTGTATAGAATCACATGTGAAATAAGGATAAAAAATTTTGGTTCAATAATACCAAATTGAATTGGGCTCATATGAAGAACATAAATTACAGGGAATAAGTATATTTATAATCCATGATCAGCAATTGAAAAAAAAATACAGTGGAAATCCATGAAATAACATTCCCTATATTTGGAATAGATCAATATTTTGTGAAAACATATCATATAGTAATGAAGATGATGATCCCACTGTTTTCATTGGTTGTCTCACATTTCTCCTTGATTGTTCATTGCTGAACATAGATCACAATCTTCTGAGGCCAATGAAGCTCTCCTCCTCCTCTCTAAACTCCCTGGATTTTAAAAAAAACCTTATAGATCCATCATAAAGTTACATTTATAAGGATAGTTATGTTTTAGGTAATTAAATAAATTATATAAAATAATCATTAATTTATTTGACACATCTCCAAATAATTTTCCATTATCAAGAGTCTCACACCAACCAAATTTATGTCATTGATAGGTTAAACCCTGTATTTTGGAAAACATCATGGTCTCAAATTACCTATATGAGTCTCTATTCAATTGAAAAATATTTATTCTATAAATACACATGTGTTTAATATATATATATATATATATATGTTTTTAAAATATTAATTTTGGGGTATTGAGATACCCAAAACATAGCACCATCTCCAAGGAAAAATACATAGATATATATATAAATATTTAAAAGACAAAAGAAATAAATCCAAAGTCATTATATCATCACCTTTTCATAAACCTATGTTCCAAAACTAGCATAGGTATCCATGTTTGAATCCAAAAAGTCCCCTCATATTGAAATCATGAACACGTTCCAACCCTAAAGTGTTTTCTTAGAGTTAATAAAGTATTTTTACATTAATATTAAGTAATAGAAACATTTTTATAAGATCATTTATGCCCAATAATATGAATACACTGATAAATATATAAATGAAGAAGTTTTTTAAAATTTAGCATGCCATACACCAAATAATCCCTTGAACCATCTATACTATCATACATGTTTGATACGGATAATTAAAGTGGTAAAAATAATCATACCACCTCCAAAATGTATCTACAGGACAATCTAAATCATCAATCATATGTGTAGGACTCACCATTTCAATATGATGTACTAGTACTTCATAAGTAACTATGGAAGATAAAAGAGATCTTTATGATCCAATAATTTTCTTCCAAGAATAAGAATAATACACATATAAACATCATATAAAATTAAGCTTTTTAAATATGTTGAGGAATATCCTCAACAATTCATAAATTAACTCATGTCTTTTAGTGCATAATTAAATGATTTATCATGTACATGTATCATATACATAAATGAAACTCCCAAACATTTCATCATTTGTAATGATTTATTAAATGATAGTTGTGTAGCTTCTTGAATAACCAAACAATAACTTCTTATAAAGGTAGTATAAACAAATTCTCATAGTGCATGGAAATGAAAATTTTCTTGACAAACCATATACCTTAAATATATATATCATATATATATACAAATATATATTCATGGATTTAGTTTATATCTTCTTCAAGACCATCTATTACAATATATAGTTTTACCATTCATTTGGATACCATTATTCCATTAAACATGTTATCAAACACATATTGATCATCAACCAAAAACTTATGATTTTTAACCCATTAGTAATGTAGTTTCACCAATAATAATTTAACAAGTTTTTTCCATTGAAAACAAATTATAAATCCAATAATTTAAGTTCTATTGAAGTTGTATAGGGATAAAGAGAAGCCATAAACCTCTAATCAATTATATTCTTAAATAATCACACAATAAAAAAGGTTAATGAACTTTAATAAATAAGATATCATGTTGAAACACATCCCAAAGCTCCTAGTTTGAGATTCAAAAATTGAGGGAGAAAAAATTATTATTTTCTCAGGAAAGAAAGAGTCAAATAAATATAAAGAACTCATAAAAAATGAACAAATCTGGTTCCCCATAAAGGTATGTGATCTTCCCAAATATTCAATGGACAAATCAATTATTTCAAAAACATTGATGACCAGAACTATGACATGGTGATTTCCATCACTGTCGTGATGCCTTTGATTTCACCTCACCCATAGATACCAATTGTGGATTAATAATATATCCCTATCTATTTTCAGTCTACCATTCCATGGACCATAGAGTGGTGACAACTCCAAATTGTTTTTCCACCATTCCATCACCAACTATGGATTTCAATTCTATTGGAATACAACAACTAATAACACAACATGATTTCCATCCAAAATATCTATAGGGAAATCTTACTGAAAATGATGATCACCACATGCACTTAACTACTTGTAGTGCTCCCCCAAAATCCCATACTCCACCGAGTCATTAGAGTTCTATTCAAACCCTTCTTGAACCTATGAAAAGACAATAAAAACTTAAATAAACATAAAATAATGTGGAAATAACACAAATTAGAAGTGTTACATGAAATAATGAGTGGTTATTATTCTAATAAAAATGATTATTGATTACAAAGGAAAGTTGATTATTTAGTGTTTATTTATTCTTTAAGATAATGAATGAGTTTTATTTGTTTATTAATGGGTGGGACTAGAATTAAATAGGCCCTTGATGCATTAGTATGTCTCATAAAATGAACTATTTTAGGTATTTTAGAGAATTACAATCGATTTAGTAATTTAACTAATAGTGCACTATAAATGTAAGATTATGATGTCCTAGAAAAATGGCCTTCATAGTAAGATCATGAAATCATGTTATGTAAAATTAATGGTAAGAACATTATATCCTAGAATGTAGGATTAATGGTAACATAATGATATATTAGTATGAGGCATTTATGGTAATATCCATATGTATAGTATTATGTATTCCATAACTATGAAATCAATTATTATTATCCATGTGATCTATTAATTTCTATTGTTATATTATACATAGATATATTTCACCCTCTAGTTTTGGATAATTTTTCATTTATATTTACTATTAACTCTTTCATGTTGTTGATTCCTTTTGTATACATGATTATTTATAATGTAATAAAGTTGGAATATAATATCACCCATATATTTTGATTCAATTTCCTAGAATACCAAGAAGGGATCTTTTAATGAATTCAATTATGTAAAAAATAGTATGAATGTTTTCAATATTTGTATAATAGTTACTTTTAAGCTTTTAAATGTAATATGAGATATATATGTATCCATTTTCATAAGAATGTTAAACTGTTTGAACCTTTATAATGTGACCCATTGTATCATTCACCAATATAATAAGGTAACCACTAGATTCAGTTTACTGAATTCAAGGTTGTATAGTTGGTATCAAAGTATGTTTTCTGGAGACCTTAGTAAATAAATTTAGGAAACCCTAGATTAGAGAACATAACCATATGGTAGAATCTAGTTAAATGTTAAAGTATATGAAAAAATCCTAAAATTTTGGGAAATTATAGAGTATGGTGTTTCCAAGAAATGTCATCCATGTATGGATACAAAAAATTGGATACAGTATCTAACACCGATGCACCTAGGGGTAAAAACCTTGAAAATAATGGTTCTAAATTCACCTAATTTTTACTTGGTTTACAACAAGTAGGGAAAACTATACACCAAGTATGCAACTCTATAGAGATATATTTTGGTTGAATTGCATTATTTTTATAAATCATTTTAATGTCTTTGAAAAAATTTAATTATTTAAAGACATTCCAAAATATACTATACTTATGATTTTGGGATTGTTCATTGCATAAATTTTCAATTTATCTAAAAATTTTCACTATATTTTAAATTATACACAATAATTTAACTTCATGGTTTTATTCATAAAATAATTAAGTGTATTCCATTATTCATATATGGCTCCAAGTCGAGGAAATGGAAAACATGTCAAAACCCATAATCAATATTGTGATTTCCCTCCAGAGAAAGTCAATAGAGATGGTATTAGAGGTGACTAATTATTTCTACATTAAGTTAATTGAATAATTTTATGGATAAAAACCTTTCCCATATGGTGAAACTTAATTATCTAAAATATGGTGAAACATTTTCAAATTACATTATGCAATATAAAACTCTATCATTAAATGAGAAGACTAATTTATTTATAGTTTAATAGTGGACAAATTCCATTGAGAATATACTTCTCACTTTTAGAAGTAGTGAAGGGAGAATGTTATCATAGAGGACTATTTCTTAATGGGTGATGTGGATCAATAATGTTCATTTATTAAAAATACTATGGACTAGGAGGAGACAGTTAGAACTAATTAAGGAGCATGAAATATAAATACACTACCACCCTAGGAAGTAAGAAAAGATAGCATATTCATTAAATATAAAGGAACATGAAGTTATGACCATTTTGAGGTTAAAATGTCCCCATATTAGTGGATTTATGATTGTTTGATATAGTAACTATTAGTAAAGGGTAAATATCATTAATATTCTAAGATATTTTGAAACCATATATAATATAAAAGATAAATAAATCTCAATAGGATGAAAAGGCTTTACAGAAGCAGATCAAAGACATAAATGATGTGAGATGGTCATACGTAATCAATTAAGATGTTTAATTAATGTTTTCAAAGATAATATGTGTCCCATTATACTTGGTTTGAAAAGGGGATTACTAAATTAAGTAAATAGCACAATTTTAAATATATTCTCTTGTAGAAAAATTAATATAAGGTTTTTAGAGAACATTTTAGGTAACATAGTATGAAGTGGGAAATTGTAGACTATGTGTCTAACCTCATAGTATGATATCAGGTAAAGGTGTAAAAAATAAATCCTAAAAGAGTCACAAAACCTCTCCCTATAGAAATGTGGAATTAGTATAATGTTTAAAGAGATTTTTAACTATACTCACAATGACTCCTAGGAGTAATAATTCTATTTTGGTCATTTTGTACCACCTTACCGAGTCTCCAAATTTCATATAAATATGGTTGGATCTTCCCCTTGAATGTCTTGCACAAATATATGTTAAAAAATTAGCGTGAATTCCTGATGCAACTCTATCAATTGTATCTAATCACAACCCTTATTTCACATAAAAATTTTAGAGGAGTCTTCGTGACTCTCTCAACATAGAGATATATTTGGGAACATTATATATTTCTCAAAATGATTGGTAATTTTAAAGAACTATTTACACATTATAAGACATGTTATGTTCATGATCACTAGACATTCATGGTATATGGGATCGATATCTATCTTTTATAGAATTTGAAAGTATTAATATCTTCTATTTATGTATTCAAATGACACTATATGAAAATAGTTGAAAATTTAACTATATAACCCAGATTATAGACATAGTTTTCCATGAAGGTGGAAAAAATTCTTATAGCCATAGTTTACTTCTATCAGTATCATTAGGCTGACTAAAATTTTCTTAACATTATGGTCATGGATGACATTGGTGATAGGGATTCCTACACTAGTGTCGAAAATGAACTACAAAAATACACTAATTAGTGACACTTTTTTACATTAGCAGCATTTTAGAGCATCGTTAATTCATTTTTAGATGTTTCTTAATGATGTTTTCAAATGAGGTGTCACAAATTTAATGAAATTTATAAATGTCATAAAATTAGTGACATTTATTAATGTCTCCAATTCATGACATTTATAAATATATCTAAATTGAAAATGTTTATAAATTTTGATATTTTTTTCCACCTCATTTACCAACATTATTATGAAACATTAGTAAAAAACCATCACTAAATTTGGGACACTTATAAACATTGCTTTTTAGAGACACCTGATTTATCAACATTTTTATTAAAAGTCCCTAAATAGGCAACTTTAAATCACAATTCATCTATCAATGTTTTTTAGAAATGTCCGTAAATAATTTTCATTAAATAATACATTATAGTTTTTTTAATTATAATTTTTCTGGTAAATGTTTTTAATGATGAGTTATTATTTTTTTGTAAAACCTACTCTCTAGCCCTATCATAATTGTTTATCCCACATCACACCTCACTCCCTCCCTCCCCTACCTAGATCTAATTCCCCTTATCTTTATCCCTCCCTCTCATTCACCCACCTACCTGGTTCCCTCATTGTCCCTCCCTCACATACCTATCTCTCATTCCCCCTATCCTTGTCCCTCCCTCCTGTAATCGCCTACCTAGCTCCCTCATGTACCTGTGTCGCCAACACTGCACCCCTACAGCACCCCCACATCCTCTATCCAGTACCTAGTTCCCATTCCCCCTATCCCTCTCCATCCCTCTAACATTTTTATGAAATATTGGTGAATAAACATCATTAAATCACACATAATCTTCAAATTTTTTATAATCATCAGTAAAGAAACATCATTGAATCAAGCCTTATAGTTTTTAAAAAATATACCTAATTTTTATGGTATTTTTTTTAAATTATGCTTAATTTTTTTTATTCTTATAATACCAACTCATTGTACCTACTATACCTATGTCTCACATACCTCACCCAACTCCCTCCCTCCCACTGTACCCCTTACCCAGCTTCCTCCCTCCCATACCACCCTACCATGCTCTCTCCCTCTCGTACCCCCCACCCCCACCTAGCTCCCTCCATGTCCCTACCTTCTATGATCAACCCACATTCCCCTACTTCTATCCCATCCTCCATATCCCTACATCTCGTACCCACACCCCCTAGTCGTCCCCCTCCCTATCCCTCCCTCCCACACCCAACTCCCATTCCCCATGTCCATGTACCTTCCTCTCATACCCTTGCTACCTAGATCCCTCCATGTCCCTCCCTCTCATACCCATCTCACATTCTCCATATCCTATCCCTCCATCCCATAACCCCTACCAAACTCCTTCCTAAACCAAGAAATATTAAATAACCACTTTCATCATTCTGGCCTGATGGGTGAATCATATCATTCAATCATTTTTCATGATTTCTTAAGGGGGGTCTGGATACGTAATCAAAATTAATCACGTGAAATCATTTTTTCCATCATCAAGAGATTGGATGTCGTCATAAATTGATTGATTTGTATAAATAAATCACTTATCCATCCCTCTCATACACAACTCCCATACCCCATATCCTTGTGTCCCCTCCCTCACACTAACAATTCCCTATTGTCTGTGTACCTGTGCCTCCCACTATACCCACTATGTACTCATGTCTCCCTCGGGTAAATCCCCACCAGTGTCTCCCACTGACAATGCTCCATGACCCTTATCCATAAAACTCTTGTGCATCAAATGTCTTATAAAAATTATCCATTGAGAATCATAGAATGATTCTCCCACTTCCCAGTTGAACCCTAAACAAACTAAAATGTTCTTTTTTTTATTTTTTAATGTTATTATTTTATATATATATATATATATATATGCCTGTATGTATTTGAAAAATTAATATATATATATATATATATATATATTAATATATAAATATAGATATAATTATATTTGTATTTTATGTTTATATATGTGTGTGTGTGTGTGATTATATTTATTATATATATATGATTATATTTTTTTATATGTGTGTGTGTGTTTATGTTTATAATATATTTTATATCTTTATATTTTATATTATATATATAGATAAATATATGTTTACATATATATATATATAATATATATGTACATATATTTTTATGTTTTATATTATATATATATATATATATAATGTTTATTTATATGTTTATATTATATATGTGTGTGTGTGTGTCTCTGTGTGTTTATTATATGTGTGTGTGTGTATTTATTTATCTATGTTTGTGTGTGTTCATATTAATATATATGTTTGAATATATATATTTATAAATATATATATTGATAAATATATATATATATTTATTTATTTATATATTTAATTATCCATAATTTAAAACACTGGATAAACTTCCACTAAAATAGTCAAGTTTTCTTCAAAACATGACTAAATTTTAAAAAAAATTAATTATATTATGTTAAATATACATATAAATATATTTTATTTTTAATAAATAAATATTATATTTATATATATTAATATATTAATATACAAATATTAATATATATTTTTGTGTGTGTGTTTATATTTTATATTTTATGTTTATATATATATATACTTTTGTGTGTGTGTGTGTGAATATATATGTGTATTTATACATATATATAATTATAATTATATATTTACATATATATATATATATAATTATCCACGTTTTAAAACACTTATTAAATTATCACTAAAATTGGCAGGTTTTCTTAAAAACCTGATTAAATTTAAAATATATCTGTGTTTTTATATATAAATGTGTGTGTGTGTGTGTGGTTAGATATATATATATATATACATATACATATATGTTTTTATATATGTTTCTGTGTTTGTACATATTAAAATATATATGTTTGTATGTGTAAACATATATTTATATCAATGTAGGGAAATATGCTATATAATTATATATATTTTTAGTGATGTTTCCTGAAAAGCATCTCTAATTTAGTGAAAATTCCTAAAATATGTTGTTAATTTAATGAATCTTCCTAAAAAAACATTTCTAATTTAGTGACATTCCTTAAAAACAAGGATTAATTAGGTATCTTTCCTAAAAACGTCACTCATTTAGTGGTATTTTTTGGGAAATATTTCTAATTTAGCAACACTTCTAGAGAAATGTCGTTAATTAAATTACATTACATTAAAAATGTGTCTACATTGGAGAAGTTTCTTAAAAATGTCGCTCATTTAGTGATTTTTGTAGGAAACGTCGCATAATTTTGCGGCGTTTGTAAGCAAAAGTTACTAATTTATAGATACTTCTGAGGAAATGTCGTTAATTTAGAAACAAATGGGTGTAAATGTCAATAAATTAGCCATACGTTTCACAAAATATCACTAAATTAGTGATGTATTCCTGAAACATCGCTAAATTAGCAACATTTTTTAGAAACGTCACTAAATTAGTGAAATTTTTATGAAATGTAGTTGAATTAGAAATGTTTTTTAATAAAACTTCTAAAAAATCTAGCTAAATTATAGATTTTTGATATTGATACTCTATATCGATGGTTTCCCATGGCTATCTATTTTCTTATATATATTTATATAAATATGTGTTTTATATATATAACCTGAAGGCTATATGGCAGACTGGAAAATGAGTTAGGATTATGATAAAGGAGTCACAAGTTCATATTTAGCATCATTCCTTTTTTAACCAATTTTCATGGTTAAGGTACCCATGATAATAGGGTTCCATTTACAACATGTCTATTTTCACATGTACCTCCCTTGAAAATACCCTTTGAGGATATTTCTATTCCAATAGCCTCTATATTCATTTTTGACCATGCCTATTAGCTATATCCATGGTTATATAGCCTATAGACATGGGTATGGATCATGGATATAGTTGGACTTACTATAAGAATAATCATTTTATGGTAATAGATTTTATACTGCAACTTATTGGGTTGAGGTAGGAGAGAGGAATCTAGTATGCCAATAACTTGTTGATGAGACAATGGTGAAAGTGAGAAATATTCAAAATCATATTAAGATAGCTAATAACATACAAGAGGTTTATGTAAACAAATAGAGAAAGGATTTTGGATTTAATGTAAAGGATCATGTTTTCATCAAGTTATATCTATACAAGGGACTTATAATAATTATAATAAGGGTAAAATTTTTCCAAGGTACATCATTAACCATATATTTTAGATATCATTTGAGTTTTATTCTTCTCTCAAACTACGCTATACATTCTCCCTAAAGTGTTGGATTTCTTACATGTTTCATTTTTGATGATGTACATGCTATGAAAACAAAATTACTCACACATGAGGAAATAGATTTAGAACCTGCCATCTCATATAATTAAAATCGTGTGTAGAATCATGATACTAGAGAGAAAGTATTATGGAAAAAAATATCCACTTCGGAAAGTACTATGGAGGCACTATAAGATATAGGAATCAATGTGGGAAATTGAAGAAAAATTTTTGTGTAATTACCCACATTTTTTATGTGTTGATGTATATTAACTTTCGAGGATGAAATTATTTATTGGGGGGAGTATAATACTTGAGGTTCTACTATATCAAGAAAATATTACAAGCTAAAACTACTGCACAATGTGCACTCTATCACAATAGAAATAGCCTTTATTCATGATTATATTAAAAATATTTATATATAAGTTCTATAATTTAAATATAATAAAAATTATTGAGTTTTTTTATTTATAATTTAAAAATTATATTTGGGTGAATTTATCTAATTTTTCTAAAAATGATGATTTTTTTTGTGATTACCATTTTGTAAAATATTAATAATTTTATAAAATCATTATAATAAAATAATGAATTAAAATTTTATGAAACAATTTTTATATATCGAATATATTTTTAAGGGTTAATATAAATCTCTTAAAAATATTATATTTAATTTTAAATAATATGTTTTCATCTTAGAACTAATGTGTTGTTTTAATTTAATAAAAACCCACTATTGGTCCTTTTGTTTAATTGATTAATTAAAATGAAATATTAATTTTTTGATTGGTTTTAAAGTCACATAACTCGTCATTTTTTATAATAACCCAATATATATCATGGGAATCAATACAATATAAGATTTTTAATTGAATTTATTATTACTCATATACATCATTTTTTTAACATTAAGTGAAATTTTTTCAAAATTATTTGTTACTATATATTCAAATTTAATCTCATAAAATTAATTTAATATTTTCAATAAAAATATACATATTATATAATTATTTTATTTAAATTTTTAGAAATATAAATATGTTACTAGGCTAAAAAATAACTTATACCGGTAAAAGTATATTAGTGTAAAAAATGAAATCAAGGAGAAAATAAATAAAATATCTCCAAATTTATCCTTTGTTTTTTTAAATGAGAATTTAATTGTCCAATATTTACCCCTCTATAATATTTTCCACTTTTCTATTCACATTCCTTTTAATGTTTAATTTCTTAAATATAAATGTATGAGTATTTACAAGAAGTGTCACTCCTCTCACTTATAAAAGGGGACTTTCACCCTCCCCCCCCCCCCCACTTATATTGATATCTATTTCATCTTGGATTCCTAAAATTAAACCCAATCTCCTTCCTAAATTTTTTTACCAACTTCTATAGGTTCTTATTTCACTAAAAACACCAATATATGAAAGCTTGAGGGGTTTTCCTAAGGAATAAGGTAAAAACTCTTAATCACTCCTTTTTATATGTTTTTCATTTTATTCTACCTCCACCATATATATTCAACCCATACTAACATTATTAAAATTACATAATAATTATATTTAAATTTTATTATTTATTTTTAATAATCATTTTCTACCCTCTCCTTAACCATTCATCAAAATTAAAATGTCACATGTGCATGCATACACACTACGGCCTCTATGGATGATGTGTTCAATTTTTCATCACCACAATAAATGGTTAGTTATAAAATTTTATTTAATTATTAATATGATATTTTGTACTTAATTAAGTTCTTGTAAAGTTAAATACATTTCTAATTTTCTTCATTTTTTGAAAAATGAAAATATTTTCCGTGCATACGTGTGGACTTCCGCCTTCATGGTCGATGTGTTTTATTTTTCATCACTTCCATATATGGATTTTTCGACAAATATATTTGATAAAAATATATTATATTAATGATTATTATTTTTTATGGATAATTATTTTTGTGATAACTCAATAATTAACAAAATTTGTAATGTAACCCATATAAATCTGTAAATTACTTGAAAAAAACAAGTCATGGATTCCATTCTCGTGAACCATGCAGATGATTTCCATTGAATAAACTTTGGACTGAATAATTTATTGAAAATTATTTATTTAAATAAAATTTATAATATTTTAATGATGAATCTTTTATCAATGAATGGGATTCTACATCACATTTACAAAACACGTATGAAACAATCATAATTACTGACATCCAAAGATGAAAATAAACATTAACTAGCTAATATATGTATAGTGAATGATTGTACTTGAATAATATAAATGATACTAGATATGAATAATTTTTTAAAATGTGTTATTAATACTGTTATTTTAATAATATAGGATATTAAATATCTTCTATTAATGTCGGGAGTAAAACATAAGGGTTATTCATCACAAATTCCCTTATTTGAGACATGTTTAATATTATACTTCTCTTTTAATTTATATAATATATATACATACCTAATGATATATTTTATGATGAATATCTTTATTTTGGGTATTTAATGTTCTATTTCATTTTTCCCTTTTAGGGTGTTTTTATTCAAATGTTATCAATGTTGTAAAAGTTTGTTTTTTAATCTCGATTCTTTTTGAATGGGGCCCTTTCTTATCATTGTCCATATTATTCTTCCAACTAATATTATCAATTATTATTTTATACTCCAGTTTTTTATTATTTCTCATTATTTTTATATTTTTATTTATTTATTTTCAAGAGGAAACTTTATTCCCCATTTAAAGATGTTTCCTTTAATAATTATATTTTGAAATATTATTTTTTTAATTTATTTTATCATAGGTTTTACATTTGGGTACATAGCCCTTTCTCATTTAAAGGTTCCATTATTTTGATTTATATTTTAAAATAATATTTTAAACAAATTTCTTATCATATTCTTTAAATTATATTTAAAAGTGTCTTTTGAATTCATTTTCTATTAACATTGACTTTCTTTAGAATATTTTGAAAGGGTTCCCTTTTTAAAAATTTTATTTACTAAAATATATTCCTACCATATTATTTGGTTCTCATTATGAATAATTCATTTTAAAGATTCAATTATTCTTTTCAAAGTAATTTATTTTCCCTTTTTTATCAAAAATTTTCTTAAAAGGTTATCAAAATATTACAGGGGATTTCTTCTTTTTTCTCTACAAAATATTTTAATTTTCTTTTAATTGTGTTTTCATCTAGGTCTACATATATTAAAGTATCTTATACCTTACTAGGGATATTATATAATGATACAATTCACTTTATTCAGCTATATGAATTATAATCATGTTATCGAATTTACTGATTGGGGAAAACATAAACATTCCATATTTTTTATTCTAATATGGATAATTATTTATTACTAAGGAATGATGATTATATGATGTTTATTAGTTCCAAAATATAATGAAATAATTATAAATAATTAGTATTTGGTAGATCCACAATTCATAAAACCCCTTTATGTAATGTTAGGTCTCTTGAGATAAACTGTTTTTGGTATTTTGGTGTATTCCTTCATACTTATTAATGTTTTCTTAACACAAGGCATTGAAAATAAGAACAAGATGTCCTGGAAATAGGGACTTTATTTTTACTAGAATCTTTTCTTGATGGTAAAATCATGATGTCCTATAATATTTTATTTATTATATATTCATGAAACCTTGGAATGAAGTATTGATGGTAAAATTAATATGTCTAAGATTATGTATGTCATCACTATAAAATAAAATAATTTTATCCATGTGAATTATTTATTTCCATTTTTATAATATCCAATGATATATTTAATGAAAAATTTATTAATTATATAGCACATTTATTTATTTTTTACTCTGTTATATTGCTTATGTGTTCTATATCCATGGTATATTTTATGGAATACAACACCTTATAGGGTATCTGCGGTAACCCATTTGTTTTTGTTTCTTTCACCTAGGTAAAATAATGGGTTCTTTGAATGAATTAAAGGATAACCTAAATGGAATATAGTTTTTTTAAGAAGTTTATAATGTAATGTTTTAAAGTTTCCAATTCAATATGAAAAATATTTATATATCTAATCTCCCATGATTTTTAAAGTATGTTATCCTTTTTAATGTGATCCCTTGAATCTTATACCATTGTAATAAAGTTACTTCCCACTTCGGGTTACTAGAATCCAAATTGTTATACTTTATCTTCTATTTTATATTTATAGGATACAATTCCTTTATTTAATGAATTATAGACTTTTCTTCTTCTTTGTTTTGGATATCCACCGTAATAATAAATCGATGAGAAATAAAAAATATACTCCCACAATGGGGTTATCAATAATAGGTAAAGATAAACCAATTAATTAAATATATTAATGAAATAGAAAAGTCATCATTTATCAAATTTAATTTCATTCAAGAACAAATGTTAAAAAATCATAAATTAATTCATAAAAAAATAGAATTTAAAAAAAATATAATAAATAAACAAAATTGAAATTTATTCTTTTGATAGAGATTTGAAAATAATCTACTCCAGCATCCTAAACCTTTTCCCTTTATCTTGAAATGATTTATTTAATTTAATATTTTCTTCTTCCCCTCGTACTCACACTTTTATTCCTTTGACTTCTTTTTCTACGTGTTAATTGTTTATTCAAATGAGAATAAATAGCATTGGCCTTACCAAATTTCATTAAAAATGTAATATTCTATCATACCAAGTAATATATATTGTTGTATTTATTTTTTATCATACATTTTAATATTTTTTAAATTTCAAAACTGATACACACAATCTTATTTAAAATTAATCAAGTAAACTTTTAGATCTTCTTTCTAAACAAAGATTTGTTTCTATTAGATGATTCTTCTTTTCAAGTAAAACTTTTATTATATCAAATTTATTTATAGATTAAAAATATCAATAATTTCATCATGAGTTTTTTTTATTACCTTTAAGATATTTTTCTTACTCAATTCCTATTTCTACAGGGTCTCCCCTAGAAAATGTTTTCTTTGACCCTTCATCACTATAAAAAGTAAGCATATAGTCATATGATGAAGAAGAAATTAGTGTATAAATATATGGTGAAAAAATATCTAAATATGTTTAAATAGAATACGCTGGTAGGGGAGACCCTATTTCGGTAGAATTAAAAAAATATTATATAGTTTCTTCTGTTGATTATGTTTCTCGCTCACCTAATTCCAAAGCTAGAGCCTTTAGGGAATCTAAATAAGAGCATTCAGTACTTTATATTAAAATTATTCAGTATTATATTCTATGTGTTTAAAATTATTTGTTAGAGTCCATTGAATTTATTCGGTAGAATCTATGATTAATACCTATAAAATTGTATCCTTGAATTTCTTCTCCTTTAATGATAAATCCTTATTCTTCTTAGACAATATATAAATCATTTTTTCTTCCCTAAGATTATTTAATTCTATTTTAGTTGAAATAAAATATTTTATTCATAACATTTATTCTTCTAACTTATACTGAACATATCTGAATTTCTTCACCCATCCTTATCCATGCTTCATGGTGAGTCTCGAATGTCTCTAATATAGGTTCTTATTACCCCCCCCCCCTCTTCTGCCTTGAATGAGACATATATACTAAAACACAGTATAATCATTTCATCTTCTTCTAAATAGTCATTTTATTTTTCTTAGTAGATTTTAAAAAATTTAACTTGCATTTATCTTTCAAAAAACGTATTCTATACTTGATATTATAAAATAATTATCTGAAAAATGTTTTTACTATTTATTATAGATCCCATCTTACTTTAGGTGGTTTAAAAGTACCTGGCTTGGGCCCTGTTCAAGGTCCTATTCAAAATTTTATTATGGATCAGAGAGTAAGGAAGTATCTTTAATTTTACTATACCAATACAAACTACTTAAATTTATTCCTATATAAAAATAACAACACTAGAGTTCATTATTCCAAAAATATATTAGAGGATATAAAGATCTTGTATTTTAACAGTGTCATTATCTCCATTCATCAAATAAATAAATTCTTCAACTCATTAAAAAATAATTATAACTTCCAAATGAAAATTACACATCTTGTTTTCTTGTTTCTGACTCTTTCCATGGCTGGCACAAATCGTGGTGTCAATGCACTGGATGCAACCTCATGAACTGCTTTCCAAAGGTGGGCAGCATCAATCACTTCTTTAGTTATGTTTTCTCCATGATCAAAACATGATGATGGGATGTATGTCTCTCCTTATTTGGATTCCTCCTTGGAATTCATCTCCTAGTATAGGTCTCCCTTATAGTTTTTAGTTGTGGTTCGTGAATATCATTCCTAGTGCCATATCTTTGTGAATATCAGTTAATTACACTACTCCTATCAATACATTACAAGGGGTCTTGATAGGGCAGCAACCTTCATTCATATTAGATGGTAACATCATCCATGTCAGGGCACCTATGGATGCATGGATATTGGTCAACTGTATTTCTACTCATAAGAGGGCATCTCAAGGGAACAAAACCTGAGGCATCCCATGTCGATCGTGAGGTATCATATACCAAGGTCATGTCACTATTTTTTTCCTTAGATTCCCATATTTTACATGGGTTGCGTCACGAGTTTGAAATCTTTCATAGATGGTTACACCGAAGGCATAGTTTCTATGGATTTCCTCATGAATCTCATGTTTAATATGAGGTAGACTATGTGTTTAATGTCTTAAAAATATGAAATGAGAGTGATGAAGATTCCCCATTAAGGCATATTATATTGTTACATCCCTAAGAGTGAGTACTATGAAGGTTTAGAAGACGGATAGATTAAAACACCCAATGAGAGCAGACCCAGGGTGGTGTTTCCCATAAGGGGATGATATCACACCATGAAGGCTGGTCTGGACACCGCTGAGGGAGGATCAGGGAGTGTTCACCCTATAAAGGGGGACACAAAATATTAACATTGGATGGGTTGAACCTTATGGAGGCATCCTACGCAACCTTTCAAGAATATAGGGATCAAAACCCACATAGTTGGGTATAGTGATGCAATTTAACATCATGCAGGACATGGGTGAACTGATGTGAAGTTGTCATGACCGATATGTGATGGGATTGAAACATTGGGAGGCTTCTTACATACCATTATTGAAAAGTTAAAGTATCAAAGTCCACATAGTTTGGAAAAAATGGGCATGGGGCTTAGACACTAAGACGGCCCAAAGAGGATGTCATGGTCACTGTTTACTCTAACCTCACATGAGTCATGCTCGGTGTGAGAAACAAGAGGCTACAACAAACCAAATGATCATGGCACAAAGTTAAAGCCATGAAGGGTGGTGAATAGGGATTATGAATGGAAGCAGTCTTGATGCCACTAAAGAGTGTCAATGATGGATGGGGCTTATGCATTGAAGCTTCCCAAGTGCTACTAAGGAGAGACAATGGTGGATGGAGATTACTCATGGAAGCAGCCCGAGTGTTGCTAAGGAGAAAAAATGGAGAATGGGGATTGTGCATTGAAGATCCATATGTGCCAATAAGAAGTGGAAATTTTGGATGGGGATTACGCATGGAAGCTACCCAGGCGCCGCTAAGGAGTGGTAATGGTGGATAGGGCTTACTTATAGAAGCATCCCAAGTGCCTCTGTGGAGAGGCAATGGTGAATGGTTATTATACATGGAAGCTTCCCGGGTGATCCTAAGAAGAATAAATGGTTTATGGGTCTTACACAGGTAAGCACCCTATATGCCTCTATGGAGTGGTAATAGTGAATGGGGATTATGCATGGAGGCTACCCGGGTGTCGTTATGGAGCGAAAATGGTGAATGGGGATTATGCATGGAAGCTACCCAGGTGCTGCTAAGGAGATAAAATAGAGGGTGGTGATTACGCATAGAAGATTATAGTAATGTCTTCATCATGTATAGCCATGAGGGAATCCCAACTCACTGTTGGGTTGAGGCATATAATTGAAACCTAATTCTATGCACTAGTGCACAAGCGTATAATGCCAAGGGCATAGGAATCAATCCAAACAATGGGAGATTAAAAGTTTGAATCTCATGCCCAAAATTTGGAACACAATGGTAGATTCATGAGGAAGGAATATAACTACTGTCCATATTCAAAACATAGCATCCACATTGCATTATCTTAAGATGGAAACAAACAAATGAGGGCCAATTGTTGGTTGTATTCGAGACTCGTGTCCAAACTCGGAGTGTCTTCCAAAACCTTACAGAGTATTAGCCCATAAGAATATGTGATATAGAATGACATGATACTAGGCCATTAGGGGTTCCTTTCAGATGTGGAAAAGGATAAAGATCTAAATTAAGGGCATGCAAAGTGTGAGGTGGCGTGATGGAATTTTCAAACTGATTCCAATTCTATTAAAATTACGCCACCATAATCATGGAATGAGGTATCTTATTCTTGTCACAGAAGGAATCTCTTATTTGGAACAAGATACATCCTATTACTAAATTATATGGAAATATATGGTTTAAAGTCATGTAGTGAGTACTATAAGGCATAAGGCGCTAAATAATGGTTGGTGTGGGACTTATGCAAGAAAATCCCTTCCTGTTTAAACCTAGAATTGGATCTAAGTGATGATATTTGGATGAGTTTCTTTAATAATTGTTTGACATAAGGTACTCGGGAAATCCACGATGTGAAGCTGAACTCACAAAATAGGAAAGGGACCTAGAGGATTAGGGTCGACTTGAGGTTTTTCATGGATTGCGGAGGAGTATCTCGAATCATGGTAATCTATAGGTGGAAGTGGGGTGTGCAAAAGGGTTAAGGGTAAAATGTTGATGACCTAGCTTGAAAGTTTCACAGTGTGACTCTTGATTTTTCATAGGGGTCAGTGACAGTAGTGAATGGACTAGCCTATGGGGACTGGACCATAGAACATCACTAATCCCGAGCAGGGGTGTGGGGATACCTTCCCTATAGTATGGACCAGTGGGTGAGAAGGTAGGATCTTCATGAATGATAGGGATTTGTGAAGGAAAGGGGTTTGTGGATCATATGGTCTCATGATGGAAGGGGCTTCACAGAGCTCAAGGTCTCACAAAGAATAGGGTCTCACAATGTTTGGGTCTTCGCAAAGCTCAGGGTCTCACAAAGCATAAGATCCTGCGAAGGATGGGGCTTTATGGAGATCAGGGTCTTTGAAAATAATAAGGTCTCATGAAGGATGGGTGTTCACATAGCTCGGGGTCTTCGTGAAGCGTAGGGTCTTGCAAAAGATAGGGATTCATGGATCTCAAGTTCTCGCAAAGGAGCCTCGAAAATTAATGGTTCTCATAGTGCATGGCCTTTACTTAGTATAAGGAACATTATTTGGAGAGTTTTCTATGAAGTCTTAATGCTTCACAGAGCCTCGAGCTACCTGAAGGGGATCCCTCCTTCGCAAAGGGATGAGGCCTTCATGAAGGGCATCACTTCACGATGCTCGGGAGCACAAAAAAATGGGAGATTGGACAATGAATGGGCAGTGTAATCATTCTTATGAATAGGGGTGACTGATCTATTAATAGGAAACGAAGGTCGGTAGTCTCTCAGAGAATCAAAAAAGGACACCACAAAGAGAACAGTGCTTCATGATTGGAGGCAGCTCCATCGGACTTGCAAAGTCTTCTCTCACTCTTCTCTATGATGTTCACAGTGCTTTTCGTACTTTCAGAGGCTTATGTCATGACACTTTGTGGTGGTCGCAGATGTATCCATCAGATTTTAGTGGATTCTATCATTACTCGGCAGCATTCGTGAAGGGAGATCCATTAGTGGGATCTGTGAACCAGTTTTCTAGCCTAACTTTTGAACAACCATAACTTCTAAATCGTAACTCTCTTCAGGCTCTATAAAGAGTAATATAAAAGCCTACAAAATGAGATATGATATGAGACCATTTATTGAATCATTTGGTGAATCTTTTGGATGTATTTTTTAGTTCCAAAAATAATTTCTCATTAACCTAGAAGAATAATTACACTTCTTTCTCCAAGTTTACTATTCCATATTCTTCCAAAACATTATGATTAACAATAATGTTTTTTCTAGAGGAATATCTACTTCTTCCACATAGTATTTTGGTGACATCAATAACTAAACCCATTGAACTATAATCTTAGTTTTCTTTACTCCATTAGTGTCAATGTAAAATACATTTATATAATAATATAATATGATAATCAGATAAAATAACTAATGTTCCTCTCCTAGTAAATTGATTTATTCCCAAACATAAAAAACAACACCCTTTTTCAGAAAATACTCATACTTAGGAATCTAATGTGTATTAATCTCCCTATCAATAATAGTCATTCTTACAATAATTAATTTTGATTTTTTCACAATGATTTAGAAAATAAAAATATAGTAATTTAAATGTTGATACATGATTCATGCAAAGATTTAAAGAAAATGAAACTAAATAAATCTGTTACCAAATGGATTTATATGGGTAATACTTCTAGACATTTATTTTATCTTAATCTGACAGTATCGAAACATCCACTCAAAATATTATTATAACATAACTCTTAATAGAATAAATTTTTTAAAAAAAATAATTTTGTCACTATCTATAAAAAACAATAAAAATACTACAATTTATAAAATATGAAAAGTAAAGGAAAACAACCGGTCTGTCATATTATTTTCAAAAAAAAGTAGAAATACACCAACCTATGAAAAGTTATCTTATCATCCTCATCCAATATTCATGTATTTAATACGGTTCTAAAAATTGTTCAAATTAAGTGTTCCTATCTTTAATATAATTTAATTGTAGATAAATAATTCTATGTACAGAAATTATCCAAACAGAAACAAACTCACCTGGGAAAATGGAGTTAAAGTATATAGAATAACATTCTAAATTATAAAAAAACATATGTAAAAGTATGAAAATTCATATGTGTAGGGTCCTGAAAAATCTGAAAAAGAGAACGATGATCCCCTTTAACTCAAGGGAGGTTCTACCAAATTTTTCCTCCAAAGGAATGGGAAAATGTGGACAATACTAAAGGATGACGAAGGATGAACCGGTCCGCAGACCGGTCTAATGTTAACAATGCATGACCAGTTCTGCGAAGCATCCCTCCTCCACAGTCCGTTGTTGTTCGCGGAATGGAGGCGGAGACCCTCCGCAGGCGCGAAGTAGGGCGGGTGCCAATCCAGTTCACCGATGTGAACCGCCCCAGCCGCGAGCCGGGTCAACCGGCCCGAACTGCCTCCGCTGTCGTTCACGAAATGGAGGCGGAACCCTCCACAGCCGCGAAGCACTCTCCTCGTTCAGTTCACGGGGGGGGAAGCACTCAATACCCATCGCGAATTACAGATTGACCAAGCCAGCTGTAAACTGGGTATTCGGTCATGGTCCTCCACAAAAGGTGTCGCGTGACCGCAGATACATCTATTTCCCCACTCTATAAAAGGAGAATGAGGGGGAAAGGAGAAGGAGGATTTTGGGGATTCGGAAGGAGGACCGAAAGGAAATCGATCAGATTATGGGGGAAGGATTTCGAAGGAAGGCTTAGGACTTCAAAAGTTCCAATTCATGAACCAGAGCAGGTATAAACCTGGGAACGAACTAATAAGGAACCAAAAATGCATAATAATTTGATGAATCGCGAACTCAAAATAACATAAAAAGAGAAGACCATGAACCATAGCCCATCTGCAGATGCACTCCCTGTGGACCAGGGAGTTTATTCCTTTTTTCCGATCTATCGCACCGCGTAGCACCCTCCTACGCGGGCGAAGCCCCGACCGACGAGCCTCTAGCCGATGCCGCCCTTGGCTGCCACTTCCAGCATGGAACCCTCCACGAACCACCCTGGTTTGCAGATCGAACCCGGAGCCGCGAACCACCTTTGTTCGCGAGATGCCAATCAGTTCATGGACCCTCCTGGTTCACGGACGGCCAGTCAGTCCGCAGACCCTCCTGGTTCGCAGACGGCCAGTCAGTCTGCGGACCCTCCTGGTTCGTGGATGGCCAGTCAGTCCACGGACCCTCCTAGTTCGTGGATGGCCTCTCAGTCCGTGGACCACTCTGGTTCACAGACGGCCCCTCCAGCCACATAGAACTCCACTATGAGAAGGGCACCAAAACCATCGGAGTTCCCACTCCTCGAGCCACATAATATCCTCCCGATCCGGCCTGATTCCCCGTGAGTCCCTCATTAGCCTACTCATCGCCCTCGAGCTGAGGCCTCCACCAGAGCCACCAGATCTGTGTGTTGTAACCCTCAGGTGCACCAGTGCGCCATTTGAGTTCACATAACCACAGTAAACAGGGGCAAGGGGGTTTTCTTGACTCTTGAGCAGATCCCCAAAGCATGCATGGATTCACATTCTGATGGTAATGCGGGGTATGAGCCTGAGAACCCCCTTACTGTCTCTACTCACCAGGATGGGGGGATGCACACTTCAGTGGTCGAGAACTTCTCCCCTTCTCAGAGAGGGGGTGGCATACCCATCAGAAGGCAGCCATCCCCATGCACCTCGGTACTTCCCCGGGTACTTCCCTGGGGAACAGGAGAGGTGACAGGCATAGGAGAACCCATTTCCCTCTACCGCTACGCTTTGTCGCCCTGGGCGTCCATCCCGGAGTAAGCCCCAACTTTATGGGCCGCCCTATGCATAATCCCCACTCCAATTCTCATGAACGCATCTTTCGCGACGGGATCCTCTGGTCCCTGCTGCCTCTTGTTTCTCACACCGAGCATGAATCACGTGGGCTTAGAGTAAGCATCGACCATGACATCCTCTTATGGGCCTCCTCAGAGTGTAATCCCCAATCCATCACCATGGGCCTCCTCAGAGTGTAGGACCCAATCCATCACCATGGGATACCTCAGATTGTAAGTCCCAAGCCAATGCGAACTACGTGGACTTTTATCCATGCCTCTTAGGTAGGGTACGTAGAAAGCCTCCAAGAGGTTCAACCCTGACCACCTTCGGACCCCCTGGTCCACATTCACGTCGGTTCTCCGACACTCCCATGCGAACTACTTGGACTTTGATCCCTGCCACCTAGGCAGGGTACGTAGGAAGCCTCCATGAGGTTCAATCCCAATAATCGGTCGATCCGACTATCTTCGCATCGGTTTACCGAGATTCTCCTAGCATCGTCTCAATGAGTCCAGACTCCTCAGGGTCATTAATCCAACGAGGGATGGTAAAAATTAGGCATAAAGGATTCTGAACCCCTGCGTTCAGCTGACCATTACCCACCAGGATTAAATCTGTGGATACTATGTTTGGGTATAAACCAAAGATTCGAGAACATATGAATACGTCTTAAATCTATAAGAGAGTCCCGGAATAGGTAATAATTCCCCCAAAAAGGGTGCGATGAGCCCGACTTCCCATCCTCTCACCAATGTGAGTTCTTAAGCGTCGTTGGTTAGACCATCCGGCGAATGTCTGCCTTTGGAAAGCAGGTCCATCCATCATCGGATACAGAGTCGTTGGGTGTTTCGAGGTCGAAACCACAAAACAATATTTAATAGTAAAATATAAAAAATAATAATAATATATTCATATATAATAGTATAAACTATGATATTCTACATATACATTAGAGTAAAAATATAATATGTTAATGTAATGGATTTAAATATAAAATTGAAATGTTACCAGAAATCTCATTTTTTTAGTTTAGTTTCTTATATGAAGCATTCATTCCTTGATCATAAATAACAATATTAGTATCCATACCTATATAAGTCTAGATATATTTTCAATTAAAACTTTTCATAGGAACATATTTTGGACTCACCTATGTTCAAAGTGATGAATTCCTTTGCGATATACTCTCATATTTTTCTAAAACATTGTAATTTTTTCAGTGAATACATATTCATTCTATGTTCACACATTTTGAATTTTAGGGAAAATGGGTTATATCATGTAAATAATAATTTCATCAGAAATGTGATATTGTAGTGGATTTACCACCAAGTCCATTGGTTTTCATTTTTTGTCTCAACTATCTATATTTTTTTAATATTTTTCCTTTAAATAGTAAAAGAAATTAATTTATTCCAACATTAAACTTTAGATTTCATATTAAATAATTTGTTTCAATCATCTCAAGTAGTAATAGGGGTAAATATCACATTATTATTGGAAGTTAGTTTGAAAATATAATTTTTTGACATATAAATATTACATATAGATTTATATAACTCACTTATAAATGTAAGAACCAGGGTTTTTGGAACTGGTCAAAATCCCGACCCTGTTTAAAATTTTGACTTGTTTCCGAGGAAACTGGAGAAAATTTGAAGTCTCTAGAAATTTCCAGACTACACGCCATGTACTTTGAGTACACATTGTGTATCTGCAGGCGAGTGGTCGGTCGTGTGCTCACCAAGTACATGTCGTTTCATGACCGTGTAGTAGTTTCTTACTACACGACGTGTAGTTTTGAAACACATCGTGTATACCCCCGACCGTGTGAGGCCATACATGGCGTGTAGGCCGCTGGCCGGGTAGAACCAGGGACACGTCGTGTTCCCATAGGACACGCCGTGTAGTCTAGCCGTGTGTAAGGGAAACACAGGGCGTGTGGGTAAGTCGGCGAGGAAGGGAAGAGGAACCAAGTACATGCCGTGTACCCCTAGGTACATGTCGTGTACGCATGTCGGCAGGCTCGGAAAGTAAGTCGGTGGAATCTTTCCGTCTTATGAACAGTTAAATGATCCATACACGCCGTGTACATTCTTCTTTTTACTTAAAATGGGCAGTAGCCTCGTTTTTGAGGCAGAACTCATCTCCTCCGCCCGGATACGCGAACTAGGCCGGCTGAACCCCTTTTCTTCTCTCGATCGTCCGTTCGAGACCTGATTCGAGATCTGATTAGAGCGTTGGAACCCCCTCTGTAAGGTCTCGATTCCACTTTGGCCGTTTTGTCTGAATTTAGTTCTAGAATGAGTTATAGGAGTTTAAACGGTGTTAAATCTTTTGTAGATTTACTGCGTTTTAGACCGAATTGGCTGGTGTTACCGGAGGAGTAGCATCGTGCGAGTATCAGGTAGGTGGTGCATACTTATTTTTTTGTTTTCGTGGTTGTTTGGGTAACGCGGCCTTCGGCGTGTTTTTGGGTATTTTGAGCGGGACTCGTTTTATCTACTTTTTTATACTGTATTGCTTATGGGACCTCTATGATGCCTTTGGGTATGCCTGGTTACCAGTTTGCATGATCAGGGCTGGGTGAGGGGTCGTTGCTCATTGGGGGATTTTGGCCGGGGAATGCCAAAATGGTTTTAACTGAAATATGATTGTTATAAACTGTTTAGTTTAATTTTCTAAACCCTGTTATAAAATGTTAGAGGCATTTAAGACCTCAGTACTAGTATGGGATAACACCTGATAGAGTGCAATTCAACTGTTTAGTTTGTTTTGCCGGTTTATGTTTTCTGTTTAAATATGTTATATATGAAAATGCTGGTTTGCATCTGCTGGACCCTTTTGGGTTGTGTTGGGTTTGGCCCGGTTACGTTTGAGTGATGTTGATCACAGGTTGGGGCTTTTCTTGGGTTACTTTGGGTGGTTTTGACCACGGTATTGGGCGTCATGGACGTTGGATTGAGGCAGTGCAACTATTAGGTTGGGAATGGCCCGAGATACATGGATGGTGAGGCCATCGGACTTGAGTGACATGGTCACAGGGACACGAGGTGTCAGATGTTTTGGTGGCTTAGGACTATTTTGGGTGATTACCGCTCACCGTGACTTTGATTAGTGTGCACACAGAGATACTCCGTGATGAGGTGGTTTTGAACACTCGTGTGGGTAGAGGCCCCTGTAGTTGCAGTTAGGTATTTTGGTTGGGGGTGCTTTCCATAGAAAGCCACGTGGGAGGTGATGAGCCTTCGGGTAATGGGCGTGCCCTCAGGACGTTAGTACTTGAGACACGAGGTGTCAGGAGGCACATGGTGCCAGGTTACTATTTTTGGGCATGCCTTCGAGATGTCGGTACTTGAGACACGAGGTGTCAGGAGGCACATGGTGCTGGGTTACTATTCTTGGGCGTGCTTTCAGGATGTCGATACTTGAGACACGAGGTGTCAGGAGGCACGTGGTGTCAGGTTACTATTCTTGGGTGTGCCTTCGGGACGTCGGTACTTGAGACACGAGGTGTCAGGTGGCACATGGTGCCGGGTTACATGACCGAGATTCCGGCATTGGCCGAAGCAGGTGACGATCCATGGTGGATGTTGAGCACCAGTGGAGGTTTTGTTTAATTGTGCATTGCACTGTTTACTGCTTCCCTTTTAAATGCATGACTGATTGAACACATATATTTGGTGTGCACCGTTCGGTGGTATCCTACTGAGATTTTTCTCACACCCTGCACGGGCCCTTCGGGACGCGTGTAGACTTTATGGATTTTTGTGCAGGAAAGAGGCCAGCTTCAGGAGATGGGATGTGTTAGCTATTTCATGGAGATGGTATGGACCTTGGGGTCATGCCTAGCTGGGGTTTACTTGTATTGTTTACCATTCGGTATCAGCATTCTTACTTGTTATAGCTACTGTTGGTTAGCCATTGGGGCCCTTTTATATTCAGTTGTGTATGGCCTGCTCTGGATGCATGTTTTACTGTTCAGTAGTAGGTACACGTTATTAGCATGATGTTGGGTTTATTTCTGTTGTTGTGTTGTATTTATTGCTTCCGCTATTTATCTATATTGATTATGCTTCCACTCTGCGGGTCTGGTTCGAGTCTACTGAGTCTTACTTTCCGCTACATATTTACTGTTATACTTGGACCAGTACCCTTCTTATGATCCTCCGAGAGGGTATATCCTCCCCACTATACCTAACAGACCCTCGCTTCTAGTCGGAAGCCTTTGGCATTCGGGGAGGTGCGCCTAAGGTAGTAACACCCGACCTGTTCGGCACTGTTCGGGTGGCTGGTCGGGTCTGGGATGTTACAAAGTGGTTTCAGAGGGGTTCTTGACCGGGATTTAGTATCAGCGTTTTACTGGATACTAATGAGTTGAGGCTTCTTATTTCTTTCTGCTGGTTTTACTGTTTGGGATATGGTATAATGGATATAGGTTGTTACTGTAATTGGGTTACTAGCTTGTGCTTGGGTGCCTGTAGCCCCACGTATTAGGGATGGACCTAGTTTCCATGGGTGGGAATTGTTGTTTTCTTTTTCTCGGATTACAATTTATATGATTTCCACCTCAGTGGCTCACTTGGTGTGTGAAGTTGTTGATTGTGATATGTGACCCTTGACCCGGTGTGGTAAGGGAGAATTGGACCTTCGCTCGGTATGGAAAGGATGGGTTTCTTGGATTTTGATAAGCACATTTTAGGGTATTTAAATTTCATAACTGCACGTATGATCTGTGAATTGATAATGCCATGTGAATGAAATATCAAATGCCATGCTTTATATGCTTTAAACTGAGAATTGGTGAAATTCCTGATAGAACTGCTAGTTATACAATGTGTTTGTCATTCTTTATTTTGTAGAATTGCATGCTGCAGGATATTTGGGTCTGACTCTTATGAGAGCAGGAAGGTACTATGGTTGAGCTAGTGTAACTATCAGGATTGGGCGACTCGGTTTTCATTTTGAGGCAACGTGAGTTGTCGGGATGGGCATGGCCCGAGGTACTATTGATACTTGGCTCTGTTGAGGGCGGGTAAGGAGGCCATGAGGCCAGGATGTCGTGAGGCAAGGGTTGCGGTGAGGGGGAGTAAGGGTAGTTGTTATGAACTGCCTTTTACTTCTTTCCTTATCTACGTAGAATATATTTTTATATATATGGGTTGTATGGCCATTTGTGGTATTCAACGGGTTACTCCTTCATAGCTCAATGGAGCGTCAGGCAGGAGATGATACAGTGCCGCAGGACCAGGGTCAGACTTCGGTACAGGCAGAGCACGAGCTACAGGTACAGGCTCAGGGACTGGAGCAGGTTCAGGATCCAGTTCAGGCAGGACAGCAGCCGGGTTTGACATCGTTCGGGCCGTGGCTCGACGAGCAGCTCCGAGCTAGCCCGGTACGTGTCTTGCAGGGGCTTGACGGAGGCACGCAGGGTACAGAGCCTTTTATGGCTTATCTGACGCGGGAGTTCCAGTCGCATCACCCGCCGCTTTTTCAGGGTGAGAGTGGTCTGCAGGCGGGTGAGAACTGGATAGAGATCATGCAGATGATTTTCGAGCAGCTCGAGACGCCTCCAGGACAGAGGGTCAAACTGGAGACATACATGCTGAGAGGACTGGTGAAGCGTTGGTGGGATATACAAGTTTAGGCTCTTAGGCACGAGGGGATGGCTTGGAAGGACTTAGAGGACAGGTTCTTTGAGCACTTCTACCCAGAGACACTGAGGGTAGAGAGAGCTCAGGAGTTCTTGAGTCTTTAGTAGGGAGACATGTTCGTTATGGACTACGTAGCTACTTTTACTGAGCTATCTCGCTTTGCACCTAGTATGGTAAGAGATGGCGCAGCTAGTGTAAGGTGCTTCGATGATGGCTTACGACACGCCATTCGGGTCCATGTGAATATCTTCCGGCTAGGTTCTTTCTTTGAGGCGGTGAATCAAGCGCTCATTTTCGAGGGCAATGAGAGAGAGAAATATCGCTTGGACAGGATGACAGCTTTATGTGATAGATCGGACAACAGGAAGCGAGGACAGGATGAGTTCCAGCAGGGCAGTCAGGCCAGGGATTCAGCTAGACCACCTCGTGGTATTTCTTCGGTGATTTTCTTCCGGTTTGGACAGTCGGGGCATGTTTGGGCTCAGTGCGATAGGCCTCCAAAGGAGTGTCGGGCATGTGGACAGGATGGACTTCTGGAGAGGTTTTGCAGGCAGCCTTCTCAGATAGCCTGCAGACAGGGACAAGGACACACTGTAGAGTTTGGATTTGGTTCAGGTACGGTACCCGAAGAGGGTAGTCGAGGTTCAGCTGTGCGCAGAGGTTGCGACAGAGACGGTGGGACCCAGATGAGGGGTCAGTGGCCGGTGACTGGAGCAGCATCGGGATGTCAGGTGTCAAGCAGCCGTGTTTCAGGCTAGGTGCACGCCGTGGAGCTTCCAAAGGCTGAGCAGGCCGGTGAGCTAATTACGGTTAGAGGTACACCGCGGTGTGGCCATGATCTCCAAGTTTCCTTTTTGTCTTGACCTGTAGAGGTATGTCTGTCTTGAGTGCACGTGGTGCACAGGATATTTGTGGACTGACTAGATGTTAGTCAGTGCGTTTGGCACCATATTGGGTGTGTGATATATATATATATATATATGTATGTATGTATGTATGAGATGCGTAGAATCGTGGCATTGAGGATGCAGGTTACTTGAGGTGTCAAGGGCATCAGGGCATCTTGGATAAAGATTACTTGAGGTGCTAGGCACCAGGACCTCGTGGAGGTGGACACCGATGTGGTGCGGAATACGTTGGGTGTCAAAAGCGGCACAGGAGCACCAATGAGGTGCAGGGGTGACGATGCGTCACGAGAGGACTACGCGTCCGGGAAAAACAGGTTAGTAAACCTTGGTTTCTTTGATCTTTGTTGGTTGAGACCGAGTAGTCAATTCCAAAGGTGGGGAGCCCCTTGAGGAATTTATCCAGAACCTTGAGACCAAAGTAGTCCATGTTGTTTAACTAGGATGGGCATGTTCGTTTCCATCTCCGGGTTTCATTTGGTAGCTTAGGGACGAGCTACATTAAGGTGGAGAGTTTGTAAGAACCCGGGTTTTTGGAACGGGTCAAAATCCTGACCCTGTTTAAATTTTTGACTTGTTTCTGAGGAAACTGGAGAAAATTCTAAGTTTCTGGAAATTTCCAGACTACACGCCGTGTACTTTGAGTACACGTTTTGTATGTGCAGGCAAGTGTTCGGTCGTGTGCTCGTCGAGTACATGTCGTGTCATGACCGTGTAGTAGTTTCTTACTACACGGCGTGTAGTTTTGAAACATGTTGTGTATACCCCTGAACGTGTGAGGCCATACATGGCGTGTAGGCCGCTAGACAAGTAGAACCAGGGACACGTCGTGTTCCTTTAGGACACGCCGTGTAGTCTAGCCGTGTGTAAGGGAAACACAGGGCGTGTCGGTTTGTCGGCGGGGAAGGGAAGAGGAACCAAGTACATGCCATGTACCCCTAGGTACATGCCGTGTACGTATGTCGGCAGGCTCGGAAAGTAAGTCGGCAGAATCTTTCCGTCTTATGAATAGTTAAATGAACCATACACGGCGTGTAGTCCCAAAGTCCACGCCTTGTACTTTCTTTTTTTTCTTAAAATGGGCAGTAGCCTCGTTTTTTAGGCAGAACTCATCTCCTCCACCCGGATACGTGAACCAGGCCAGCCGAACCCCTTTTCTCCTCCCGATCATCCGTCCGAGACCCGATTTGAGCTCTGATTAGTGCATTGGAACCCCCTCGATAAGGCCTCGATTCCTCTTTGGCCGTTTTGTCTGATTTTCATTCTATAATGAGTTATAGGCGTTTGAACGGTATTAAATCTTTGGTAGATTTACCGTGTTTTAGACCGAATTGGCGGGTGTTACTGGAGGAGTAGCATCGTGCGAGTCTCAGGTAGGTGGTGCATACTTCTTTTTGTGTTTTTGTGGTTGTTTGGGTAATGCGGCCTTTGGCACGTTTTCGGGTATTTTTAGCGGGACCTTTTTTATCTGCATTTTCATACTGTATTGCTTATGGGACCTCTGAGATGCCATTGGGTATGCCCGGTTACTAGTTTGCGTGAGCAGGGCCGGGTGAGGGGTTGTTGCTCATTGGGGCATTTTGGCCAGGGAACTCAAAAATGGTTTTAACTGAAATGTGATTGTTATAAACTATTTATTTTAATTTGTTAAAGCCTATTATAAATTGTTAGAGGCATTTAAGACCTCAGTGCTGGTATGGGACATCACCTGATAGAGTTTAATTCAACTGTTTAGTTTGTTTTGCTGGTTTATGTTTTCTGTTTAAATATGTTATATATGTAAATGTTGGTTTTCATCTGCTAGACCCTTTTGGGTTGTGTTGGGTTTGGCCCGATTACGTTTGAGTGATGCTGATCATAGGTTGGGGATTTTCCCAGGTTACTTTGGGTTGTTTTGACCACGGGATTGGGCGTCATGGACGTCGGATTGAGGCATTGCGACTGTCAGGTTGGGCATGTCCCAGGATACTTGGATGGCGAGGCCATCAGACTTGAGTGACATGGTCGCAGGGACACGAGCTGTCAGATGTTTTGGTCGCTTAGGACTATTTTGGGTGATTACCGCTCACCGGGACTTTGATTAGTGTGCACACAGAGATACTCCGTGATGAGGTGGTTTTGACCACTCGTGTGGGTAGAGGCCCCCGTAGTTGTGGTTAGGTATTTTGGTTGGGGGTTCTTTCCATAGAAAGCCATGTGGGAGCTGAGGAGCCTTCAGGGAATGGGTGTTCCCTTGTGACATTGGTACTTGGGACACGAGGTGTCAGGAGGCACATGGTGTCGGGTTACTATTTTTGGGTGTTCCGTCGGGACATCGGTACTTGAGACACGAGGTTCCAAGAGGCATGTGGTGTTAGGTTACTATTATTGGGCGTGCCTTCGGGACGTCGGTACTTGAACACGTGGTGTCAGGTCGCACATGGTTTCAGGTTACATGATAGAGATTCCGGCGTTGGCCAAAGCAGATGACGCTCCATGGTGGCTATTGAGCACCAGTGGATGTTGTGTTTAATTGTACAGTGTACTGTTTACTGCTTCCCTTGTAAATGCATGACTGATTAAACAAATATAATTTGTACACACCATTGGGTGGTATCCTACTAAGATTTGTCTCACACCCTGCACGGGCCCTTCGGGACGCGTGTAGACTTTATGTATTTACGTGTAGGAAAGGGGCTAGCTTCAGGAGCTGGGCTACGTTATCTATTGAATGGATATGGTATGTACCTTGAGGTCATGACTTGCTAGGGTTTACTTGTATTGTTTACCTTTCGGTATCGGCATTCTTACTTGTTGTAGCTACTATTGGTTAGCCATTGGTACCCTTTTATATTTAGTTGTGTATGACCTACTCTGGATGAATGTTTTACTGTTCAGTAGTAGTTACGCGTTATTAGCATATTTTTGTGTTTATTTCCGTTGTTGTGTTGTATTTATTGCTTCCTCTGTTTATCTATATTGATTATGCTTCCACTCTGCGGGTCTGGTTCGAGTCTGCTGAGTTTTACTTTCCGCTGCATATTTACTGTTAAACTTGGAACAGTACCCTTATTATGATATTCCGAGAGGGTATAGCCTCCCCACTATACCTAACAGACCCTCGCTACTAGTCGGAAGCCTTTGGCGTTCGGAGAGGTGCGCCTAAGGTAGTAACACCCGACTTGTTCGGCACTGTTCGGGTGGCTGGCCGGGTCCGGGACATTACAATAAACCTATCAAGATCATATTTTCTCTAAATGAATTCAGATTTTATATTAATATAACCCTTGAAATGTTTTTGATAAGTTTCTCTAAATTTTTTAATATACACCTTTAATTCATCATATGTTTGATTAAATATATCTTCTATATCCTATCACTCATCTTTTGATGAAAAAATTAGGATTTACTGACAAATTCATCAATGCTTCAAGATTTATCTCCATATTCCTCATGAGTCATTTCTCATATCAATGTGTATTTTCATAAATAACCTGTTATCTCCTAGTTGTCGTTGATATCATCTAAGGATTCATTAGAATTAAATAAATCTTCACTTATGATCCAATTTTTTTTGGGATCTAAATAATTTTATTCCTCTTTTCCTGGAAGATTTATTATATTCCTTCTATTTATTTTCAAATCATGGTAAATCATATATGATGGGACATATTATTTTAAATTCATATATAATAACATCATATGAATCTTCCTTTCAACTATATTTATGATTTATGTATTTCCTAACTTTTAGGTAATCTATTTAACAATTATGACTACCAAACACTATTTGAGATAGTTTCAAATACTTTTTATTAGTCCCCTGTGAAAGATATTACCCTATGTGAGAGAATTAAATCCAGTAATTACCAATTTAGAAACTGTAACGCCCTGACCCTAGTTACCCAGAGTCGGTACATTATAACATTGCATTGACATTATACAAGGAATCATTTCCTAAAAGAACGATCAGTTTAGTAGCCTTGGAAGTAATAGATACATATATAAGTTTTACATTACATCATAAAAAACAAAATTGTGTTCCCTTTGAACACTCTTATATTCCTTAGCCTATTCTTGTAGGTTAATCATAATATAATTCTTTGCATCCTGGGAAAAATAAAACATAAGAAAGGGGTGAGATCAGATGCTCAGTGAGGATAACAATATAGCAAAAACTTTCATAAATAAGTATAAACATTTAAAGAAATGTATAAGACTAAAACAAAATGCTTTTAAACATAAACTTCATCATAATATGGAAAATATAAATAAAAAAATCCATTTAATTATTCACATGGATAGTCTACTAGTTGAATAATCACATGCAATATCAATAGCCAATTTCATATTAATGGAATGCATAATTCCAGACTTCATAACCACATAGTCAAGGCCTTATTCCAACACTACAAAAAGGATTTTGTCAAGACCTTTTTCCAAGACACTAGTATGTCTCATGAGACCTACTAATGCATCGAGGAGTTATAGCGGGCTCCACTCGTCACTTACTAAGTCCAATGCATTCCTCATATGAAAGGGTAAAATATAATCTAAACATTTGTATTAAAACTATCATATGAAATGTCAATATTTTAACCACAAACCACGAATGGCATAAAAATAGCACATCCACAGTCAAACATAACTCCTTCAATACAATATGGATGATTGTATTATGATAAATCAACCTCAATCAAGAATAAAATACACTGAAGGATATTTTCATAGATGAAAATAGTCTTTAAAACTATATTAGTAAAATATCCCCTTTTTCTTGAAATCATTTAAATATCACACTATTTATCAAATAAGTCATTTAAAAGATATTTTGGAATCAAATTGTCCCATAAAACTTTGAACATTTTAAAAAGAATTTTAATTTAAAAACATTTATGTCCATAAAAGTAAATACTTAAAACCATTTTTAAAACATGGACATTAATGAGAATGATTTAGAAGAATAAATAATTAAAACATTTAAAACAATGTTTTTGTTAAAGAGTTCCTAACAAAATAAGAGACGCTTGAATACAAGTAATTGAGGAATAAAATTATTAAAAACATTATAATATCATGAGAATAAAGGGATTCATAATATAATATGTCAAAGTATAGTTTATACACCATATAAAAATGAATTGGTGCATAACGACAAATAGGTCTCAAAAGAATGTAAATTGAGACAGAATGCCTTATAAAGATGGTATCCTTAGATTAAAGATTAGTCAATGAATTAATTATGTGTGAGAAATATAAATATAATCAATATAATTGGATATTCATCATAACTAAATCATATTACATTCACACATATTCTTGTAGAAACAAAACCAATGACTTGGATGTTTAACTCAATGAATGGAAATTGAGTTAAGATCACCCTTAAAAAATTTATATCAATGGAATGTGAATTTATCAATGTATTTTTATGTGTATCAAAGGTTAATCCATAGAAATGGGAGTGAAAATTACTACATAAATAATAAATAGTGATTTCACACATAATCTTGGAGTAAAATAATTAATGAAGTATGTGTAAATTCCAATGAATGGAAATTGAAATTTTAAATTCCCATACCGATTTTGTAACTTACGAAACATACACCCCATTAAGGAAGTATCATAAAATTATGATGTAAATACCCATAAATTAATTTATATTACACAAATAATACAATCATGGGCAGTACATACACCACACAAAAGGAAATAGTGGCAATATAGCATGAATCTCACGGGAATAAGAAGTGAGATGAAACCCCCTTACCTTGTAATTTTCCTTAGTATAGAGTAGGTTAACATCCTGTATAATGGTGAAATAATTTTTATTTAATTATAACAGAACCAAATTAATAAATATGATATGATATATGGTCTTCTAATATTTCTTTGTTAATGATATTTCAGTAGTATCATTGTTTTGGTTGTTAACTAATTCATTTTCCTTTATATGTTTTGTTACATCGATCCTGTTTGTTATGTATATATTGTATTTGATTCATATACAGAATGATATTATGTTCTTAAAAATTACTTCTAATCATAAAATGAAAATTATTCTTGAATTATTACGATGTGGAATGAATCTCATCGTGATCGTGGAGACGGTAAGTTGTACGTATGCCCGAGCAACAATATCATTTTATTGATGGTGAAATCGTATGTAATTGGATGGTATATCATATATAAAGAATATTTAACATGTAAAATTTATTATTTAAAATAGTGATACTCATTATTATACCCATCAAAATAATTAAATATTTGAATAAAAAACTATACCTGGACGTGGAGACGGTAAGTCGTACGTACGCACGTATTGTGAATTTGTCATTTATAGGATGGATAGAATAACGAATATGGTTGTACCATATTGATAGAAGGTACTGGATTTATTATTTTGGTATGGAATCAAAAAATAAAGAGGAAGTGGAGGTGGAAGAATAAAAGAACTTGAAAGAGGGTGGTGAAATTATTCCCTCTTCTTCGGGTGTTTCCTTTTGAGTTAATCAAAAGGGATCCTTAGGTTGACTTTTAGATCAAAGTAAGGCCTCTAGGTTGAAGTAAGGGAATTTGGGAAGATATTTATTCTAATATTTTATGATCCAAATGGATATGGAGGTGTTAAATTAATAGAAGGGTAAGTACCCTTTTATAAGAGAGGTGAGGATCACTTTAGGGAACGCTTGAAATATTATTTTATAATAAAATCATTTTCGATTTCTAATGGCTCCAAAATGATTTATTTCAAATATAAAGTGGTGATGGGTCGAAAAACTCTCAAAAATAGGTTTTATACAGGTTTAGGTCACCATATTAACCTTATCTATTAGATTTAACTGTTAGTTAAATAGTTTGTCATTTACCATGTCTCTTTGTATTTTTATATTATATAGTTAATAAAATTACTATAACAAGCCACGTGAACCCCAAGTGGTTAATTATTAAAATAAATAACCTTATCTAAGTACTTTTGTCGAACCTTAGATTTTGAGGAATATTATATCAATTAATAATATAGTATTTGTTTTAAAAACTCAATTATGTCAATTTTGACATTATTTAGTATTTTTTTAAGTCATAAAAACTTTATAACTTCGAATAAAATTTATTTAATAAACCATAACATGTCATATTAATCTTTAAAATTAGTTTAATTAATCAAAATTCTCAAATTACATTTATTTTTATTTTTATAATATCAAATTTTTTAATCTTTCATTAATAATGTAATTACTGCATCATCATTGTGTCATAAATAAATTTAATCATTTAATGTCTAAAAATTATAAATAAAATTCCATTATTTAGGAAATATTTCTAGATTTATAATTAATATTTATAGTTGAATATATAACTTATATAACCCCTTTTAAAAAAATTACTAATAGATATATGTTTTTGTCATTTGTTTCTTTACTTTAAATTAATTACTATAAAGTGTCATTATCACTCTCAAGTGGCTCCATGGGATCCCAAAATCGACCCAAGGATGCCCATAGTCGGACATGTATTAACCAATATAAATAGGACACATGTTATGGTAATTTAATATTATTATAATATATTATTTTACCCTTATTTATCGGATTTACCCCTTTAACCACGGTAAATAAAATATGTTCTGAAGTAAATATTCACGATGTCAAAAAATAAAGGTTACCTATTTACACAATTTGGACTGCCTGATTCCAAATATGGAATCCATTTTTTCAAATTCAAAACATAGAAGTGGCATAAATTAATTTAAAATTAATTCCCGTTGTCAAAACAAAAAATCATGTTTTTAATAAATAATTACTATAAAAAGATTGACACTTGTATATGTCTAGTTTAAACATGAAATTACATATAATGAGCTAAATTATATTAAATGATAAAAATATAGTTTAATGATACTTAAAAACCACTCAATTGTATAATTTAACGCTATAAATTATTTCGATTAAAAAAAGTTTTTTTAATTAAAATTTATTATTTTTCACTATTCATCAAAATATGAAAGTTATCAGAAAAGTAACAAAAAATTATCCAAAATACTTTTTCAGCTCCCAATTAAAAAAAATATTTTAATTTCATAAAATTTAAGATATAAAAGTGTAAAATATTAGTTTTGAATATAATTTTCAATTAAAAAGTGGTAAAATTACATTTTTTGAAAATACTTATTTTATCTGGAAAAAATGAATGTGTTCTTATATTATGTCTAATAAACACATAATATGGATTTTAAAATTATATGGAGTATATTAAATTCAAAATTCAGTTAATACTATTCATAACCACTTTTTGAACCGGCTATTTTGGTAAGTCATGGTGCGCTCGAACTCGGTGTTGCGTGTAACGCAATTTATTGAATTACTTTGAAAAGATAACGTATTATGAAATCTTGGGGTGTTACATTATTCCCCACCTTTTGGAAATTATGTCCTCACAATTTTAAAAATGGGGGAAGGTAACTTCATTGAAGTCCCACATCAGAAAAAGAGTCAATAAAACAATCACTTTAAAAGAAACAAGGAGAAGGAAAAAAGGTTTCCCAAGATAACCCATAATAGGATTCCATATAGGAAAACATGGATATAAAAGATAAAATAAGTGTCATGTTATTATGAATATTTATAGAAAAAATGATCAAGAGAAATTTTACAACAAGAAAACAACAAACTTGTGATAGGATAAATGGTCATTAGTTTTCCAGTAGGGAAAGTAAACAGACAACATTTTTTTTGTTTTAAGTTATTTTTCATAAAGTTGAGTAATTTGTTTATGATATTGACTAAGAACATAAAGAGATATACTTACTTTTAAGTAGAGTTTCATCCTTTAATAAATTTCTACCACTAACTCATCATTTTTCAAATGATGAGTAATCAAGATGACTAGGTCACACATGAAGCGCTAGAATAAACTTCTAGAGAATCACATGATCCAGAAAGGATAAACTATATATTTACTTTGTCATTAGAGATTAACCAAAACCAAAATGGTTACTATAAGATCAGATGATCCCCAAAAAGGATAATCCTTTAGATAAAGAAATATTAATCCTAATTTCTAAAATTAAACTAAAAATACCCAAAGTTCAATAAATACCATTAAATAAACAATTGTTATTAAAATTCTTCAATATAATCCAAACTAATATTGAAACCCAAAACTTAGAATAATTTGATTACGTAGTCTTCCACGTTAAATTTTATCTCCAAATAACATCGTCTACTGTTAAATTCACATACTTAAAAGTAATTAACCTAATTACATATTCTCTATGATAGGTTAATCATTTACATAAATAACCAAAACCACTATAAATACACAATAAAACCTAGATAAAAATCCACCATTACTCCTAAAATGAAATCCCATAGTATTCTATTTTTCTTAGGCATATAGTGTTCCCAACAGAGCGAACGTCTTCCAAAATAACATTTATCACTTAATCACCAAATCATTTTCCTATACTAAGGATATCCATTTGATAAGAAATAAGATCCCAAATAAATTTATTATTGATCAATAAAATAATTTCACTAAAAATAATTTGTCACACTAACTAGGGACATCACGTAATCTAGTGGTAGGAGATAAATCCCAATCTCACTCTTGTTGTGGGTTCGATTCCCATAGCTTTGTCTGACACAACAGGTTGTCACCTGGTTTGTGTGTTGTCCTTTTTCAAAAACTATATTTTATAGCATTCCCAAAATGATATAAATTACTCAAAATAACCATAACATAATTTCACCACAAATGTTATCTCATACCTCTCATTTTCATCCCAAAATTTAATAACTTATAATTTCCTGAAATTCAAGGATCATATAAACCCAAATTGTTATTTATAACTATATCAACCATATAAAAGAAAATTCTTCCTAAAATAGAATTTTCACATAACAAACTCTAGGGTTACACATACAAGAGAGAAGTCATCCAATGTAATCTCATAAACAAAGAGCACTAATACTTTTAAAAAAAATTTCATCCATTTATTTCCACATAGGTTCTTCCTTGACCAAGAGGTCATCCTATAGAATAGGGAATTCACTCAGGCAATGCCCAGGTCCCCTATATTTATGGAAAATTACTGTAAATGGATTCTTGGGATCATTTTTATTTTCTTCCATAGTACTCTTCATTTTTCCTCAGTGATTCATTAATTTTTGTTCTTATTTCCCACACATAAAGCATTTCTTTGTTTCATTGAGACACTTTCCTAGGTGTCTCCTTCCACATTTCGTTCATGATGGAAATTGAGATTTATTTTCTCCATGGTCTTCACTGCTGGAGCTCTTATCATTCACTGCCTTCATCTTCTTTGTTGATTCCGAGAGTTGGTTAATATATATGTTGGTGATCATATTTTTGGAAAAATGATTTGGCATGAACACGATATCTTTTACACCTATCAACATTCAATTTTATTGCTCATTTCCATCATTGTTCCCACCTTGTACATCATGTTCAATGTTACTATAACTTCCATGGAATCCATCCATTGACTAACACAATAAAGCATAGTGTGAGTCATAAAATAATTTTGAGAATATCATAACACCTTATTTTCAATATAAAATACATTAGGTTTAACCATGGTTATTTATTCTCATCTTATATTAAAATAATTCAAATTGGTTAGTAAAGAAAATTTTAATTATCCTAAGCATATCCCTCAGAAGTGTCATAACCAAGAGTGCATCAAGGCCTTTTGTCGTGTACCAAGATAATCTGGGTCAAGCCTGACACTCCTTGTCAGAGCTTTCAATCCTAGGTACATTTGTGCTAGAGTTGCCTCTACCTGCTTGTATCTAGGCAGGGATGTATTTCTTGGAAAACATTCACAATATTTACATTACCGAAATTTTTGGATGTTCTTCTATACTAATCATAGATGTCTATCTTAGGGTAGTGTTTCTTAGTCAGATTTTTTTCTAAATCCAGCTTCCAAGGTTTGTACTAAACTTCCTCTGATACCAACTGTAACACCCCAACCCTAGTTACCCAGAGTCGGTGCATTATATCATTTTATTGGCATGATACAAGGAAGAATGTCCTGAAATACCGATTAGTTTAGTATCCTTGGAAGTACTAGATACATACATAAGTTTTACATTACATAATGAAATTAAAAAAATAGCATTGTGTCCCCTTTGAACACTCTTATATTCCTTAGCCTATTCTTATAGGTTAATCTTAATATACTTCTTTTCATCCAGGTAAAAATAAAACATAAGAAAGGGGTGAGCTCAGATGCTCAGTAAGGATAACAATATAGAGGAATCTTTCATAAATAAGCATAAATATTTAAGGCAATGTATAAGACTAAAACAAAAGCCTTTTAAACATAAACTTCATCATAATATGGAAAATATAAATCAAAATAATTCCCTTTACTTATTAACATGGATATTATACTAGTTGAATAATCACATGAAATATCAGTAGCCAATTTAATTATGATGGAATGCATAATGCCAAACTTCATAACCACATAGTCAAGGCCTTATGCCAAGACTACAAATAATATTTTATCAAGGCCTTGTGCTAAGACACTAGTTTGTCTCATGAGACCTACCGATGCCTAAAAGAGCTATAGTGGGCTCCACCTATCACTTACTAATTCCAATGAAGTCCTCATATTAATGGGTGAAACATAATATAAACTTTCGTATTAAAACTATCATACGAAATTTCAATATTGTAACCAAAAACCATGAATGGAATAAAAATATCACATCCACATTCTTACATAACTAATTAAATACAATATGAATGAATGTATTATGATAAATCAACCTAAATCAAGATTAAAATATAATGAAGGATATTTTTCTATAATAAAATAGTCTTTAAAAAGATTCGAGATAAATATCCCCTTTTTCTTGAAATCATTTAAATGTCGCACTATTTATCAAAGAAGTCGTTTAAAATAGATTTTTGAATCAAAGTGTCCCATAACACATTGAAACTTTTAAAAGTAATTTTAATTTCAAAACATTTATGTCCATATAATTAAATTCTTTCACCATTTTTAAAACATGTACTTTAATGAGAATGATTTAGAAAAATAAATATTTAAAACATTTAAAACAATAGTTTAGTTAAAGAGTTCCTAACCAAATAAGAGATTCTTGAATACAAGTAATTAAGGAATGAAATTAATCAAAACATTATAATATCATGATAATAAATGGATTCATGATATAATATTTCAAAGGATAGTATATACACCATATAAAAGTGAATTGGTGCATAACGACAAAGAGGTCTCAAAGGAATGTAAATTGAGATGGAATGCCTTATAAAGACTGTATCATTAGATTAAGGATGAATCAATGAAATAATTATGTGTGAAAAATATAAATACACTCAATATGATTGGATATTTAGTTTAAATCAATCATATTACATTCACACATATTCTTGTAAAAACAAAACCAATGACTTGGATGTTTAACTCAATGAATGGAAGTTGAGTTAAAATTACCCTTAAAAAGTTAATATCAATGGAATTTGTATTTATAAATGGATTGATCATGTGAATCAAAGTTATATCCATATAAAGGGGATTGTAAATTACTACATAAATAATAAATAGTGGTTTCACACATAATCTTGGAGTAAAATAATCAATGAAGTATGTGTAAAGCCCAATGAGTGGAAATTGAAATTTGAAATTCCCATACCAATTTGGTAACTTACGAAACATACTCCCCATGAAAGAAGTATCATACAATGAATATGTCAATACCCATGAATTAAAGTATATTACATAGATAATACAATCATGGGTAGTATATACACCACACAAAAGAAAATAGTCGCAATATAGCATGAATCACATGGGAATTGGAAGTGAGATGAAAACCCATTACCTTGTACTTTTCCTTAGTATGGGGTAGGTTAACCTCCTGTATATTGGTGAAATAATTGTTATTAAATTATAAAATAACCATATACATAAATATGATATCATATATGATCTTCTCATATTGCTTTGTTAATGATATTTCAGTAGTATCGTTGTTTTGGTTGTTAACTGTTTCATTTTACTTTATGTGTTTTGTTATGTATGTCATGTTTGTTATGTATATGATGTATTTGATTCATATCCATAATTATATTAAGTTATTAAACCGTATTTTTAATGATAAAATTAAAATTATTCTTGAATTATTATGATGGGTAATCAATCTAATCGTGTTCGTGGAGACGGTAAGTCGTACGTACGCACGAGCGATAATATCATTATATTGATGGTGAAATCATATGTAATTGGATGATATATCATATATAAATAATCATTAACATGTTATATTTATCATTTACATTAGTTATACTCATTATTATACCCATCCAAATAATTAAGTGTTTGAATATCAAACTACACCACGACGTGGAGACGGTAAGTCGTACGTACACACATATGGTGACTTTGTCATTTATAGGATGGATAGAATAACAAATATGGTTGTACCATATTTATAATAACATCACAGTATATATAAGTTACTGTATTTATTATTTTTTTATGTAAACAAAAAATAAAGAGGAAGTGGAAGAAGAAAATAACTTGAAAGAGGGTGGTGAAATTATTACCTCTTCTTCGGGTGTTTCCTTTTGAGTTGACCAAAAGGGACCCTTAGGTTGGATTTCGGATCAAAGTAAATCATCTAAGTTGAAGTAAGGAAATTATTTAAGATATTTGGGTCATGTTTTTCCAAATAAAATTACTATGCAGTTGTGAAATTAAGAGAAGGGTAAGTACTCTTTTATAAGAGAGGTGAGGGTCACTTTAGTAAAAGCTTGAAATATTACTTTATAATAAAATAATTTTAGGGTTATAATGGATCCAAAATAATTTATTTAGAATATAAGGTGGTTATGGGCTGTAAACCGCTCAACAAATAGGTTTTATATAGGTTTAGGTCACCATATTAACCTTATCCTTTAGATTTAACGCTTAGTTAAATAGTTTGACATTTACCATGTCTCTTGGTATTTTTATATTATATGGTTAATAAACATACAACAACAAGCCAAGAAAACCCCAATTGGTTAATTATTAATATATATAACATTATCTAATTCCTTTGGCCGAACCTTAGATTTTTAGGAATATTATATCAATTAATAATATAGTATTTGTTTTAAAAACAAAATTATTTCATTTTTGACAGTATTTAGTATTTTAATTTTTTAAAGCCGTAAAAACTTTATCACTTCAAATAAAATTTATTTAATCAACCCTAAAATATCATATTAATCTTTAAAATTATTTTAATTCATCAAAAGTCTCAAATTAAATTTATTTGTATATTTATAATATCAATTATTTTAATCTTTCATTAATAATGTAATTATTGAATCATCATTGTGTCATAAATAAATTTTCTTATATAATGTATAAAAATTATAAATAAAATACCATTATGTAGGAAATATTTTTAGATTTATATTTAATATTTATAGTCAAAGTGGTAACTTATATAACCCCTTTTAAAATTTGTTTTACTAAAAGATAAATTTTTTTGTCATTTTTGTCTTTACTTTAAATTAATTCATATAAAGTGTCATTATCTCTCTCAGGTGACTCTATGGGGTCCCAAAATTTACCCAAGGATTAACATGGTCATACATGTATCAACCAATAGAAATAGGAAAAATTTTAGGGTAATTTAATATTATTATAATATATATTTTTACCTTTATTTATCGGATTTACCCCTTTAACCACGGTAAATAAAATATTTACTTAAGTAAATATTCATAATGTCTAAAAATAAAAGTTACATATTTACAAAATTTGGTCCTAAAAATTCCAAATATATAATCCATTCTTCCAAATTCAAAACAAATAAGTGGTATAAATTATTTTAAAATTAATTCTCGTTGTCAAAAAAAAGTGTGTTTTTAAGAAATAATTACTATCAAAAGATTGGCACTTGTTTATGTCTGGTTTAAATGTGAAATTACATATAATAAACCAAATTATATTAAATGATAAAAATATAATCTGATTATACTTAAAACGCATTCAAATCTATAATTTAACAATATAAATTATTTCGATTAAAAAAGTTGTTTTTAATTAAAATTTAGTATTTTCACTATTCATCAAAATAAGAAAGTTAATAGAAAAGTACAAAAAAATTATCCAAAATAAATTTTTATGTCCCAATTCTAAAGAAGAATTTAATTTCATTAAATTTAAAATATAAAAGTGTCAAATATTTGTTTTTAAAAGGGTTTTCCATTAAAAAGCGGTAAAATTTCATTTTTTGAAAAATACTTATTTTATCTGAAAAAAATGAACTTGTTCTTATATAATGTCTAATAAACACATAATAAGGATTATAAAATTATATGGAATATATTATTTTCAAAATTTAGTTAATAATATTCATAACCTCTTTTTTAACGGCTAGTTTGGTAAGTCGTGGTGCGCTCGAACTCAGTGTTGTGTGTAACGCAAGTTATTGAATTACTTTGAAAATATAACATACTACGAAATATTGGGGTGTTACAGAAACTAAACCCCTTAAAAATGATCTTACTCCCTCAATGTGATAAACTCTTCTTTATCCCCCTTACATAATTAATTTGAGAGATGAAATTGATAAACAACACCAAATATTTTTTACTTATATTATTCTAAATGGTCAATTATAAAAAGAATTCATAAACAATGTGCCTTTGAACCTGAAACATAAGAGTGAAAAACTTTTATTAGGTTTACAATATAGAGTGGTCACACTAACCCTCCAAACTCATTATTAACACCAATTATGAAAGCTCACTAACTCTCCTCACATGTAGAACTCACTACTCCTTCTATAACATCCTTCTTCTTGATGAGATATTTACATAAATATATAACTGTTTTGAGGTATCTCTTATAAAAAAATTAAAAAAGTTCTAATGAGATGTAATTCCTAGAATACTCTTATTCTTTTTCACCTTCAATATTACATCACATCAAGAAATCTATTATCCATTACTTCTCACTAATTTTCTACAGATCTTACCTATAATCCTATAATTTTATATATTTGAAGAATTGTTGTTTGACATTATAAATACTTAAACTACATTGATCTGATCCAAGGGATAGAATCTAGTATTTATTTCCTTCTATTGTTAATATCATTCTCGATTTCATACCCATAAAATGTGGTGATTAAGGTCAATTTAAATCTCAATAAAGGCCTCAAATCCTGAGAAAAAAACTCAAAAATAATTCCTGATTTCATTATAACTGCTCTATTGTGGCATGATCACACTTACTAAACAATAGGACCGTACTACCAAAGCCTCACCATGGAATATATGTTTTACTATAATATAGAAGAGGTCTTTAATAAAATTATATGGTTGTGGTCCACTAATCTATGTCATGAATTGCTATGGCTTGGTCTATTTTTATCATGCCTAAATATCCTCTATGAATTAAACATGATCGCACTATGGTCACATTTAACTTCTTGGTCCATTGAACCAACTTTGACATGGCCACTTTCATTACAGAATGGGATCCTATAAAATTGGAAGAAATGAAATTATTTTCACTTCCTAATTTATACTCTCCAAAAATTAAGGTCCAACAGCAGTGTGTTCATAGACTTCTCAATAAAGAAATAATATAGCCTTTTATACATGGAATAGGAATCCTAATGTTTTAAGAAGTAATTAATAAACCCTTGCATACAATTTCTGCATCACAAGATGTTACTATGACATGAGAATTTCTACTTGAAATAGTTATGGGCTAGCCTATCCTCTATGGTGAAGGCCTCCTTGAAACTCCATTGATATTTAAAAACCAACAGGTAATCCCTATACAGCTCCTCATAGTCTATGTATCGCTCCAAGTTGAAGGAACCCCTAAAATTCTATCAACATTGAAATTTGTTTACTCACGAACTATGAATTAGAATATTATCTACAGTGTAAAATAGTTACACATATTTTCACTTTGCAATTTACCATTGATCTATGTCATTGAATCTATATTATCAACAAATTTATCCTCTAGTTAAAACCTATATAGTTTGAACGAATCCATAAAAATCATCCAAGAATAACCACTTTGTCTATGAATTTATTTAACATGAAATTACTGATGTAATTTTCAACATTAACTATTAATACTAAATATCATATAAATTTGTGTTAACAATATCCCCCTTTTGGTTTGTTAAAAATAACATAAGAATTATATTTTCCCATAGTATAGATTAATGATTCATCAATCATAAATTATATGAACACATTAGACTAGAATAGTGTGAGAAATAAGGATTAGTTGAGAAAATCCCCATACTAACAACTTGGTGAAAATCGTGATCTAAAAATCCATTACACCTCACAAGCATCTCCCCCAAATCATCAAACCTGCACACTCCCCATAATGGAACTTCACCACTTTGTTAACAAGGAAAAATACAAAAGGCATCCAAAATTTTCTCCCTAACACATCCATAGCTTTCACAAAAACACAATTACTTTATCCCCCATTATCAATGACCACAAAGAGAACTTCCTTGAAAGATTAAAAAATTAGATAAAACATAAGAAATGAATTGATGAATAAAATCATATGTTTCTTAACAACATATTTCCAATAGGGGTAGGGGTATTCATTTTCTAAACCACCTAGACAGGTGGTTTCACTTGGACTCTTAGTGCTAATAAACGTCATTAAAAATTAACATTTGTTAGCTCCTTTGTAATATTGTCAACTAGTTTATTTTTTGAATTCACATAATCTAGTTTAAAAAACATATATTTATATTTATCTTTGTTGAAATTGTACTTGATCTCATTGTATTTCATTCTTCAATGTTGAATAGTATTTTTTCTAATTTTATTAAACTTGAGTTGTCACACATAATTATGATAGGATATAACACATCAATTTCAGTGTTATAAATATATTTTAATATCCATATCAATGATTAAAACATTAATTAATTGAAATATAATTTTCCTATGATGTTCTTAACAATATAAAATCATTATTTTTTAATTTAAGAACAAATTCATGAGCTCCAAAGAGGAAACATAAATCCAAAAATATACTTTTGTTCATCAGACGAACTTTCCCAATCTATATCAGTAAATCCCAATAATTGTTTCATTGAATTGTTCTAATAAAAACACAAAGTTAATTTTTTGGTTTAGGTATCAATGTATTCATTTCAAAACCTTCATATAATGTTATTTTAGAAAAAATTGATAGTATAAAACATGATAAGTGGAAAACAAAATATATGGTAAAGTAATTGTCAAGTAAATAAAACTTCTAATGATCGACCAAAAGAGAGTAACATCAACCTCCCCACCTTAACCATATTTTGAAAAATCCATCCGGGTCTCTGCTGAATTAGTCATTGATTTAGAATCATCCATCTGAAAAAAAAATTCACCCCCTTTTCCTATTCATTTTAGGATATACATGTCCAATCCTTCCTTTGAGGGTCCTATAGACCAGGGAAAATTGATAATTGAACAATTAGAGACATCTAAAATACCCATCTCAAAAGTTACGGAAATAGTTTGCATTGGGTGTCATCTAAAACGCCAAGATTCTAGTTCTCTTTATCTATGAATAGGTTTTGATCAAAATCTCCCTTAAGATAATTGAGCATAATTATGTACTAATAAATATATAACTATTATGATCTTAGTGATTATTTTATCTCTTATAGATATTTATTCAAATGACACACACTTATTTCATCTTCATGAATGATAAATCCTTGTGATTTATCAATAAATACTTTCTGCTAAAGGAATCAATTAAATAATTCTTATTTTATATCCATTTTAGGTAATTTTAACCTATTTTCCATATCCATACCCAATAATAATTTAATATCCTCCAAATGATCCCTAGGTGAAATTTTATCATCTATATGGATGCCTTCAATCTTGGAAAACCCCTTTCACGCTATTTATTCTTTATTCCTAATCACTTATACATATTCATGACGTATTTTTGGATGGACCACTTATTTTAAATCACAATCATATTTTTTGGAATCAATTCAGCTTCCCAAGTATTATTTTTCTCACTCTTATCAAGATCCTCATTCATCGATTTGACTCAACCTTCATTGATAATTTATTTTCATTTTTCACCATTCTCATCAAGGTTCATAACTATTGATTTAATCACTTTTTAACCTCCTAATAGACGTATCATTGGGGAATATAGGAATAATAATCTTCTTTGGGTCCAAATCCTTTACAACAAAAGAAATAACTCTTAAAAAATAAGAAAAATAAGCAAAATTGCTTGCCTATTTTTCTATTTTTTCCCTTTGTAAACCCACTTTACAATGGATTTCACATATTGAATGTGAACCATTTTTTAAAATAAATAAAACATAATTTCTTGGTGTCATTGTTCCATTTTTTTCTTTACTGGAAGGCTTTAAAACTTCGATAAAGTACACTATCCTATGGGTAGTTACTGCTCATAGTCTAGCACTAAATATGGTTGTTTTCTCCTTTCCATCATGATCCATAATGAATTACCATTAATCTCATTGTGTTTCACTTGTGGGATGGGAATAAAATTTATAGAAGTCACCCTCATGTATTCTATGACTTTAAATGGGGATAGATCCATGGAGGAACCTAATACCACAAAGGGTTTAAAGAGACTTTCGTAATCCTCAAACATTTCCAAACTTGCAATTCCTCTTCTATGTTTTCAACTATTTTAACCCTTTATTTCACTATATCACTCAATCTATCTATGAATCGATCATGTTATTCCAACTATATATTTACCACTATTTACTTTTCTAGGATATAAGAAATACTAAATTTCATTTTTTTAATCTCTTATTTAGTTTTGACATTTATTCCTCCTATTATTATATATAAATCATTTATTCTTGAAAAAATACCTTAGTTTTATTAGTTTTAGCCTTAAATTTTTCATGTTCTTCAATAGGATCCTTTAATTCAAACGTAAAGATAAACTATATAATCATATTAATCATTCTACACATCATTATAAGCAGCCTCTGATATGTTAATAAAGGATACTAAATCCTCTTTATTAAGGTCAAATTCAATTGTTAATCTCATACAATTCCAATAGAGTTGAGATTATGTTTCTATGAGATAAATTATTTCTCCTTTTGAATCATTTCCACATATATATTTTCTTGATTTTATTATACTAGAAGGGTTTATTTATTATTTTAAATCCTCTTTATCTATAGAATTTATAAATAAAATAGTATAAATATTTAATATATTATTGTACTTGATAAAATAAAGTGAAATATTTCCCTTGAATTTTCCTTTTCCCTGCTTAATATTAGAGGAAAAATAAGGATATCACTTCATCAAACACATCTTCATCTTGATATTCTTTATTATAAAGTTTATATTTCAATTTCAATACAAAAAAAATTTAATTTTTATTCATGTTGGTTTCATTATCATCATTTCTCATTTCATATGAAACAAGTTTACAATAATGGATATCTAGCAATACTTATTTTGTATCATTTTCATATAGATAAAATACCTACACACTAAAACATGGAGTTAATCTCCTCAGGAATCTTTTCATATTTTTATATCTTTAATATTTTCACCAAGGCCTCATATATATTCTATATGATAATTGAGAAGATCAAAAAATGTATCAACTATTTCATTTGGGATCATACTTAAATTTTCATACTCATTCAACAACAATTTCAACACTTCCTATTAAACCTTGGAATCACAGTCATAAATATTCAAAAAAATACCATATAGAATGATATATTTTGTAAAAAATTACCTTGGTGTACATAGTGTTTCCATAGCTCCCCCAAATTCATTTATTGCACTAAAATATATATATAAATCCTTGTGGTACCATTATTGTAAAGTCCGGATTTCTATATTCACTAATATACCATGGATGTATTCCAAGTAAACTTCTATCCACAATAAATATAAGTAGTGTTTCATCCTATTCTTACAAAACTGGAAATTTTTTCATTTAAAAAATTTCTTTCTTTAATGATTAAAAACCACAATTATTACCTTTCATTTAAGAGTGAAAACTCCACCACAAAACCATGTTATGATACTATTTTTTGTTCTATTTTCAAGAAATTTCAATCATGTGGAGCATTGAATTGTGGTATTGAAAATTTAGAAACGCAACCCCTTTAAAATTATTTTTTTATCAATATGAGGAACACCTATCACTCTCTTTTAATTTATCTTTATTAGTAATAAATGTGACAAAAAACACATGATATTATTTTTACATAGTTCACCCAAAATAGTTATGTATAAGGAGCTTGAAAAGTTAATGTACTTGTAAACCTAAATCATTGGATTGCACTTATTCTCTTCAGTTGAACCAATAGAGTGATAACATTGACCCTTCTAACTCACTATTCACACAAATGAGAAAGGATCTCTATTTATAGTTACAAAAGGAACACATTTCTCCATTTATATGAAACTTTTTATTCATGATATATTTATGTTAAAATAAACATAGATTTTGGTGACTCTTATTCACAACCTTATGATCTTATAGTGAGATAAGATTCTTGGAATATCATATTTATTTAATTACTTCAATTTTCCATCATGTCTCAGAATCTAATGTACATTCCTTTTCACTATGTGTTAATAAATCTCCCTTGAAATTATATGTTTCTATATATTTTCGAAACTATTTTTTGCAGTTGTAGAAAATTAAACTACATTGATATGGTCCAATGGATAGCATCATTTTGTTATTACCCATTTTCTTAGGTTCATGTTATGTGGAATCCCCACTAAAATGTATTCATTAATAAAAAAATATTTCATTACATGCCTCAAACCCAGAACACAACTTCTTAGGAAGAAATAAATATTTCACTATAATTGATCAGTTGTGGGATGGTAACAAATACTATGGAATAAGATCCTTTTTCTCAAGTTTCACCAAGGTGTAGTCATTTTACAATAACATAGAAAACATCTTCAATCAAATTTTATAGTCTTTCTTTTCTACTCTACATCATGAATTCCTATGACCAATGAAATTTTTCTCACACATAAATACCTTTCTTTAACTACCCATGATCATAACATGATATCTTCTAACATCATGGATAACTAAACCAATTACATTGTGTCCATTTATAGGGAAATGTTAGAATATATAGGATTGGAATAAATCAAATCTTTTAAACTACCTAATTCATGATCTACATGACATAAGGGATAGATAAGGAATTGGTGTCTTCTTCTCAATATAGTTATAGTATATCCTTTCATCCGCGGTGTAGACATCCCAAATTTTATAGTGGTATTACAAAAACCCTTGAATGAAATTTCCTCATCATAATATATTTCTATGATGTGTGAAATTATTCTTTAAACAATTATGGTGTATCTTATCCTCCATTTCATAGGCCTCCTCAAAACACCAATTATATTGAAAATCTACATGTTTTCCCAATAATTATTCCCATGGAATAGTCATACCTATATATCCAAGGTACCCTTGAAATTAATGTAATATTGAAATTTTATTATTTACCTCATATGATGTAGAGTATTATTTATGGTGTATAAATTTTATATTTCATTTCTCTATGATGTAACCCATTTATCTGTAGCATGGAATCTATCACTAAAATAGATTTATCCTCCTATTTAAAACCATATGGATTAAAATAATACATAATAATCCTCCAATCATCACATCGCTTCAAAAACATTCTTCAAATTTAACTCATAGATAAAATTTTCATAAAATGTAGTTAATTCCAAACACCAACGTGTTTGTGTTAAATCATTTATAAAAAATTATATGATATATTAAACCCAAATTTACTATCAGTAAATTGAATTCCATCCACCAAGTTATCCTCCTCTAAGATCCCCCAGAATATGACCTATGATTTAAGAGTATTTTTCAAATCTTTAAAAAAACCTTTGAGCCAAATACGTAGTATTTAGAAAAATAATATCATGAATAAATAATTAAGGGGGGAAATTAGATAAGAAAAGAACCATACCAAATATACATATACAAAATAGTAAGTTAATGATCTTATATTTCTCTATGATAATGGTAATATAAAGGGATATGTAAGAGGATTCTAAGGGATAAAAAAATAAGTGAAATTCAAAGGATAGATTATGTTTATAGTGTTTCATCATTTAATTATACATGGTTTTTAAATGGAGTTTTTTTTATAGGTGGAGAAACCTATATATTATACTCATACACCCACGTCCAATTCTGGTAGTTTCCAATGGGTTTTATCTTTGGAACTGAAAACACCCAATGTTTCTTATATATTTGATGACGCATGGACCTGTTTTTCAAATGAATACATTCACTAGGAGTCATGTCCAATGATACTTAAGAACACACATTAGTTATGATGATGGGAGGTTAGGCTCATGTCACCATTTTTTGGGGAATTTTTTCCTACTCTGAGACTCTCTTATTGATTTAAGGTATATTCTCATATCCATTATTACATCTCATTTATAACATAATACACCCTTTAATTAAAAATAGATTATTATCATGAGTGGATATTAGAATCATCTTTATATATATAAGGTTCTTCATCAATGGGGATATTTGTATGTATCTAAGGTTCTCCATCGATGGTTCCCTTTTATGAAAATATTAAAAGTTATTTTTTCATTTATAGTCATGATGCATGTTTTAAGATGTGAAGAGGTTTTATATAGAGTTTATCATCATCCAGTGAGATAAGAGTTGCTTTGAAGTCGGGATTAGACCCATGAGATAGGTTTCGTACAATTCCTTCGGTGCCAACTCATAGGACACATCATACCATCTAATGTCATTTGATATAGACTGAACCATGAAATTAAATGTCATGCTGCAACGACACCCAAATGAAAGTTTCTTGGCCTAGGATGGTGTGGGACGTATTTAAAATCATCCCAAGAGACCTTGAAAATATGTATACTCCCATATTGAATGAAAAACTATTTCAAATGTGTCCTAGAGAGAATAGGGTTGATTTTTTGTTATTGGGTTTGGACCTCATGGAGGTTCCTACGAATCCCATTTGCATGGGAATCAAATTTTATGTATTTTGGATGTGAGGATCCATGCCTATAGAGGACTTCAGAATGTTTGTATCACTAGTTAATTTCTCCCTTTAAGAGGATTGAGTTGGGGATTACTCTTAAAGAGGATTACCTTATTGATTTGGGAGGTTTTTGGTTGGGTTTTTTTTCTATAAAGGATGAAATTATTGAGTTGGGGATTAAAGATGAAATTTTTCCAAAGAGGTTTGGGATTTGGAGCTTATACCATATAAGAGGATTCCCTTTTTTGATAGGTTATTTCTTATACCAAGTAAGAGGACCATTTTTTGGGATCATGTTGATATCATGATCACCACCAACATTTCACCCCATATGATTCATGCTTGGTGTGAGAAAAAATAGGTAATGTAAGATATGAGAAACCACACAATTTTCATTTCCCTAATGTTTGATACATGTCCTTGAGAAATTGTGCCTATGGAGGCACTTTAAAGGAAGGTGAAAATAAGATTAGGAATAATATTTTCTACCAAAACATGCATTTAACTATGCGGATGTAATGATTGTATCTATCCACTATACCCACATGAGTCATTCTTGAATGTGTAAAAGAGTAATCTAAAGATTATGTAATCCACATGATACCACATACATTTGTGGAGTAGGTTTGGGATATCAGAGAAGAAGAATACGCTTTGATGTGTATGTTCTCTACCATAATTGTATCTAGCATAGTCAAATTTTACTACCCTTATAGATATATTCCACATGTATGGAGAAGAATGAATTAATGAAGAAGGAGAGGTCCTACAAGAAAATATGGGGGCTTACTCTAGGAGGGATTCCATAAAATTCATTCTTAGCAAAGATAGGAAGATATCATTCCTCGCCAAAAGGGAAAATAAAGTATGATCATAAACCTTCCCACCTAGAACTAAAGGCCTTAGTTATTATAAAGGATGAGGGAAGTGAAATTCATTAGTCCTCATATCCAATATTGAGAGATACATAACATTTCCACCTGGGTCAGGGACCTCGTGATCGAAGGGATTTATACTCACATTCACTCAGAGGAACCTACCCATCACGTAGGACAAGTGTGGGACACCTATGACTAATGGAATGCATACTCAATCAGGATATAGGATGGTGTTCCACTTACCATGGTCTTGAATGTATCTAGGCTTTGATAGAGGTTTTAGTTTGGTCCCCATCAGATGAGGTATCCAAATAAACTAGATCCCTACTATTGGTTGGTTGGAAAAAGGCCCAAAGGTAGGATTTCATAGGCCCTAGTATGGGGAATAAAGATTATTCATGTAGGGCCTCATAGGAACTATAAATTTTTTATTTAGTGGGGTACTCCCATGCAAGATGGAGATGCCTTGGGTGAGGAACCACCTAGGAAACAAAACTTGGGAGAGGCTTTAGATTATGAAACATGTGTCTCCTTAGGTGTCCTTTTAAGGGTCTCACATAGGTCCCTGATTAAAGAAGGCACCACCGTGTTAGTGGTTTACAACTATGGGGGAATAGTTCCTCCCATAAGTTCTCTTTTTTTTAGAACCTATAGGTAATTTTATCTCCATATCCCATTTAACTAATTTTTCTCTCAGTTTTTGGAGATATACCTATGGTATTTTTGAGGAACTAGACAACGGTTGTGTGACCTAAGCTTTGGGTCTTCTTTTAATTTTCATTTAATTAAAATTAGGATCTATGGGGTCATATTTATAAGAAAACAAAGAACCCTAGTCAATGAATGTTTTACTAATAGGTACAATGTGAATATATGAAGTGCAGGTAATCCATACAGGTGTGTCCATTCTTTCAGTATCACATAGGGGGACACAAATGCATTCTAATGTGTAGGGTTGTGTGGGAAGGCCTTCTTATTTACTCTGATTCTTCTTCGTGTTTTTTTATCTCAAACATTCTTCAAGTACCCTTCATAAACTTTTCATCCCACTTTTAAAAAATGGAGTGTTAGCATAGGCCTCCAATCAGGATTGTATCTTATCAAAATAAGAGGGTATATTCCTAAGGTAGAACAGGGAAAATATTATGAAGTTGGTGTAGGTAAGCTATAGAGGGTTCCCTGATAGGGGAGCATCATAGGCCCAGTGCATAGATCTAGTGTGAAAGTCCACAATATAGGCTGGTGGTGTCTATAAATATTGTTGACCTATTTTACACTTGCTTCCATTCAACACTCATGTCTCTCTCTCTCATCACATAGATCATTTTCCAAGTCATTCCATGCTTTTTTTATTCAAGTATTCTAAGGAATCATCACCATGTATGTAAATGGTATATCCACTTGAGCTATCATTATACAATGATTCACCACATCAAGGAGCATATGCGGGGAATCTTCTAGAGGGTAATGTATGATAAACCTTATCTATTGGGTTGTGTGAAGAACCCTATCAATGGTTTGTGCAAGTCTTTTCCTTGTACAATATTTTTGAATTTTTTTAAAAATAATTGTTGACTTAATAAAAAATCTTGATGTATTGTTGTAAGTTTTTAATGGCTACATTGAAGGATTATCTTGAGATACATTATGTACATTCATCGGAAATGATCAAGGATATTATGCTAGATTACTATAATGTGGTTGAACCCACTCTTCTAGATTTGGTAAAACACTTGGCGTAATATCATCATGAGCATCCACGAAGCGAATATCTTCTAATGAATGATCAAGGACGTATGAGGGACGTGATATTTTTTTACCTAATACATGGGTCTTAGAGTGTGTGGTTTGACTATTTCTAGGGTCATATAGACAATCCAAAAAAACTTTTTTTTCCTTTTTTATCATTTCCCTAATTTTTTCCTAAGCCTAATTTGAATAAGACTTAGTGGGTGAGACTTGTATTTTGGTTAGACCACCCTTTTGGGTTTTCAAATTAACATGTTTTTTTCCGTTTATATTTTCATTAATTTATTCATGCCTAAACCATGTAGAGAATTGGTCTAAAGAGATAAGACTCAATTTTTATCCAAATTTTAATTTTTGGATTCTAAACCTGGTGAATACTATATCACTTTTGTGGTAAGTTTAATGTATTTAAATCAGACTAATGAGACTGGTTTTTTAGGATGAACATATTTGGCCATATTTTTTGAAATGATAACCCAAACAAAGATTGTGGTCTAATAATGTTTTGATATTCTCCACATATCCAAAGGGAAATTTCAAGTTTCAATTTTGTGATTTCCAAATCTAAAACATGATATAAGACAAGTATGTGAGGTTTGGCCGTAGACCAATTTCAAAAAGTGGTTTCTAGAAGAATATTGCTAGGTTTATTGGGAATAGAGGGGGTATCTCTTGAGGATGAGTTTATCACTATTTTAAAAACCTGTTGTTTGGGTGACCTTATAAAAACCCAACTGGGTCATGTTACATTAATTTAGGATAGAGGATTTCTCAAGAATTGTGACATTCTACTACCCATGGTCAGAGATTTTATGAAGATCCATATTTCTCAAGAAAAAAATGGTGATTTTAAATAGTAATACTTATAAGAATGAATAGAGTTTCTATATTGGTATTAGACAAGAATGGGAAACCATTCATACATGAATTTGGATTTTTTGAGGTAGGGTATATTTATTCGAATGAAAAACATTAGGGGGAAAGGCCCCTCTATGACAAGGGTTGAATCATTGTGATGTTTAATGTCATGCGACCAGGACATCGACCATGTAGTTTAACATCTTATAGGGAGGATATTGTTCTATAGTTTAACATCTTGTGCCTAGGATTTCATGATATGAAGTTTAATATTATACATAGAGTAAATAATGATATGTAGTTTAATGTCGTACAATAAGGACATTAGGGGATATAATTTGAGGTCCTTATCTTTGACCAAAAGGTTAATAATTATCACCTTTGATGGTAATATGTCTGAGAATTTTCCATCACTTTTAGGTGTGAGGATGATTTTTTAATATTTATTATGGTGATATATGGATCCAAATAGTTTTATTGGGAAAAGGGATTATGGATATAGAGGAGTTATATCCTAAGTAATAAATTATTATAGGTAGATAAACCCATTTTGTGGGTGACCTTAGGAAAATACAAATGGGGTGTGTTACTGCATAGTCAAATGGTGGCATCCTCTAGATTATAATCCATTTATGTGGAATACTTATGAAAATAAAAGAAGGAAATGTTAATCATATTCATGTAAAGGGGTTCTCAATAATTAAGACATTCTATTGCTAATGGACAATGGAAATTTGTCGAGATTTATATTTCCCCAGACATAGTGTTTGGTTTGAGGAAGTAATGTACCTAAATATCGGAGGTGAATTCCAAGTCAAAATCACTCAAGAATGGGGAAATAGTTTCCTACACAGGCCTAACCCAAATGCTAGAAATATGGTGTCCGTGTTTTTAGGACATACGACTAATACCATATCATTATGAAAATGAAATGTAATATGTGGCCTACCAGACTAAGGTTGTTTTGAAATACTTATTACATGTGGGTGGAAATTGAAACCCATGATCTTATGGGTTCCTAGATTGGGAGAAATGATATATTACATGTATGTGGGGGATTATTGTGAACCAAATTTGAATATTAGGACCCAACCTAATGTCATAAAATCTTATAAAAATAGAATAGGATTATCCCAAGGGTGATATTACTGCTGGTTGAAAAACATGTTTTTTTTTTGTAACTTTATGAAAAGAAAATTGGGGTGTGTTACTATATATTCAAATAGTAGAATACTCTCTTTGAAATTACTTTTATGAGGGTGAATTATAAAAATCCAACTGGAATTTTTTATAGAATATCAAGACAAAGGATTCCTCATGTGTCATATGTTCTATTACCGGTTACTGGATAAAGATTGTGAAGATCTAAAAGTGTGCCAGATTATGAGTATCAAGTGTGGATGTTATATATCTGAGAACAAATGAAGAATTTAGACCAACATTAGCTATGAAATGTAGAGTCCCTTTCATAGGTCTAACTCATATGTAGGTGAGTACATCTCTATTTCTGTAGTGGACCTCTAGATGATGGAACCAAAATTATGCTATATTTCATAGATCATTGGTTAGCACATAGGAGATGGATAATTTTTTCATCGCCATATGGATGGGACTAGGACATAAAGTCTAAAATTCAATATGTATCTCATTGGAATGAGAATGAAGGCACACTTAGTTCTTAAAGAACTATACAGTTTAAGTTCATGCGAAAAGGACATCAGTCGTGTAGTTTCAATTCATTGGGAAAGGATGAAGGTGACTCAGTGTGAAAAGTAATATTGTCATTGGTCCAAGATATAGAACATGGGTTTCACTACATATAATGTTTGAGAGAGAATCAAGTCACACTCCCTTCTAAATGAACCATGAATTTTAAATTACTTCGGTGAGGAAATATAGAGTTCATTTTAAGGTCCTTCAACTAGGACTATAGTAACCACAATGTCAATTGAAACACCTTACTCTTGAATGGAACTTTTGGTCCAAAACCCATCTGCACACATTATCTATGCTCAGTGTGGGAAACATGTAGTGGTAAATGATTCTTTCACAACCAAATGGAAACATGTGTGAAGGATGATGGAATTTAGGTTTAAGGTGGATGGGATAGGATATAAGATCCATACATCACTATGTGTATCATTTGACAGAGAATCAAGACTACCATAGTTCTTAAAAGTTTACCTGTGAAATTTTGACCTATACACTAGGAGAGGAGGTTTTTTTCTACATTCTGGATGGACCCAATCATAGAAATATGTGTTTCACTACATATCTCATTGAAATGATAATCAAGACACAAGTATTTCTTGAATAGTTTTGTAGTTTATTTTCATATAATGAGGATGCTACCCATGCATTTTATTGACTTTTGATAAGGAATTGGTTCACTCGATGTGGATAGGAAATGGAATTGCATCTAAGCCCAAGATTAGGGATTCTTACATCATTACTTGTCTTGTTATGGAAGGAATAAAGCCACATGTAGTTTTTTAAGGTTCCTTGTTCATGTCTGACCTATACATATGAAAGAGAGAATTTTATTTTTATCAGAGTTGTACATAGGGTTATAGATCTGGGTGTTTCTACGTATCTCAATTGAATGATAATAAATATAAATTTAGTTATTGAATAATGGTATGGTTGGGAACCCATGCTGATGGTTGTGGTCCACCCAAACATGGATTAAAATGGTACAAAATTTCACATCGAGAAACATTGATTCCAACCGTGAATTTTTACATCATGTGGTAAGGATGTTGTCATAAATTTTGTCATCATGTGACTTGGACATTGGGTTATGTAGTTCATTTTCCTATGGATTGAACTATTATGTCTAGTTATTTTGGGTCATATTACTTTTAACATATAGTGTTCCTTTTAATGTTGTTCATAAAATACCATGATGCTATATAGTTTAATGTATTATAAAAAAGAAAATCTATGTCATATAGTTTATCATTTGAAACATGAATGATATGTCATTCTATTAAAGGTCACATGAAAAAGAACAACTATTATTTTTAATGTCGTGTAGCTGAGACATGTCACCTCTCTATCACACTATATAATTTTTAAGAAACCTTACATTTTTTGGGGTCATAATTAGCTCTCCATCCATTGAGATCAATGAATAGTCTTCATTATAGTGGACCTTGTGTATTGAATAAGGTCCTTACCACTTTGGATCAATATTTAGAGGCTTCATTCTTGGTATCATTGGAGTTATGATTACCAATATGAGTTCTCTATGGAGGAATGAGAGGAGTATTACCTTCTTGTTAAGTGCTCACACTATTTAATTTTTATGGACCTCCAAATGATTCAAGTGGTGAAATTATCTCTCCTGGTGTAACTCCAATTCATCCATCCATTTATGGGATTACTCATACATGGATAGCTAATTACAGATGGAAATATGGAGGGATAGTGACTGGAACCTAATGGGAAAAATTACTTCTATCTCATACACAAGTGAATAATGGTTTTCCCATGTGGCGGTACAAGTTGTGGTTCAGTACACCCACATATAATGGAAGATCATATTAGGAAAAGAATTTTTATCTTTATCCATCATCTTATGGAGCGTGTTCGATAGGGCCTTATTGAAGGCCTCTATCTATCCATTAGTAATTTCATGATAGCGAAAAAAGTGGTTGGACTTTATGTTATATAGTTGGTGTAGCTTCTCTAGCTTGGAAGAATATAAATTGGTGTCATTGTCTATCAAAAATGTATGAGGGATATTAAATCTAGTAAAAAATTTATCCTTTACGAATCTGATGATTCTTTTTTCCTAATTTCTTTGAGTATTATTGCATCAACTTATTTGGAGATGAAATCAGCCTCACTAATAATGTACTTGAACTTCTTGGTCATAGCCGGAGGATATATCCCTATGGCATAAATTCCCCATATGGTTAATGGGTAGGAGTATTTTTCTGTATGTATTAACTTAGGAGGTTGATGGATAAAATTGGCGTGAACCGATCATGAATTGTAGTTTTGGTTAATATTTTTCTAATCCTACTTCATAAAGGGCCAATAATACTTAATCCTCTATATTTTATTGGAAAGATGAAACTCTAACTAGTGAGCACCATAGGCTCCCATGTGTACTAATTTCATGATAGAATATGTCTCTTCTTTATCAATACATATGAAAACTATTCCCTTAAGCACTTATTTATAGAGGTCTTTTTGGTGATTTAGGTTGTTATAAAGATTTAAAAGGGTTATCTACAATCATATCTTCTCCTTTGGGATCTTTCTTATGTGATTAATCCATTTTGAAGGTACTATATGATGGGAATCATCCACCCAATGGTTGGAATATATGGTTCCAAAATAGGACTGATTTCATCAATCTCTTCTATTCTGATATGAGAAAAATGGGATCCCATTTGGCGATGTGTTATTTTGATGACCATTTTTTCCCTATTTGGATCTTCCAAATCTATAACATCATTTTCAAATTCATTATCTTGGTCGTTTTTCAATCCTAGGGAATGATTCAATGTTGGTTGCAAGGTTAACATTGTCATTAACCCTTAAATGTAGTCAATATGGGTATTAGATCTTATTTTCTGATGGTTTAATCTCCATTTATCTACTTGATTACCAACTCGGAATCACCTTTCACCACTACGTAGTTCATTGTTATTTAGAGTTACAATTCCATGCCTAAAATGAGGGACTCATATTCCTCACTACAAAAAAAACCCTGGTTTAGCAGCGGTTTTGTGGCGGTGGTTCACAAAACCGCCGCTAAACGTAATCCGGGAAAGGTTTCGCGGCGGTTTATTAAAAACCGCCGCGAAACACATTTTTTTTAGAAAACTCGCGACGCTTTCCCCCTCGTGTCGTCTCCCCTCTTCCAAGATCCGGCGACACAAACCCTCTCCTCACAAACCCTCCCCGATCCCCGGCGACAGCTTCTCCCTCCGCCGACACCGGCTCCCTCCAGTGACAGCCGCACCCTCCGGCGACCCCCGGGCCCCCGGCGAACCCCGCACCCCCCCCCCCCCGGCACCCCCTTCGACTGTCGGCGACCCCCACGCCCCCCGCGCCCCCCACGCCCTCCGGCGACCACCACGCCCCCCGCGGCCTCTGGCGACACCTGCACCCCCCCCCCCCCCCGGCGACCACCGCGCCCCCTGCAGCCTTCGATTTTGGTAATTAGAGGTTCCATTTTCAGATAATCATCTTCATTGACGGTAATATTTTATTCCAAATCCCCTCATTCTATCATATATGAGTATGTTGTGAAATATTTGAATATTTTAATGGATCTCAAACACTATGTAATTGGTATTTCTGGTCCTACAAGAAAAATAAGAGACAAGGATTTTTTATTACCTATCTATACTTTATTTATTTCATATTTAAATCTTGTATGATATTTATTGATTCTGTATATGAAATCTCTACATGTCATTGTTATAATGGATTGGTTGATTTCCCATAATGGTCTTATTAATTATTACATTCATTTGATTTCCATTGCTGGACCTAATGGGTTTTTATGTATTTCAAGTAGAATGGGACCATATGTTGATTTGTGTTAGATATTCTCTTCTAGAGTTACATAGGATGATATACATTATTACAATTTTTCCTGAAAATTGATCATCGTGTAGTGATCTTCCTCCCATATGTTTTCAGTTTCCAATGTGTTTTATTATAATATTTTGGTTTACATCTATTGAGAAGGGGTGGAGTTTTATAATAACATGATTTGTAAAATGTATCCTATTTTTTCACTTTTATCAAATCACACCATCTAAAATGAAGGATTTTAAAACATAGTTTGATGGTTTTTTTCTAAAGGTTTTATCCAACCCATTTAATATGTTCTTGTAGGTTAAATAAGGTACTCTATTGGTTATATAATCTATTTGATCATGATATTAAAATCTTCAATTTTTTTAATCTTTTTGAATTTATGAAAAAAGTATAAAGTAACCTCTACCCTGCCTCCGCCCTGCCTCCGCCCTGCCTCTGCCCTGCCTTCGCGCTGCCGCTGGTGCCTCCTCCTCCACCGCGGCCTCCTCCTCCTCCGCCGATGCCTCCTCCTCCTCCGTCGGTGCCGCCAGTGCCTAGACGTCTCCTCCTCCTCCGCGGTCACGCCGTGGTCACACTGCGGTCACGTTGCGGCCACGCCGCGGTCACGCCGTGGTCACGCCGCGGTCACGCCGCGGTCACGTCGGTGCCTCTGCGGCCGCCGCCTCCTCCGCCGCCGCCGCCTCCTCCTCTGCTCCTGCTCCTGCTCCTCCTCCTCCACCGGCCTCATCCTCCTCCTCCTCTGCTGCCTCCGCTGCCTCCGCTTCCTCTGCCCTGCCTCTGCGCTACTGTCGGTGCCTCCTCCTCCTCCACCGATGCCTCCTCCTCCTCTTCCGGTGCCGCCGGTGCCTCTGCGACCGCCTCCTCCTCCGCGGTCACGCCGCGGTCACGCCGCGGTCACGCTGGTGCCTCCGCGGCCCGCCGCCTCCTCCTCCTCCGTCGCGGCCGCCGCCTCCTCCTCTGCTCCTGCTCCTCCTCCTCCTCCACCGGCCTCATCCTCCTCCTCCTCCGCTGCCTCCGCTGCCTCCTCCCTGCCTCCGCCCTGCCTCTGCGCTGCCGACGATGCGTCCTCCTCCACCGCGACCTCCTCCTCCTCCACTGCGGCCTCCTCCTCCTCCTCCGCTGCCTCTGTTGCCTCCTCCTCCTCCGCCGCGGCCTCCGCCTCCTCCTCTGCTCCTGCTCCTCCTCCCCTCCACCGGCCTCATCCTCCTCCTCCGCTACCTTCGCTGCCTCCGCCCTGCCTCTGCCCTGCCTCTGCGCTGCCGCCGGTGCCTCCGGTGCCCTCTCCTCCACCGCGGCCTCCTCCTCCTCCGCTGATGCCTCCTCCTCCTCCACTGGTGCCACCAGTGCCTCCACGTCTCCTCCTCCTCCGCGGTCACGCCGCGGTCACGCCGCGGTCACGCCGCGGTCACGCCGCGGTCACGCCGCGGTCACGCCGCGGTCACGCCGCGGTCACGCCGCGGTCACGCCGCGGTCACGCCGCGGTCACGCCGCAGTCACACCGCGGTCACGCCGGTGCCTCTGCGGCCGCCGCCTCCTCCTCCGCCGCCGCGGCCGCCTCCTCCTCCTCTGCTTCTGCTCCTCCTCCTCCTCCTCCACCGGCCTCATCCTCCTCCTCCTCCGCTGCCTCCGCTGCCTCCGCTGCCTCCGCCCTGCCTCTGCCCTGCCTCTGCCCTGCCTTCGGTGCCTCCTCCTCCACCGCGGCCTCCTCCTCCTCCGTTGATGCCTCCTCCTCCTCCGCCGGTGCCGCTGGTGCCTCCGCGGCCACCTCCTCCTTCGCGGTCACGCCGGTGCCTCCGCGGCCGCCGCCTCCTCCTCCTCCGTCGTGGCCGCCTCCTCCTCCTCTGCTCCTGCTCCTCCTCCTCCTCCACCGGCCTCATCCTCCTCCTCCTCCGCTGCCTCTGCTGCCTCCGCTGCCTCCGCCCTACCTCTGTGCTGCCGCCGGTGCCTCCTCCTCCACCGCGGCCTCCTCCTCCTCCACCGCGGCCTCCTCCTCCTCCTCCGCTGCCTCCGCTGCCTCCTCCTCCTCCACCGCGGCCGCCTCCTCCTCCTCTTCTCCTGCTCCTCCTCCCCTCCACCGGCCTCATCCTCCTCCTCCGCTGCCTCCGCTGCCTCCACCCTGCCTCCGCCCTGCCTCTGCGCTGCCTCCGGTGCCTCCTCCTCCACCACGGCCTCCTCCTCCTCCACTGATGCCTCCTCCTCCTCTGTCGGTGCCACCAGTGCCTCCACGTCTCCTCCTGGGTAACGGTCATCATCACCCTCATGGAATATGATGTGAGGATGTCATGGTGGTATAACTCTACAGTTTCCAAGCACATTCCTTAGATAGTATTTATAGTGGATAGGAATCTAGTAAGGTAGGAAATGGTAGGTACAAAGCCTTCCTATAATGGGCCACACATATATACCTACTCCTAAGATAGATCTAGGTGATAAAAGCGATCATATAAATCTTAGAAGATTATTGTCTAACAATTGAAGAAAGAGACCATGCAGCCCGATCTAGTAGAATTTAAAATCAGCATCAATACTGAGCCAGTTAAATTTGATGCATCCTCCAACTATGTGATAGAAAGGTAAATGTTCTAGCTTAATAACCATAATTAAATAACATCCAGTAAGAAAACTGAGTTTTTATTTAACTTCTAGGAAATGATTTTTTTTAAATTAGAGAAATAGGTTGACATTTTTAAAATTCAAAATCTTACATCTATTTGAAGTTTCCTAAAAATGATTATCGATGTGATTTCTTATTCTTGATGTTGATTCATGAATACATGCATCAAGTAAAGTGATTATTGATATTCATGAAATGACCCAATTGACCAATTTCATTTTTCCTATTCCTGAGATAGTTCTTAGCCTATTTTGAAACATTATTTCTCATTCACTATTTCTTGAAATAACTATGTGTATGAAAAAATATTATAACATTATTTTATGTCTTATTAACGCATGATTATTTTATGCCATATTAAAATGAATGAAACTAAAGATTGATTTTAATTGTTCTCATTTGAAAGTGAGGCCCATCTAACATTTGAACATTTGTTAAACCAGTAGAAACCCTTGTATCCCATGATAGGTTACCACATTTCATTATTCTTTTTCTTTACAACCCTTGTTCTTCGAGGTTAATTACATGAAATCACTTCATATTTAAATAGTAAGAAGGGTGTTTCAGGGTTCCATTCAATGTGGGTTCCATAAATAAGTGTGGTGTTGTGAGTGGGTACCCTAGACCTAACTCATGTATTTATATTGAATACCATTACATGCATACAGTTTGATATATACATGTTTATATCTTACCAAAAATAGTGTTTGTTCTTCTGCATTGACTATATTTATATAGTGACATCCTAAGATTACATGTCATATAAAAAGACTATAGAAGTTCCTAGGATATAATGAGAACCAATAGACACCATGATAGTAATTTTAAATATATGTAATATGGTCCTGATACGTTAGGGTGATAGGGAAAAGATTATGTGTGACTATCATGAGTTAGTGCCTCCGCCATGCCTCTGCCCTGCCTCTGCGCTGCCGCCGGTGCCTCCTCCTCCACCGCGGCCTCCTCCTCCTCCACCGCGGCCTCCTCCTCCCCTCCACCGGCCTCATCCTCCTCTTCCGCTGCCTTAGCTGCCTCCGCACTGCCTCCGCCCTGCCTCCGCGCTGCCGTCGGTGCCTCTGGTGCCTCCACCTCCACCGCGGCCTCCTCCTCCTCCGCCGATGCCTCCTCCTCCTCTGACGGTGCCACCAGTGCCTCCACGTCTCCTCCTCCTCCGCGGTCACGCTGCGGTCATGTTGTGGTCACGCCGCGGTCACGCCGCGGTCACGCCGGTGCCTCTGCGGCCGCCACCTCCTCCTCCACCGCCACGGCCACCGCCTCCTCCTCTGCTTCTGATCCTCATCCTCCTCCTCCACCGGCCTCATCCTCCTCCTCCTTCGCTGCCTCCGCTGCCTCCGCTGCCTCCGCCCTACCTCCGCCCTGCCTCTGCGCTGCCGTCGGTGCCTCCTCCTCCACCGCAGCCTCCTCCTCCTCCGCCAATGCCTCCTCCTCCGTCGATGCCTCCGCGGCCACCTCCTCCTCCACGGTCATGCCGCGGTCACGCTGCGGTCACACCGGTGCCTCTACGGCCGCGGCCTCCTCCTTCTCCGCCGCGGCCGCCTCCTACTGTACTATTGTACTATTTTTTATTCTCTAAAGTAAATAACATGATAGAATGTAAATATTTAGTTTATTTTCTCTTATTTTTATTATTATGAACATATTCATATATATGGTTGGGTGCATGCCTACATGTACATTATGAAGAGGCCTACCATTATAATTATTCATTCTCGTCACTTATCTTTAAAAAATGGCCTATGGAGGAAAGAATTGGGTTTTGGTGGCCTAGTCTTCCACCGTGAGGAGGTCATTACTGCGTCGAGTCTCAAAAAACCATAATGGGAAATTAAAACACATGGGTCATCAAAATAATGAAATATCTAAAAAATTATTTCAATTATGAAAAATATACATGTCACCTTGTCAACAACTACATGACTTAAATATCTCAAAATACCAACATATATTCCTATGATGTAGACATTGTTTTTGGGAGAGGCAGATAGATAGAGAAGGGGAAGGGGAATAAATTATATGGTTAGGAAGAAGTATATGTAACCAACACATCAAAAAGGTGATGCTAATGTCAAATAGGACATCATTTGATTATAAACTACTTGCATCAACCCTGGATAAATTCCTCTACAACATCATTCATGGCCATGGTTTGGGTCAAACATGTAGTATTATTTCCATCATGTATCACTACATTTGATGTTACCTTTACATTGTTATTCATTTATTTTTGGATTTTTTGGTTAGATTTTGGAGATTATTGACTTGGTTCAACTTCATAGGTAATTTTTTTGGGATAAAGGTTGGATTTCACCACAAAAAATACATAAGTGGTTGGTTATTATATAGGTGTGATGAGGTGGGCTGGTGATTTTTAGGCAATTATTCCTTGTTGGTTTTAATTGAAATAAATTATAATTTTTATAATAAAATTATATAATTAACTATAAATTGTATATAATTATGTATTTGGTGTTGTGCCTTGAGATAGGTACTAAAGATATGATTTCAGATTTAAAAAATCATAGACAAGAGTTATAGGGTTGTTCTTAAAAAGTGAAAAAAATAGAATTGATGTGAGTAGTCCTTCTGCATTTCCCATGTGTTTATGAATTTGATGTATGTATGTGTTTTACATTATCACCACTGTAGTGATCAAACCCTTTTAAAAAATTAAATTTTTTTATTAAAATAAAATTCTTATAAATGAGATTAATAATGTTTCAATGTCTAAGACAACCCTTGAATAAAAACCTGGTTCTTTATATGTCGATGGTTGAAGACATGATTATAAATGTCTGACTTGTAATACTCAAACCTAGAGAGGTGACACTTCGATGAATAAAGTGAACATAGTGGCCCTCTTTATAGTTGGTTGTGTATGAAACCATTGAAAAACATCATTCCTCTTGGAGGACATCTAAGGTCAAGCCTAAACAATCACATAATGTCTCAGGTTTAAAATGCATTATGATCAGTTTCAATCACACATCAATGGGGTGTTGTTTGAGGCAACATAAATGTGTGATCGATAGTGTTATGATAAGTGTGTAGCCCGATATTCTTATTGCTCCTCAATGAGGTGTTGACGTTGTCTCTTATGGACCAGACTTGTTATGTTGGTCTGAAGTGGTAAATGTGATCAATGAATCATCTTTATTTTATTATGCATACTTTATGATCAATGGTTCATCTTTATTATATTATATTTTTGTAATCTTACACTATCGTATATTTTTTTGTAGGCACATTATGATATACATGGATAAAAGCTAGATCACATTATCGAGGAACACACCTCAATATGTTAAGGGTTTGAATGAGTTTTTAGATTTTGAAATTTCTAATAGATCTGTTGAAGGGAGAATAAGATGTCCATGTCCTAAATTTAAATTTAGAACATGGTTGAAGAGGGATGAAGTTTATGAACATTTAATACTGAAGCAATTCCCTGATCAATATTTGTGTTGGATTTGGCATGGAGAATCAAACAATACAGAAAGATTGAGGACTGATGTTAATCCACAGAATGAGGTCCCAAGTTTGTCGCCAATGGAAAATGAAATGCAAAACCTCATAAATGATGCATTCGGCACTGCAAGACACCACTATGAGCATCAAAACATATCAGAACAACAAGAAGATGATGCTACAAATTGCAACGTGACAAGTGATGTTTTTGAGACTGTAACACAAGCAGATCAAGATTGTAACATATCATTGGATCCTCCTCTTGATTCTGTGGAGCCAAATGTAAGGGAAAACTTCAGTGAGAAAAATGTGTTTCATGATTTAGTTGATGATGGAAATCACGAGTTGTATAGTGGGTTTTTGAAATATTCAAAGCTTTCATTTCTGCTGAAGTTGTACCATATCAAATTTCTTTGTGGAATTACAAATAAGGCAATGTCTATGTTATTGGAATTGATTCGTGATGCATTTCCTGAAGCAAAAATCCCAGAATCGGTTTTATGAGATGAAAAAAGTTGTAAACAAGCTTGGTCTGAATTATACAAAAATACATGCATGTCCCAATGATTGTATGCTTTACTGGGGAGAAGATTCAAGTAGACAGAATTGTAAGAAATGTTCTTCTTCTAGATGGCAGTCAAAGGGTAATGTTGGAAGTATGACTGAACATAATTTCATGGAGAAGAAGAAAAGGAACACACCTGCAAAAGTTTTGCGTTACTTTCCTTTGAAGCCTCGATTGCAAAGATTATTCATGTCATCAAAGACTGTCGAACACATGAAGTGGAGTGCTGTAGATAATAACAATGATGGGTTAATGAGACATCCACGAGATTCCCAATCGTGGAAGACATTTTATGCATTACATCCAGATTTCTCATCTGATCCTAGGAATGTTCGATTGGGATTGGCTGCCGATGGATTCAACCCATTTGGGACTTTGAGTACGAGTTATAGCATTTGGCCAGTTGTTTTGATCCCTTATAATCTGCCTCCATGGATGTGTATGCAACAAACATCTTTTATCATTTCGATGATTATTCCTGGAAAACAAATGCCTAGAAATGATATTGATGTATACCTGTAGCCTTTGATTGAAGAATTGCAGGAGTTATGGACCAACGGTGTTGAGACATTTGATGTTTCTTCTAAAACAATGTTCAAAATGCATGCTGCTTTAATGTGGACCATTAGTGACTTCCCTGGGCTTGGGAATTTATCTGGTTGGAACACTTATACGGGTTTGGCTTGTCCCGTTTGTAACTTTGATTTCGAGCCCAAACGGCTACCTCACAGTAGAAAATGGTGCTTCTTGTGCCATCGAAGATTTCTTGATGCATCTCATAGATTTCGGCTGAACAAATCAAAATTTAATGGTTCCATTGATCATAGACCACCTCCAAAGTTGTTAACCAGTTCTGAAATATTGGCACAGCTTGAAAATGTTAAAACAAAATTTGGGAAGGTTCGGCAATTGAATGATAGCGGAAAATGAGTGCGAAGTGCATCATCAAGTGAAATCAGAACGCAACAATGGAAGAAAAAAGGTATATTCTTCAAACTTCCGTATTGGGAATTTAATTCGTTGCACCACAATCTTGATGTGATGCATATTGAGAAGAATGTATGTGATAATTTGATTTTCACATTACTTAATGAGCATGGAAAGTTGAAGGATCATCTCAATGCTCGCAAAGACTTACAAGTAATGAACATAAAACGTGATCTCTGGCCAGATGAGAATGAAAAGTATGCTCCGACCATTTTTTCAATGAAAAATAGGGATAAAGATACGTTCCTTCAAATTTTAAAGAATGTTAAGGTATCTTATGGGTATTCGAGTAACATCTCGAGGTTTGTTGACTTGAAGAATCGTAAGTTATATGGATTGAAAAGTCACGATTCACATATTTTGTTACAACAGTTACTACCATTGGCATTGCGTACATTATTACCTGAAAAAGTTACTACTGTTGTACTCCAATTCTGCACATTTTTCAGGCAATTATGTGAGAATTCTCTACATCCATTTCAGCTTGACAACCTATAGGAGAGGTTTGTATTGACCCTTTGTGCAATGGAGATGATCTTTCATCCATCGTTTTTTACTGTCATGATGCATTTAACTGTGCATTTGGTAGACGAAGCTAAATTAGGAGGCCCCGTTCATTATCAATGGATGTATTCAATTGAGAGGTATTTTATTTATATGTTTCCAGTTAAGTAAACAATTTTTGGCATTTAAATAAATGCATAATATTATTTTTTTTTTTCACAGATATCTTTGGCATTTGAAAGCATACGTGAGAAATAAAGCTCAACCAGAAGGCTCTATTGCTGAAGGCTATTTGGCCGAGGAGTGTCTCACCTTTTGTTCCAGATATTTGGATGATATTGAGACAAGATTTAATCAAGTTGGACGTGTTGACGACACATCAACTCATTCTCAAATGCATCATAAATCAAAAATATTTCATGTTATTGGCCGATCAGTTGGGAGGACCTCATATGCGACACTAACAGAATTGGAATTATTACAGGCACATAGATATGTGCTGCTGAATAGTGAAATTGCAGATCCATTTATTGAAGAGTTGAGGATACAAACAAAGAGATGAATGAGAGGCCGAACACGAAATGAAAAAGATATAACGAAAGCTGTGAATAAAGAGCTGGTAGAATGGTTTGCACGACATGTAAGTTTATAAATATTGAAATAAATACGAATATTAGTTTGACACATACAATTTGAAAATCTATTAATTTTTTTTTCAGATCATGAATACTGATACTCGAGCAGACTTGTCAGAAGATTTGAAGTTTCTTGCTAGAGGTCCTATAAAACAAGTTATAAAGTTCGGTGCTTATAATCGAATGGTTTTAGATTTCGTACAGTCGATCGAGAAGTGGGTTTGAAAACACAGAATAGTGGTATATTTACATTTGCTGAAGTGGAATACTATGGATAGCTGCATGATATTATTGAATTAAACTACCACGGGCATTTTTCTGTTGTTTTATTCAAACGCAAATGGGTCGATATTATCAGAGGTGTTAAAAGAGATTCCTTGCAATTTACTTCTGTAAACTTCTCTCGCTTGATGGATGTTGGTGATCATGAACTGCATGATCCATATATCTTAGCATCGCAGGAAAAAATGGTATATTATGTGAATGATGTTGTGGATGAAGGGTGGAGTGTAGTTACTCACGTAATACAAAAATATTTGTATGATATGGGTGATGAAGTGGAAGATTTGACCTCTACAATTGAATTTCATCAACAACAGGAACCAGAATTATTTGTCCATCATGATATTGAAAATATTAGTCTAGCAAGGATGAATGAAGTGGATGAAGCAATGGAGCAGGAAACCGACATGATTGAAGGGGAAAATGATTGTATGTACAATTATTTATTCATTCACCAACCACTTGTTTCATTTCTGTAGTCATTCATTATCATTGTTATATATATTTTGTTTGTTAGTACTGGGCATCTATTATCATTTTTATTTTATTTTTTGCATAAATTTTTTGAAATATATATTCTGAACTTAATTTTATTTGATTAAATGACAGGAATGCCAAGGAAGAAGCGGTACACCATTCCTTCTACTTCTGCGACAGATGACGATACGTCTGTCCCCACGACATCTGAGGTAGCAGCTGCCTACATCCCTGCATCATCTCCCCCTGCACCATCTCTGACACCATCAGTGGATGCCTCATTAGAGGATGAGTCATCGCCTCCCCCTACAGGAGCCTCAGCAGTGGGGCAACGACACGCCCCTTCCAGTTCATCACGGACATTCTGGAGGGTCACGGTCATAGGTACAAATTTTAATTAAATAAATTTATTGCATTTTGTTTATAGTAATTGTTTGCTCATTGCAGATGAAAACAATGCAACCGTGGAAAAACACATAAAAAGTTCTGATGTTTGGAACATGCATGGCGATAAGATAGTGGTGCCATTTGATTCTTATGGGGTCCCGACGGATGACGCCGCAGGTTTACTTGGTCAGATTATAGGTCAACTGGCAGCGGAGCCCATTTCCCTGCCTATTTCATATGATGATTGGAGGCATATGCCTCCAAACTGGAAAAATGAAGTTTATGATTCTCAGATAAAGTTAATTTTATTACTTTATGGTTTAATTTAATGTCATGTTACTAATATATTCAAAATGAATTTCTGTATACAGATGTTCTTCCACTTTACCATTGCTGATGTGATAGCACGGAAGTGGACATTGAAAAATCTTGGAAAAAATGGAAAGATTTAAAATGGAGGTTGTGGTGTGATGTCAACGATACTTCGTTGACCTTGCAGCAGATGTATGAGAAGCTACCCAGTGGGGTACCGAAAGAACAGTGGAAGGTTTTTGTCGATAGACATCGTGATGAGAAGCGGATGGTATTGAAATATATATTATTATATTATCCTCATTTTACATTTATACATGTACATGAAGAGGAGATAGACATTGAATACAATACTGTTAAATTGAATTTTATTTATTTCAGGATCTCTCAAGACAGAATGCTTCAAACCGGGCAAATTAGGTCATCCCGCACACTGCGGGTTCAAAAAGCTTTTCAAGAAGCCGAATGTCATTGGTCATCTTTTAATTAGTTTAAATATTTATAAGATAATATTATCTATTTAACATATTTAATTGTTGATTTATCTTTGTTTAATGCAGTCACAGAGTTTAGGGCATGACGCATCCCGAACAGAACTGTGGATGGATGTTCATAGAAAAACAGATGGAAGTTTTGTTAATGAACCTGCCAGAGAAGTTGGGGTATGAAGTCAATTATTTATTATAATAACTTATTATCAGTTTTTACTGTGTTAATATATATTGATATTTTATTTATAGGTAAAAATTAAAGAAATATGGGATGCCAATCCTGGGCAATCCTACTCAGTCTCCCAGGATGACCCAGTTGGTAAAGTTCTTGGGAAGGAGCATCCTGGTAGAGTGCGCGGGATGGGTTTGGGACCTGTACCATCTGAGGTCTTTTTCATGCCATTAGGGATTTCAGCTACATCTACTCCTGCTTATAGTCATTTCATACCTGAAGATGCTCAGAGGGAGATGTCTTCTCTACGAAACACAGTTCACCAGCAGGGGGATCAGATATCTGGTTTGCAGAAAGAGTTGCTTGAAATACGTCAGTATATGAGCAGATATGCCCCCGGTGGTAGTGCATCGGGTAGTGGTGAGCAGGTAAATCACAAAAAAATCAAAATCATTTAGTTTTAAAACTTTTATTGGTTTTAAGTTTTATTATAAATATGCAACAATATTTAATTTTCAATATAATGTTCTTACAGGTGGCAGCAGGTGGTGGAGATGAAGTTGGAGAGGGTGACGATGCAGCATCAGATGATGAGTAGTAGTATTATTGATGTGTTGAACAAGTATGATAACGGTTGGTTTGTATATGTAACATTTATGGCACATAGTTGATGATCTTATTTTATCCCAAACTTATCGTCGAACTCAAAGGTGATGTTTAAAGGGTAATGATTATAGTGGGATGGATCTAGGTTCCACCCTTGTTCATGCTGTGGAACAATGTATTAAATGGTTAGGTGATGGAATGACTAAGAAATTTCATTGAAAGTCAGGTATGGGCTTATGTGAATGTGCTTGTGGTAAACACGGGATTTCATAGAGGAAGGAATTGTGGTTCAGGTTGTGATATGTGAGTCATCTAAGCTGAGTATCTTGGGAATGGTTAGCTGAAAGTGGATTGAATTATTATACTTCTTCTTAGATGTATATAGGTGAAAGTATCCATTTAAATCATGTCACTAGGCTAATGTGGGTGTCATGAAAGGGTCGAAAATGTCTTCTGAGAAAGATTGCATTACTAGTTTCAGTTAGGCTGATTGGCATTTGACTATTTCTTTATAGTAAGGTCCCTATTATGGCCTCAGAAGTATTTAGGATTTCTCAATTAGAGGAAAAATTCCAATATTATCATTGGAAATCTTTGGATATTCTTTATAGGAAATTACAATGGTGGAGAATACTATGGTTCATAATTTTCTGTTAATGTTAAAACCTATGGTGGGGAGCACGATCGGTTGGATGCTTAAAGGGATGAATATGTGATCATTTATCTATATTCTGGTTTGATTTATGTTTCAGGGCAGTGGTGTAGTACAACCAAAATTATTTTTTTTCCAGTTCAGCATTTAGCGGCGGTTTTAACCGCTGCTAATGCCATATTTGGTAGCATTTAGCGGCAGTTTTAACCGCCGCTAGATATATTACGTTTATATTTAGCGGCGGTTTTTACCGCCGCAACATAGGCGCATCAAACGGCATAATTTTGGGGCGATTAAAACCGCCGCGCATAAAAAGGTGTGGCATACCCATAAAACCACCGCTAAATGGAGAGAAATCGCCGGGAAATGAGGCATCTACGACACATATTTTAAACCACCGCGAAATAGAAAAAACCGCCGCTAAAAGATTGTTGACGCCAAGTTTACCGGCGGTTTACAAAAACCGCCGCCAACCCATTTAGCGGCGGTTTAAACCGCCGCTAAATGGGAAAAAACCGCCACTAAGGGCTTCTTTTGATGTAGTGATTCCTCATTGTTAGTACAACCTTTTGAAAATTAGAATGGGTAAAGAAAAATTTACTTTTCTAGATAGATGAGTACAACTCCCAACCTAACTTTGTTGATCTTGGATTTTTTCATTCTCTTCATTTTTGGGATTTGTGATGAGCTTTCAAAATACCTTTCCCGTGTTTGGGGTCCATATTTAATATAAAATATCTCTTAATTGGGAAATTCTATATTTAATTATGTTATTTATATATATATGTATTTTTTCAAGAAAATATACCAATTCCTGATCCTTCACTACTTTTGAGGCATAAAATGTATATAAATGTACTTCAGGATAACCATCCACCATTCTAAAAAAATCAATATAGGAGAGATGAGGATATATTTAAGTGGATTATTGTGAGAGGCTAAATGGACCTTATGGTGCTACGGGTAGTGACTCATTTTCTATACATTTATGGTCAACTCCATGTAGCACTTCTGGATATCTTAATAATGAGTTTCACTGTCAATCATGGTTTTACTGAGATAATAAAGTATGTTTTTATTGTCAGTAATGTTCTTTTTCATGAAGAAAGAACCTATTGAATTATCTAGGGTTTTTACATATCTAATGAGTGGATTTCCCATAGTAGGGAATATTAGAACTGGTGGGATTAAAATATATGTATTGATATTGTTAAATGATTTATGACTATCACAAGTCCATTTTTATGTGACCCCCTTCTTAAATTTTTTTAAGGTAAAACACAAGCCTACAAGGTTGGTTGTGAAGTGTCAGATGTAGGATAAGTGTCCTTGAGGTCCTATCAACTGTTTCAGGTTTCTAGAAGGTGACATGATAAGGATTTCCTTTTTCCTCTTAGGGGTGACTTCAATAACATTATGGCACATAGGGAAGCCTTGAAACTTTCTCGAGGTTACCTCAAAGTCACATTTCAAGGGTTTCATGATCAAGATATGATTTTATATTTTGTCGATTATGATTTTTAGATCGTCTATATGGTTAGAAAATTTTCAGGACATAACTAAAATATCATCACCATATACATTGAAAAATATGCTGATGAATGATTTAAATATGCAATTCATGGAACATTGGTATTTCACACCGACATTCTTCAAGCCAAATGAAATTACCTGATAGAAAAATACTCTATGGGGGACTAAAGGTAGTGAATTACTCATTTTATAGGTGGATTAAAATTTAGTTATACCCTGACTATCCATCCATCAAAGAGAGGTCTTGATAACTATTTTTTACATAGATCAATAATTCCATGATTGGGACTGGGAACCATCTTTTGAACAATGACAATTGAGATATCTAAAGTGGATACAGACCAAGATTTTCCAATTCTTATTTTTTTACTAGGATGATGTTGTCTATCTATTTCAGATACTAAAATTCCCTAATAAAGTAATACATGATATGATTGTAAAATTCAACCTCAATTTTGGAGCCATAGGTTGGTTTCATCCTTCTATCTGCCTATTTGTATCCTTGGTGGTCTTCTAGAAAGCCCAAGTGGTGAGTGGACACCTCAGGATCAAGGCCTGACATTTCTGTGTAATTATAGGCCATAATCTTCCAATGTTAATTTAGGAAATATGTGTATACCTTCTTCACTTTAGAATTCATATCCTCATTGACCAAATTGGGTCATGGATCTTCTATTGTACCTAGATTTATTTCTCTGGGTTCATCAATAGTAGTAGAGACACCTTCCTCAAATACTAGAGGGTTGTCCCTAAGGCCTTCCCCATCTTCCTCTTCCCCCTTATTTTCCCCTTCTACCTCTACCTTGATCTCAGGGGAAGTAGATGATGATGAAAAAATTTTAGATTCCAATGAGGTGTCAATATTTTTACATTCATAAGAAAAAGCATGTACTTCTAACCTAGATGATGGGAAGGTTATTTTTTGAAACTCATGGGGTGGAATGAATTTATTCTCACTCAGACTCTCATCACTATCTCTAGAGCTAACTACTTCTTCATCACTTCCAGGTTCAATTACCATGGTTGATACCATTCAATTCACATAACATGAACTTTAACTTTGAAAAATTTATTCAGTATAATTAATGTAAATCACATACTTTTTATTGCGCTTCTTAATGGGTTTTGTTGAGGTCATCTTAAGACTGTTAAAGGAATTTATTTGAGAAAAATTGTTGATCATTTTCTATTTTTGTATCACCCTTGGTTTCAAGTATGTAACTCTTTATATATGTATTTTATGTATTTAAACTTTTTGGGTGATTTCTTGGAGTGTTTCTAGGAATTTGAAAATGTTTTGTGGATTTTATGGAGGAGTTTGGTTTGATAATGGTTAGAAAAAACTATGAAAAAACTATAGAAAACTATGAAAAGTGAATCAAAGGGATCTAGGTAGGTACATAGTTAGGCACATTCTTTTTCCAATTCATGTGGCCACCTAGGATAATCCTTTTTTTAATGATAGAGGCATATGCAAGGTTAGTGCATGGTTTTCCAAACCATGCGATATAACCATTCCTGGATAAAATTTGATTCTAAAATTGTTTATCTTGGTCATAATTTCCCCTAAAACACTTGTTTTTACCCTAGGTAAACCCTAACTCGGTTTTCTCTCCTCTTAATGGATTTTTAGACTCTTCCTTTTGATTCGAGAGAAATACATTGGAAAATATTGGTGTGTTGAAGGCTGAATTACTTTGTATGTCTTTATTCTTGGTGGTTTTCCTTTGGTTTATTCTTCTCCTCACTCTAAGATTCATAGATCTAGTATAATGTGGATATATTTATGGTATTTTATGTATATCGTGATGAGATATGGTTATTTCGATATTAGGTAACAATGTCTAAGGTGGGTTTTGTAGTTTCAACTTGGTTTTGTTAAAGAATTCATGTCCTTCTTTATTTCAGCCATAGTTTCTAAGGTAAGTGGCTTCACTCGCAATTAATCTTATTAAAACATGAAGTATTGATTGAAATTTTTTAAATTTATTGGATTTTATTGTGAAACTTTTGTGAAAATATTTGTATAAACCTTCTTTAGTTATGTATTATAAAATTATAAAAATTGGTTGTTGTGAAAAGTGATTTTTTTATGGATTATAAAATGATTATTTTAAAATGTGAATGTGTTTTGAATCATGTAAATAGTTGTATGGTAATGTTTTCAATAAAATAAATTCTTTATTGAAATATATTTAGATAGTTGATTTGGACTGGTTTTTACATAATGGTTGGTGTGTGTTTGTGTACATTTGGGGCAGATTAGGGAATATAGTTTCCACTATCAAAAGTGGGATGAATAAGGGTATGAAAGTCCCCCATCCAAAATGGTTCACTAAGTGAAAGGTTGGTTAAATGATTACTCACCAACCATGAGTATAGGAAGTTAAATGGTTTAATGTATGGTTAGAGGTGAGGATATGTGTAATGGGATATTTATTCAAAATAAAATTTTTGTAATGTTTTTAATGTTTTGGTTGGTTGCTTTCCTTGGAAATGAATTTGGTTAGGGAAAACTATTTTGGTATGGAAATTATTGTATATTCTGATATTAACTATTTTAAATTGTTTTACATAAATTTTTTTATATAAATTTGATAAATTTTTCTATCCTACTAGCATGAGTAGAAAAGTCATTCAAGGAAAACCTAATGAGTGTCATTACTCACTCCCTACTTTAGCACTATGGTGATTTTACAGATGTTGTTTATCAAGACCGAGGTAAAAGAAATGTATCTAATTTATTTTATGTTGCATTGTGATACTTTGAGTATGGATTGTGGATTTGGATCTAGGATCATGTTGGGAGATGTGTATTTAATTCCATTGGACTCTTTGAGTTTTTTTGGTTTTACCTTCTACTTTGTACATTGATATTGGATATTGGTTTCCACTTTCATTATTTGATTTTGGTTATAACGTAGTTTGAAAGTATTCAAGTTTTTTCACTTTGGTATTATTTTATGTTGTATTACTCTAGTATCATGAATAAGTTTTAGGTTTTTTGGTTATGGTATGTTGGTTAGGGTTGTTTTATTTTTAAAGGGAATTGTACCCCTATAGTATTGAATCCCTTGGCATTTATTTCTATCTTTTGGTATCTTAGGGATGTCACTTATGGAAAAGTATCAATTATACATTTACTCAAGAAAATGAGGATGTGTCGGATGTTACAAATAATTATAATTTGTCATTCCAAATCTTTTGGACAAGTGGTATTAGTTTGTTTGATCCATTGGTATTAGTTATGTAAGTATTGGAGTGAAAAACGTTTCTTGGTTAGTCCTTGAGTTGGATGGTAGATATGATTATGAGAGTTTAAACATGAAATGTAGAGAATAAAAAATTCATAGCTAACTAATTTATGAATAACCTAAAATTTACAAGGAGTTGGGTACATGATTTTTTTTTGGACAGTTAAAGGATTTGTAATCTCATTGGCATGTGTTTAGACAATAAGAAAAGAATGACATGCATGGTTAGAAATGTCCTCCTACTATAAGTAAATATTTCATTTTGAGTAATGATTTATGATTTGGTTAAAACGTATTGATTTTTGAAATGTGTTTGAACTATTTTCAAATAGAAAAATTTGAAAATGTAAGGTTTTGGTATTTTAAAAATGGATTTATTTACAAAATCACGGTGGAATTTTTAAAAATGGATAGAGAATAGGAAGTGTTTATTTTGGGGAAAGCTTTATTGTGATAGTTTTGATATGATAATTTGAAATTTATAATACTTTAGTTGATATATAGTTAGATTTATGGTATTTATTGTGTTTATAGAAAATGTAATTGGGCAGAAATCAGTGGAATATATAGGTAGAATTCATTGAGAATGTGGTTTCACATGATCCATAGGTGAAACATAAGTTGGTTCAATGCATCGTTAAGGATTTTTAAACTGTTGAGTCAGGACTGTAACTTGATAATATTTTTACCATTTTTATCACTGTTGGAAATCCAATTGGATGAAGTATGGTTTTCTTCATGAGAAAATGTGTGAAATATAACACTTAGATAAAGAGGAGTAGGGACTCTAATTATCAAGGAGCTGGAACACTTCATAATTAGACCAAATGATCAATTAGCCTTCCCCCAATACCCAAAAGTAAAAGGGAGTGATTACATTGTTGGTCCATAAATAATATAAAGTGATGTTGTATGACAACACCTATAACATGCCACATTTTCTACCAGATGGGTAATCTTCAATGCTATTTCTATAGTTCTCCTTGGTAATTTTTTCAGGAAACATCTCATGGTTCATATATTTTATATACTTCCATGGGATGAGGGAAATAGAATGCCTCTCTTTAGTAGAAGCACTCATTCCATGGTGATTCTAGGAATACTATGACTCCTCAGAAAGGGCAGTCACAATAGGTAAATAAAGAAAAAATTGTAGTGAGTAAGCAGTTACATAGAGCAGAGAATGTGATTGTGGATGATTAGTCTTGACCTTTGATAGTGAAAGGTATGATTATTCAGGATTCTAGAGTTATGAAATCCATGTCTGATATGGGTTAATCCCATTCATTTATATATTATCAATATGTTGATCTTCATGATTTAAATTTTGAGATAATGCTTTCTATTTTGAAACTTCAAACTCCTCTTGATCATATAGAATGTTTATCCTTTATGTGTAATTCATGTTTGATAACTATTTATGGAGATTATTTTATGTGGTATTTAACTATGATTGATATGTATATCTATGATATAATCCTAGGTATGTATTTTTTTATTTTGTTCAAGTCCCACATAAATTTTTATATGTGAAAGGTTAGTTTTAGGACTGATAATGGCATCAAGAATATCATTAAATGAAACCATAATGTAAAGGTATGTGAAATAGAATTTTTGGAACCACCATTTGGAATGATATTATACCAATTGGAAGATTTGGATTTTTCATTGTTGGAAGATACTGAGAATAGTGGTTTTCTATTATTTTTTGATCAGTTTCTCGAAATTGTTTTGAAATATTTATAAGGGTTTCCACCCACAGTAGAAGTGAGGTTTACTATTAATCACTTATCATGGATCAGTCCTATTTACCATTAGTATTATCAAATAGGACCAAAATAATTAATGGAATTGAAAGTGTATTTTTAAGGGTTGGAAATAAAATGGTTCATTTGTCCTAGTAGGCCTTAGTGGGAAACATCAGTCTTGTTTGTCAAAATGGATGATCGAACTCTTTAGTTGTGTGTAGATTATTGTATGATTAAACAATTTATGATAAAGAATCAGTATCCACTTACATGAATTGATGATGTGTCCAATAAATTTAGTGGATCTTATTGGTTCTCTAAAATTAACCAATATTCAGGATATCACAAATTACTAGTTATGAAGGAGTATATTCAACAAATAGCTTTCAGAAGTAGATAAGGTCGTTACGAGTATGTGGTTATTTCTTATGGTCATAATAATGCACCTACAGTATTTACAGAATTGATGATTCATATAATTCAAAAGCATCTGGATTGTTTTTTTGTGGTGTTTTTGGATAACATATTGGTGTATTTAATGACAATGGTTGATCACGATCAATACCTGGTGACTATGTTTGGAAATTTGTAGGATCATCATCTATATTCCAAATTATCAAAGTGTGATTTTTTGATACAAGATGTAATTTTTCATGGTCGTGTAATCTATGAAATTGGTGTTTCTAGGGATCTATAAAAGATAGAGGTTTTTATCTCTTGGAAACTACAAAATAATATCTTTAGGATACGTAGTTTCCTTGGATTTTCTGGTTATTATCAAAGATGTTTTTGCGACTTTTCATGACTAACATCACCTATGATAGCTTTCATAAAGAAAAATGTTCCATTTCAATGGAATAATGAATTTTAGAAGTCCATTAAATAGATAAATGATCTATTTACAATAGTAATTATCTTGATTTATTTTATGTAATTAGGAATATGGTAAATGGTATATTATGATGCTTTGAAAGCAGGATTGGGATTTTTTTTCTCCTGTAGGGATATCATGTGGTTTCTTATGGATCAAGGTAGTTATGGTTGCATGAGAAGAACTAAACAACACAAGATTTAGATCTAGCTAACATATTCCATGCTTTGAAGACTTGGTGTAACTACCTCTTTGGTTAGAAAGTCATGATGTTTACAGATCATAGTGCCTTGAAACACTTTTCCCACAAAGATATTTGAATATATGAAAAATAATATGGATAGAATATCTCAAAATGTTTGAATTTAAATTTATTTATACATTGGGTAAGTTAAATTCAGTGGTAGATACATTAAGAATTAATTTTGTAAGCTCAGTTGGAAAAACAAGCTTTAGATCAGTGGAAGCCGATGTCAGTGATAGGTGACATGAACATGGATTATGAAGAAAATGGTGATGTTACAATTTTATTTCCTATTTATATTGTTCCTAATTTGTTAGAGATAGTTAAATAGGCATAGATATCTAATTATAAATGTGTTGTAATGACATCAACACTCAATGGTTGGGACACCATTATGGGATGGAAGTAGGATGGGAGTTTAGTTTTGTGGTTTTTCGATCATATTGGTTGAAACTTTGGATTTTCATGAATAAATTATTCATTATTACCACCATTCTAGATGGTATCATCATTATAGAATAAATAATTTGAATAAGTCATTAAAATAAAAATTTTGGTTGGTTGTAATGAAATGGATGGTGGATATGTTTATTTTTAGATGCCTCACCTGTTGATAGGTTAAGGAATATCTCCAATGGCCAATGGGTATGTTGCAGTCTTTACCTGTTCTTATTTGGATATGGGAGCAGGTAGACATGTATTTGAGATATTTTTCCTAGGGATGGTTTAGAAACACAATTCCATATGGTTGATAATGCATTGGCTCACAATGGAGGCACATTTTATCCCTAATCATGAATCTCATAAAGTAGAGAATTTTTTCAAAATCTATACTTGAGAAGTGGTAAAGAGACATTGTGTACCTCTTTCAATAGTGTCTAACTTTTATCTGAGGTTTATGTCTCATTTTTTGAAATAATTATAGTAATCCCTTCGGACTCAGTTGACCATGAGTATTGCATATCATCCTCAGACAGATGGACAATCCAAACGTAAAATAAAAACATTGGAAGATATGCTTCGGGCATGGGTAATGGATTGTTTTGGCTCATGGGGGAGCACATACCATTAGTGGAGTTATCACATTATAATAGTTATCAGTACATGAGTCATATGTCTCATTTTGAAGCATTTTATAGTCATCCTTGTCAATCTTCACTATGTTGGGTGGTGATAGATTAGACTTCACTGATTGTGCCAATCCTTGTCCAAGAGACAATAGATAAGATTATGTTGACCAGGAAGATATTGGAGAAAACTCAAAATAATTAGAAATAATTTTTGAATCATCTTAGATGATGTTTTTTGTTTTTGGTGAGTGATCATATGTTCTTGATAATATATCCAAAGCTTGGGAAAAATCATTTAGGAAATCAAATAAAGTTATCTCTTTGAAACATAATCCATTTTGAGATACTTGAATGGGTTGGTGAGGTGGAATATCAGTTATATTTCCCACCATGGTTCTGTTAAGTGCATAATGGGTTTCATGTACCTTGTTTTAAAATGTATCATCATGTTCCTGACCATGTGATTCGATAAGATCACATTGACCTACCACTAGATTCTTCATTGGTTCATGTGCTAATATGGATTGTCAATAGAAAAGAAAAGTATTTCTAGGAAAAATAATCAGTCTAGTGTGGGTTTTGTGGAAACATGGTTAGATTTAAGAAGATTCGTGGGAATGGGAGAAGGAAATGATCAAGAAATGTCCCAAACTGTGTTAGGACAGTGGTGGTTTTCTACTTTCGGGGGATAGAAAGGAAAACGGTGGGGAGATTGTTGCACCTTCAGTTTCAAGTAAGTAATCATTTATTTATGTATTTTAAGTATGTAATGTACTTTAGTGATGATAGGAGGAGTTTGTAGGATTTTTTTAATATTTTTGGGGATTTTATGGAAGTGTACAATTAGATCATGGTAGGTAAAAACTGTGAAAATTCTTTAGAAATCCATTCAAAGTAAGGTTGTTAGAATTGGGTAAGCACATAGTTAGGATCATGGTTTTTTCAAACCATGCAAAAATATAGTTTAAACTACATTTTTGGATAAAGAGGAATGTGTATGGTTATACCGTTGTATTTATAGTTGTGTAACCTAACCATGAATGGTTAAACATCAGATACTAATAGTATAGATATCACTCATAATTTCTCCCGAACTACTCGTTCTTTCCCTGGTAGAACCTAAATCAATTTTCTTTCCTCCCATAGGATGTGGAGACACTTCCCTTCTATATGGGAGTAACCTTTTTGAAAATATTGGTGCATTGAAGGTCATATTTCTTGGTATGTCTTTGTTCTGGGTGGTTTTATTTTGATTTATTCTTCTTAACTCTCTTAAATTCATAGATCCATTTTATTGGGGATATATCTATGATATTTGATACCAATAATGAGTATTTATGTCTATGTTGATGTTAAGTAACATGATATATTGTGATTTTTTAGAGTGTCAACCTGGTTTTGTTGAATAATTTTGGTCGTTCTTTGTTTCCTCCATAGTTTTTAAGGTAGGTGTCTTCATTTATGAGTCTTCTTATTATAACATGAAGGATTTGTTTCAAATTATTTTAATTTATTGAATTTTATCATTAAATTTTTGTTAACTTCTTTATATAAACCCTCTTTATTGATGGTTTATGTAATTTTGAAATTTTTTATTGTGTAAAATTCTTTCATATGGGTTTAAAATGATGATTTTAAAATGTGAAATTGTTCTGATTCATAATAATTGTTTGATGTTATTTGTTTCAAAAAAATTATTGAAATATATCAAAATGGTTGATTTTTCATTGGGTTTTTGAATAATGGATGGTGTATGTTCATGAGTATTTTGGACAGCTAAGGGTATAATGTTTCCCCAATCGAAAGTTGGATTGATAAGGGTATGAACTTTCTCCCATCAAAATGGTCCCCAAAGTGATGACTTGATGAATGGATGACTCACCAATCCTGATTATAGGGAGGTACATGGTTTTATTCATGGTTATAGGAGTGGATATGTGTAATGGAATGGTTATCTGAAAATGGATTTTTTGTAATGGTTTTTATGTATTTCTTAGTTTCTTCGCATCAAAATGACATTCGTTTGGAAAAACTATTTTTGTATTGAAATTGTTTTATATTATAATATAAACTATTTTAAATTTTTTTATATAAATTTTCTCACATGTTCCATCCTAGTGGTGTGAGTAAAGAATTCATTTGGGGAAAACCTAATAAGTTTCATTATTCATCCCCTTCTTTGGAACATTGGTGATTTGGAAGATTATATTTATTGGGACACAGGTAAATAAAAAGTATATCATTTCTTTAGTGTTTCTTCATGATACTTTGAGAATGGATTTTGGAGTTGGATCTTGGACAATTCTGGGAGGTTTGGACTTATTGTCTTTGGATTTAATGAGTTTTGTTGGTTTTTTCATCCTCTTTATACTAAAATATTAGAATCTGGTTTCTTCTTTGGTATTCTAATTTTTGTTAGACTATTGTATGGCTATAGTTGGGATTTTTTGTCAGTTTGGTATTATGTTGAGTTGCATTACTCTGGTTTCATGCATCATTTAGAGGTTATTTTGTTATGGTAAGTTGGTCATGTTTGTTTTATCTTCAAAGGGAAAATCATCTTCCAAAAGTATTCAAACCCTTGGAATTTATTTCCAACCTTTTGAATCTTGGGGATGTCACCTAACGCTAAGTAGAAATTGTGTCTCACCTCAAGACAATGAAGAGGGGTGGGATTTTATAGTTCTCTTCCCTATGATATAATCCTAAATCAATATATTGTGATTCACAAGATTGAAAAGGGTTTTTATCGACATGAAATGTATCAATTTTACCATTGATGTAATAGTTGAGGCATTGGTCATATGATGTGGGGATATTTTAATTTTAGTGTAACCATGTCCTTCCCAACAGAACATTGAACGTCATATCATTTCAAAAAATGAGGAATTTATGGTCAGATACATGATCCCCAAACTAAGTCTCAAGCTTGATATCACTGAGAGGCCTCTTCTCACTCTTATTATAACCATGTAATGTTATATCTAAGGGGGAAAAAGTGGGACTTTTTGAAACCTAGTTGAAAATGTTTTTGGACTTGAATGAGGTTTAATCCTAAACCATTGTCAATCAAGACTCATCGGATATCAATATCATCAATCCTACTAGATACATACAAGGGTCTGATGTGTCCTTGTATAATGGATTCATTGTCCTGTTCCATGAAAGAGAAGATCATGTGACATTCTGAAAGATCTATCTCTATATGATATACTTTGGCCGTAGCAACTTCAGCCTCTATATTATGAGGGCTTGACAATGACTCAATGAGTGATTATTGATGGTATTTTGATAGAATCAATGCATCCAGGAATGAAAATTTGTCTATCACAAGGGATAAATACATTAAAATTTCATAATTATGTTCATGGTCATGTACTTCCCATATTTTGAATGATCTTTTCTACGAACTTTATGAAATTGGGTACAAGATGTGGGAAGGTCAGCCCTTGGAACATGAGTTGAATGTACTTACTTCCTTGGTTGGTTTGGTCAACTTGGTCTAGCCATGTTCCAATGTATATTGGGTGGTGGTGTCTCTTCTAGTCCATATTTTGGAATGATGTATTCAAGGAAAAATTGAGCTGGTGTAGGTGAACATTCTTGATCCTACTAAGGTCACTTCTGGGCTCTCACATGAGTATCATCTTTATACATAGAATGATAACAGATGTGACTAGAGTATTGACTTTTTACTTGTCCATGTATTCACCTATATAATTAGCTATGGAAAACTCTTCCCCTAATTCCACAATTGGGTGTTGGGAAATAGGGTTCATAGTCACACTCATAATCCTAAAATGGATACATCAAGTTGATAAAATTAATGGAATCAAAGACCAACTCTTTATCTTGTGAGCACTCTACTTTGTGATTCGGTTAATGTCATACTGTTTAGTGTGGTAGTTCCTGTGCTCTTAAGACTTTAGGAATGAATTATGGTAAATTGAAATCCATATTTGGACTTTATATAAGTTCATATTTCTAGTTTTTTTCTCTTTCCTCTATCCATGTAATTTTTTTGAAGATTTTCCTTTGGAGGAATGAGCTTACGATGGAATTTGTTTTTCCATGGAGGAAGTGGTCGGGGGCACAATAAGTTATTTAATATATTCTAGGAAGATATAATGGGTTCATTGATATTATTTCTAACCATCCAATCACTAAACATATGAATAAAGTTTTTGTAAACTTCCTATCATTCATTCTCCTTATATGAATCAGTGGAATAAGTGCATGCCACATGAGCTTGTGGACTACCTTGCTTCACATTCCCAAAGTCCACCATCTTCTATAGAATGAATTTGAAATCAAAATATTCCTAGATTATGTTCCACAATTCCCAATGTATGGTAAAATAATTTGATATATATTCATCACCATCCTTTCTAGGCTTCTTGGGGTTTGGAAAGTTGATCAAAATATTTTCCAATGGAAACATGAAGTATATAGGGAGATGGTTACTTCGAAAATAATAAAATTTGTTCTTAATCACATAAAACGTTTTTCACCTATTCTCCTATTGATCATTCTAACAGGGTGGTAATTTTTTCTAATACTTAGGAAGAGGAATCATGTGATATGGTTGGGTCTTTGGATAAGGAGTGGGTATAAGGTCTTGCTTAAGTGTAACAGTGGAAGCCTCTACTTTCCTCATTCTCATTCCTTGAGTTGGTTGAATTACTAGTTAAATTGACTTGGTTTGTACGATGGAGTCCTATACTCAATGATAATTCATAGAATGGTCCTAAAACATCCGTGTTTATTTTATAGGGATGAGGGGTGTGCATAAATCATCATGAAGATTCTCGATACAGATATACAAAACGTCTTCTTGAGGAATCTATAGATTTAGGGAATATATAAACCCTTTCCACCAAACAATGAAATATGAGACCCCATTATTATTATTTTTTTGTTTTAGAGGATGAATAATTTTTTTCTATAGATTCAATCTAAACTGGGAGATAAACTTCTAATGGAGGTCTTCCTGCCATGTAATTGACCAAGTTATAAAATCGGTGTATTATACAAAGGATGGTCCCTAAAGTGATTGAATGAGGTATCTAGGATTCACTAATTCATATTGTTTAGGGGTATCCATCATGGGATCACAATGGGAGATGAAATTCATAAAATATTTCTTCAAGTCTCCTGATCCATTGAAAATTTGAAATGTAGGGTTCCCAAATTTTGGTGGGGAATAGTCAAATCTACCCATTTGGGGTAAGGATTTTTTTAGGTGTACCAGTGCACACCATTACTCCATAGATTCCAATAGATATGTTAGTGACTTAATAGTGGTAATGATCCCTCGATGATTTCTTGGATGAGTAGGAGCTTGAACAGGAGTAGTATTATGTAGAGCTAACTATGGAATCCCTGGTGGTATATATCATGTGTAACCTATAGGGACTAGTTAGTAAGGATGAGACTAGCCTTTTTCTAGTTGTGTACCCAATATATGGAAGTCTCGATATACTACAATGGTATCCCATTATATTGGTTGTTGGTACCCCATATTGATTAAATTTTTTGGCTCCACTTTGGTTGCTTTGGTGCATCCCATTTGTTAGGGTATGTCGGTAGAGATTTCAAGTTGAGGATCTATTTAGAGAACATGTCCAAGAGGAATTTTACAACACAATAGTTATTTATTGAGTATTATTTAATCTTCCATATCCTCCTTTTGAAGAACTAACCATTCCTCAAGTGTAAGGGGTCTAACCTTTTGAGGGAGTAGGTGAGACAAAAACTTACCTTTACTGTTTTCTTTGTTGGGTTCTCTATGTGGAGGTAAAGGAGGAGTGATTAGGGGAATGAGAAAATTTAGCACAAGCCTCTGGTTTGGGTTATGTACACGTCCTTCAACAATTTTAGTGTGTACTATATGGTGAAATGAAACTTCCTCCTCCATCTCATCTATGTTGTCCTGATGGTGTCAATGACATTCATTGATGTGTAAAATATTATAGGTGCTTCATCAATATTTATTCAAGACTGCCTTTTTTTGTTCCCTCCATGAGGCCTTATTCTCTACGTCATTAATTTTCATGGATTCATTTGATTGATGGTGACCTGAAGGGAGTCCCTATACAATTTAGTCATGAATTCACCTAATGAGGACACCAAACCAAGGAATGGGACAAAATGGGAGGATTGATTTTGTGGCATTCCCCATAATAAGGTGAACATTGAATTCCACTCAGTATGAGGTTGTTGAGGTCAAAATTACCACGTCATTATGGGATAGGTATATTCCCACACCATTTATACAATCCTTCTTGTATGAATTACTAAAATTAATGATTATGTTAAAAATCCCCTAACCCTACGGGATGGGGTTTGTCCTAGATTTTCATGGATACTAAAATCATAGCTACCTGTATTATTTGATGAAGTCATGTGTGAAAATTTTATGGGTTCACGATTCATTTTTCACCTGAATACCCTGCTTCTGAAGACCTTTGTGCTATCTATGAAATTTGTGCTATCTAATGATTGACTTACCTTCAGCAGGAAGCATTCTTGATATTTTTAGACACCTGATGAAAAATTATTTCAATGACTTTCTCCCTTATAGAACAATGTTGGTGAGAGTAGATCAAGGCCTTTTTTCTAAGCATGTCATCATTCATGAATAGAGACTTTTTTTGAATCTGTGATAAATTTATGTCATTACATGATTACATTTTTTTTGGGATTTGATGATGATGTATTGTGGTGAAATTCATCACTCTATTTTCACCCCATCCTTTAATAAGGATAATTTATGGGGTATATGTGACTATATGACACAATTACTTTAGCATGTTGAGGTATGTGTGCTGAATCTATCCTTGTTGTTTCCCCATATTTGGATGTTGTTCAAACTGGAGAGCTACCAAGTCATTTTGGCATTGCATCCCTTCTATTAACTTGAAATAATTATGATATTATTCATAAGGTAATACAATATCTCTCAAGTGATAAATAGTGTTCCATATATTGAGGTGGATTTCATGCACCCAATATCCCAACAATGCTTTTGGAATATTGAACTAAGAAGTCACTATAGTCTAGAACATCACTAGAAAATCATATTTACACAATTTTTCTCATGTATAATATATATTCACCATATATTTTCATAGGTTCTTCAAAATATTCTTAAAAATGTGGATGATTCTCTACTACTTTAGTAAAAAAAACTTGATTGGTGGGTACATTCTATAAAATAGAGGAGAACAAGAGATCTAGGGGTGGCTTGGATAATGTATGTTTACTTGAGATATCTTAGGTCTAAGAAAGGATTTCACATTTCAATGATAAGTAATAAAACATTAATCAGCCTATTTTACCAAACTCATTGTTGTAGGAGGGATTTCTCATCATTAAATATCCAATGTAATATCCCTTTTGATGAAGTGAAACACTACTGCGGAGAGAACCTTCATAGATAATTCCATCATGGGAAGGACTTCCATGGTAGATTACAGCAAGGGTAAGACACTCTTTCTCTTTGATATTTTTTCCACATGATGTTATTTTGTGACTCTCATTTTGAGATAAGATACCAAGATTGATCTGATTTTAGATATAAATAAATAATTAATAGTGAAGTGTCCATAGAAAATTCAAAATCACTACTACTACTCCCATAATTTGGTAACATGATAGTAGGATCCTAGGCTGCCACGGATAATAATATAAGGGCTTCAGGAACACTTGTATCAACTATATAGGTATAATATATCAACTCATCATCTCTATTCAACTTTGATAGGGATTATTATTGGATTCCTTCTTGTGACCAGCAGGGTAACTTTTTGGGGAAATTTTCATTTACGTATGGAATCTTATTTGACCAGATCTTATGTTGATTCATATTTTTTTGATAGGATTAAATAATTTAGGTAGCGGTTTGTTCATACCATGAAGTGGCCATTAGAATCGGCCAATTATCTCCGGTTGGAACAGGTGTGTGTTCCAAACCGGTTTTCTATATATCATGGGGGGTTTTTCTTCATGCTCATCCTGGATAGGAGAAGAGTTTTGTGTTTGATACAAGGTGGTATATTCAGGATTCACTCAAATAATATGGATTGAGTTGTTTTTCCACAACTTTTAGACTCTCATTTTCACGATTATGATATCATGGTTGTTCATTAGGATGTGGGTAGGAATATACATCCACTCCTTCACCATTTTGAAGGTATATTTGGTGAATTTAGTGATAGTAATGGGAAAATAATCTCATTCCATGTTGGATTAGGGGAATGTTCCTTCTTATGTCCTCCCCTTTATACCATTAGATGCTGGAAGTACTTAGGTGAGGGGAAAGGGGTATCACTCTTCCCCATTTTCATCACCGAGACATTCTGAATGATCTCCCTAGATACTTCTAGAAAATGATGCTTGAAGTCTTGATGAATGTAGGTAGGTATGTGTGACTACTCACATTTTTCTGCCAAACATGTATGAACATCCTCTTTGAACACTACTAGTAGAGGATGCTAGAAGGATGTATTAATGTGGTAAAGTATTTTTTACTTCTAAAGGATTGTCACTAAATTCAACTTGTGAGATTTCTGGGTGGAGGTGGGTGTTTTTTCTTTCTTTCTGTGTGATTCCATATTTGGTTCAAAGGCCACTCTGAATGCTTCTATAAAATTCTGGTGGTAGACTTGATTAGCATGGGTAAGAGTGTGTTCTTATTCACTATTTTCTACCATGTCTGATTTTTCTAATTCATTATAGGGAGAATTGGTGTGGAACTACTTTTTTTTGACTGGTTACTACCCCTAGTAGGTCATCATGCATTCACATTTCTAAGTTACCAGGGTCAAACTATTGAGGGAAGAACCCTTATCGTGTTGAGTGTTCACTATTGCAGGATGTTTCTAGCAACAATTACTAGCAAGATCCCTTTTTAGGAACCCCTATGTCTTTTGGGTGAGTCTGTTTGTGGACTCTTGGTCTACCTCCCAATGATAAAGGGAAGATTTGATTATTGATTTCTGAGTATAAGCTTCTAAAATTGTTGGATATGGCGATCTATGTCGTCGGCTTCCGGACCACTAGTCATCACTAAGTGGACGACAGGTGAGATTTTATAATTTGGAGGGCCTTGCGGTTTTCTACAAGGATGGGATGGTATAATTTTTTTAGTACTAAAAACTCATCATGTTTGACTCCTAACATTGAATATTCTAGGTTTATGATGGTGTCATCTACTTGGATGATGACCCGAAATGAACAGTAGTTGGGGTATACATCTGTGAGAGTTGTTATGATACTATTTGGATTGAAGGGAGATCTTTATTAGATGTTCCTATAATATGGGAAACAAACACAAACAAGAAAAATCCATCAAATTAGTACCTTAATAAATGAACTCTTACACGATTGATTGTCTTGTCTGAACCTCTTTGATTTTGAGAGTGAAAGGGGTCTGATAAGTAGGTGACCCCATTATCATGGTTAAGGATTTACATCGGGTTCACTATTTTTTTGTTTCGTTCATAAATTCCATGGGGGTTGGAATGGTGTTTTTTTATTGTTGGTGGAAGAACCTTCACATCATAAAAATACACATATGTTCCTTTAAGATGGTTTCTAATGGGTTTTATTCATGGATCCAAAAATAGCCAGTGGTTCTTATATCAGTGATGGCTCATGGACCTTCATTTCAAAGGTAGTAACTCACTAGGAATAGTTTTCAATGATACTTAAGAACACACATTAGTTGATAGGATGGGAGGTTACGTTCATATCACCCTTTTGGGGAGGATTTGAGCCTACTCGTGGACTCTATTATAAATTTCTGACATATTTATTAATCCATTGTTACTTCCTAAGAATAACATAAGTTTCCCATGAATTAACAATCAATTATTATAAAGTTTTCATATTAGAATCATTTGAATGTATCTGTTGTTATTAATCAATGTAGATATCTATTTCTATGAAATTTTCACAATCAATGGCACCATATTATAAATAGATCAGATATTCATTGATTGTTTACTATCACGATGCTAGTTTTAAGCCATGCAGTGGGGAACTCTGGAGTTTATCATCATCTAGGGATATGGGGTTTTTTATACTGGGATCATACACAAGAGAAAAGATTCCTATATATACTCACAAGAGGAATCAGAAACCACATAGTTTAGTTCCACTTAGAGGGAAACATCATACCTTTTAAGGTCACATGATAAAGACTAAACCATGTAGTTTAACCACATGTGGAAAGTATTTACAGACAAAGGTTCATGTACAGGGATTTTGTGGGACTTATCCTAAAGAGGACTAAGACAACTACAAGGGATATAGACTCCTAGGTTGAATAAGAACCTACTTAGAATTTGGATCAGAGAGTATAGGGTTGATTTTGGAATATTTTTTTACCTTATGAAGGCTTTCTATGTATCCCATTTAGATCAGAATCAAAGAAAATATAGTTCGATTGTGAGGAACCACACCTATGGAGGAACTCGGAAGATTAGTCTTACTAAGGAATATTTCCCTTTAAGAGGATTGAGTTGGGGATTTCTCTAAAGGAGGATTCCCTTGTTGATTTGGTAGGCTTTTGTTGGAGAATATTCTTAAGACCGGTGACCTTGTTGAGTTGGGAATTACACTTGGAATGATTCCCAGAAGAATTGGGATTCAGGGTCTATATCATATAGTAGGATTCCCTTTGGTGATATGTTGGTTCTTATACCAATTTGGGGGCCCATTTTTTGGGATCATGTCGATATCATTATCACCACCAACCACTATGACCATGTTAGTCATGCTCGATGTGAGAAACAATAGGAAGTGGATGATCTGAGAAACCACACAGTCAGCTTTTCCCTAATGTTGGATACATGGAATTTTGGACCTATTCCTATGGAGTCCCTATAAAAGAAGGCGAGATGAAGATCTATAAAAATATTCTCTTCCAAAACAAGAATCAAGTTGTGTGGATCTGATGATCATAGCTAACCAATAGACCCATGTGAGTCATTCTTGTATATGGGAATGAGGAATTCAAAGATCCATCAATCCCACTGGTGGAAGAGGTTGAGGTGATGAGAGAACAAGAAAGGGTATTAATGTGAATATTCCCTCCTATCATTGTATCTCGGATAGTCAAGTCTGACTAACCATATGGATATAGCACACGGGCATGGAGAAGGATGTAGGAATAAAGGAGGAGAGGTCATGTAAGAAAGGATATGGGATTAATCTAGGAGGCATACCCAAAAATTGGTTCTTGGGGACTATATAAGGATATCATTCCATGTTAAAGGGGAACATAAGTCGTGATCCTCACCCTCACCACCTAGAACTAGAGGCCCTGGTTCTTAGAGATGATGAGGGAAGGGAAAGGACATAACTCTCATGTCCAAGCATATATATCCCTAACACTATCCCTGAGGCCAAGGTACTTGTGAAAAAAGTGATTCTTACTCACATGGACCTCAAGGACTCTGCTCTTCGGGAAGGACATGTGTGGGACACCATTGAACAAGGGAATGCATGCCCAGATTGGGGACACTCTGTTGTTCCTATTACCATGGTTTTTCAAGACTGGGGGCTTAGATGGAGGTTTCAATTTGGCCCCCATGGAAGATGGATCCAAATTAAGAGGACCCATTCCATTGGTTTCTTCTAAGAGGGATCAAAGGAAGGCTCGCACGTGTCCTATATTGGAGAAAAAAGATTCTTCACACATAGAATATGATGATATATAAATTCTTTATGTAGGGGGTAAGACTATGTGAGATGGTGATACATTGGTTTATGTACCACCTAGGAAACAACAATTGGGAGTGGTTTTGGAATAGGAATCATGGGTCTCCTCATGGTTCCTTGGAAGCATCTTTTGTAGGTCCCTAATTAGGGAAGGGACCTTCACAATAGTGGTTGTCAACTCATGGGGGATTTTATCATGATGTTGTACATGTTATTCAGACTCTGGAGGAAATTTTATCTTTGTATCCCCTTTAATTACCTCTTTTCACTGATTTGGGAGACCTACCTGTGTGATTTTTTGAGGACTTGGGCAAAGGGGTTGCATGACCTGAGCTTTGGGGATTATTCTAATTTTCTAATTGTTCATATGAGGATTCATGGGGACTTATTTATCAGAAAATAGGGAACCCTGGTTGAAAGAGTTTTTCCGTGCAGGTACAATTCATAGGCAGGTGGTATAGGTTCCCCGCGAAGGGGTGGACCTACTTTCAGTTCCACCTAGGGGGGCTACATGCACCTTCTGATACACAAGGGTGTGTAGGCAGACCATCTTGGGAAATTTGATTTTATTCTTCTAGGGTCTCTTCATATCTCAAGAATTATTGTGGTACTCTTCATAATTTTTTTTCATCCCACTTTTAATAAACAGTGTGTCAATATACATTTAAAAAAGATAGGTTTAAATGTCAAAATAATTTATAATATGGTTCTTAAATAGTTTAATAGAAACTTTTGAGACATTATCCATTTTATTCACCACTACATGGTTTTTTTTACCCATAGTATAGTTTACAATCCATTCAAAAAACTTTTCATGATCAAAAAAATCTATTTTCACATTTGTTTTCCTTTTATCTTCTTCATGTATCTCTCAACATAAAATAACGCCTTCTTAAGGTTATATTATGCATGTTAAATATCTATAAAATTATCTATCATAGGACACCAATTTATCAAAACAATAAAATCATTCTCACATTTTCACAAAATAAAATTATTTTTATTTAAATGAAATAACGCAAAACATCACAATAGAGATCATTCGTCCAATAAAACATGGATGGTCAATGTAATATTATTCAAAAAATGTTATCCATATAGTGTATGGTATAATAAAATTTCTCTACCTCTAAATTGAAACAAAATATAATAGGATAGCCATATCATTTATTCTACATAGATAAACTATAAAAACATGGAATATTTCCTTGAAACCATTTATTAAATTTTTAGTAAAAAATTTTCCTAGTGGAGCAATAACTAATTTTCACTATGATTATTTAGACTATGTCATGGTGTTGTGTGTTAGATTATGGGGAGTTATGGAGCCTTATAAATAATATTATATAGGAGGTATTTTTTTGTGATTATGGTAACCATGTCAAGGCCATCCTTTGAGACATTATATTTAATCAAAAATTGAAGTAATTTCACCATGAAACCCTTTCTCACATTGCAATGGGGGATAAGGAGCATAGAGTTATGAAATTTGACCATGTTTCCTAATTATTTTTTGTGTGAATTGATCATGTCATAGTTTTCAGTTATCTAATGGATCAAGGAACATTATGGTGTGATATTACATATAGCGCCAAAAAAATTATCCTTCCATTAATGCATTAAGGCTTGACATGGTTAGTCACACTATGAAGAGTTCGAATGAGGTTTTGTTTATAAATAGTTGACGATCCCTATCTCTCTTAGTTAATTTTCTTTTCTCCTCTAACATCATAACTTTTGGTGGTATGTTTTCAGGAAACAAGGCATCCTAAATGATCCTTTAAATGGAGTTGATCATGTGGTCTTCCCTTGGAGTATATGGAGTATTGATTCATGTAGCAGTGATGAATGAAATCCATAGTAGTACTCATTTCTTATCTTATGCTCTATTATCACATGATTTCTATTATGAAAATATATTTTTCCATTATTTTAATTTTGATTTCACTACTGTAAATTGCTTTTATTATCACCATGAGACTTACCCTTTTAAATTTAACCCATTTTGATGTGTTTCACATATCCATTATTAAATCACTAAATCTTCCACTAAAATTATTTATATTTATTATGGTTCAATTGAGAGAAAAATATTATCCATTTTGATGATAGTTTATGATGTTAGTGTTTGATAATGGAGGTGTGGCACAAAGATGATATTATGGGATAAAACATATCATAGTGTTAAGTTGTTTCAGTATAAAAAATTTACATGCTATGACTAAGAGATATCTTATATCTTCCCTAAATGTAAGAGGGTGGATCATTTTATAACGCTATATGTTGAGTGATGACCACCCTCTTCATAATTCCATATAAATTTATATTGATCTAATCTTTGATGGAGGTCGTATATCTACCGACCCCAGGAGTTAATAGTATATGAGGTGAGTCATGATATAAAGATTTATGTTGTGGTATTGAGAGGATATATTCAGATTGAATGTAGTGGATACTATATAGTTAATATGGATTTGAGATTGGGTCATGTGGTAAAGGAGATGGTTCCCATATGGATTTTTGGATTGTATTTCTATGAAAACAATTGAAGTTATCATTTTAGGGGTGAGGAGTTGTTATTGCATTGTGAAATAAACTAGTTTTGAATAATGGAATGAAAATATATTTCATCTCATTACTATGTTGTGTCATAGAGATAATGTCTCAATAAGATCACTTCATTTGAATTTATGTAAATTTTTTTCTATATATAAAATTATGGAAATTGTGTGGCATATACTGGTATTATTTTTGATGTAGTGTGTGATGGTATGATCTTTTAGACCACATGAGGTCATTTAAATCATCTTTAAGGAAGGTTTAGTCTTATATCTATAATTCTAATGACTGGTTTTAGGTGATATGATCATTAAAAACATGTGTTAAGGTAATACCCAAGTTACATTCAAGACATTGCATAGGTTTCCTATATTCTTTCTGGAGTATGGTTCACCCCCATATACTTGGATAACAAGTCCTCTAGAACATGAATGGGGTCAATTATCTCTATAAATCAACTTGGTATGGGTCTCTAACAAATGATTAATAGAGTTTGGTAATACCCCATATACTTGAGGAAAAATTCATTTATCTATGGAGTTTTATACTCTATAATTTCATGTATGATTATCAAATAATAATGGGTCTTTAATTAGGGTTTATTGCTCTCTATACTACCACATTTACCCTAGTGAGATATGGATCCCATATTATATACTTTTTTCTTGAAATTGGTTTGGCTTGGTTGGGTATTTTTGATTCTTATGTTTCTTGGTGTGATAGATTTTTCTCTATTAGGATAGGTCGTTGATGGGTGAGACTCAGTATCTTGGATCTCTCAAGTGAATCATATGTTGGTTTATTTTGTAAGTTTCATTCTTCATTACTAAGTGGTTTATCATTTACCTTTGTTTTTTCAATCACATTATCCCTTTATTTATTATATTTTGGATTTCATGGTGTTCTATTAACTTTGAATATGTTGACCCCTATATGTGAATTTCTCCCATACATGTAGTTTATTATAAAGACAATGAATAATACAGTGAATAATTTGGTGGGCATGGTGTTGACCAAATGGGAGCACAGTAGATCCTATAGGAGAAAATTAATATAGGCTATTTTTTAAGATCTATTTCATTTTAGAGATCCCTTCACCTCATTTTTTGGTTAGTTTTTCATTTAGTTTTTTTGGAATTTATTTTGAAATTTTTATGTGTGGATTGTTCTATTAAACTCCAGTATATAAATTTGAATTTTTTAAAATTATTTATATAATTTAGTTGGTTCAAATTTCATATCCTAAGTTATTATATTATATGTAGAGATTTTTTTTTATATACATCTTCCTTAGGATAAGGCCTCACATCTTATGTGTCATTCCAACTTGGTGCCAGTTATTTTACTCCAATTAATTAACAGTGTAATTAGTGTGGAACACTCATCCTACTATAATTAAAAGATGAGTTATGGAATGTTGGTTTTTGTTAAAGTCGTACAAGATTTGTTCAATCTTAGGGATCATGTTAGTTGTTAATTTCCTTTGAGTATTGTTTTGGGAACTTAGTAAAATGTTATCAAGGGGTTTTTACTTTAACTTTTATGCCGTTGAACCTAGTGTTATGGATATGGTCAACTTATCCATTCACCATGACTCTAATAACATTATTTTTAAACTCAATCCTCAAAAGAACTTATTTTTGTGATTAATTGAAAATAAATCCATTATATAGGGTTTAGTTGTTGATTTATATGTTCTTATTTAGTTAACTCCCTTGATATGATATGATGAAATTGGTTCATCTTATTAAAATTTAATATTATTCCATGTTTCGTCAATTCCAATTATCAATAATCCTTTTTTTTAACTAGTAGAGTGATATGGCTTCTATCCAAGGATTAGACAGGGAATTTTCCCCATGATTTGAGAAGGGAGGAGTTCCTATTCCCAAAGAATGGTGAGTAAATACACTACTTACAACCTAGGAGTTAATCTCTCTACCTATTGAGTATTGTATGATGAAAGAGTATGTTCATTGGGTGAGTATGCTTCACATTATTTTGAAACAGATGCCACTTATGTTCCATGGTGATTTTGGCCTTTCGGAAAAGGAGGATTGTCTTGACTCGCTAATTTGGGTGTTCCTCCTTATTCTAAAACCCTCCAATTAGGTAGTTTTGATATAATTTAGAATTATCCATGGTACTAAAATTCATTGGTGGTATATTTTCATCTAGACCCATGATGAGGTCATTGTGCATTGGGTAGTATGGAATCCCACCTTTTATTACAAAACATTTCATTATATTACACAAATAAAGGATCTTGTAAAGATTGGTTTCTTGTAAATAAGGTAAATAATGAATGAAAACTTATAACATTATTCTGATCCCACTTGAATACACCTTCATGGGTTGAACCTAAGTTACTTTTACTTCATCTCATTTTCTGGGGATATACATCAAAGGAACAAGATGATAATGAAGCCCAGTAAGAGAATAAACAAGAGAGATATATAATGTGTGATCTTTAGTTATACCAATATGAACATGAGTCCTAAAAATAAGGTATGAACAAGAGGAATATCCTAATAATTATAACATGAATAATAACATGTAAATGTGGCTACAACATTTAAATGATACATTTGTAATCATATCACCATGGTTTATCACCAAGATGTCATAAATGATAATTATGGTGGTTATTCTCCAAGGTATCGTAAAACTTGTCATATTTAAAGATTAATTTATTTCTCCAATACATTGGAGAGATATATGAGAACACCATTCATATTTATTAATTTCATGTGAATCACATAATAAATCATTTCATTAATAACCTGTGTAGAATAATGAATGGGTTTATTATAAAAAATCATAGCATATAGAAGAACTTAATGACATGATCATTACATAATTTCCAACCCATGAAAGGAAATGAGGATTTCATATATGTAAATAACCAAATAAAAAAATTCATTTTTAAATATATTTGAATTCCCATTGATAATAAAATGTGTCTGGGTATTAAAATATAAATGAAAATATAATTTCTCATGTAAAAGAGTAAAACCCGATAAGACAATTCGGCAACATGATGGGTATAAAACATGGTTTTAGAAAAGGGAATATATTGAGGGGATAATGGTATCCAATTTATAATTGAATATTATTATAGTAATAAAAAATATATAAAGGTGCAAAATTTCCTTAGTTCTGAAATTATAATGCATTCCACAGGAAAAAGGGAACTTGAATGGAAAAAAGAAGTGGATATTTCCAATACCTTAAAGATTTGTTCCTAAAACATGAGGATGGAACCTTGGGGGCTTGAGGACACCTTGGGGGAACTCCATTGGAGGAAATATTACAATAACATCATGGAGGATGGATTGGAAGTGAAATTAAAAAGATAAATGGGTTGGTATTTATAGGAGAAGTAGAGGAATTATTTATTAAATTCTAAAAATATGTCATGGAAAACTGTGTTGTAGAAAATAAAAAACCATTGGCTTACCCATGGTTTTTTCTCATGATTTTAGAAATTTTTGTAAAATATTATGTTGTTTTAATCCACTATAAAAAACATCATTTTTAAAGTCTTCTTTTGACATGGAAAATTTATGATTACACAAAGTAATATTTTTAAAAATCAAACATTACTTTTTAGACTTTAGAAAGTCACTTATAGTTTTAAAAATTGATTAAATATATTAGCATAAATAATATTAATAAAAATATGATTTAGGACATAGATTGTGTTTAATTAATTATTACATCATTATGAAATAAATATGATGTTATAAAATTAATTGAAACCCTAAAACTTTATATTTTATTATTCACGAAAAAATTAAGTATTTTAGAAAATTATCATAAATTTACTCTAACCTAATTTTGATGTTTCTTATTTAAAAAATGATTTTATTTTTATCCAAAAAATTATGTAAATATGAAAATTTTAAATTTTAAATATATAAATCCATATTTATTTAAAAATATCAGTTTTTAAAAAACATTCAACTTTTTAAAACTTATAAAAAAGATTTCATAGGCCTTTGCAAAATTATTTTATCATTTATTAATTAAATAAAATTGTTTTAAAAGAATATTTCATTAAATAAAATACTATTCAGAATACCATGTTCTATTATAAAAATTATATATATGTTATAGAAAAAATTAACTTATATATTTTTTGTAACAAAAAAAATATTAAATTCAACTCCATTAAAATAAATATTTTATTAATAAAAACTATTATTAATAGGAATTTATGGAATAAAAATTTTATTTATACAAAGTAATTTTTTCTAAGGATTGAACATGTATCCCCCTACTACACTCTCATACATTATAAGGGTAGGGTGTATGGTTGTGGTAGTTTCATGGGGTGGCTCGACTTACATCAACCAAGTGGTATTATCCACTAACTTGAAATTATTAAATAAGTGATTTCATTCAAGCTTAACTTGTTGATGCTCGAATTGGAATAGGTGAAGGGAGAACTCCAATGATGTTACCTCCCTCCCATGTTTGGAAAAACGGGCTTCAAATTCCATGACTCTACTGGTCGTGGTCATTGATTATCCTTTATGTATCAATTATCCTTTGGAATTACTACTTATAAAAACAAATTATAAGGGTAAAATTATCAAACAAGGGTATAGTTTCCAACCTTCATATTAATCAATGGTCATATAATGGTTGAATCGCTATAGCCACATTTCCTGTTATACCCTATAAATACAACTTCATTGTTTCACTCAAAATTCAATAAAATTTCTCTTATGATTATATTTTCATTTTCATAATTTGATTATTAGTTTAGTAAAATTTTGTTTCATTTACATAGAAGTTTTAGTGAGGTTAATTATTTTAGTTTTTTGGGGTGATCCATACTTTCCATTTTAATTGTTCTGTTTTATATTTTCTGTCCAGTTGTAATGTTTGGAATTTCAATTGGTTTTTTAGATGACTACAGAAATGTTCATTGTTAAATATATAAAATTTTGTTGTTTTCTATTTATTTTTTACAAGTATGATATTATATAATATGTAACACATTTATTTAGGGGAAAATATCATTAAAAAATGTATGGATAGTTACATTCCCCCCCCCCCTTAAATAAATTTCATCCCCTAAATATAAACTCATTTTATTAGTTGAGAAAAGGTGATGGTACTTCTAACTCGTTTTCTCTTTTGTTTCCAACATAATATATTCACATTTATGGTTCTTCCCCAATAATTTGACAATTTTAGTAGTCTTGTTTCACTGAACCTTGTCTCTATGGTCTAAAATCTCTATTGGCTGCTCCTCATTGAGATATTTCGTGTTCCAATTGCACCACATTTGGATTTAGTACATGTGAGGGATCAGGTATATACCGACTCAAGAGAGATACATCAAATACATCATGAAATTTAGATATATTTGGTGTAATTTATAACTGACAGGCCACTACATTTATGTGACCAGGGATTTCAAAGGGTCCAATGCACCTACTGATAAGCTTCCCTTTCTTTCAAAATCACATGACTCTCATCCATGGTGATATTTGAAGTAAAACATTGTACTCAAAATCAAAATCTGAATCTAATAATCCTTTATATTTTGTTGGATAGAATAAACTTTTTTTATCTATTTCACAAGATCATGCCCAAGGAACTTACAATCTCCAACTCATCCCAAAAATTTTGAGTTTAACATTTCTTTCGTTATAGATCTTCATATGGTTCCATTTGAATACTAGAGTGGAAGGTTTTTTTGAATAAGAAATAAAATAATGGAAGGTGTTGATCCCATGAAACTTTAAGTTCCATTGAGAATGTTTTTAGCATGTCCTCTAGTGTTTGAATAGTTCTTTTGGATTGGCTATCTGTGTGGGGGTGATAGGCCACACTAAAATTCAATTCATTATTAAAAGAATGTTGGAGAATTATAAAGATTTTATGTGTGAACCTTAGATCATGGTCAGAAATGATATAAAGTTTCACCCTACTAAACCTCACCAGTTTCTTTATGTATATCTTTGTAAGTTTTACAAGATAGAAATATTCTTTAATAGCGATGAAATGGGTATTCTTGGTGATATGATCCACTATAACCCATATAACAATGTTTCTTTTGGATGATCTTGGGAGACGCATGATGAATTCCATAGTGATATTTTCCCACATACATGTTCATATTTTTAGTGGTTGTAATACACCATTAGGAATGTTTTTGTATGCATTTACTTATTGACATACCAAGCACCTTGTGGTGTAGTCAGCAATAACCCTTTTCATATTGTCCCACCAACAATGATCCGAAAGGTCCCTATACATTTTAGTTCTTCTGAGATGTATAGATAATATAGATTTATGATCTTTATACATAAACTCATTCCTTATATCAAGGATAGATGGGGCGCATAGCCTTGTACAAAATTTCAGTACACCTTCTTGAACAATATTAAACTCATGAATATTCTAATTCTTCATAGCCTCTATCTTCTTTTATAACAAAGGATATTATCTATAATATTTCTTGATATTATCTAGTAATGATGGTTGAGAAATAATTTGGGATAGGGTTGATGATTTCTATTCCCCTAAAATTCTTTTTTCCAATTTTACTTGGTCCTTGATCAAAGGATCTTCTTGAATCCTTGTCATTTCTAGCATGATAAAGTTGTTCCTACTTAATTTCTTAATGACTTTATTTTCAATTACTGGATGATAATGAATTGAGTAGTAATAGTATTTAAGAAGTTCCAACCATACCCTTTGTCTCATTTTCAATTAATTTTGAGTAAAAATATACTTTAGAATTTGGTGGTCTTTTAATATATCACACCTATTCCCATAAAGATATTTCCTCCATAGTTTTAGAGAATAAATAACTATAGTCAACTCTAGGTCATTCATAGGATAATTATACTCATTGGGATTTAAATATCAAGGTGCATAATAAATATCCTTATCATTTTATATGAGAACGCACCCAATACCATTCATAGATGCATCATTAAAAATAAAGAATCTTTATTTGATAGAGGGTAGAGTTGATACAGGTGTAGTAAATAAGACTCTTCTTCTGCTCTTGTAAACATTATTTACACTCCTTTTTTCAAATTAACTTAACCCAATTTAGAGTTAAATTGGTTAGTGTATTAGAATGTCATGATAATTTTTTCACATAATTTCTATAATATCTAGAAAAATAAAGGAAACTATTAATCTTATTTACCATTATAGGATGAGTTCACTCCTCTATAGCCTTTTTATTTTGAGGATCAACTGATATTCCTTCATTTGTTACAATCTAACCTAAGAATGAAACTTATTTTAACCATAATTCATAATTTCTGAATTTTTTGAAAATACTATCCTACCTAATAGTTCCCAAGATAAACCTCAGATGATACTCGTGTTCATCACAACTTTTGATGTATATTAGAATGTAATTAACAAATAATACCATGAATTAATCAATATAGTCTTTAAAGACTCTATTAATTAAATCTATAAATATAACATGATAGTTTCAAACCCATATTTCCCATATATTTTTTAGAAGGTAATATTTGAAATATCTTCTCTATGCACCCTCAATTGATGAAAACTAGAGCGTACATCAATTCTGGAGAACAATTGAGCCCCACAAACCTAGTAAAATAAATCATAAATACTTGTTAGTGGTACTTTTTCTTCATTATGATCCAATTAAGTTCTCTATAATCAATGAATAGCCTCATTGATCTATCCTTCTTCATTACAAATACAATAGGTTCACCTAAGGGGACACACATGTTTGGATAAATCCTTTCTCCATAAGATCTTGAAGTTGTTTCTCTAATTCCTCTAACTCTATATTTTCCATTCTATAAGGGATCTTTGATATCATCCTAGATCTAGGTATGAGTTCAATGGAGAAATTTACCTCTCTTTCTGGGGGAGGACCATGTGAATATTCTATAAATATGATAATGTATTCATAAATGATAAGAACATTATCTATCTTTATATATTCATTTACTTTTCCATATTCTCCAATTATATCCCTAAATAAGGTTATGGTAAGTGTTTTTAGGGAAATATAGAGTCGAGATATATCTTATTTTAAAATTATTTTATGTTTTCCATTCAATACTATTGAAATTTTATAGCTTAGTTAGTTGATATTAGCATTTAACATTGAGATCCAATCCATCCTTGGTATAGTGTAATTCCACCATCAGAATGAATACTAGATTTTCGATGAGATTTTACCTACCAAAGTTAATGTTGTAGTTTATATACATTGTTGATCCTAATATAATTCCTCCAAAACTCTTGAATGATAAGTCTATTTCTATATGTTTTGAGATTGATGCTATAACATTTTCAAACATGGATGAAATAAAGGACTGATTAGAACTAGAATCAAACATAGTGCTTGATAACTTTGAGAGCGCAATGAGGGTACCTACCCCCACATCATTTGGATCCTCTAATTAAGCTTTCGTGATAGAAAATTTCTTACCTTTCTCCCATGTACTATGATTATGTTGATAGTGGTTCCCCTCCCTTCTGCTTTGTACATTGATTAGAAAAAGTGCATCATCTATCAACACTTGGATCATTGAACATTCATCTAGGCCTACACAAACTTCCATTTTTCATTATTGTTGAGAAGTTGAGGATTCACCTCACCCAGATATTTTCGATCTTTGAGGCTATATATTCTATATTTCTATCACTTCTCAATCATAATAAATCAGTTTCCTAAATAATTATTCACATATTTCTTACACATGGGAAGCTTCACCTTCTTTCCTCATATTCTATGATCAAATTTATTCCCTGAGTATGGCTCTATTCCCCTCTTATTCTCATTTGACTTATGTGACCATTTCATCTATCCAAATTGTGATTCAACCTTCATATAACTATTCACTATCTCCTCATAACATTCATAGTCTATATTTTATAGATTTATCCACATATGGGGTCTATGTATACTAAAGAATCTATCAACCTTTCCCTTTGGGTCCATAACAAAGATAGAGGTGTGTGAATCATGTATTTTAAAGATCATCTCGTAGCTTCCTGCTGATTAATTTTCCCTCTAATTTAGTTCAAGGAATTCATTCTCCATTTTTTTCTCATCAAATGGGGGAAATATTTTTTGAAAAATATTCTCTTGAACTCTACCCACTCTATAGCATCAATCTCCCTTCATGGATTGGTGTTTTTAATCAGTATCCAATAATTATCATATTCTCATTCGAATAGTCATACGACCATGATTACATTCTCTTGGTCTGCACAATAGAGTACAAAAAATATTTTTTTATAGATCTTATCCATTTTTTAGCAATCAATAGGACATTAGGTCCATTTAAAGAAATTTTTTGTTGTTACATGAAGGTCTAAATGGAAATTTATTCCCTTTAAGGTGAATCCAGTCTCTCGACTTGATTCATGTTATTGTTCGTAACTAGAGTTATTTGATTCATCATCCACATAATATTTTACATTCCATCTTACATTATAATTTCTCCAGTGCATCATCTGTTACACTCATCATTTATGTGGTTCCTCCTATTTCCCACTATATTTATAAAATGGGAAAACCTTAGAGATAAATGTGTTATTTTTACGAATCGCATAATCCAAAATGGATTTTATGACTTAAATCATAATTCTTAAATATTTTATCAATATCTTATTAGAAAAATTACATTTTCTATATATCCTTCATAACAGTTCATAAAAATATTTTGATTAACCAAACATATGACTTGGGTGTGTCCAACTAGGAGTGCAGCAAGGCACATTGACGTGAACCAATTCCTATTTGATTTTAGATCAAATCGGTTTTTTCAAGTGTTATCCCTAGTTACATCTATGTTGGATCTACATCCACTAGTTCATATCCAAAAATAGGTTTCTTTTTTTGGAAATCAATTAGTTAATACTTCCTAAAAATAAAACGATGTTTTCTTATAATTTTAATTTTCCCTAGATTTATTCTTATAGTTTTCAAGTCCTAATTTCTATAAATAACAAAAATTTCATTTGATACCAAGTATGGAATATCTCTTTTTTATTGCATATCTTTTCATTACATTGTACCAACCTAGGATCATTTAATGTTTAGTTTCTTGGAAATACAGAACATGATGCATAAAAACATAAAACATTCACCTAATTCCACTTGAAGAAACCTTCATGGGTTAACCCTAAGTTACTTTTACTACATCTCATATCCTGGGGACATTCATAAAAGGAAATGGGTGATCATGAATACTATTAATTTAATAAACAAGAGAGACATATAACATGTGATCTTGAGATATTCAAATAAGTACATGAGGCATACCAATTAGGCATGAACAAGAGTAATATAATTATAATAAGAACATGAATCATAAAATTGATATGTGGCTATAAGATTTAAATGAGAAATTCAAAATCAAATCACCAGGTTTTATCACCATAGTGTCATAAATGAAAATTACCAAGGTTATTCACCAAGGTATCATAAAACATTCCATCTTCCTATATTAAATTATTTACCCAATGAATTGGAACCCTCTATGTAAGAACTATTCAAATGTATTTATTTCATGTGATCTACATAATAGATCATTTCATTAATAACCAATAGATAATAAATAATGGTTTTCATATAAGAAACTTAGCATAGAAAATATCTTAAAGACATGATCATTACATCATTTTTAACCCAATGAAATGATTTATTCATTTTATATATGTAAATCCTCAAATAAAAAAGTCATTTAAAAATATATTTGAATAAAAATTTAAAATAAAAGGGGTTTGGGTATTCAAATAACAATGTAAAAGATAAGTTCTCATTTAAAATATGAAAAGTTGAGAATAAAATTCTACAGCATGATGGGTATGAAACATGGTTTTAGAAAAGATAAAAATGGGAGGGGGAAATGGTATAACACACATAAAATACTACTATTATAGTAATGAGACAATAAAAAAAATAGAAAAATTAAATGAGTTTGTAAATTATAAGACATACCACATGAAAATGGGACTTGAATAGAAAAGATAAGTGGAGATTTCCCTAACCTTGAGGAGTTGTTCCTATAACATGATTACGGAACCTTGTGAGATTGAGGACACATTAGGTTAAAATCATTAGGAAGAAAAATTACTGAAACATCATGGAGGATGAATTGGGACTGAAATAGAAATAGAGAAATGGGTTGGTATTTATAGGAGAAGTGGATGAATTTTTTCATAATTTCCAAATATAGGTCTTGGAAAACTAGGTTATGGAAAATGAAAAACCATTGGCTTACCCATGGTCTTTTCTCATGGTTTTTGAAATATGGGTAAAATTTTATTTTATTTTAATCCACCAGTACCTAACCACATTTTTAAGTACATATATTATCATGGAAAAGTAAGGATTTCGTAAATAAATGTATTTTAAAATAAAACATTCCTTTTAGACTATTGAAAGTCACCTATATAGTTTTAAAATAGATTTAAAAAATTAAAATACCTAATATTGATAAAATAAAATTATTTAGGTCTTCAATTGTGTTTAATTAATTATTATATCATTGTGAAGTAAATATTAAGTCATAAAATATATTGAAACCCTAAAACTGTATTTTTTACTATTCATGAAAAAAATAAAGTAATATAGAAAATTATCAAAAATTAATAATAACCTAATTTTGATGTAATTATTTAAAAAATTATTATTATTTTATCATATATTTTATCTAAAAATGATAATTTTCACTTTTAAATAAAAAATCCTTATTTATTTAAAAAATATCAGTTTTTAAGGCACAATCAAATTTCTGACACTTATAAAAACTTTTCGAGGCCATTATAAGATGATTTTATCAAAGAGTATTTAAATAAAAGTTTTTTAAAATACTATTTCATTTATACAAATACTTATAACACATTGTTTAAATAAAAAATACAATTGTATTTTATTTTCATCCAAAAAAATAACTTTTCTTAAGAGGAATTGATGGAATAAATATTTTATTTGTACAAATTCACTTACACTAATGTATGGAAATGTATCCCGTTATTACACCTGTGTATTCCCTAAGGTTAAGGTGTGTGATAGTGGTAGTTTAATGGGATTCCTCTGCTAACATCAACCGAGTTGTAGTCTCCAGTGGCTTGAAATTCTCTCATAAGTGATTTTGTTCAATCTTCACATGTTGAAGCTTGTATTGCGCTTGTTTAAGGGAGAAAACTGGTGGTGCTACCTCCCTCCCATGTTCAAAAAAATGGGATTCAAATAGTCAGACTCTATTGGTTGAGGCCATTGGTTATACTTTATGTATCAATTATCTTTTTTCATTACTACTTATTAAAACAAATTATAACTGTAAAATTATCAACCATGGGTATAGTTTCCAATGTTCATATTGACCTTTGGTAATATTGACATTTGGTCATATTTACCAATAATCATATAATGGTCAAATCCCAATGGTTATATTTTCCTTGATACCATATAAATACCACTTCATTCTTCCACTAAAAATTCACTATAATTTTCCTTAAGGTTATATTTTCAATTTATTAAGATTTTTATTATTTTATTTATGTTTTGTTTCATTTTTATAGAATTCATAGTTTGCGTGATGATTCTAGAAGATTGGGGTGATCCATACTTTCCCATTTTAGTTGTCCTATTTTATATTTTTTTCAGTTGTATTGTTTGTAATTTTAATTGGTTTCATAGCTGACTAATGAAATTATCCTTTTTAAATATATGAAAAAGTTGTATATATTTAATTTTTATGTGTATGATATCATATAATACATAATAACATTTATTAAGTAAATAAATATCATTTAAAAATGTTTTTGTGTTGTTATGGGTAGTGTTTGAGAGCTTCGTTCATAATAAGTAAAACCCTTCCATGTTGAGGCCAGTGCATATAAAAAAGATATTATAGAAACAATGGGATAGAATATCTATTTTTATGTACATATTGAGGTTCAATGATATCAAAAGGTACTCCCCTGACATGATCCATAATGGAAATCTATAAGTTTTGATGTTTGAGAGTGGCCTTCATAGGGATATTTGAGTTAATGTTGTTCAGATATACATCCTAGCCCATATTGGGTTAATGCATAGGTTTGTAGTGATTGATAGATTTTTATCAGAGGATAAAGATGTATCAATATTCAATGGTAGGTTACTGGTATTTGATTCATTATCTATGATTAGTCTTTAGTTTCTATTAGGTTTAGGTCGGTGGATGTGTATTAATTTTCTAACCCAAACTCAAGAATCGAAAACCCAGGAGTCACTGAGAGATTATATCAAGTAAGGGGACATAATTTATTATTCTTATAGAGTATGAGGTCATATTTTGTGTGACTTCCCAACCTAACTTTTATAAAAGGTAACTCATGTAGTAGATAGACTCCACATCAAATAAAGTTACATGATCATGACCCTTCTTGAGCCAGATAGTGTAGTCCTTAGGAAGGTTTCTTTAAAATATTGGTTGGAATAATGTTGAGTGGAGGACCTAGATTTAGGCATTATTATGTCCTTATTCCACTACCTTCACCCTCAAGATTTCAACATCAATATTAAATAGCTAATGGATGGGGATGAAATATGATATAAGATGTTTAGGTTAATAATAAGATATAACCCAATATGATATGAAGTGTGATTTATGTCTTCTCTACAATGGAACCCATATATGTAAATACTTTCATGAGCCATTATTTTATATCCACATAACTTGTTCAAGAATTAGCGATATAGGTAGAGATACTAGCCCAACCTATACTTATAGAGACTCTTACTATAAGTGATCACATGCCCTCCCGCAACTACTAGTGGTACAATATTACTCTAAATGAAGATATTTTCTCATGGGAACTTCTAGTGGTGTTATAATTCCCAATTATTACATCCTATATAGGTACTTGATTTCGTCAGTTTGAGCTAGGATGGTCCATTATTCTTGGAAAGTAAATTTTTTTTCTAGTTTTTGAGATGAGGTTATCCATTTGGGGTGACTGGTACACTCAATAAAGATGAGAATGTATTTTCTACTAGACTTTATGGTCAATCACTCATCAGTTGGTGAGTTTTTTTCTATGTGTGGTAGATACTTCATATGATCATCATTTCAAGTTATAGATGACTACACAGATGTGTTCCCAAATAATGTACCCAAATTTCCCCACTCTTCATAAGTTCACCTTTTAGACTAATATACCATTGGGAAAACTCTAATTTCATCTATATCATATCTAATTGTCCCCACTAAGATTTTGTATATAAAGGTTCAACTGAAGTACCTTACATAGAAAGGTTTATTTAAACCTTTTTTGTCCCCCTAGTAAGCTTCAATGTCTTTTTAATGAATGAGGAAGTTATTTTAAGGCTTTTCATTGACTATCAAAACTATAATCTAGGTAATGTCATGAAAAATATAACAACTACTATGTATTGAAATAATATTTGACTAGATAATGGGACTATACTGTTTCTCAAATATCAATATTAGTATCGACTATAACCATCTTTGGGTTTTAGTGGGTGATTTCCTGATGATTTATTTTCTTTATGGATAAGGAAATTATAAGTTACAAGTGATTACCATCAAAAAATCATTTCCAATTTATAAGGACTTTATGAAGAAATATTTCATCCCTTCATGGATAATTTTTAGTGGTCCTCAAACATGATATCCATATCTATTCAGTAAGTGGGGATGAGTAGGATAATCAGGTCTGGATTTTACTTGACATTATTTGGGAGTAGTTGTTATATTAAAGGGTCTTAATGTGTCAATTATGAACTATATTGGTCCACTTACTAGGTAATTTTATCCAAGAAGGTGTATTAGTCATGGACCTAGTGAATATTGAGGTAGTTTTGAATTGGAAACCACCCCATAGTCTGTTCGATGTAAGAAGGTTCCTTGTTTTGGTAGGTTATAATCAATGATTTTTTTATATTTCTCATGGATTTTGTATCCCATGAATACCCTTAATGAAATGGGAAACCCTTAATTTTGATTTAGTGGTTTCATAAGGATTTTAATGATATTAATCATAGGTTTATGATTTCTCTAGTTCTGAGGTTTCCAGTGGTAGGAGATGTGTGTTTGGTGTTATGAGACTCATATAGATCTAGGATATACTATCTTCTAATATAGTGGAAAGTGGTCATTTCTTATAGTTCCAGATAGTTAATACATCATGAGTATAAATATGTGACCATACATTTTAAATTGGTAGTGGTGATATTCACTATTAAGACGTGGCAACACTACTATCTTAGAAATAGGATTATAGTCATCATGGATCATAAGAGCCTCATATACATCTTCACCCCTAGAGATCTCTCCCTATGATATATGTGATCTTTTTAGTTTCTTTTGGGACTATGTCTCAAAAAATTATTTATACATTAGTGGAAGAAAATAGTATGGGTGATTCCATTTGTAACAAATCCTATGTTATATTAGTAGAGGGTACTTATAATTAGTTGGAAGTGATAAATTTGTGTTTGGTGGATAAAAAATTAACCTATATTTCATTAATAGCAGTGTCCCTCCATGTTAAGAATATATGATAGATTCCTAGTTATGAAAAATCGACTTTGTAGTCCTATACAACTAGATATCCCCATTCGATACACCAGATGGATTCTCCAATGGTAGAGAGAATGGCATCCTATTTCGAGGATGAATAGTGGTTTTAGTCAATGTTCATAAGGAATTATTTAGGGATATCCATACTACCCCCATTATAGTACATCTTTTATTTTTATAGATTTATCATAACCTTCCACATTAGTTTAATTATCTATATATGAAGAGGATTAATTCTGAGTTTTTCTAATGGTTCCCTACCTATTATCTAGTGAAAGTCAATCACCCAGTTCTAATAGCTTTGGATTACCCCCAAGAGGTTAAAATTAAAGTGTTATGTAATATAAATGGATTTCATGAACATGTCAACAATGGTAAATTATGTGATTTTCTTGGTCATCAACCAGCTATCCAAGAATTCCAACTTCCCTCCTCCTCAAGAGATCAGTTTAGTGGAAAGTTCAAGACATGGTTTTGGATGAGTATAGAGTTCCACCCTTAGACATATGGACATATTGATAGAACCATCCATATGCTTAATATTTTTTTTAGGGATTTTGTGCTATATTTTTTTCATAGTTATAATGATCACATAGCCTAATTGGAGCTCACATACAATGAAAACTATCGCTCTACTATTTGCATGGTACTTTTTGAGTACTTGTATAAAATATCCTATAGGTCAACCTTATTCTAGATAAATATTGAAAATTCATTTATAATGGGGAAATATTTAGTTTTATTGGTGAAAGATAATGAATAGGTGATCTATGAGAGAATCAAGATACCATAGAGCCATAAAAACTCTTATATAGATTGAAATTCTAGGCCTTTAGAGTCTAAATAGTTCAATAATACTTTCTTAAAGGTATTGTAATGAATAAGTTTTTAGATTTTTGGTTTAGTAAGTTAGTAATATTTAATATTAATTAGATCATTCTAGATTCTATTTACTGTGGAAAAGTTTCATTCCACTTGGAATTATCCCCACAGTTGGACCGAGTAGACAAAATCTATCAAGTGTCATAGATAAGGATATATGTGAATGATCCATCACATGCCATCAACTAGGTGACCTTGAAATTTAGGAAAATGATACATTCTCTATGTACCTGGTTGTTATTATGGATTTTTAGGTGAGTACCCCTTGAGATCATGTAACACCATTGGTGTCTATGTTGTAGCCGAATGGAAACTTTCAAGAGAACTCATGGGAATGTAAGAGTCAAATACATCCTCAATAAACACACATTTTCAAGTAACATGAAATTTTTTCAAATGAAAATCCTTGATTTTGGGGAAAATGTAATAACCTATAATGTCCCTCAAAACCCCTTTACAAGATTTTAAATTTAAATGTTTCTTTTTTTTTGTGGGTTTTAATTTTCATTGTGATTCCTTCCATTGCATATTGGTGTTGTGTATTGCTATTTAAGGTGTTTTGGTTCCTTCATATTAGTATAATATAATAATTATTACACCATGATCATGGGAAATACACTAAATGTATCATTTTTACCATTCTAATTAATCTTACATTAGAGGAATTACTTTGTGAAAACCTTAGTAATATTTCAATGGGGATTAATCCATTTGGATTTATGAATATTGATAGAGATTCTTGAGGAGTTAAAAAGGTAATTGACCATGTTATGGTCTTCAGAGCTTCAATTTATGAAGTAAATTTTCAAAATGATTATAATTATTATGACATTTTTTAATTTTTTTGTATTATCTTATAACATTACATGGTGAGTCATGTTTTTTGGGTCAACCCATAGTTTTTTATTAATAGTGGTAAAACAATCTATTGAATTTTTCTTTTCTCATGGAAAACTCTCAGATTATAGTGTTTTTTGGAGCCCTAGGAATCCTAGAGGATCATTCAATAGGTATCAATTGTTTTTTAGTACCTTAGTGCATATATAGTATGGATTCAGGAAGCAGAAATGAATCTTACCCAATATTGGACTCTTTTCTCATCTCAAGTTCTGTTATCTTCTTATTGTGATTGTGAATCTATCTTTTTCCCCATCATTTACCTTATAATATCTACACTATACATTTCCATTATGATAACTGTGAGTATTACCCCTCTGTATTTAATAGTTTACCATGTGATTCTTATATCTGTTATTTTTTTCTTGGATCATTCTCTTGAGTCCCTACTTATTCTTACAGATTTATTTGGTAGAATACACCTGTACCTAAAATGATGGGTTGTGACATTGGTGTTCTACTGTAAAGGTATTTGTTAAATATAATAGTTTCATATCTAATTGATAGAATCATGAATTTATAGTTTTAGGGTGTTCCTTTATGATTTGAAAAATTTTTATACATCCCGACTATTGACGCTCCTTTCCGTCACAGATCCTAAACGAATGGAAAGGTAAATGAATTAGCATAAAGTGATTCATCCTTTGAAGAAAACATCAAAAATCAACAAAGGCATGAACAAAGAGTCATTTTCACATGGGTTGCGCAAGTTCCACCAAGGTCGCGCAAGTATACTTGCGCGACGCCCAGTGGTCGCGCAGGTGACTTGCGCGCCCTCTTTGAAATTTCGCCCAGGGTCTCTCTAGCCTATAAATACCCCTGTGTGCCCCCTTTTAAAAGACGGAAAAAATTCCAAAACCTCAAATTTGAGCTCCTCATGCTCTAGTCTCTTCTCAAATATTCCGAAAACTTCTAAGGTAATTTCTTACCTAGAACGGAAGATCTAAAGAGGGGGAGGAAGGCCTGAGTGTTGAAACTCATCAACACTTGCGCACCTGGGTGGCCAACCCTTAAGGAAAATGGCCACACTTGTGCACTGCCTTACCTCTTCCATATAACTTGCATGCCTCTCTTCTGAAATTCACTAGGGGTAGTACCAAGGTCTTGATCCGAACCTCGCCTAAGTTCTACTCTAAGGATTGACCGGTGTGCAAGTACCCATGTGTCGCGCAGGTACACCTGTGCGACCAATACTTGCGTGCCCATGCAGTACTTGCGCACCCATGCAGTACTTGCGCACCCCTCTCTTTTTGGGTTCCCTTCCTACCCATTTCACCCCTCTTTCACCTATCCACTTCCCCTCTTCAAGATTAAGCCTTCAGAACTCTCTCCAAAGCCATTTATGGCATGATTTCTTTGTTGGCTTCCTTATCTGAAAGGAATTCTGTGGAACATCTTTCAAAACCTAGTGATCTATACATCTTTACATCACTAAAGTTAGAGAGTTCATTCATTCAACCTCATCCTTTAAGATGAGAGAATCCTTAACCTGGGCCTCCTTTTCAGGAGTAACCCCAGTCCAAATTCTCATTGATTTGGGTATCATCGCTATGAGTAATCCCTAAGTCCTCGTTAATTTGGGCATCCTTCCCAGGAGTAAAATCCAATAATAAGTCCTCATTAATTTGGGAATCCTCCTTAGGAGTAAGCCCCAGTCATAATTCCCTTACCCTGGGATTCCTTTTTAGGAGTAAGCCCCAGTCTCCAAGTTCCCTAATATAGGAATCCTCCATAAGAGTAAGCCCCAACCATAATTCTCTTATCCTGGGCTTCCTTTTCCGGAGTAATCCCCAGTCTCATGTTTGGGCATACTCTTTAGGAGTAATCCCCAAGTCTCTTAACCTGGGCCTCCTTCTCAGGAGTAAGCCCCAGTCTTAATTTCTCTTTACTAGTCTTAATTTACTTTTGATCTGGGCTTCCTTCTCAAGATTAAAACCCAATCATATGTCCCCTCTTAATTTGGGCATCTTCCTTAGGAGTAAGCCCCAAGTTAGAGTACCTAAATCTCCATGAAGTACATATACCTTTATAGACCTTATCCCTGGGTTTCTTCCCTGAATTAAAACTAAATATTCATCTATTTTGGGCAGTCATATATACATAATCCCCACATAATTGCATATTTCATGGCACAATTGTCTGGTTTCACCAATACCTCTTGTTTCTCACACTGAGAATGACTCACGTGAGCTTAGAGTGTAAAAGTAATCATGACATCTTTCTTTGACCCATCAATCATGCATAAAACATCATACTCCCTTAATTGAACTACGTGGGTTCTAATTCCTTTTATAAACAAAGGATACATAGGTATCCCACCTTCGGGTACGATCCCAACTCTGAAATAATCAATGTCCTTCTGAATTACAATAAACTTCAAGTTCCCCACTGAGTGGATTTAAAACCAGTATAGTCTTCATAATGACCAAGATACTTTTATGTATTGAATGATACCATTGACTAAGAATATCTAACAAATATAGATGATTCTCTATCGATGAAGAACCTTGAATACATATAAAAGATTCTCTAAATTTCCTACATATCAATCATTGATTGTCAGATCTAAAGGAAATATCATTTTATACTTGGTAATTTAATAAGGATTCACGAACATAACTTAAATCTATAAAGAGAGTCCCAGAATAGACAATAATTACCCTCAAAAAGGTGTGATGAGTCCAACCTCCCATCCTCTCGACCAATGCAAATTCCTAAGCCTCATCAGTCCACAACTAATGAGCCACCTTTGGAAAGTAGGTCCAAATTGATATGGAATCATTGGATGTTTCCAATTCTATGAACAAACCCGTTAAAAACCGATTGGAATGTTTGAACCTTCAATCAACGGGGTCATCCCCAATTCCATAGGAAACAAAAAATGGTGAACCCGATGTGAATCCTTAACCAAGTTAATGTGATGTTTTACCTATTTGTTAGGACCACATTTAAACTCAATGAGAGGGCCAACAAGACAATCAATAACATATGTGCTCATCCAAAAGATGTAGCAACCGAAATTATCTTGATTATATTTATTATATCAAACAGGTACTCTTTTCCAAGATTTTCTGCATTACAAGAATGGATTTTCTTAAGTTCACGTCTATGAATGCCTCTGCTGTGAAAACCTCTACTGTGAATGCATCTGCTGCTGCTCCTGCTGGATCATCGTCCGCTCTGAGGGCGACATCACCTACTCAGCGTCTTCAACGATGGGTATCAAATGCACTGATTAAGGAGTACCGTCAAAAAGGTACTATTCCAGCTCTAGAGGATGCTCGATAAGCCCTCCAAGTCAATAATTCAACTTGGTCGTCCGGACAGCGACGACCAGCGATCAGGAAGTAGGTGGTGCCAACCACCATCTCCAACCGTTTCGGGTTGTTATCCCCGGAACGCAATTACCATTCACCCCCATATTTTGTGGAGGTGAATGATCAGGTCTCTGTGGGCCTTAATTCAAGGAGACAGGAGTCCTTCCCGAGGGCTCCAATCAACTATCGCTACCAAACTTGTGCGGAAGTGCGCCCTCAACATGATGTGGCTGTCATCTCTAGGCGTTCGGCTCAGGTTCCTCGAACTCGAGTAGGCAAGATGAACCACCAGAGGTGACAACCAGTTAACAGTGAGCAGGTTCTTATCTCTTCCATTTCCGTAGAAGTCCACCAACCTAACTTGGTGGCAAGCAATGAGCGGGCACATACACCCGTCCGTTTTAGTTCTGTTATCCAGTAGACTCATCTAGAAGCAACATTCCAATCCCGCTTGGAAATTCTGGTGGAGTACTATAGACAGGAACATACACCTATTTATAAATCATTGTCTAGTCAGCAAGCTCGTCTGACTACATACGATGGAGCCAGCCAACCCAATGCGTTTACAACAGATAAACAGGCACATACACCTACTTACACTCATCAATCTTTCCAGCAGCCTCGTCTGTCAGTGTTGAAGGAGGCTCGTCAACCACATTCAGCGTAGTGCAATCAGCAGGCGCATACACCTGCTAGTATTGATCAAGCCCACCGACAGTCTCATTTGGTAACATTTGGAGAAGTCAGTCAGAAAGCTCCGGCGACAAACAGGAGGCAGACTCAACTCTCTGCCCCCACACTTGAGTACTCTCAGGATTCACTAACAGGAAAAGGAGGACTGGAGCAGGCACATATACCTACTCCAAGTATGGAATGGACATATATCCCCATTCCGACAGCTGAAGTCACCAAGCATATTCTATCAATGGTGAAAGAGCAGAAACAAATCCCTGCTCATATTCTTGATGTCTACCAGGATATTATAACAACTTCAACAGCGTATCAGGGAAAGACACATAAATTTGTCCCTACTAGTGGATTGATACATCAACAATTCACTTCGGAACAGACACACACATCTGTTTCAGTCCAAGAGGGTTGTGGGGCGTACTCCCCCATATCATACGGACAAACAAGTCAGACACATACACCTAGTTTGAGCGGAGATAATCAGCCTAACCTGATCATTTATCCTGATCAGGCACATACACCAGTAAAATTGAGTAAGAAGGTGTCTAAGAAGAAGACCTGTCCAGCACAGTCAAGAAATCAAAGGCCCATCTATGAAAATGCCTTACTCGATGCTGGAGTTCTTGATGCACTCAGACAACTATCTATAGCAACTCAATATTCTTCTCTCTTAGTTCCCAATAGTGGGAACAATAATTCTGAAGGTCTGCATCAGATACTTCCTCATGAAGGCTTTCTTCATGACAATTTGGTCGATCTTGAAGTTTCATCTTCAGATTAGAGCCACAAGAACCCTCTGTGTGGTCAGAAGACCAAGGAGAAAAAAATTTCATCTTTTGTTGTAACCCACCATGGGGGTCCTCCCCATGATGATGAATTTTACTGCAAAAGTCCTCCCTGCAGTAGTAATTCGCATTGTCTAGAAAATTCTTCAGAAGAAAATGTAGTGATGAGAAATCCATCTTATCTTGAGGCACTTGAAAATGTGAATCCAGTCATGTTTGATGCTTTACCATTAGCAGGTGAAATAATTTCTCAACCAGAAGATAGCCCAGGGTGTAGTTCATTCTACGAACCACCCCTAAGTCATGCATCTTCTAGTTTGATTAGTGATTTCTCTACCAATATTGTTAAATCTAATGAAGAAACAAGGAAGCACTAGCTCTGGTCTAATAAGGTAGAAGAATATTCATTGAATGATAAAGAGGAAATATTGAATTTGAGAAAACAACTGGAAAAAGGTGAAGTGCTAGTCATGTTTTGGCCTCTGGCTGACTCTCAATATGACATTCTAGAGATGTTGACGGAATATGGAATTCATGATATTCATCTCAACATATGGAAAACTCTTTGTCAATTGAAAAAGAAAATATTATCTTATGATGAATATGAAAATAATGTCAAGATAACAGAAGGGTTACAACACCAAATTGACTTGTCATCTCTCTCAATTTCTCGATATCTGAAGGCTGAAAAACAGCAGAGAGACCTTCAGTGTTCATGCCTTGGTTCACTAAGAAGATTGCGCCAGTTAATTTCCAATGCCCCATCTAGTATCCATATTAGGGGATGGGGTGTCCATGGAGTTCTACATTTCACTATACTCTCCAGTCAGCAAAGCCCACTGAAAATAGTCTCATGCAATGTTATTGCCCATGGCCGGCCACAGTCAATGGGTTTTTTTTGTAATCAAAATCTTGCCCAAGAATAGGCCTCAAATAGTTCTTCTCAAAATCAATAATACAGAGAACAAGTTATTGAATTAATCATGCATCAAGCAAACGAGAATATTGAATAGGCCTCTCATTTGGAGCAATCATATCACCAAGTGACAGAAGTGTCAGAAATCATCCAACGGTATTTTGAGCTGGGTGATAAAAGTGGATGCAGGTGATGCATCCAGCTAATTTACGGACTAAAGTCCGCAAGATCAGGAGAGCTTTAAAGAAAGTCTCAGATATAGCATGTCAAGAACCACCCCAGCTTGTCAGACTAGGGACTATTTTAACCCAACTCTCAGAATCAACAAATAGGATTCGAGGAGTTGAGCAAAGACAGCAGGAGTAGCCCTAGTCCACTGGACTGGGGACTTTTTCAAATCCTTAATCTCTCCCTCAGAGAAAGTCAGTCTTCTCTCGATTGGGGAAGAATCCTCAAGAGGAACGAAGAACCAAATTATCAGGAGATTCCCTCCAAATTACGGTTCGTCAAGAAGTTATTGAGGGATCGAATCAACAAAAGGAAATTTCTCATCAAGGACATGGAAGAAGAAAATATCACAGAAATGTTGATAGAAGGGATGCGATGAATTATGCATCAATCAATGTCATCAATGCCGTAGTTTCTGATCCACCAGATGAGGCTCACTTGGAGGGATCAGATGAAGAGGTTTTTTCTCCAGAAGTTGTACGTACATAAACAAATGAAGAAGGTGTGCGTACACCAAATCAAAGGATTACTCAATACCTAGGTAATCCTTCAAGTAACCCACTTCCCCCTCTCCGAAAGGTGTCCAATAAGGGGAATAGAAAAGAATCAGGTTACATACCCTTCCTCTGGAGAAGGCCAATCGCTCTCACTAGAGAAAAGATTTGCGCAATAAGAGGAAGAAATGAAGGAAAGTGAGGAGGTTGAACACAAAACTACTTCAAGGTAGTCTTCCTACCAAGCGTGTTGGAGTCAGTCAACCAAGGGAATTTATTGCAGCTACTGAGATGGATTAATAATATCCTCCTCTATTAGTACACCCTCACAGGTCTAATCCTACGGGTCAATTGCAACAACAGTTGGCAGTGCTACCATCAGTTGCAACACCAGTCACCACATCTGTCCAAGCTCCAGTTATTGCACCGGCTCAGGTCCAAGCTCAACCAGATGTTTCTCAAAAGTTAATAACTACTATTGAGTCATTAACAGCTCGTTTGGAAGCTATGGAGGGAAATCATGCTCCGGTTCAACGAGAGAAGAGAGCTTACCCTGAATGGGTTGATGCAATTCCTCCCCCATAAAATTTTTCAAGTACCACATTCCCAATATTTAATGGTTTGGGAGACCCAGAGCAACACTTAACACATTTTTTTCTCGTTATGATCCTATGATGGAAACCCTTCAACAATAAGAAGCAGTTAAGCTCAGGTGGTACAGTCATTACAAGGACCTACTTTTGTCTGGTACACAAACTTGAAATCTCAGTCAATTACCGGGTGGGAGGATCTACGTCAACAATTTATTCTTCAATTCGGCTCAATATTGCCAAAGACAACATTTTTTGATCTTACAAACTGTAAGCAAAGGGAGAATGAAAGGGTCTCAGATTTCATTGCTCGCTGGAAGGGCTTAACATATTCCCTAAGCTTAGCACTCCCTCAAGCGGAATTGTTGCCAATCTGTGTGGCGAATTTACGTGATGAGTTTCGCACACCGCTAATCCATGTGAAATACACAAGAGGGTTTTGACACCTTACTTAAATCACTCAACAGATTGAATATTATTTTATAAAGACTAAGGATAAAGCTCATGTAATTCCATCAGTTCCAGGAAGGAGAATGGGTAAAGTAGAGACTGCTACAGTTATGCTTAAACAAGCACCTGTACATGCTTCTACTTCAAAACCTTCATCTTCTCGAAGGGCTCCACCTCATGAGCTCCAACAACAGAGGCCATTTAGTCAAGATGATCAAAGAGATCAAAGACGAAAACAATTTGAGGATTTGAACAGCAAAGTTTACTCTTTCCAAAATGAATAAGTTTCGAGTTATTTCATTTCGGCTCTGTAAAATAATTTGTTTTAATTGCCAAGGCCCAAGAGGCCAAACAAGGAAGGATATGAAGATCGTCCCAACTATTTCCCATTTCATCAAATTTTAGGGAATCCCATTTAGGGGTGTTTTGTTTTCATGGACCTATTTCAAAAAAATGGTCGATATGGGACAAGTCAAACTGAAAGGTTCTTCAGCTCAGGTAGCATGTGTTACTGCTACAGTTCCAGAGGAGGAAGGCGAGTGGAAAGAAGTCAAGAACAAAAATACACAAAAATATGATGATTGGATGGTCAGAAAAATGATCAACTGAACTCATGCTATTTTGTGAACAAAATTGAAGAATTCAATTCTGTCTTATGCCATAAATGCCACAGCAAAACCCTCTTCACCAGAGGTAAAATCCTCAAAGAAACGGTATAATTCCAAGAAAGAGGAAAAATCAGAAGAAGATGAGTATGTGTCAAAGCCCAAGTTGTCGTTGACTCTGAAAAATTTTATGCTATCTACTTCAAAGCAACAGGCACCACCCAACCAACCGGCACATCCTAAATAGGCTAATAAGGTAGAGTCTTCATTGGATGAAGATTTGGTCTTCTGTTCTGTTAATATGATTCAATTAACAGATCTGTATGCCAGTCACTATTTTGATTTTGATGAGCCCGAGTTCCCTGTATCAAACAGAGGAATCAGAGGAAGTTCCAGAGGCTCAGGATACAGGGGAAGACGTGGATCTTTCAGAGGCCACTATTCTAATTCTACCCCTTCTAGAACTGTGTATGTGGTAGAAAATCATGGTAGAGCCCTTCAACGAGCTCAATAAGAACAAGAAAGTTCTTCCACATAAGGCAGATTCAGTCCTGGAATAGTTATTCTAGAAGATCGGTTGGAGGTTCCACCTTCTTCCTCACAGCAAGTAAATAGACCTAATCGGTCTGATCTTCCAAATCCAGGAATATTACCAACCCCTATCCCGGTACAAGATGCATCAACTTCCAAAGCATCAACTTCCAAGGCACCTGTTAAACCACATGTTCCTATTGGGAAACGCAGACCTTTGGATCAAAAGTATGATATATTGAAACACTTGGCCCAAATACCGGCCAAGTTATCAATTATGGATGCTTTGAATTTATCAAAGGATCTTCGAGAGGCACTCATCGAGGCTTTGTCAAGTCTTTAGGAGTTTGAGAATGAAATTGCTACAGCTGAAGTCTACCATGTAGAGAATAATCCTGCAGAATGCCATGCAGTAATATCTTTTACTGATAAAGATGAAGATGGTGTCATTCATGGAAATATTAGACCTTTTTACTTATCTGGAAAGGTCAATAGTGTAGACATTAAAAGAGATTTCATTGATAATGGTTCTGGAGTCAACCTCATGCCCATTTGTACACTTCATTGATTGGGACTCACGGAATCTGATTTATCTCCTTCTACTATTATGTTACAAGGATATGATAAAAATGGACAAGAACCACTGGGCGAGATTACACTCAGAACTCAGTTTGGAGATCTTGTATCCAATTCATATTTCATGGTTGTTGATCAAGACTCAGCCTTCAACATCTTGCTTGGAAGACCCTGGCTGCATCAACATGTGGCTATCCCTTCATCATACCATCAATGTCTCAAATATTTTTTTGATTGTCAAGTTGGGACATTGTATGGTGATAAGGCCTCGTTCAAGACATGTGAATCTCGATACATTGAGGTAGAATTCTACCACATGATGGGAAAGGAGGAATTCACAACAAAGGAGATTACTAAAGTTAATTCTCCATATGGTTTGGAAAAGATTCCAGTAAACCCATTAGCACATGTGAGTACAGATTATGTATTTCCTATCAGTCAAATTGACAGGATAGACCCAAATCAAAATACTCTTATGGAAACCTCCATAATGTCAATCATGGTAATCAAGCTAGACAACATGGGAGAAAGTGGTGATTCACCAAGCAATGATGAAAGATCAAATGGAGATGTCTTTATTTCATATGCTGAAATCCAGCAAGTCTATACTTTGCCAACCAGTCCAGAAGAAGTTTTAGCAATGTTAGAGGTGAATGATGATGTTGGTTCTCAATCCATCATATACTCTTTATTACACAAAGAAGACCCTTCATCATGAATCAGGTTGGAAATGGAAGCTTTTTCTTCAAGATGTAAAAATTTTAGCATCTCTTCTGATCATGAAAATTCTACTTCATCATCTACTATGAAAGTAGAAACAGAAGAAATAAAACATGTTCAAGAAGAAGAGGAAGATCTCAGGGATGCTCCTCCAGCATTTGAAGAGGGTATCTCTACTACCATGGATGAACTCAGAGAAATAAATCTGGGTACAAAAGAAGATCCACGCCCCACTTTAATTAGTGCGGCTATGACTCTTGAAGAGCAAGAGATGTATATTTCCATTCTAAAGAAAAATCGAGATATATTTGCTTGGGAATATACAGATATTCCAGGGCATGATCCTGATGTTGCCACTCATCGTTTGGGTTTTCCAGAAGAACATCAGGGATTCAAACAAGCTACTAGAAGAACACACCCAACCTATGCTTCCAAAATTGAGGATGAAGTGGATAAGCTTATCAAATCTAACTTCGTCAGAGAGTTTCAATATCCAAAGTGGTTGTATAATATTGTCCTAGTGAAAAAGAAGAATGGGAAAATTAGAGTTTTCATTGATTTCAGAGATCTTAATCGGTATTGTCCTAAGGATGATTTTCCAGTACCAATTACAGAACTCTTAATTGATGTAACAGCTAGATATGAAGCACTTTCCTTCATGGATGGATATTATGGGTATAATCAAATCCGAATGGCTCCCGAAGTTGAAGAATCTACAGCCTTTAGAGCCCCTCAGGGTGTGTTTTGATATCTGGTAATGCCCTTTGGCCGAAAGAATGCAAGTGAAACATATCAGTGTTCCATGCATCGTATCTTCAAACCCTTTTTAGGGAAGTTTGTTGAATGTTACGTGGACGATTTGGTGGTCAAATACAGGCAACGTCTTAATCACTTGGCTGATTTGGAAATCATATTCCACAAACTTTGGAAACATAATTTGAAGATGAACCCCTTAAACTGTGCTTTTGGGGTAACCTTAGGGGAATTTTTTGGCTTTGTTGTACGTCATCATGGTATCGAAGTCGATCCTAAGAGGACAAAGTCAATCCTTAGTGTGTCACCTCCTTGAAATTTGAAATAATTGAGAGAACTTCAAGGACACTTAGCCTATATTCGGCGTTTCATCGCCAATTTAGCAGGAAAAAGTTTACCCTTTACCAAATTGATGAAGAAGAGAGTCACTTACCAGTGGACTAAAGAATGTCAAGAAGTATTCGATATTCTCAAGAATTATCTCTTGAGTCCACCGGTGTTAATGCCACCTATTGAAGGAAGACCACTTATCCTCTATGTGATAGCTCTAGAGCGATCATTGGGTGCCTTTCTTGCTCAGAAGAATGATGCTGGGAATGAAAACAGCCTATACTATTTCAGTCGGACTATGCTTGAAGTAGAAACCCGATACTCAAGTATTGAGAAGTGCTGCCTTGAATTAATATTTGCAATTCAAAAGTTCATACACTACCTGAAACATCACGAGGTCCAATTGGTATCTCGCAATAACCCGCTCAAATTCATCCTTAGTCGTCCAATTCTTACAAGATGTCTATCAAGGTGGGAAATTATCTTGCAGCAATTTGATATTCAATATGTGTCTCAAAAGTAAATAAAGGGCCAAGCTCTGGATGATTTCCTTGCTGAACACCCTTCAGTGGAAGACACATCTTCAGATATTGAACTTCCTAATGAGGAAGTCTTCTCTATTCAAGAAAGTCTTCAAACATGGGAAATGTACTTTGATGGTGCTTCCAGAAGTCCAACAGGGAGAAAAATGGAAGATCCTAAGTTCAACAAAGTTAGGTTAGGAGTAGTACTCATTTCCCCATAGAAGGCATTTCTACCTTATTCCTTCCATTATTGGGAGGCAGTACAAATAATGAAGCATAATACCAAGCTCTCATCGCAGGATTAGAGTTGGCACTTCAAGAACAAGTGAATCACTTAAAGGTGAAAGGTGATTCAGACCTGGTAATCAAACAAGTAAATGGGGATTATGCCATCAGAAAATAAGAACTAATCCCTTTGTATGATTATTTCAGAGAGTTAATGGTAGAATTATCTTTGGAACTAACATTTTCTTATGTCCCAAGATCACAAAATGCCCAAGCTGGTGCACTGGCTAATATAGCCACAGCTCTAGAAGATCCAAATCGGGACGAGACAACCATCAATATTGCCCACCGTCGTACAATTTCACCTTATATTCAAATCAGAATAGAGGAAATCAATGAAATTAGTCCCATTCTTGAACCATATGGTCAAACTACAGGATGGATGACACCTATCATGGAATACCTTCAAAATAGAATACTTCCCCCTAATAGAGCCGGGAAAGAAAAAATTCGGTGACGTGTGGTAAATTTTACTCTTTATGACAGCCCAGATCACCTAGAGAAAATTCTCTACGAGCATGGTTTTGATGGAGTTATCTTCAGATGCATTGATGGTGAAGAGACAATGGTTGTTATGAAAGAAGTGCATGCAGAAGTCTGTGGTGCCCATCGGTCTAGACACAGACTATCTGATCAAATTCGAAGGCTTGGATACTTTTGGCCTTCAATGATACAAGATTGTGTTGATTTCACAAAGAAGTTTCATTCATGACAATTACATGCCAACTTCATTCATTAACCCCCAGAGTTGCTTCGTATAGATAAATACTCATGGCCATTTTCCACATGGGGAATGGATGTAGTGGGACCTTATCCTTCAGCTACATCCAAGTAGTTTAAGTATATTCCTACTGCTACTGAATTCTTTTCCAAATGGGAAGAGGCAATACCTCTGAAGGAAGTCAGTTCTAAATGCATTGTTAGCTTCATCAAGTCTAACTTCATTACTATATTTGGTGTCCCTCATACCATATTGACGGACAATGGCACAAACTTCTATTCATCTGAGGTGAAGAAGTTGTATCAAGAATACAACATCAAATCCAATCATTCATCTCAGTATCATGCAGTGGCCAATGGCCAGAATAAGCCCTTAACAAGACTCTTTCAAACATACTACAAAATATGGTGGATAAAGATAAGAGGTCATGGCCTGATAAACACTTTCATGCTTTATGGGCTTATCGAACCACCACCCGCACTGCAACGCGGTCAACTCCATATTCATTGGTATATGGAATGGAAGCAGTCTTTCCAATTGAGGTTCAATTACCTTCGCTCAGAGTAGCCATTTGTGATTAGTCATCTACAGATGAAAAATCTCAAAAGTGATTGGATGAATTGGAATGATTATATGAGAACAGATTGTGCACCCTGCACCAAATGGAAGTCTATCAGAATCGAATAGCTCAAGATTTCAACAAAAAAGTTCGTCTTCATTCATTCGTTCAGGGAGAATTGGTATTAGTTATTAGAACTCCAATGATACCAGGAAATAAATATCCCAAGATTGATACAAAATGGGAAGGACCTTATTCAATACATAAGGTCTACTCCAATGGAGATTATTCTTTAATTTCAATAGCTGGAGAACTCATCACTACTCTAACCAATGCTAGATTTCTGAAGAAATATTTTGTATTAACACAAAATACACCAACGGTCTATGCATATGACTTTAAACTATTGGAACTTATGTCCAACATGATGTTAAATTGTGACGTCCAAACTACATGATGCTAAATTGTACAGAAGTCACTTAAATCTAGAAAGACGTTAAACTGCATAACCAACTGTCCATGCATACGACTTTAAACTATTGGCATTTCTCTCATCCCACAAGACGTTAAACTGTGTCCCTTTCATCATCTTATACGACGTTAAACTATACAGCAACGGTCCATGCATATGACCTTGAACTATTCACACCATAGTCCAACATGATGCTAAATTGTATCGTACGTTTTTCGTCCAACATGACATTAAACTGGGGAAAAGTCCCTAATACATCCAACATGACATTAAACTGTGTCCTATTTTGTCCTTACTTCATGACATTAAACTGCATAGCCCTCTTTTTGTCCAACATGACATTAAACTGTATTGTTCCCATCATCCTAACTACATGACGCTAAACTGTAAAGAAATCCCTTAATACGTCCCACATGATATTAAACTGTATTTTGTCCCTGCTACACGACACTAGATTGTGCATCACCAACAGTCCTAACTACAAGACTTTAAACTGCATAGTCCCTTCATGTGTCCTACATGACATTAAATTGTGCATCGTCAAAGTTGTTGCTACCTCCTGTTTCTCACACCGAGTATGACTCATGTGAGCTTAGAGAAAACTTCAACCATAACACCCTCTCTAGGCTGCTAACCACTCATAAGTCCCAACACCATTTTTTAGGTTGTTGTCCCCAAGAACAACTTGATCACTAATTCATTATTTAATTAAACTATGCGGACTTTGATCCTTGCCTTCCAGGCTAGGTACGTAGGCAACCTCCCAAGGATCAAGCCAAAAACCAATTTCTTCACATTGGTTCACCTCCATCTCATACGATGTTGATTCGTGAAATCACCCCCCGAATCAATATCTTTACATTGGTTTACCTTCGTCCTTGCTATACGACGTTAAACTGTACAAAATTTTTGTCCAGTATGAAAATAAACTACAATATTATTTGATACCCTCACCTGAGAGGGAATCATTATTTATGTTGATTTTCAATCATGTTATATTCCAAAGACTTTGTGCATACATGGCAATTCCCGAACCTTTTATCTTGGGTTAAACCATCATTGCACTAAAATCCCCTTTCACCCTTCACATGTACAAACCGAATTTGTACAGAGGGTATGTCTAGAACTATGTGGGCTTGATTCCCATCCTTATGGGATATGTAGGAACGTTCGAGTGTCCCTCGAATTCATCCCCAAGCATTTTGGGCCTAACCCCAAATTATTCTTTCAGTCCCATGGCTGAAAAGTCCCTGTGAAAACACACACTATGTATTTCTTATAATGGTCTGAGTTCTATGATCCTAAACCAAGATCTATTATACTCTCATCCCACATGATGATAAACTGTATTTCAAGAACTATGTATGGCTTGATTCCCATCCTTATGGGATACCTAGTGAAGTCCAATATTTCAATTCAGGATCCAGCCACAACATGATTATGGTTAGCATTGATCTGTGTATCTCTGCATACATTGGACAATACCCATCTCTATGTGTCATAATCCTAACCTTAAATATTTTCACATCTTCATAACACTTTTCTTGACTTCTAGTCACAAAAATGTCCAATTTCTGAGAGTTATTTTGCCTAACAATGCAGCACGTGCCCTTAGGCGGGCTTGCATAAACAGTCTACATAACAGACTTGTCTGCCAAAATATACTATTATTTGACTATGCATCCAATTCCCTTTGGAGACCCTGCATAATTCAACCCCCTAATGGGTTTGTTAAATAATGATAACTTCATTCTTGGGAAGAAAACCTCTTTTTTCCTTATTGGTCTTATCAAAAATATGTAAGGATTCAAAAAAAATTAGCCATCCTTAACATATTTGTTTCATGTTCTTTTTCATGATCTGAAAGTATTCAAGTCTATGGTTTATATTTCTCTTCCCTACGTTTGGGTCATACCTTCGTAGGAGTGACATTCATTCAGTTCTTGGATAGTCTTATTTGGAAATATCTTCTTCATATTCAAGTACCTCTCTCCATACAGCAAACTCTATGCTTTGGAAAATTAAAATCCCCATAAACTTCCACTGTCTTTTTAGAAATAGAAAAGTAAATTTTTGAGAGTTCTTTTTCCTGACTATGCAGCACGTGCCCTTAGGCGGCCTTGCATAAACAGTCTACATAACAGACTTGTCGGCCAAAAGATACTATTATTTGACTATGCAGCCAATGCCCTTAGGCAGCCCTGCATAATTCAACCCCCTAATGGGTTTGTTAAATAATGGTAACTTCATTCTTGGGAACTATTTCTTTTAATGCCTTTTATCCCTTTTTCGTATCATTCCTCATATTAAAATTTTCTTAAGTCATAGTTTACATGTTTTCCTTCATATTTGAGTGTTGTAAAATGTTTTCAGATAAATTGTCAAGGAATTGATTCAATTTTAACCCATTTGGTCAAAGCTATTTTGACCTTAAACATTATCCTTTTTATGTCCGATGTGCATGACTTTAAACTGCCCACAAAAGACAAGGTAACTCTGAATAAAATTCAATTCCTAGCTCACTAAACATATACTTTGTATGATTTAGGTAATATTGAGCAATTAAAAAGATTCACAGTTTGTAGGGTTATTTAATAATCCTATCAAAAATCAAACTATGCTTACTAGGCCCATTGGCTTAGATAAAAATTTAAAGCAGGTAGAAAAATAAGGCATGCGCAAATGATTTAAGATGAAAGTTTTTTTCATTGATGCACAAGAGTTAGAAGGACATCCATAGATTGGAGTCTCTTCTCTTTTTCAAGAATTACAAGGGGCTTTAAACATAACTCTTCATTTGATTTACGGCATCCTGAGCTTCATCAGCAACCACCTGGAATTCATTCATTCAATTGGATACAATAATAGATGCAGTGATACCAGCTCTTATTCGAACAATTGTAAAAGAATGTTCTTGAGTGTGGTTTGAGAAAATTTCCTGCTGATCAAACAGTGACTTTGTTTCTGTCCAAGAGACTTGGAAGATGGATACATGGATTTGAGAATGGAGCATTGGAAGTAAAGATCCATTTGGAGAGAGTACTCTTTTCAGATATTGTTTCTAATGTCATGATAGTCTTCTCTCCATCAACTGGCAGCAGAAAACATATCAGCCCATGGTTTGCCATTTTTATATCTACAAGGAAATGGCATGAAGGAAAAATTTGAAATTTCACACCATTGTTGTTGCTATTAATGCATAGAATAACCAAAATAGAGGAGTAATAGTGCGGCTGCATCTCGATCATATAATTCTTTGCATATGGAATGTTGACTCCTTGCAGATGACCATAGCCATACAGAGGCAAGTAGATACTCTATGGGAAGTCAAGATGATACTTCTTTAGATACTTTTCCAAGTCTGGAAGAGTTCTATCACAGATAGTATAATAATCATGGACAATGATGCTCATCATATCATCAACTCGCTTGCTAGCCAGTTCATCAGCCATTTCGATTCCCTTGGGAGCCATTTAATCTGCACAAAAGTTGAATAATTAACTCTTAAGTAAGTTGATTTTTCATAAATTTTGTGAAGAAAAGTGGAAAAATGGCTAAGGAATTAAGGCGTGCAAGTCCCAAAATTTGCGCGCAAGTATCGGTGTGTCGCGCAAGTTTTGGCACGCAAGTATCATCACACAAGTCCAAATACCTCTACTACAGCGTGACAACAAAGAAATAGTGGAAAACAAAGCAACCTACACAGCGAAGGTAACTTGTGTGGTGAGATCATGAAAATTTGAAATCCGGGTACTTTGCGCGAGAATGGATTCATATATATAGGTCAGGCCTCAACCCTGTGCGCCTAAAAGTCATCACGCTCTAAAGCCATCTTGATCAACACCTGCGTGATTCCATCTGCGCGCTCAACACTCGTGCAACGAAGTTTCCTTGGTTTTCTTCTTTTCCTCAGAGTCACATCTTCATTTCTTTCGGATCCAACTCTTAGGGGGGGACTTTTTTTGATGCTCCTTTCCGTCAAAAAGTCTAAATGAATGTAAAGGGAAATTCCTTAGCATAAATTGAATAATACTTTCAAGAAAACATCAAAAATCAACAAAGGCATGAACAAAGAGTCATTTTCACATGGGTCATGCAAGTTCCACCAGGGTCATGCAAGTATACTTGTGTGATGCCCAGTGGTCGCGCAGGTGACTTGCACGCCCTCTTTGAAATTTCGCCCAGGGTCTCTCTAGCCTATAAATACCCCTATGGGCCCCCCATTTAAAAGACGGAAAAAATTCCGAAACCTCAAATTTGAGCTCCCAGTGCCCTAGTCTCTTCTCAAAGCTTCCGAACACTTCTAAGGTAATTTCTTACCTAGAACGGAAGATCTAAAGAGGGGGAGGAAGGCCTAAGTGTTGAAACCCATAAACAATTGCACGCCTGGGTGGTGAGCCCTTAAGGGAAATGGCCACACTTCTGCACCGCCTTAACTCTTCCATATAACTTGCGCACCTCTCTTCTGAAAGTCTCTAGGGGTAGTACTAAGGGCTTGAGAAAAACCTCGCCCAAGTTCTACTCTACGGATTGACCGGCGCGCAAGTACCCATGTGTCGCGCAGGTACACCTGCGCGACCAATACTTGCGCGCCCATGCAGAACTTGTGCGCCCATGCAGTACTTGCACGCCCACGCAGTACTTGCGCGCCCCTCTCTTTTTGGGTGCCCTTTCTGCCCATTTCACCCCTCTTCACCTATCCACTTCTCCTCTTCAAGATTAATCCTTCAGAACTCTCTCGAAATCAATTTATTGCATGATTTCTTTGTTGGATTCCTTATCTAAAATGAATTTTGTGGAACATCTTTCAAAACCTAGTGATCTACACATCTTTACATCACTAAAGTTAGAGAGTTCATTCATTCAACCTCATCCTTTAAGATGAGAGAATCTTTAACCTGGGCCTCCTTTTCAAGAGTAAGCCCCAGTCCAAATTCTCATTGATTTGGGCATCCTCCCTAGGAGTAAGCCCCAAGTCCTCATTAATTTGGGCATCCTCTTTAAGAGTAAGCCTCAGTCATAATTCCCTTAACCTGGGCTTCCTTTTTAAGAGTAATCCCCAGTCTCCAAGTTCTCAAATATGGGCATCCTCCTTAAGAGTAAGCCCCAACCATAATTCTCTTAACCCGGGCTTCCTTTTCAGGAGTAATCCCCAGTCTCATGTATGGGCATCCTCTTTAGGAGTAAGACCTAAGTCCCTTAACCTGGGCCTCCTTCTCAGGAGTAAGCCCCAGTCTTAATTTCTCTTAACCAGTCTTAATTTACTTTTGAACTGGGCTTCCTTCTCAAGAGTAAAACCCAATCATAATTCCCCTCATAATTTGGGAATCTTCCTCAGGAGTAATCCCCAAGTTAGAGTACCTGAATCCCCATGAAGTACATATACCTTTATAGACCTTGTTCATGGGTTTATTCCCTAATGTAAAACTCAATATTCATCTATTTTGGGTAGTCATACATACATAATCCCCACATCATTGCATATTTTGTTGCACAATTGTCTGGTTTCACCAATACCTCTTGTTTCTCACACTGAGCATGACTCACGTGATCTTAGAGTGTAAAAGTAATCATGACATATTTCTTTGAGCCATCAATCATGCATAAAACATCATACTCCCTTACTCGAACTACGTGGGTTCTGATTCCTTTTCTAAACAAAGGATACGTAGGTAGCCCATCTATGGGTACGATCCCAACTTTGAAATAATCCATGTCCTTCTAAATGACAATAAACTTCAAGTGCCCCACTGAGTGGCTTTAAAACCAGTATAGTCATCATAATGGCCAAGAGACTTTTATGTATTGAAGGATACCATTGACTAAGAATCTCTAAAAAATACAGATGATTCTCTATCGATGAAGAACCTAGAATACATATAAAAGAATCTCTAAATTTCCTACATATCAATCATTTATTGTCAGATCTAAAGAAAAGATCATTTTATACTTGGTAATGTAATAAGGATTCACGAACATAACCTAAATCTATAAAGAGAGTCCTGGAATAGACAATAATTCCCCTCAAAAAGGTGTGATGAGTCCAACATCCCATCCTCTCGACCAATGAAAATTCCTAATCCTCATCAGTCCATAAAAAGGAATGCCTACCTTTGGAAAGTAGGTCCAAATGGATATGGAATCATTGGATGTTTGCGGTTCTACTAAAAAAACCTGTTAGAAACTGATTGGAATGTTTGAACCTTCAATCAATGAGGTCATCCCCAATTCCAGAGGAAACACCGACATAGGGGACTCATGTATGTCCCATATCCTTGCTAAGAAGGATCACACCACAACACTATATGTTTCATCATTAAATCCCTTTTATTAGTTTTGTATAAATTTATTTGGATTTAATATTTTTTATAAGTCGTATACCCCCCCCCCCTTAATGTTAATCTTATATGAGGTGATTCATTAGAATAATGAATTAGGATGTGACATGGAAGGAATTTTTGTTTCATGAAAGTAGTTTCTATGACATTATAAATATGAATGTGGGCATTGAATGTGATGTAAATGAGGAAATTATGGCTTGAATGTGTGAATTGTATCACCAAGAGGATGGAATAATCCACTAGATATGGCATGAGAAGATTCTATTATAATGTTAAATCAATTAGTCAATAATTATGGTATGATAATATAGCTCACACCATGTCTATGTTATCCCCTTGATAGGATGACCCAACATGATCCCTTTATAGTAATTTATATATCTTTTCTTCTTTCTATCTGATTAGGACATGAAATATAATATCTTTGGATTTTTAATTCAAAGAGTGTGATTATGAAATACTTTACACTATCTAGGGTTGTTATCATAATATTCCTAATAGGATTAGTCTTTTCTTAATAATTGAAATGACTAGGTTTGGGTGAGTTTGTCAAAGAAACAATGGGTTCAGGTACTCCCAAAAAATGCATTCTAAATAGGATGTGGGTCCCTCGAAATCATCTTAGAGTTTAGTAATCTACCACATACATGGGGTATAGGTCCTATATATTATGAATGTTTATGATATACCCTTAACATCAATGATGTGAAAGTCACTGATACAGTGCTATAAAATCTTGGTACTCACCCATATACACTGAGAATGGTAAACTGATACATGTATTTTGGTACTCTATTAAATGATACAAAATGGTAGATGTGGCAAGAGTCCTCCAACAAGGTTTATTACTCCCTTGAGGGATATTTTTACACTGGTGTGGTGTGGGTACTCAGTTATATACTCTAGGAGGTGGTGTGGGTTTGGTTTAGTTGGGTAGTTTTGATTCTTGGATTTTTTAGGGTGATAGATTTTTCCTTTTGGGGATGGGATATTTTTGTTTGGGATTGATGACCCATGTAATCTGACTTGAAAATTTTTTGTGTTTTTTTATCTTCATGTTCTTTTTATATGATTCAGTTCTCATTTAGCTTTTTGGGTTTGAGCGAACTGGACCTTTATTTATTCCATTATGATTTTTATAGAATCCTTCTTAGGTGTGTATATACTCACCAATGTATGGGTGTTTTTCTCATATATGTCATGTCTTATTCAAATAATGAATAATTCATGGAGAATTTGGTGGAAATGATGTTAGTGGAGAAAGATCTTAGTGGTAGTCGATGGTGAAAAGTAGTGGATGATGTTCATTTTTTATTCCATCTTGATGTGAAGATCTCTTTACCTTAGTTATTTTTTTTTATTTTTTCAACTAAGTTTGTTAGGTGTTTTTTTCTTTTTATAATGGATTATTATTTTATACACCTTTTTGGATTTTACCATTTTCACATGAATTATATATTGAAATTGTTTCTAATTTTATAGCCTATATTATTATACTATATGTACAAATGTGTATTTGTATATAGGTTCATTAGGATAAGTCCATCATTAATGGGCGACACGTATACTTAGTGTTAGTCACTATCCCATGGACTATTTGTGGTGGTATTAGGCTTCCTTTCTCAACATACTAAAAACCCATGAGGGACATCAATGTTTCGTGTAATATCATAAATTGAAATTATCATCTATCTAATCATAATTAAATTCATCATGGAATGCCCATTAACCTCAACATAGGATAAAATACCATATAAAGATCTTAAAGACTGAATAAAAAACTATATTTATATATACCAGACTTTCAAACTAAAAAACTAAGAATATTATAGAATTTAAATTTTTACATTTTTTCTATCTAGTTTAATCATATCATTTAAATTTGATCTTTTGAACTCTAGAAAATAAAACACTTAAACCTAAACCTATAGAAATTTATATTCAGTCATCACCTTCCATGTAATAAAACATCTTTCATTCTCAGAGAATTTATATAATAAATATTGCATCATTGTTTATAATATAACATATAGTTTTTCAATTTCGTTAAATACATCATCGATACTCATTCAACATCCAATATTCAATATTTTGGATTTTAAGAATTCGAAATTCACCCTCTAAAATATTTTTTATATTCTCAATAATTTAAAATAAAATATTTGGTTTCCACTCCAATGAATAATATATCGATTCATACCATCTATAATAAAGAATTTCACTTTTAATACCTTAAATAAAATATATGATTTTATATCTACCCTCACATCACTAAGTAAAACAATATTTCAAAATCTGCCTATGGTATCATAGAAATGGTAAAATAATGTAATGGGGCATAACCAACTACCAAGCCTTTCTAAAATTTTGATCATCTCACGCCTAGGTAACACACCATCCAAAGCTCATCATGAAAATACATAATCAATAACATCTATCATGCATATTCATAACATAAGTATAAAACTGAACAAGAACTATCATAAATTCCATAATACGTATAGTAAAAACTATTTTAATAATCCACCATAAACAAATATAAATATTTTATAATCACAACATACTAAAGATAAAATATATAATCTCCTTCCATAATCCCAATAAAATTTATTGTAACCTCATATTGTCTCAATCTTCAGTAATAACAACCTTAAAATGATCCAAAATCAACTATGGATAAAGAACTCTGATGTAATGGAGAAATAAGATTTAAAATCTTCAAATATATATTTTTTAATGGAAATAGGTAGAGTCTTAATGGGGTTTTATGTAAATATTTCCACCCATTGAACTCTATATTTATACATAAACCCACAATTGATGATATAATTTTATCTTTATAAAGGATTCATATTGTCTAGTTAAATTAACTATTTCTTTGATAAGTCACCTAAATTATTCCCTATCATCTATTTTTAACTCTCTATGTTTCCTTCATAAACTTATTTAAATTTACCAAATTAATTCATCTGACTCAGAATACACTTAGATGGAAAACTCACCTTGTGTCCTACAAGTCTTACACCTCTATTTCCATGTCATTTCTTCCCTTTTCAAGAATAACATTCTATCTAAAATAATGACCACCATGAGACCATTATCACTACCATCCAGATTATAACCTAATGGTTTTACTCCCACTATACTTTTACCATCTAAAGATTTAATAAATAATAATAATAATAATAATAATGATAATAATTCCTTTAAAACTCTAGAAGTTTTGAATATATTTGATTAAAATGGAGATCACATCCATGGATAACACATCCCATTCCAAAATAAATTGAATAATTAGAATAATATTTACTAATCATCAATTTATCCAAAATATTATTCTTCTCCTTAATATTGAAATTTATTAATTAAACTCATAGTTATATTAACACCTATGAATATATTTTCATGTTATCAAATCATCTAAGGAAGACAAATGAATCTCATAAATACTAATTCCACTTTAATAGTGAAGAAAATATATATATATATATATATTAATTAATGAATCTAATTAGAATAAATAAAACAAGGGAATAAAAGATTACATATTTAATTTCTAAAGTGATGTAAGTGTGATGGGTGAAAATTCCAATATTTAATTGAATATGTATCAATGAAATTGTATATTAATTAATAATTGATATTTAATATTCACTGAAATTAACTCTAAATAGATAGTTTTTTAAATAATTATTATCAAAATTTTATAAAATTTTATTCATTGGGAAAAAATGAATTAATTTAATTATTTTGTGACTCAAAATAAATTTAATAATTAGTTTTTCAATTTAAAAAATTATAATGAAAAATAATATCATGAAGTTTTAATGTCAAAAGGGAATCCTTCTTATTTTTGACGATCAATTAATTAATAATTAAAATTTATATATTAAATGATAAATATATAACACAAATCAAAAATATATAATAATATATTCAAATAATATATCAATTATACACATTTCATTATTAACCTTAATATAAATATTCTTAATCACTCCTAAGTCCTTAATAATTACATATAATAATTAAAGAAAAGATACTAAGAAACAATTTAAGTAATATTCCTCCATTTTACTTTATGTATCTTATTCATGTCCATGATCCACATTAAATAGATTTCTTAAAAGTCTCTACTAAATCTATTTTTCAAAATATAGAGCCAAGGATCTTTTCAATATGTTTTTATATCATTAATAAATCACAATATAATGGAAACCACAATCATGGTTTATCTCTCATTGATATACCCAAAAAATGGTTCTAGATAAATATGATTGTATTATCTAAAAAAATTCAAATCTATATTTGGTTATTCATAATTAATAATTTTATAAGTTATATGAAATTTTAAACATGATATATGGTATAGTAGTATTAGGTGTCCAGATTGCATACCTAACATTACAACATCAAAAGATCAATTTTACAAAATATATACAATATTAATCAAAAACAATTATCCATATCTTCTATAGTGTACACCACACATAGTATTAATCTTATATTCCTATGGAAATATGGGAAATATAAGAAAATGGTGATATTAGATATGAAATAAGGGATAATGTATAAAATAATATTTATATATTTATATTACAGAATGATCATAGAATACATAGTATAGTAAGAATAAAAATTTTATAAAAATAAAAGAAAATGTATAATGGTGATATAAATAAAGATAAATGTACACAACATTTTGTATCATACACATGAAATCAACAACTTTTGTTAAGACAATATACATAAAAGGTAAGGAAACTCTTATTCCCTAGAATTATTTTTCTCTGGAAACTTACTAGTATAATGAGGAGATATAAAATTATGGTCCTCAAAAAAATTATCTCAAATAATATATTTTTTAATATTTAAAAATAGATAAAATTAATTTAATATGTATTAATAATGAGAAAAAAATTAATGGATTAATAATCAACAAATATTTTTTTATAATACTTATGTTTTTTGAGATCGATGAATATATGAAAATCTTAATACATTTATTGATAAATAGAATGATATGGTTAACTATATGAGTACCATTAATTCAAATAAGGAAAATGGAATTCATAGAACATGGTATTTGACAAGTCTAACCCCTACAAATTATTAAAATTTTAATGGATATTAAAGATACCATAATAAAACATATTCAAAAAAATTTATACTTTTGAATGTAAGATAGTTTATAAGGGATTACTATAGAGAAAACCCAATGATGGTTATAGATAAATATCCTCAAAAAAATTATCTCGTGACCCTTACATTTTATTTTTTTATGGATACAAAACTAATAAATAAATAAATCTAGTTAGAGTATATATCAATACTAACTGATCACTCATTTTAATAAAATATTTATTTTTGATGGTCCTAATAAGGTTTAAACCAATTAAATCATTATCTACCAAAACATCTACTAATTAAATTTTATGTATCTATAATATCATACATACATGATGTATATAATCATATATAATGACATTACTAAAAATAAGGAATAATTATTATATTATTATTAAAGACTCGATAGATGGGACTAAAGAGAGGAATTGGACAAATAAAATGAATAATATATTAAATGAGTAGTCATATTTTAAATTGGTTCTCCCTTGGATATGGGTAGAGTTTCCATTCATCACTTATTTTTCTATAGTGATAATATAGATACACATATTTACAATTAGAATAATGGTTTTTTATCCTTCAGTGGGAATTTTACCTTGATTCAATATGTTTGATGTGTTTGTTAATTTATGTGTAGAATAAAACATATTTCTTAATAAATATATATATATATGTATCGCTACAATGAGTTCTAAGAAATATATCAAGTTGTTGGATGTTTAAGGAATAAATTAACAAACTTTGTTAATTATCTCTTAGTTTCAACAGCATGTTAGCCGAAGTAGACATAGAGTTGACTAACTACGGATATTTATGGCATATGAAACATTTCATTCAAACATAATACATTTTATAAGATGAATATTCAATACATATAACCAATATACAAGCTAGAGGTCCATAATGGGTTAGTTTTTTCGGATACTGGATATATAATCAACTTAATTCTTAAAATATTTCAATATTTCCAATAAATATCATCATATTAGAACTCTTATAGAAATATAATACATATAGCCTTCCATAAAACCAAGGTAAGGAAAATTTATGAAATGGTGGGAACATATTATCATTAAGGGTAAATATGATAGATATCAATTATAAGAGATCATAATATGATCATAAGGGTATAATAATATACTCAAGTGTGAGTTCTTAAAGAAAAAGATTCATACACAGAAAATCATCGATCATAAACTCTAAAATAAATTCACATTGATAAGCCTCCTTAATAAGGTTTTTAAAAAATTAATCCTCATTCAATAAACATAACATAGACATGTGATATCATAAGATAAGGAAATAAATATCTTGAGAACATATCCATTTACAATCATGTGCATGAATAGTATTATGATTATTACTAGAAGCAATCATACTCATGAATCAGAATAAGAACACATTTATTCACAAACATGTCCACACATAATTGTTTGAGCATAGCTAGAAGTAATCATAACCACACATAAAAATGTGAAATAATATAGAAGAAAAAAAACTCATGCATCAAAAAGTGAAAAAACATATATGTGTAATCATGTCCAAATATATCATTATCATATAATAAGATATCAATATCACATTATGCAATGAAATATAGGGATATTATTGACCCAACCATTACATAATAATAATAATCTATTAACGAATATGTCAAAATGTATTTAAAACGTTCATAATTTTGGAAAAATTTAGCACATTAAAAGAAAATGGGTTTTAATAAATATTTTATTACCATAATAAACCATATAGAGAAATAATAAGGATTGTATCATCACTTCATTTCCCCAATGAATCATATGTGACATCAAATGATGTTTCCATGGAAAAAATAACTTAAAATATCAATGGAACATTTATTGGGTAAATACCTTTTAATTTTGGAATAAAATAATTTTAAATTTAATAATATCTAAATATTAGTAAAAAATATCGTTCAAAATGAAAATGGAATCGTGAAATGGGACCTTCAAAGAAATGAGTAATCTTGATTGTGGGAAATTTATTTTTTGCAGTATACATTAAAAAAATATTTAATTCTCGCCATTGGTAAAAACACCTCATTTGGAAAATAAAAAAGAATATTATTTTTAAAACCATTTATAGAAAGTAAAATACAGTTAAAATTTAATTTAATATATCCTTATAAAATAGTGAAAACATTATTGAAATCGTTACAATGGGAATATGCACGTAGATTAAAATTATTTGAAACTCAATAGGAAATAATTTTTTTCGAAAAAACATTTTCTCAATCCTTTTAAGTAACAAAGCGAGTAAAATGGTACTATTACTTGAATTTTTTTTGAATAACATGATTATAAGTAAATATATGGGGTTTATCTAATAAGAATTTAATAATTTCCCTCAATAGAAATTAAATTATGACTAACCTAGATTAAAATGAGATTGAAACATAAATCCCTAATCGCTATAGAAATAAGTAAATCAAAACCTCATGAATGATAAAAAATAGTATTTATTTTAATATCCATATAATTTTAATGAAAATTATCAAATATTAAATTCATCGATAGTAAAAACACCATAAAACAAAAAAACAATTGTGAATGCATAATGTCTTAGGGAAGTAAAATTGAGACGATAAACCCTAATGTAAAGCCTCGTCTTTCATCATATGTGTTTGAAATTTTTGTATAATAAATATAGGTTTATTGTATATATATATATATATCAAAATAATGTTAATATATATAATACCATATATTATTTACTTATAACATCTTATCTCCCATTAATAAATAATTCTTTATTAAAATCACTCTTCTCGATGATAATTGCTTTGTTTTTTATGCGTGTTTATATTTTGTAGTCCGGATCCCTATACATTGGTCATAGTTATGTAATATACAGAATTTAAATCTTGAAATAATTATCATATTTATTCATCATATAAACATTTATAATCATTCATATAAACTCATGATGGAAAATTAATTACTTTAATTTATTGAGACAGTAGTCCATACATATGCACAAATGATGTTTCAAATTATTTATGGATGGAATGAAAGAATGGTAAACAAAAAATATCATTTATAGAATCATTATTATATAATATATATCTTATATAATCATAAAATATTTTTAAATTACTATCTAATTAGAAAATAAAAAATGAATCACATCACTTCATGGTAGTGGTAGTCCACACATATGCACAGGCAATGTTATCAATTTACAATTGATGGGATGGTAAGAAGGTATAAAAGATACTATAATTATAAGAAGAAAAAATATTTCAAAAATAAAATATATAAAAATTATATGGATTATAATAACCATCGATGAATGATAGTGATGGAAAATGAATCATATCACTACTTGGTGGCGGTAGTCCACACATACGCATGCATGATACTTTCATTTATCATTTGATGGAAATAAAGATGGATCAAGTTTATTACATAAAAATGATAACATATTAATATATGGGTTCTACTTATTTTATTATATTTTAATTGTTAGTACAGAAATGAAATAGGAAAATGAATATGTTAAATGAAAGAGATCTATTAAAATGATTACCTCTTCTTTGAGAGACTTCCCTTGGATTTATTCATAAGGACACTAGGGGTAGTATTTTGAATAGACCAGCACATCTAGACTATAGAAAAGTATTTTCAGAATATTTTTTGATATTTTTTAGTTGATATAAGTGGATCAAGGTGATTTTTTGAAAAGAGTAGGGTAGTTTACTTATATAATTGAAGATAGGGTAACATCAGAATTTCTTGAAGTATTAAATTAATATAAATAAATTTTCATATTCACATGGATAAAAAGTATTATATTTAAAATATTGGATGAATGTAAGTATAAATAATCTCGTTTTATAATAATTTTACTAGTTTAATTGATGTTTTTACTCTTATCTCTTAGTTTTAACCCCTATTGTCTCTTTTGATGATTACCACAATATTATAGTTTTTTACACTTTTTGCGTCAAGAATGTCAATTAAAATTTAATTTGATAATTAAGTGAGAAATATGAATATTATAGACCCCATACCATTCACTTGGGTGAATATAATATTTTTTAATTTAAATTAATTGAATAAAATATTATCAAACATAAGATACCATTACATCATATTCAAGACTATTAAAACTATTGAATTTCAAAAAAAATAAAGAGATTAATTTTATTTGAATATAAACTTTTAAAAATATGTAATAAATTATATTTTTCAAAAATATTCATGTATCAAAATAAATCATCAATAAAATAATGAATTAACATTTTTTAAATCATTTACTTGATTTCTCTACTACTCCTACATGCATTATGTTGGTGTTCCCTAAGAATTTATGTCAACTATTCAATCACATAAAATTAAACATAAATTACAATGGTAAAAAATAATTAATATTTTAAATAATAATTTAAAAACATTAACTATTCTTATCCCTAATATTAGAGATATTAAAACAAAGAGAGTGACATTTTGTATTTATTCTTCACTTAAACTAATATTAAAATCATTATCAATGAAAATGGAACCAGGTTTCTATATCATAGAATATAATATGATTATGGTCAAATATATATCATAAAATATAAATAAATCAGGTATTAGATATATTTTTAAATCCTTATAATAATTTTTTTAACATTTATTACCTGATTTACCCTTATCAAGGTGATAGATAATTTCCACGATTATTATTCATTATCACTAAAACTATATTTATCTGATTTACCAAATTAAGACCTTAAGATTCCAAATATGAACTAAATTTTTTAAAATCAAGCCCCTATAATTTGAAGAAAAAACATTAAATTTAAACACATAAAACATGATGAAAATGGCCTTCCATTAAAAAATTATTTTAAGTATAAATATATTTTTATAAAAATATTGAGAATAATGTACACTATAAGGAAATTAATTGGAATAAATATAATTAAAATTAACTAATTAAATTTTTAAACCTATTAAAAAAATTAGGACACTTTAAATATATGAATTGAAAATAGAGTTTTGAATAAAATCATTATTTTTTACTATTCACTGAAAAATCAATCTTCTCGGAAAGATCTCAAAATTTCACCCTAAGAAAATTTTCATAATCTGACTTAAAAAATGATATAATTTTTAAAAAATATAATTTCTAAAACTTAAATAAATTATTTTAAATATTCATTAACAAAAAAAATAAAACACATTTTGAAGATAATGTATTTTTGTGAATAAAATGACTTTACTAAAAATTAGGGTTTATTTACTAATAATTAATCAATGAATTTTTATTAAGTAGGACCATTAAAAAAATATTTCATAATGTGGTTACTCAGATTCATATCCTCCAATTCAATAGCTAGGTTTTTATGACCACATTTAAATAATAATATTTCTATAGTATATTGCAATTCACTTAAATCTCAGTGTTTCATGTTAAGAAAGATATCAAGTATATTATTTATTTAAGATATATTTTTGGGGTGTTATAGTGTGTTACATTACATTAATGTTGATTAATGAGTGAAATGAATACCCTAGGGATTTTTTAGACTTTTAATAAGTTATGGGTAGCTGGTAAGTTAGTGTTTCTCCCTTGACTAAACTTCTATGGTTTATTGATTTCAAACTAATGTGAATTTTCTTGAGTTAAATCTAAGCCCTAATATAAGGAACACATATTATCAAATAAATTTGAATGATATATAATCCAGGAAACCACAATTAACTAACAGTGAAGAGAGTACTTCAGTGGCGATTTGGTAGGTCGATTTCTGAGGTGGTAGTAAGTGGTCTATTGTGAAAATCCCTTTATACATGATTATTATCTAACCTTGACATTGTAAAACTACTATATTTTATAAAAATGGTTTGGAATAATAATAAAAACCTTAAATTGATAATGGAACTTTTTAATAATTGTTTTAAAATTAGTTTCCCAAAATTTTTCATGATTCATCTTTCAAATGTATACTAAGACTATGTATCACTGATCATAAACAAATTCGCATTTGAAACACATTTTCCTTACAAAAAATTTGTTATATTTGGTGTTAGGTATTAAATTTAATGTTGAGGTATGTTATAAAAATGGACTTTAAACCTATATAACTATATCATATGATATATAATAAATATATTCCCCTAGTGGAATAACTACATCCTAAAATAACATCTTCCTAACATGTCTCAAAAGTTTAGTATGTGATACCAATTTAGTTTAATATTTTTGACACTATCATGTTTTCCTAAATTTTCTTGATAACCCATTATTTTGGAAAACTGATTTGTATATCCCTGTAATGCATAATGAATACTTCATTTTATATAAAATCTAATAATTTGTTAAATTTAGCATGGATATTATTTAAATATTATTCTTTATTGGATGTTAAGATAGCTTAGAGTCAATAGGTGGGGTAAATTGACTAAAATTAAAATTTGAAATAAAATTTTGGATGAAAAAAAACACAAGTAATTCTTAGAGTAGTTTTACTTCTATGGATCTTACATATACTCTCAACACCACTATACACCTTGAGAGTTTTTGTACAAAATAAATAAATAAATAATATATTTTTAAGTATATCACAACCCAATTACACCATACCTTTTCTAGTGGAGACATAAAAACTCATTAACTTATTTTTACCATAGTCAGATATCCAATTAAAGACACATACCTTTTAAGGAGTTGTAACCAATAAAGAAATTTATTTTTTGAGTAAAATCATAAAACATGTATAAATATATCATAGTGAGATAGATGAATAAATTAAAATTAAAAAATAAGAAAACAAATTTAAATATTTTGATCAGGGAAAAAATAGCATATCGATCACACCTCAATAAAACCCAGTATGATGAAGTTATCGGAAGAGTAACAGTAAAAATATATTAATTATTTTAGAGTTTAAAAGTTTTTATTTCTATATTTCTAGTTGTATTCTAGTGTGGATTTATCTCTATTTAAATATATTTATTCCTATAATCATCATTAGTTACTCATAACTATTATAGTAATTTATTCCTTAAATATTAGTTATAAATCCCAAATCAAAATCATAATGTTTAAACAATTGAATTAATATTCATTGAACAATATTTATCTCCCATATGGTTTCTATGTAATGTTTTCAATTTAAGGAACATTAAATATATAATACAATATTCTCAAAAACCGCTCAGGGTTTTATATGAAAATGAATACTCATTCTTCATCAAATATTTATGTATAGTAATGATAATATAATTGTCTCATTCTTCAATAGATTATAACTATTTATATATTCTGAAATATGAAATATAATACTCATATATATCATAAGAATTTATTTCATAAAAAAGTATCTTCTGAATCCATAAGATCTTAACACTAAAATTTGGAAATATTTAATGAATAAATAAGAGTTTGTTTTCTAAATCTTATAACTTCTTAAAAATAACAAACATTATATATATATATATATTTATATTACATAGGAAAATTTTCAACCTTGGAAAATATAAGGTTTTTATATTTTGAAAACTAATACATGAGTTTTTCACATTCGAAAGTCAATAAAAAATATTTTAATATAAGTAATATTTTTCTGATTCACTATAATGCTTAAGGTTCTATGAATAGCCCAAAAATAATAATGTAATTTTTCATAGACTTTATATATAAGAAAATAAAAATGTAAGGTTTTTTCAATAAATAAGGTTTTTTAATTTTCCAAATACAGAAATTCCAATAGGTAAGGATTTTTTTATCTCTATAGAATACGTAAGGATAAGAAATTATCCAAAAACTCTATACATAATGTCTTTCTAAACTAATGAAAATTCATTAGCTAAAAATATGAGAAATAAATTTATAAATTCTTGAAAAAATTTAATGAATAATAATAATGGGTAGTGAATAATATATAATATATAATATATAATAAATAAATGGGGTGTGTGAATAGTAAATAACAAAATACAATGAAGAGAGGGATAATATTTAATTATCAATACACAAAAAAATGAGGCAAATATCCACTCAATATTCTCCCCGTTTATGATAATTAAAAAACTAAATATCTCTCCTACTTTTTATAAGATCAAAAATATAGGAATAGTAAATATTAACATAAATAAGAAACAAGGGAAACAAATATAAATATCCCCCTAAAATTAATAAAAATAATAGATAATTTAAGATAATAATCAAATGGGTAGATAACTATTCCTATGATAATGAAATATAAATAATAGTAAGGTATAAATTCCATTAATCTAAGATTTTATCTTTTACATAAAAATGACAATGAATGATTTATGATAAAAATATCTTTTGTATAAAACTATTCTTTTAAGGATCCATTAAAAATTTTATTAATATCTAATGAAGTATAAAAGATATTCAATGGATATTTATTAATGGTTTAGAACAATTTAAACAAAAACTTAATTTTAATCCAAAAAAATACACTATGAGCATACTCCAATTAGTTTCATGTTCAGATAACATTGAGAGATTTTTTTATGATTCCATAATTCGAAGAACATATTTAATATTTTCAAACTTTTAATATAAAAATAAATTATAGAAATATAATCTAGTTATTCTTCAGTAGGAAAAACCCTAAAATAACATTACCTTTTTGTGGATGATCTCAAATATTTTGATGCATCACATCAATATTTGTCATTCAGGAATGTTATATACAGTTCTTTAAAAGGTTATTGTTGATAATAAAGAACACATAATTTTTATCCTTTCAAAATGAATACCAAAATATGATAATATTTTTCTAATCCATATAGTTTGTGTAAAATAACATACTGATGCACCATCCATAGCTTTAGATTCTGATAAAGATATTTAAAATTTATTCTTTTAAATCATTGAAAAAAATATTCCAATGAAATGAAACATGACAGTGGTCTTTCTTCTTATCATTATTATAACCTGTATTGTCTATAATTAAATAACTTAGTAACTCAAAAGGCTAATTCCTTGGAAAGAATAAATCAAATTTTAAATTACTTTTATATACATTATAATTATATTTACAATAATTAAATTAGTTTACATCATGTCTAACTAAGATCTTGCATACATGGAAACATTATATATAAAATCTACTCAACTAACGATTAAATATAAAAATATTCCAATCATTCCATTAAAAATATTATGATCATTTATTTATATAAAAAAATCATCATGCATTCTATATGAAATAGTCATTGGATTATCTATTCTTTTACAATAATCAAGTCAAAATTTATTCACTAATTCCTTATAATACATACTCTGAATAAACACATTTCATATTTTTGACATCTAATAAAACATAAGTTAAACTAATAGACTCATATATAATTATTAAAACATTAAATATGAAAATTACATACTAATAAATTCACTATTTTAACCAAATATAATATCATCTACATAAATCTAAACAATCAACATATTCCTGTAATGTCTTTTAACCAATATATTAGGCTCAACTTTAACTACAAAAAAAATTCAAAAGAAAATGTGACATACTTATTGTCCCATATATTAGATGAAGATAATCTATAATAGTTTTTGAATTGTTTTCTAAAATGTGCCTTACAATTTTATTCCTCCTCAAAATGTAAGACTATAACAAGTAATAATATTAAAATCAAGGAAAATTTTATTGGTGTAAAAATAGTTTATTTACAAGTACATTTGATAATCATAGTGTGAATTAACTTATCCTTGAAATTATTTAAATATAGTGTAAATATAAAAAATTAAAAAACATTTAATTATAATAGAAAATATAGAAAACATGAGGTATTAGCTTGTAATCCAAGTACTATTGTTAAGGATATTTTAAAAAATACACATTTACCCAAAGAGTAAATAAGTTATTTGATAATAAATTAATTTATCACTAACTTTAAACCATTTTAAAGGTTTATCTTCCTATCCCTGGAATCCCTCACCCTAAACCCATCAAAATGTGCTCTATTTACTTATCCTTGGAATCCCTTGATCAAGATGCTTGAAATACCATTATATTTTTATCCCTATAAGCCTCCAATAACAAAATATTAAACCAATTTATTCTCCCACATACCACAAGAAATATCTTCCATATAGTGATTCACTTGATCAAAATGATCTAAAATAATGAGTTTCATTGAAACAAATTGGAGAATTTTCAATGATATCCTCACTAAAAAAATACTGTAAGATAAATTCTTAGAAATAAAAGTTGAAAATATTATAATTTCATAAAAAAATATGATGTTTCAAGCTTAAAAATAAATTAATATTTTTTTTATAATTATAACTTTCTATAAACCTATTGATCTTTGAATAAGTGATATTTTTATAAGAAAAAATTCAGAAGATGCATCTCATGATCTTTGGGGGTAGTTTCAACTACATCAGAATCAACTTCATACTCTTTTGATGAATAAAATATTACATCACATCTTTATAGGAAGTTATTTATACACTAAAATAGTATTTGTACATCTGATAAAATTATATGTGTGTGTGAAGTTCATTTCTCTATATTTAAATCTTTTAGACTCAAAAAATGGAATTTTTTAACAGATCTTGAATATAAAAATAGAAATAAAAAAACATAACAATTGGTTACATCATATTCTTATTTAGTGTTTCATTATTTTCAAAAAAAAATCAGCATAAGAGTCTTTGACTAGATAATCTCCCCCTTGTAAAAATCACAATACACACAAGGAAAATTTAAAAGTGTAACTAAAACAAAAACATATACTTCTTTTTAGATTTGATGAAGTGAAATTCCTTAATTTTTCAAAAAAACTTTATAAAACAAACCCATTAAATATATTAAATAAAATATTATCAATTTCACTAGTTTTTATCCCATTATAAAATAAAATCTCCAAATTTTTAGAGGCTTCAAATTTTTCTTATCTTTCTCCCACTTTTTTATTTTTTTAAAAAATATCCTTCTTTCAAAATATATGAAAGGGTTCATATTGAAACTCATATTTTAAATTATTTTTAATTTTCTAATAATTTTGGATGATTTTAAAATTTTACCCTTATTAATAATTTTTAAATTTTTAATGAGAACATATTATTTATAATTGTTAAGATAAAAAAGATTAAATTATTGTTAATTTCAAGTATATATGTGTAAAACAATTTAATATTTTTCATGTTCTACTGAAGTGATGAAAGTTTTCTTATCTAGTGATTTAATCCCTATTATGGTCTAGAGATCTCATGTGAATTATTCAAACTATAGAAAATAAACTTGACTGGGTACCTCATTAGAATCAAAGGTTTCACATTAGGCTATAACAAGTCATTGGTGATCATTGTTTGAATGATCCAAATATGAAATCCTCTAGATCATCCCCACATGTTTCAATAATATATGTTCTCTAAGTTCATCAAAATTTGGGTACTATCATGGATCTCCAATTAATCCTTCAACATTTTATCTATAAACTTGATCTTGTCCCTTAAATACATCTAAGGCACCTTAGATTGAAAACTTGAAGAGAGAATCTCTCTCTCTAGAATGTGGGAGGACAGAAAATATCTCATTCCAAATAAATGAATAGTCCTCAAATAAGCTCTTTCCTCTACTTATATAGTGTGTGATTCTAAGTACCTGGTGAGGGTTCCCCAACCCCTAAAAAATAATCACCCACTAAATAAGAAATAATTATCTAATTATGATGAACTAAACTACATTAAAAATAGTATTTATCTTTTATTACATAATTTTAATATATATTAAATATATTACGTGATAAAACTAAGTCATTAAATGAACTCATAATTCCACTTAATATTTAACTAACATGGAATAATATTCATTCAAATAATATTATTCCTTATATTTACATGAACTAAAAATAACTTTAATTAATAAATTCAACATAATTATTATTTAAATGAATAATTATTAATTTATTTATTTATCGATGATCGATAAAACATAGATAACTCTAAGAACCTATCAGGGTACTACCATGTCCTATATACCTTTTCACCAGAATATGGTAGATTCTTGAATACGCTATTGTGTGTGACCCTCTAGGACCCTATTTTGATAGTAGTGAATAGTATTTATAAACCAAGAGCATAGTCTAGAAACAAATCACTACACCTAAATAGATAATTAATATTCATAAAATTGACAACCAATATATGATCATGAACTCTATAATATAATCTCCATGCCTTTAGATATATCATAAATCTAGATTCATGCTATTGTCATCATCCTTTTTTGCTTTTTTTATTTGGATAGAAAGATTTACCTTTGACTACCTTGGATAAGGAGTTACGAAGGTACAACCATCCTTATCATCTAAAACCGAGATATATTACTTCCTCAACACAAAAGAAAAAAATTATCTTGATCATTCAGCCAATATGATACGGCCAATGATGCACCCAACATAGCTAACTCACCATGATTTCATTATCATGGTTTTTTCTTTTCATCAAATTACATGATAAAATAACACAAATTGGTAATGATATCAAGTCAGGAGCCCAATAGACTTGTCTATATATAGGAATATCAATGAAATCTGTAACATGTGGTGTTTTTAATGGTGGTTTTTCCCTCAAGATATGAACTACTAGTGATCACTAAGGGTGAAAATAATGAGAAGAAGTCTTAATACTTATGATCACCCATAACATGATAATCAGACATATACTATGTTTAGTCTGTATGATGTATCTTGAATTTATGAAATTTGTTTAATATTAATGTAATAGTATATCAGGGTTCTCATTATATCATGGGATCTTATATAACATTTTGATTTGAAAATATATATATATATATACATTACCATTAAATAGTAGAGGCAGAAATGTATACATAATAATGGTATGTGTACAGAATTTATATTTCATTGTATACATAAAATGGTAATTTAAATGTACTGATATAGTTGGATCTAGGGTACCCGCTATTAAAACACTCCCACTTTCACTATAGATAACATTATAATTATCCTTGTTAACTCTCACATGATTTATATCCTCTTTTTATTAAGTCACGACTTTAGTACCTGGGTCAGTCAAATCTCAGTTTCATGGATGTTCTTCTATGTGTGACCTCCCCTCCTATAGTAAAACATCTCTATAGATGATATCCCTAACTATATTCTCTTTTTTTCACAGTAAAAACATGACATCTTGATAAGTATCATCAATAGAATTATAATATAGATAATTCTTTACATATTAAGAATGATTCCAAGAACAAGAAATATATTTATATATTTTATAATGCTTCTTTAGCTTCCATAAAAGTTTTAAAAAACACAATATTTATATATATATGGATACCAATGGATTGTATGTGCTTTTCTCGATCATCACCTTAGCTAGACTATGACATTAGATCGCATTGATCCAAGGAATTCTAGTTTGTCCTAATATCCCTTACTCTTTACATACCAGGTATATGTCCTTTGTACGTGTTCTAGTACTATTCGATAGTTTTGACTACTCCCCTTGCAATTATTTGGGATATTACTGATATTCTCTTACTATAAAGTGTATTTTTGAAAAATCATAACTTATACATATCATGGAATACATTATTGATCCATCACAGAAGAATATAGAACTGTAACAACTACTTTATTCTCCTCTTATTCCTATGAATGTCCTCTTGGACATATATATTCCATGTGACACTAGTAACAATTCTCTCTTGAATTGTTCTATATTTTATTTTTCAATACTATGTCAGTATATATATATGATTAATTAGCTCTAAGAAACTATTAGATATGCCTCAGTAGTTCTTTTCCCCTATAACTTAGGTTGCTACATTAAGTTAGTCACTGGATTTTTTATTTCATCCCAGTCTTAACTAAATTTAATATCAATATTTGTTTTCTATAGTCTACATAACATATTTTTTATAGAAAAAATGGCTCACCTACTAAACTCTTTTAGACAAATGAATTGTTTTCCTCAAATTAATATTATATTATATTGTTTCTTAATTTAATCCAAAACTATATTTGAGTAACTTACACCCCTTATTGGAATTCTATGATGTCACCATCCCTTCCTAGTTGTTTCATATAGACACCTTTCATGACTTGTGGTCTTTACAACTAATGCTTAATAAAATGATCATAGAAATTTGCTATGACAAGAAACATTATAATGGATTTAATCATAATGACTTGGTATTACCAATCAAGCCTTATTAGTACCATAATTATACCATCCATGTGCAGTTTTACTTGAATACCCACTGTAGTATTCAAAATAACAAGCCCATGTTTTTTGATTCATGGAATTTACTATTAAATTTTAATTAGTATTTTCTATTTCATTTAATTTTTATATATTGATTACATGTATAAATTATTATTCTCCATGAATAATGTATCACCGACCATGGTGATTATAAAAAAATAACCATGGTTTCATGCTTCCAATATAGTATGTGTCTTTAGAACATTCTCTTTTCACATGCACTTCTAGAACTTGTTCCTATGTCCACTAGTTAAGTAACTTTAGCATTGAATAAGTTTAATTCAATATATGTCCCACTATATCGAATAGATATGTGTACCCTAATATAGAAAAATAGTCTATAACTTTACTATATCTATTCTATCACAGGTATTTTTGTAATTACCATATAAAATTTATGATAATCACTATAAATGTACATTATTTTTTTCTTGATGCAAGTTTTCTTATATCCAAATAAACTATTTTCATTTAAATGCTTGTTCTTATACCATAATGTGTTTACATCATACTATAACTCATATTATATCCATTTGTTATTATATTTGGAATGTCTTTATGGGATAACATCATTATTTTCAATGCATGTGTTGAAAATAATGGAAGTCACTACAATTCATAAATTTTTCAACATTGATACACTTTTTACACACATCATGATTCTGATTTATATAAGAAAATATGAATTTAGGATTTTCTATGAGTTAAATTATTTTTAATAATGTTAACATGTAATAATTGTCATCAATCCTCTTAATTATTATCATATCCCTGATAGGGATAAGGTAATGTGTGTTTAGGAATTACTCCACACTACATTATAACGATCGATGAATTATTGGTCAATATATTTTAAAAACACCAGCTCGAAGAATATCTTATAATCTTAACTTGCATATACCATGCTCCACTTACACATTCCTTAATCAATTAGAGGAATATTATGAGGTATACTTATTACAATCTTACCATTGGAATGGTTCAAGCTATTTTGGTGAACTAATTCATAACGCTTTATGGATTACCATTATTTCTAAAGGATTATTTGTCCAAAAAATATATGTTGATAATACCTTTTTTATTTAACTCCAAAGATTCTAAATACCATACTATTTATATCTTTGACATCCACATAGATTTTCGTCACAAAGTATTATCCTTCCACAATTGGGTATATGGGTCTTACATTTTCTATTCATCAGGTATTTACAAATATTAAAAAAATACTGAATAATTATTTGAGTATTAAACACCACAAAAAAAATCATTCTTGAACCAAAATAATGACTCCTTATTTCAAAAAGACATGTGCGATAGGTGTTTTTTTAATACTCAATAAAAGTTCTACTAGATTCATTAACATTGTAATTAAAAGTTATGTGCTTCTCACTACTAACTTAGGAACCCCACATTCTTAGTCACTTGGAGAACATACCATAATTATAGTGATGCTTCTATACTTATATGGTAATTGTATTCTAGTACACATATGTGATTTGAATATTTTATTTAAAACCCAAAAAGTATGATGGAAACATTACTTACATTTTTTGAATATATCTAAGAAATAAGTGATTACTTAATTCTTTAATTTTGTTCATTACACTTAAACTTTCTTTTTATTTCATGATATGTAAATAAAATAACGTCCTACTTAAAAACACTTCTTTGAAGGACGTTTTGAAGATTCAATAGATTTCATGCTTATAAATTTTAATATTCACCTTTTCTTTCAACTTGTTCTATATAAGAAATGTATATTAAACTTTCTTTAATGTTCTTATCACTTTAATAACATTACCTAGAATGTAACGAATCATTATTTCTATAAATTTAATTTTTTTAATATTAAATGAAACTAGATTAAATGGGTGAATAATATGTCATAATAATATGTCTTGAAATATCATGATCTACCTTTAAATTTATACAAAGCTAGTGTAATCACCATTCATTATATCTCACTTCAATTTCTCGGTGTAATCTTATCATATATGATAGAACGTGTGTAATCATCCAAGTCCTAATATTGTGTCCACAACTCACATCAGACATTGATGATAGCATAATGACATAACAATCATAGGCTTCATGCATGAGACTCATATAAGAATCTTTTGAACACCCTCTCTTCCTGAGGCAGATTCACAGGTATTAGGGATACTAGAATCTTGAATTTACTATATTTTAGTATTGTTTGAAAACATCTATACTACACTTGTAAATTCATGATATTTTTAACATTTACTTTGTCTATGATTATTACAATGTATCTTGGGATATTAATTTCCATTTTTCATAAAAATAAACTCTATCAAATTATACTTTTATCATGATTACTGATTAGAAACTATTGATTAATTAATCAAATCTTTAAATTTCTCCAACTATTTTATCGAATTCTAGGAACCCTGGGTGCTAAATTCATAATACTCTATCGTGTGAGTATTTTAGTGGAAAGTATCCTTGAACCTCCCCTCATATTCGAAAATTTATAGCTATACCACTATTCTGAGATCTCAATGTTGGCGTTTGACTGGAAAACTATATTAACTCATGGATCCTTGACCTATTTAATGAAGTCCCAAATTCTAAAACCATAACTATGATTTACTCAAAGTTTTCTTCTGAAGATTCAATAACTACTCTATAAATACTCTTTTGCTACCAAATTTAGTTAAGTCAACCCATTATTCTCATAATAACTCCCTGATAGTAGGTGGGACCCTCATCTATGGCTTACTAAGCACTCCAAACACCTAGGTGTGTTCAAATTCATACAAAATAAGGCATTTTATGAATTAATATTTCTTTGAATGTTTTTTATATTTTTGAAAAATGTAATCTATTTCTAATAATATGTTCATTCTATGATTTCTCCCACGTAACTAAACATTAATAGAAAAAACATTCTTCCCATCATTATTTATTTTACTATTTCTTATTTTATGTGTTTCCCACTTCCATGAAAATTCTTATAATAATAAATAAATCCATAATGGAAATAGATACTTGACTGGTCTTGAGAATATAAAAATGGTTGACCCATTTAAACTTAATGGAGCAACCAAAAACTTGAGGTATCATACCAGGGTCATATCCTGACTCATAATGGATCTCATCCCCATCTAGTGTGACCACATCTCATCTGAATTTCACGTCATCAGGTATTTATCTGCATCTTACACAGTCCTCATCATAATAAACAAATAAAAGAACACAAGCGAGGGTGTCTCATGAGTACAGAATACAGATAACTAACTTTTATCTAGGAATGAAAACCTTTATACATATTAAATGAGGAAAAAATGGTGATTCGTAGACCATATTATTTAATTAAATTCATCACACATAATTAATTAATTAAATAAATAAATAAATAAAATAGAAATACACACGGTCGGTCAATTTCTCAAGATCAGTCAGTGGGTAAAAGTAAAGACTGATAATTTAAATGCAATATATTATATTATTAGGGTATTTAATTAAATTAAATTAATTTATTAAATTAAAATCATTTATTTCTATTTACTCCCAAAATTAATTTAATTATTATTGAAAATATTAGATTAATAATTAGTTAAATATAATACCAAAATTAAATTAATTTTTTATTCGGCTATTAATGTATTATTTATTAAATAAAAATTTATATTTTAATAAATTTATCTTAATAAATTAATTAAATTAATTAATTAATTAAATTTTGATTAACTCGGGCCCCAAAACCCCACGCAGGGTCTTGAAGGTCGGGGCGACCCCACGAATACCTATTTATGCAGATCTATTATAGGTTAGAAAGGCACACCCTGACCTGTTTTGGGTCAGTTGAACCCCCATCGTCCCTGAAATCCCATATCAATTGGGAAGAACATATTTAGGCCCTGATCTGGGTGATTTAATCATAGGGAAGGTCATTCCTTAGTTTTTCCTTGGTGGTGTAGGGTTCTAGGAACGATATCACACAGGTGGAAGGTGTTCGGATGACACATGATATGTCAGATCACTAGTGAGGGGATTTTGAACGGTGTGAGTGACCGGTATGGTGACTCTAACTTGACAGTGATCCCGATCTATTATGGGTGGTCAAATTAGTTTGGGGAAGGGGTGCCTATATCTGACTAGCTTGTAGAAGATTTTTCTCAGCCCAGGGTGATGTGATAGCAATCAGGAAGTGGGGAGTGATGTGGTGTCCTCATGGTGGATAGATGTGTCTTGAAAGTAGCCATCAATGAGGATATATGGTTTCCAATTCAGAGAGGAAGAGGATATATCTAGATGGAGGTGTGACCATGACCCTAGGTTAGTCCAGTCATCAGTGCTCGGAGGATGTCGGGGTGTCTGGTGTCGCTGGTCAAACAAGTCAGGGCATGACAACACACATAAGAGATAAGGGGGAGGTCAGCCTTAGCTCTAGGTGATGCAGTTGATCTCAGGTGAACATCATGTGGTGTCCACCTACACATGGAGATGAGGAGATAAATATGGTTCTATCTTACTTCATGCAGCGGAAGAGGTGGACCATGGTCAGCGAGCTACATCTTTCACCGGGCAAAAGGGTGGTCATCTAGGGCATGTCATAGGGGGGTCCACGCGGAGAGACCCTCAACCTCCTTTAAATATTTTTTATATTGATTATTATTCATGATCCCTTCTTTAATAAAAATATATATTTAAATTTTATTTTTAATTATGTCAAAAATATTCTATTCAGCCATAATTTTCTACCATGTTTTTTTTTCTTTGTAGTTTGTCCAACCACTAAGCCTTTTATTTTTACACTTAGAAAATTTTTCAAAAATCTATGATTTTATCGTTTTAAAATAATAATAATAATAAGGATAATTATAATAAAATAATTTTTATTACTATTATAATAAAATATCCACAATACTAATAGGAAAAATGAAACTATTCCAACCACAAATCAGGCACCATACTAGTCAAAACAATCACCTCATATGAAAAACATTTATATTTATATATGTAAATATAATTTTTATTTGAAATTTTAAAATTTGATAGATAAATTAAATCCATATTAAAATTATTTGATGATCATAATGTGTTTATCTGATATCAGATTGACTCGTCGTTAGTGATGTTAGGACTGAATTAATATTATCTACCTAATATAAATAAAATTAATCTAATGTTGGATCATAAAATCCATAAAATTGTTCAAATACAATTTGAAGGTACCGAAGCATATAGTGGAAGCCGATGAGTTAAGGATTTCAAATTTTTTATCACCAGAGTGAAATAAATTGTCATGTCCAATGTTTTAAATCCAGGTATGGTATGAGGATCTCACATGAATTATTTAAATAATAGAAAATAAACTTCAACACATAGCTTGTTCCAATTGAAGTGCACATGTTCGACTATAGGAAGTAATTGGTGATCATTTATCCAAGAAACTAAAGATGAACCCATATGGATCATACACATATGATCCAAGAATCTATGAGCTCAACATTCATGGAAATCTAGGTGCTAGTATGGATTTATGATGAATTATTTAGCGTCACATCGATCAACTTGATCTCATCCCTTTGATTCGCCAAAGGAACCTTAGATCAAACACTCAGAGAGATAATCTCTATATATAATGTATGATGAGGTATAATATCTCATTCCAAAAGAATTAATATTCCTTGAATGATCTCCTCTCTCATAGTTATATAGTAGTTGAGTCTAAATACCCATTTAGGGTACCTCAAACCCCAGAAATAAATTTCCCACAAAATAAGAATTAATTAATTAATTATGACTAATTAAATTGCATCATAAATATTATTTAAAATTTATCACATACATGTAATATTTATTAAATATATTTCATGATAAACTTTAGTCATTAACTCAACTTGTAATTCCCACTAATATTAAATAAACTTGGAATAATATTCCTTCATATAATATTATTCCTTGTATATACTTACAGTTGTAACTATTTTTAATAAATATATTCAACCCAATTATTATTTACTTGAATAATAATGAATTTATTTATTTATTAGTGATCAATAAAATTTTGGAAACTCTCAAACATTGTAGTGGGTCCCATCATGTCATATATTTCTATTCACCATAATAGGGTAGATTCTTGAATGTGCTATTATGTTTGATCCTATATGCCCTTATCTCAATATCATTGACTATTAGAGGAGTCTATAAACCCATCAAATCCCATAAAGAAATAATAAATAGTTTTATCTATTAGAGTTGGTGTCCTAGAACCAACTGTTTTTACTTTTATTACATGGATATTTAATGTATTTAAATATTAAACATCTTATTATATATTGTTCATTATTCTACATGACTATGATATAATAATGTCCTAGAGTATTTGTTGCATTGATAAGGTAATAGAAGTTCCCCACTATAATGAGAACCTTGAAATTATATGTAAATGTTTTTAAATGTGGTTATGTGATTGGATGACATACAATGATGGGACACATAGTATACAACCCATCAGGTGTGAGTACTCATCAGAAGATGAGACTTCCTCTCATGAAGTTAGCACTTGGTAATCTCCAAGATGGGAGATTATGAGAATAGACCCACCAGTAGAAATTTTGCATGTTTTGGTGTCATTGGATATTCCTATTTGTGATTGTGTGTAATGAACCTTAGACATTAATATTATCATTAATACATGTCACAACTTGCACACTTTGATTTACTGACAAAAACCATCATGCCATATGTTAGTGGGAAGTAGGGTACATTGGGTGTTTCATGAGTGTCATGTTATTAATTGATTATTCTAAGAATGATTTTTCCCTTCCATTTATAGAATTGGATATCTCGGCCCTTTGATTGAAATAGAACCATTGCGTGAAATTCCATGGCCATGGTGTAACAAAGATTTTGTTTCAGGTAGTCAAAGAATGACGTATCAAGCACAAAGGTTGATGACACTATCATGAAACCTTATTTATGATATATTGAGACAATGTGATCATATTACATAGTGAACATTTGTATGTGGATGTCAGTGTTGTGACTTTAAGTTCTTTCTCTTGGGTTCCTTGGCCCATTTCTAGACAGTACTCTTAGAGTTTAGGCAAGCCCGGCTAATTCCAATGAGAAAGAATCCTAGATGGTCACACACTAAGTGTTTTTTTAGTGGTCTCAGTTAAATTATATTTGAATTTAATTAATGAAATAAATATTATTCTCAAGACCGTAGAATAATTTGATTCAAGTTAAAATGATCGCATAAATTAAGTAAATATTTATTCACCAAACTGTGAGTAAAATATATTTATTTATTGTATAGAACATTTAATAAATATGTATTTACTAGTTTTTAATAAAATATTTATTTAATATAATAAATTATTTATTTATTTATTCAGGTGTTCAATAAATGGATGTGGAGTTCGAGTGAATAAAGGTCGGTCTGGTAGTAAAATATTTTTTTGCAATATGGTAAATTATTATTTAACTAGTAGGCATAAGTTAAAATAATAATAACAATGTTATTAGTTTGTGACATGTAATTTTATTTATATATCCATTTTTCACAAGTTGGTGCACCATAAATAATGACACGATATTATTATTAAGAACGTGGGTTTTCTCTAAGGTTATGAGTGTATTTAATTGTCGTTGCATAATTAAATATTATAACCAAAGCCCCATGTCGATAAATAAAAAAGTATATCTATTGTGCCATGTACCAAATTACATGCCTGGTGAATGGAGAATTGTTGATCCAGATAATTTATTTCTCAAATCCTCTTCCATACCCTCTTAATAATGAGATACGTTATTCAAGACCGAAGAACAATGGATCCATAACAACCGACACAAGACACTCACTTCATCGTGCTAGCACCTGGAGAACGAGTGGTGTCGATTGGAGGCCATCAAATCATGTGTGGATCACCGCTAGAGGGATTTTGGTTTGGATCCTCACAAGGACAATGAGACAATCTGGAAGGGTCATTCTGAACTATCAACATCGTCAATAAAAAAAGTATCAAAGATCCAAGTATTCTTTTCTTTATAAAATTAATTAAATTAATTATAAACATGATGTGAAAGATCCTTTCTCTCTTGGATCTAGAGCCTTTATTATTTTGTCTAAATATTTTATTCTAGTCCATAGATACTCTCATTCATTAACATATCGATCCTAGATTGGTCATCGATTGTGACAAAGACAAAGTTGGGCCCCACCCAACATTGCGCTTCCACTGTGTTCGGATCCTTTAAGTGGTATCAAAGGGATCTCATCATCATTTATAATTATTTAATTATCATTTATGATTTACACTTTAATAATTTAGTTTTTAAAATCAATGTTTAATCATTCTTGTAATCTAAAATTTTGAGATATGTTCTTCATTTTTTTCATTTCTCTCATATTTCACATAAATGAATAATTTTTGGATTAAAATTAAAACGAGTAACTCATCAGGAGGCGCCAATGATTATTCCCAAGTGACACAAAATTACACATCGTGTGTTCAGACCTACACATCATGTTATCTTCCATACATTCCATAATCTGGATTACACGTTGTGTAGTTGTGTTCAGTGCATTGGGAGTAATTTGGAAATTACTCAAACCATGTTCATTTATTACACACGTTGTAATTAATTTTACACCATGTGTTGGCTAGGACTGATAGTCACATGCTTACCGGATTACACACTGTGTGGCCTACTACACACATCATGTAGTCCCTTCAGGTCAGGGGAAAAGTCGTGTATCCCATACATAGATTGATCTGACTAGTAACCGAGTAATGTGGAGACAACACAGTGTGTAGCCCACAATACACACTATGTAATATGAAGTTTCTGAGGTATGAATCACACGCCGAGTCCCTAGGTGTTTACTTTAGGAAAGATGGTGAAGTTTTTACATGATGTTTAGTCAGAACTATATGCCATGTACTTTACCAAATTACACAAATTTAAAACATCAATGTTTGTGTAATGTTTAGAACTACTTATCATGTATAAAGCGTACTACAGGTTGTCACTCTATGAATTGAATCATCATGTATTCTATATGATAGAAGAGTAAAATAGTATATGAATTTAATACATGTTGGGTGAATTCGAATAGGTGTTCACCAGGTTACCTCTACGGTGCATTTATCTATAAAGATGAGAATCTCAAGAAAATTCAGAAAATGATTAAGATAAAAGGATCAATTAATTAAAGATAATAATTAATCGATTTGAGCATGAATTATCTTAATAATAATTATTAAATAATTGAATGCTAGTTTTATTAAATACATAACTCGTTGCATGTATGTGGATGATCATGAGCTATACCAGACCATGTATGTGATTTGTTTCCATTTTAATTTATTTGTTAAATTAATTTTTGGCATGTGTGCCATCTCTCCTCATTAATATGTAGGGTTTACATTCCCATGGATTATTTTATGTAAACCCATTTTTACCCCTCAACTACATGGGAGTTAAAAATAATATGTAATGGATGGATCTCTTAAGACAGTGGAGGTTGTTCAAGCTGGAGCTGAGACGAAACCAATCCCAGGAGATACAAAGATGGATATGTGGAAAGTTGTAAACACAAACCCAAAAGGTTCATAGTGTTTCTTCCCTAGTTCATGGTTATTTTATCAACCTATAGATAAACTAACCATTATAAAAGATCATGATCATTCCATTTACTTTATTTTATTTCAATCAGTTGCATGGTTTTTCATTGTGGATATGTTCTTGTGATCATATAATTTATAAACTAACAAGCATGAAAGATAGACCTAAAATAAACCAAGATTATGCATAAATATTATCAATACATGGTTAATTAGTTAATTTAGTTCCCCTTAATATTAGAAATCATGTGATAAAGATAATAAGAAATTTACGCATAAGAGATAAAATACCTCGATAAAATTATTGGCCCATAGGAGATTGTTGGACACTATCTCTAACTATAATTGTTTTAATTATCAAAAATCATATCATATATTATGAAATATATCTTACCTAATTTCTTAATCACAATTCATATATCTTACCACATGATAGACCCTAAATCATCTCAAATCATATCTAGTATATCAGATCATTTCAATCATATACCTCATTATGTTTGTTTAAGTATAAACAATCTTATAACTGATTATCTATGTGAAATTATGGGTATTAACACATTCTGACATTGATGTACTATAAGACAGATAGAAAATCTCGGACTATCTAAGTATGATTCACTAACACTGACAGAACTAAGACACCAACAGAAAAATGACTCACTAATGTGTTGAGTCAATGACTGATGTCTCACCGACAGGGTGACTCTTCGACTGATGTCTCGCCGATAGGATGACTCACTGACCGATGTCTCACTGATTGGATGACTCACTGATAGACTAGATCACTGACAGGATGACTCATTGATAGACTGAATAACCTATCGGATGACTCACCGATAGACTGACTCACCGATAGAGGAGTCATCAACAGACTATTTAAATTTGAATTTATTAAAATTATTCCTAATGGTCGTATTTGATTCATTTAATGATGCTGACATATTTAATGATCTTTTTAGGACTTTTAGTAGACAGTATGTGGTATGATGAACCTATTCACATGGAAAGAACATTCTCTTTGTCGTCCCTCAAGAATAAAAACCATTTTTGAAGAGAGAAGAAAGAGATAAGTGTGGCATGCCTACGTGAGATACACACAGAAAAACATCTACAAATCTCATACACCCACTTTGAACTCAAGAAAAAAAATAACACATGTGTCAATCTCACCCAAGTTGTACATCAAATTGAAAAACTACTTAAATGTATCAAATAAGGAGAATAATATAATTTCATAACCATATGTATACCTAAAATTCAGAATAAGACACTATATTTTTATGTCAACTTCAATAAGAGGACTCAAACCTCATCCCATATACATCTAAAGAGTCCAGAGCAACATATTAAGACACACAGATCCTTCTAAATCCTTTCTCATATTTATTTACTCTATTGTGTACATTTTTCACATACTTTTAAGTAGTGTTTGTATCTTTCTATAAAAAACAAATTGTCTCATGTATCAAACTGAAGGATACAATATATTATTCCACTCATACCTTCTTACACCTTTTTATTCCCACGAATAAGTGTGGAAAAGGTCCTTGTGTGACCTGGTAGTTTGTACCCTTGAAGAAATTTGGTAGAGGTATTATGACCTAGACATCCAATGTGCAATTGTGAACCTTGATCTAGGGTGTGGATAAAACTATTTGTTAATTTTAAACTGATTGGTGTAAGTTGATCACCAAGTAGAGAGGATTAGGTATCTTCTTGAGACTGACCCTCTTGTTTTATTTTTGTTGTGATTTTAATTTTAGTTTTACTCTGTTTTATCACATGTTTCATAAAACTAAATTGAACACTAATGGTTAGTATTAGAAAGTGTTTATAACAATATTTACTTATTATGTTAGCTTTAAAAGTTGTAGTAGTTATCAAATTGATATAATTGAAAACTAATCACTCTTTTGAGAAATTAATCGAAAAACCTAGCTCTTATAAATTCACTACTAGATAACTGTTCAATTGAATTTTAAATTTGGGGGAATTTGAAAATATAATTTTTAATAGAAATTTTTATACGAACTAAATTCACCCCCTATTGAGTTTCCTACTCTGACCAACAAAAATATTAAGTCATACTAATCCTTCTGTTACTTGATTAAGGGAAAGACTCAATAAAACTATGTGCTCAACCAACCCTTGTTTGCACACTTACTTTTATATAGGAATCCCTTATGTAAGGTTTTAGGTTGAATTAACTATATTGAATCAAGATGAGGTGTCATTTCTAGACTTGGTGTAATATTGGAGGCAAGAGTTGAGGAAATCCAAGTCATGATTTCAGGATTGGGGAGTCCACTCAATAGATCAAGGAGTTGCAAGGTCGTAGTTGGAAAATACTTGACTACCTAAATACCTTCAAATATATTGACCAACCATTTTTGGGGTTATGTGGAGGGAAATATGGATTCTTTCCACAAGAATGTCATGGAAACTGGACATTCTAAGTTCAATGGTGAAGGCCATTGGGACTTGATAAAATAGTGGGACACTTAAAAAAATTAATTTATTATTTCTCATAAAATGTAATCAAGAAAGTACTAAGGATAATATCTTTTAATTGAAGAATAAAATGAAAATATATTCAACCACACTATCTATGAAATCAATTCGGTATAGAGACAACATCCTCATCAACAGTAACTTCCTGGAATGTTTTAGATGCATTTGGGTTATTCTATGCCAAGAATGGATGTCTTACATGCTGGAGTCATCATTACCTGATCTGCCTTCCCAAGAGGTGAGTAATCAAGATTTCCTTGTCTACGATCAATATATGAATGACACAGTCAACATTAATTGTTTGATGTTATCATCAATGTCTAGTGAGATCATGAATTCTCACAAAAACATGGATGCCTATAGCATGAACGACCACCTCTTTGGTTTTTACTAGGAGAGAGAAAGACAAGAATGGTTTGAGATATCCAAGGCACTCTTTCAGAGTAAGCTTGAAGAGGGTTCCCTATATGGGCCTAATGTGGTCAAGCTCATTGGATACATTGAGCACTTAGAGGTTCTAGGTTTTAAAATCCCCAAAGAATAGGGCACTGATCTCATTCTCTCATCACTCCCTCAGAGCTTCTCCATCTTTGTTATTAATTTCAATATGAACAACTTTGAGAAGTCTCTATCTGATCTTATTATCCTCATTCGCCACATGGAAAAAGATATGAAGTGTGATAATCCTTCTATCCTTATGGTTAATAAGAGGAAAGGTAAGGCAAATAGCTTTAATCCCAAAGCTTCTTCATGCCCTTCCATGAAAAATAAGATCAAAGGGGAGGCAATGGAACATGAGGTTGTTTGTTTTCTATGTGGAAAGAAGGACCACTGAAAGAAAACTAAACCTAAACAAATAATCAAGGGGAAGCTTTAAGTGCATTTTTAATCAAGTGAAATTCATCTATTTAGACAAATTGGGTATTTGATACGGCTTGTGATGCTCACATATGTATTCAAATACATGAACCAAGTATATTCAGAAAAATTGACTGAGGTGAGGTAGATATAAGAGAATCCAATGAAGCTAGACATATTTTTGTAGCTATTAGGGTCTACCACCTCACATTGCCAACTGGGCTGGTATTGGTGTTAAAGGGTTGTTTTTATGTGCCTTCTATAACCAAAAACATTATTTCATTATCCAAACTAGATATATATGGATTTTTTTTACATTCCAAAAATAATGTTACTTATTTTTCAAAGATTGAATTTTTTGGTAGGGAACATCTATACAATGGTCTTTATGTGTTGGATTACACAAACCAATTAATGGAAATCGATAACAAATAAATTTTACATGACTCATACCACACCCAACTTTGGCATCACCAGCTAGGTCATGTAAATGAGAAACTCTTAACAAAGTTACATCGAGATAGATATTTAGATTCTTTTGAACTAAAACCACTTGGCGTATTTCATGTGTGTTTACAAGGAAAAATGACCAAAGCACCATTTAGTGGGAAAGGTGAAAGGGCCAAAGAGATTATTAAATTGGTTCATACCGATGTATGTGGACCATTTCCAGTTGATGCAAGGGTTGGGAACTCATACTTCATAAATTTTATTGATGATTTTATTAGATATGTGTATATCTACTTAATGAGGTATAAGTCGGATTCTTTTGATAAGTTCAAAGATTAAAATAATGGAGTTGAGAACCAGCTTGGTAAAAAGGTTAAGAAACTCCACTCAGACCAAGGTGGAGAGTATCTTAATCAATACTTCATTGATTACTTATAGGAGTTTGGGATCTTATCCTAACTCACTCCTCCTTACACGCCTTAGTGGAATGGTGTAAGTTAAAGGAGTAACCACACCTTTTTGGACATAGTGAGATCAATGATGAGTCATGCAAGTCTTCCATTATCCTTTTGGGTATATGTGTTACAAACAGAAACCCACATACAAAACCAAGTACCAACTAAATCGATAAATTGTATTCTATATGACCTTTGGAGTGGAAGAAAATCCAGGTTATCAAATTTACATATGTGGGGTAGCAAAGCATTTGTTAATCCCTTTTCAGGTAACAAACCTGCACATCGAGGCACAAGGTTTACCTTTATAGGACACCCCAAGGAAATAGGGGTATATTACCTATAAAATCCCTCAAAAAATGTTATAGTGGAAATACACACTATATTCCTTGATAGGGAACACATCTCCAAAATATATAGTTGGATCGAGATAGAATTTGATGAATTTGAGACTCAATGTATACAAGAGTTGGTATAAAAAAAAGATTCCAGAAAGACCCATGGAAGAAGAATCTCTTCTAGAGAAATAAGTTCTGTGTAAGATTACACGATAGGTTAGAGAAACAGAATGGTACGGTTTTATAGTTACCAAGGATGGTGACTCATTATTGGTAGATAATAATGATCCTCTAACTTAAAGGGAAGTGTTAAGTGGTGGAAATAAGCTATGAATTGTGAAATGGATTCCATGTACCAAAACCACAACTAGATTTTGGTAGATCCTCTAGTTGATGTAAAGACTATTGGATTAAAATGGGTAATCATGAAGAAAATGGATATGGAAGGACAATTTAGTAACTATAATTCATGATTGGTTGCAAAAGGGTTTAAACAATGTCATGGAGTTGACCCTGATGAAACCTGTTCACCAGTTTTGATGCTGAAATCCATCAGAATTATATTGGACATTGCTTCTTACCATGAATATCCTAGAACCAACTGGTTTTATTTTTATTACATGAATATTTAATGTATTTTAATATTAAATATCTTATTACATATTCTTCATTATTCTTCATGACTATGAACTAATAATGTCATAGAGTATTTGTTGTATTGATAAGAACATGGAAATTCCCTGGTATGATGAGAACCTTGAAATGCTATAACAATATTCTAAAATATAGTTCTATGGTTGGATGACATACTATGATGGGACACATAGTATACATACTATCATGTGTGAGTACTCGTAAGAAGATGATACATCCTCTAATGAAGTTCATGCTTGGTAATCTCCAAAATGGGAGATTATGAGAACAAACCCGCCAGTAGAAATTCTGCATGTTTTGGTGTCATTGGATATTCCTATCTGTGAGCATGTGTAATGGTACCTAAACATTAATATTATCATTAATATTTGTCACAACTCACGCACTTTGATTTACTGATGAAAATTGTCATGCAATATGTTGGTGGAAAGTTGGGTACATTGGGTACATCTTAATGGATAAGTCAAGGAAGTATTTGTCCCTTCCATTTATGGAAGTTGATATATCAGCCCTTTTATTGAAATAGAACCATCATGCAAAAAATCATGGCCATAGTGTAATGAAAATTTTATTTTAGGTAGTCAAAGAAAGATGTATCAAGCACAAAGTTTAATTACACTATCATGAAACCTGGTTGATGGGATATTGAGACAAAGGGATTATATTACACATCGAGTGTTCATATGTGGATATCATTATTGTACATTAAGTTCCTTATATTGTGTGACTTGACCCATTGCTAGACCACACTCTTGGAATTTAGGCAACCCTACCTAATACCAACGAGAATGAATCCTAGAGGGTCACAGACAAAGTTTTTTTGGGTGGTCTTGGTTATATTATATTTTAATTTAATTAATGAAATAAATATTATTCTCAAGACTGTGGAATAATTTTATTCAAGTTAAAATGATCACATATATTAAATAAAAATTTATTCATTGAATTATGAGTAAAATATATTTATTAATTTTATTTAACATTTAATAAATATTTATTTACTAGTCTGTAAATAAAATATTTATGTAAGAGAATAAATTATTTATTTATTTGTTTATGTGTTAAATAAATGTAAGTGGAGTTTGATTGGACCAAGTTCGGTCGGGTAGTAAAATAATTATTTTCAAGATGGTAAATAATTATTTAACTTGTTGACATAAGTTAAAATAATAATAAATCTACTATTATTTTCTGACGTGGAATTTTAGTGAAGTTGAATGTTAGTATGTATCCCATGCATGCATACTAGAACTTTTTATTCCTACCTTTTCTTTTGATAACTCTTATTCATAAATTGATCACCTTATCTAATTATCCATTAGAGGATATTCAAAAAAATACTCATACTCATTTCTCTAATCTTGAAACCTTATATCCACTGACTCTATACTAGATTCTATAAAATATAACAATTGGATATTTGAACATATGTCACTTCTCAAGTTAGATCCTGTAACTTAATCTTCACTTAGGATTGGTCACTTAAGATATCGTAGTTTCTTAAAAAAATTACTTTCCAAGGACACTTTCCATGGTTACTTGGCATGATTACTTGGTATGGTCACTTGGTATGGTCACTTGGCATAGTTACTTGGTTTCTTTATACAGTTACTTCTTTTTTTCTTATGGTCACTTCCCTTATTCTTGTGGTCACTTCATTTCTTCTTGTGGCCACTTCAATTATTATTGTGTTCACTTAATTTATTCTTCTATTTACTTCATTTCTTCTTATAATCACTTCATTTATTCTTGTTCCCACTTCATTTTTCATTACGGTAGGTTAAATACTTTTTTTATTCACTTAAACTCTTCACGCTTTCAGTTCAAAAATTAAACAAAATTATCTCATATGATGAATGGTCAGTGGATTGTTCATAAGGTCACTTTGATTTCAACGTGTGGTCCCTTCCACACTATCACTTGAACTTCATGGCCAGTCTAACTTCTTCATGTGGTAGGTTGACATGGTCACTTCAAGACCTAACCATTTTTATAATTTTAGATAAAAAACAATTGACTATCATAAAACATAAAATTCATTAGTAACATAAGAAACTTGATTTTTGGGAAATAAAATAAGTAGGTGTTGGACTAATCCAACGCAAGGTTATTTCATTTTATAAACCATGAAAAACATGCTTTAAAACTATTTTTGTTAATAACACCAAGGGGAGAATCCATTTTCAAAACCAAAACCAAAACAACCATATTTTATGAATACCATATTCATGCAATTATCTAAGTTTAGAAATCAATTTAGAAGAGAAATCAAGAAAGGTACGTAAGAAAAATCCAAATCAGTAAACCACTTACCTTGAAACACTTATAAAGGAAATACCCATGGGTAAACAATAAGGAAAGATGGGTCTAGGTCATTAAGAATTGAGATGCGATCCTAGATCAAGAATTTTAAATCATAAATCTTTAAATGTATGGGTTATAGTGTAAAGAAAACTAAAGAGAACACTGACCACCATAATTTTCATTCAACACACCATGGGGATTGAAGATCTAATCATGACTTATATAGTGAATTTAAAAGGAATTATATTAGAAAATTGGATCAATAACTATCACCATTGATTAAGTTAATCCATAGAGAGAAACAATAGGAACTGGATGAATAAATATATCCAAGACCAAAAGAGAGATTAACTTAACAAGAGATAATCATGGCATTGATTGGTGCTCCAATCCACTAAGGAATTAGGTTGAGTGATCCAAATATATCTCAAATGATTCTACAAGATCTAATAGGATTAATTAGGGTTGAAGTGGGAGGATTGAAGAAATAAATTGGGTTTTTGGTGGAGAAAAATATGTTACTACCCTTAATTTTATGACCTATATTGGTGCTAGTGGTCACTCGGTGGAGGCCACCGCCTAACTGGTGTCTTGTGAAGATCTACAGAATCTACTATCTAGCCTACCAACTGATTGATGATATTTCATTGTTTGGTTAGTGGTGGAAAGAATAATCCATTCACCACTGGACTCCCCATGAGTTGTCTGGTGAGATTCCACTAGTTTTCTAGTGGGATTCATATAAGAACCCCCACTTTTATCCTTCAACGGACTTTCCAGTGGGACTCACTAGCTAGTTGGTGTACTTTCTATAGTTATTATATCTATAAAACCTAGTCCAACCTTAAGAAAAACTCTCAAACACCTCTCAAATCCTCAAACTATAATGAAAACACACTTTCAACCCCTTTAATGGCTTTAAAAATAATTAACAACCAATAATTTATATGAAAAAAACCAACATTAATACATTATAAAAATTATTTTCATGTTACAACTCAATCTCCATACCATGAAGATTTTGAAAATGTACCCATTAACATGCCACACATGTCATCCAAGTCCAATCGCACCTAATATAACATAAATATTACCTACCTTGGTCTAAGATTAGGTTTCACTAATCCACCTACCATGCTGGCAAAAGAAAATTTTACTCTCTTAAACAATAGTACGAGAGTATCCATAAAATCAACCTCAAAATGATTTTCAATATCCTCTATTATCAAAGAAAAGGATACCTATGTAGGAACACACCTCAGTTCCAAACTACCATACCATTAGATTAATTCCATATTGAGTTATATACCATAGATCATAGTCTCACATAAATAATAAACCAGTTAACCACATGTTAAAATCATATTCATCTCATCAATTATATGTTCTATTTCCTAATTTACTAATTGATCATGCCTCTCATGCATGTTAGTCCTATTACAACACAAGAACCACCCATACTTTATTATTTATAATATTTAGGGAATATTTATTCCTATAACACATACTTGATATCAGTACTCATACATTAATCTCAAACAAAAATAAATTACCCATGCTTCTTATCTTTAAAGTTACTCATGGGCTTAGGTTAATCCCTCTCTTAGGTTTCCGTAATACATCAGATATTATCTCACAAATAACAATAAATCATCATTGAGGATACCCAAATATTACATACATAAATATTACATCTTACTATATGGATATTCATTACATATTTTTATGATCCACTCTATAAACATAAAGGTTTAGTATCTTTGAAAACTTGGATACCTAAACATCTAGTATATACAAGATTTACATTATCTACCTCTAAGTTCTTCACACCCAAAACACTTATTATGCATTACATACTTAAAATTATTCTTCATATCCTGGGGAAAAGAAAATATAATAAGGGTGATATCAGATGCTCAGTATGGAAAAAAGGAGATATCAATCTGTGATCATTTTTAATAATAATTTGAGCATAAGTGTATGAAAAAATTAGATTAAAATTTCAAAATAATGTCTATAAATTTATATATTAAAATCATGATTCATGACATAAATCTTATTAGTTCATAAGGAATGAATCGTAAAGAAATCAAAGAACATGTTCGATGAGATAATAACATTGGCATATGATTATACTAAAAAAGGGTGGAATAAATAGTGAAATAATCATAATCATAGAAATCTTATAAAAATGCTACCTAATCTGAAATCAATTACATGTTAGGCTTAGGATAACCACCTGTGTTCCTAATTTAATCTTAGTAAAAACTCTTATTTACCCTTGTCTGGATTGTGATAACCACATGTTTACCCTATTTTGGCCTCAGTAAAACCTCTCATATACCCTTTGAGCTCATTAAAATTTAATATTTACCCAATTCATTAGAGGTATATAATGTACCCACATATAACATAATCATAATTCATTAATATGTATGCAATAAGATCATGAAAACATTTTTCATCTCATCCAATCTTAACCCATAGAAAATAAAATGGGTTTCATTAATATTTCATCATCACAATCATAAACCATACAGGGAAAGAATAAATATGGTAAAAATTGATCCTACTCCTAGTAAATTATAACAAACATTAAAGGATAGTTTTATATATGAAAATACTTTTAAAGGATTACTGTAACATTTCATGAGGAAAATAAGCTTTTCACTTTGAAATCAGTTATTTAAAATAGAGACTTTTCCATAATATTAGAAAAAAATCATTAAAATAACAATGGAAACTTTTAAATGAAAATTAAAATTAAATATTGGTCAGGATGGTAGGAAATTATTTTCATTTAGTATATATTAAAACAAATATTCTATTAATACCTTTAGTAAAAAGTATCTCATTTGAAAAATGATAAGAATGTTACTTTTAAACCATTTTTTAGAAATTAAAACATGGAACAATGAATTTAATAAATCATTATAGAATATTAAAAAATATTCTTGAAAATAATTTAAACAAAATATGGACATGGAAGAAAAAAATCACGGTCTAATAAAGGAACAAAGTCAGTTTTCCTTAAAAAAAACTTTTAAAATTTTGAGTACTTAAAGAAAGAAAAATGGAAGTAAAACATGTAATCTCTAGAAATAAAATAATTAGAATACAATTCTTGATATTTTTTATAGATATATCATATTATTTCATCATCTAAAATTTAAGCATAAATAATTTCGATAAAAATAAGCTTCTCATGTAAAACCCTTACCATTGTGGTAACTTTTGAATCATAAATCTCTTGAAAGAAATTACTTCAAATGAAACTATAAATACCATGAATATAAATTTATTCATGATATAAAATATAAAATTGGTTTATATATGACAAACAAAATAAATAGGTAGTTAATATGTATATAAATCCTAGAAATAAAATTCATATGAGAAACCCTTACAACTTTGGTAATATTCAAATCAAAATAACTTCGATGAAATAATTCAAATTGTAACATTAAATTACATTAATTAATAAGTATCCATGATATAAAATGTCAAAGTGGGATTATATACACCACATAAATTTAAATAGGTGCATAATTTCAAACATATATAAATGAAACAATATTGAGACAAAGAACCCTTATCTGATGTCTGGCATGATTTGTAAGCATTATAGACTCCTGTAAAATAAATTTATTATTATTATAATTATATATATTAACCATTTACACACTTATAATATCATATATGATTCATATATAAAATTATAAAACCTTTTTATTAATAATTCATTATTAAAATCCTCATTTTTTATGTATTAAATGTTTTATTTTTTCATGAAAGATTCGGTTTGGAAGTTCTGGTCTTTATAAATGAATCAAGGTTCCATAATAACCTTAATATTAATAATTTAGAAATTATAATATTTAATAATTATATAAAATTTTATAATTATTCATATAAATATCTGATGGAAATGATTTACATCACTTCGTGGAGACAATAGTCCATACGTACACACAAGTGATTTTTTCCACTTTTCAGTGGTTAGAAAAAAGGAAAAGTAAATAATAATTAACCCTTATATAATATGTATTATTTCATAAATATAATATATATTCATTAAATATATTCTTATTACCATCCAGAAAAATTGTAAATGAAAAACGAATTACATCTCTTTGTAGAGGTGGTAGTTCGCACTTACGCACAAGCGGTGTTATTGTTTTCTAATAGATGGGAAGGTAAGAGGATTGATAAGATGTTATAAATAAATAATAATACTATTTCATAAATATAATATATAAACACTAAATAAATATTAATAACTATCCATGAAATATGGTGATTAAAAATGTATCATATCATTGTGTGAAGGTGGTAGTCCACACGTACGCACGAGCGATACTTTCATTTCTCATTTGATGGAAATGAGGTGTAAAATGGTTATGAAATAATAAAAAAAAATATTTAGAGTTATATATTAAACATTTTATTATGTATTAAATATGTTTATAAAAGGTGGAAGATGAAATAAAATTGAAAGATCTCGGTCAAGATTTATACCTCTTCTTTGAGTCACCTCCTTAGGATTACACCTTAAGCCCTGAAAGATTGGTGTTAGGAGAAGAAAATGGATCTATGATGAATAGATTAAATCTATTAAGTTTTTAGGGTAGGTAATCTATGATCTAGAATCCTAAAAAATTTTGAATAATAAAGTATAATAGGTTACCTTCTATATGTGAGGGGAGGGGCACACGAGGAATTACATAAAAGATTTTAATAATATATGGTAACTTAAATGTGAAAATGAATCAAAATGGTAATTAATTAAAATATAGGATAATATAAGTTCTAAATAGCTTCAAAAAAAATAATTATACAAGTTTATTTGGCATTATTACCCTTGTCTCTTAGTTTAACCCTTTAGTAAACCAGTTTTAACCACAATTGTGATAACAAATTTTTATTGTTTTCAAAATTCATTATGACTAAAAAATATGTTGAAAAAAATTATATTAATTGTTATTATTAAAAATATGAAATCCATTTTAAAATATTCAATATATATAAGTTTTAGAAATTTTCTTTAAAATAAGTGTGCAAATTGCAATGAAAACTATTTTTCAAAGAATGCATTTTTAAGCATAAAATTAAATTTAATTTAATTCCCTTGTAAAAAATATTATATAAAAAATAAAATATTTAATTTAAAATATATTACGTAAAATTTATTAAAATTATTAATTATTAGTGATTTTTTTATTTATTTAAGGTAAAAAACATTGTTCACATAAAAATAGTTTTTAGAAAAATGTGTTTTTAAGTCCAAAAATGAACTTATACAAAAATCATGTATAATTTTGATTACTAAGAAATTAAATAGATTATGTATAATTATATTATACTTATTATATTTTAAGATAAAATTCAAAAACGTGATGGAACTTTAAAATTACTTGATTTAATGAAAACAAATGAGAGTTTTACAAAAAACGATATTTTTCATTATTCACTGAAAAATAAATCCTTTTAGAAATATCACAAAAAATAACCCTAATATAGTATTGAAATTATGATTTAAAAATGAAATTAATTCCCTAAAATATAATTTCTAAAAATTTGAGAAATTATTTTTAATTTTTTTTCACAAAATACTATAAAAACATTTATGAATAAAGCATGTTTTTGAAGTATAAGTGCATATTTATAATGAATTAATGAATACATATGAATTATATAATTATACATATTTTTTAATAATTTTTTTATTCCTATTCATACTATTAATTTAAAAGTTAGGTTATAACAATCACATTTAAATAATATTTTTATAGTATATCACGTTTTTCTTAAAGCTCAGCATTGCATGTATGAAAGCTATCAATAATAGTATTATTTTAAACTAAATATTTTGGATGTTACATTCTCACACATTAAATAAATTTCTTCCAATAAATTTTTATCTTAGTAATAAATAATGTAATGACCCTGACCCCAGTATCCCGAATATGGTGCCTTAATTTATTATATTGGAAAAATGAAAAAGGAAATTTCATCTCAAAGGACCGAATAGTTTAGTATCTTTGGAAAAATATATACAAATATAAGTTTTACATTAAAACTTTATATGAAATAAAACATATAAACTCCATTGGAAACACCCATAAACTCATAGATTATCCATGCATGTCATTCATAATATACATCTTTTCATCCTAGGGGAAAATAAAACATAAGAAAGCGGTGACATGAGATGGTCAGTAATGGTAAAAAATAAAACAAAATATATCATATATAAAAATAAATAATAATTAATGGTTAATAACTAAAAACACATGTCGTTAAAACATAATCTTGAGCATAATATGGCATAAATGAAAGCTGAATAAATAATTTCATATAAATAATCACTTGGTAATGAAACCTAACCATCGATATTATTTTAGTCAAACAATCATGAGGTATGTAAATTACTAATATCATAATGAGGGAATTCATAATTTCATGTATCATAAACATACCGTTAAGTATTAGGTTAAGACACCATACATAAATGGGTAAAAACCCAGTCTAGTTTGTCTCATAAGACCTACCGATGCATCGAGAGGCTATAGGGAGCCCCAACCATCACTTACTAAGTAACATTAATACCTAATATTAAAGGATTGAAACATAATAAAAATATATATTCATATTGAAACTAGTATATGTTAATAGCTTTCCCCAAACAATAAACATAATCATAAACCATCCAGAGTAATATGGAAAATTATATCGAGATAGTACATCCCCGTAAATAATATTAAACCATTCAATTAAATATGGTAGATGGTAACAAGATGTATCATCTTTAAAAATACATAATATTAAACATAGGGTGTTTAAATATATGTAAATACTCAAATATAATCATTGAGAAATTCTTGAGAGAAATCACCTTTTACTTTAGAAATAAGAGTTCTTTTGGAAAATCATTTTTAATAAATCATATTTTAATCATGTTTATCCCATTAAAGAAAAGTTAAGGGAAAATAAATTATATTTATGGAATCACTTATTTCCAACTAGAAGTGAAAACATGTAAAAAGAGTCTTTAGAAATGAGCCCCTTTAATGTGGTTTGCGAGAAAATATCAAAGTCTTTAAAGTGGACAAGGCTTAATTATTTGAATAAAACCATAAAAGAACTAAAATATTTTTTAAAAAAAAGTGTTATTTTAGAAAAATATTGGTGCCTTATAACATATTATGGATTGTACTTGAAAATGGGTAAGAAATTGAGAAATACCGTCTAATCGGGCTTTCTTATCTAGAGAAATTGAAAAGGGAAACTTATAAAACATGTATTTCCCCATAAAATATAGATAATATTATCCAGATACAAGATTTTTTAACATATAAATAGGTTTTATAATAATTATATAAAAAATAATAATAAATAAATCAGTGTAAAGAGAGATAAATTGTAACCTAAATTAAAAATAGAGGTTTAGGGAGAATCCATTACCTTATGTTTGAAAGCATTATGCACTTGTGCTTAACTTCCTAGATAATAAAATTATATTCATTAATAATTTAATTTATAACCCATTCAACATGTATTCTATTTATTATAATTTTATTAAGTTTACTTATGGTATTTTTTTTGAGTTATAAGATCCAATTCCGTCATTTAGAAGTGTTTGTTTCCTTGGTTTTCATGATTGGTTCACTTCTATACATGTACAAAAGGTCATGTGAAATGGTAATAATTATCCATAATTGAAATTATTTTCTATTAATGAAAATATAAAATATTAAATGGTATTATATATAATTTTTTTCTAGATTTGAGGATGATTCATTAGATAAAATGTTAATGACAACCATTTGTATTATTTTGGAATTTTTTCAATAATCACACGCTAGTTTTGTTTTATGGATTAATATTACGTATATATATATTGGTTATATAACATTAAATAAATTTTATTACATATATTATTTTTTAACCATAAGAATGGTTTTATGGCCATCCTTGAAGGTGGAATTGAAAAACGAAAACTCATTGTCCATGAAGGCCGTAAATCAGCACCTCACGAACGATGTTTTCATTTTTAGAATAAAAAGGGTAAGAGAAAAGAATTGATAGTGGATAAACCATTATCATAATAAAATTCCATTATAAATTAGTCACTAGATTTATCGAGAATTTTTTTATAGAGTACATAAGGAAGGAAAATAAAATAAAATAAACTGAAAGAAAATTAAAAAACGAAAGGTGGTTTTACCACTTGAATTTATCTCCTTGAGAACCTCCTTAAGTAACTTTGAAATGGTCTTTTGGTCAAAACAATAAGACCAAAACGTGGGGGATAGTTTTGGAAGAAAAAATGGTAAGAATATAAGCAATCTTAAAGGATTGATAGGTGTGAGGATAGGGGGTGGTGAGGGGTGGTATTTATAGTAGAGGAGATGGGTGTTTTTTTATTTTATTCATTAGTTTATTATTTTGGATCAAGAAAAGATATAGTTATTATTCCAAGACTAAATATATTAATGAGATAATTATAGTTATATATTATGGTTATTACATCATTTATGACTCCAATAATGGTATATTTAACTTAAAATGTATATATACCCAAAATTATCATATTTTACTATTCACTAAAACATCAACTCTTTTAGAAAAATCTCAAATATTCACCCTAGCCATTTTTTACCGTGTAGAATTCAAAAATGAACTCCATTTTATGAAAATAATTTTATAACTATGAGAAATATAATTTTTAATTAAAATCATTATTTATTCAAAAAATATTTATTTTTAAATTATAACTGGTTTTATAACACTTTGAAAAATTAATTAAGGTCTCATAAAATTATATTATAACCATAAGACAACAAAATATTAATTTATGAGTCTATTTTATGAAAATAAATTTTATTTTAAATCATTATATTAATTATAAAATTTTAATTAAATATTTATGAATTATAAAAATACAAACACTTAATTTATCATTTTAAAAAAATTATTTACTTATTCCATGGTATAATTATTTGAAATTTTCACTTACAAGATACAAAAATTTTATTTATACTTTCTTGGGTAAAGTTGCTATTCTATTGGTCGTATTGTTATTCTTAATAGTCATATAACTATTCTAATGGTGATATTTAAAACTATATTATGATTTTAAAATTATGTGTTGCGTGAAGCATAAACTATCAAATTCACTAAATTGTTAAAGAGACATACCATAAGATATTGGGGTGTTAAATTCTCCCTTCATGCAAACATTTATTCAAATAAATTTCTAGAATGTAACCTCATAAAAATATTTGGGTAGTTCTTCATCATAAATTCCTCCATTTCCACATTGCCTCTTTAATTTTATGGATTTTCTAAAGTACCTTTACCAGTTGATTCATATGATTCCTCAACACCTACTCTCTAGTGTCCAGAATCGGGATAGGATCTTCATATTAAGATAAATTAGGTTCCAATTATATTCCTTTATAAGTGAGTTCATGCATTGGGTTTGGAATGTACTTCCTTAACAAAGAGATGTGGAACACATTGTGTACTTTAGAAAGGCTAGGTGGCATTTCCAAATTATAATCCATTGATCCAACTCTCTCCAAGATTTTAAATTATCCAATGTAATTAGGGATTAGTCTTCCTATATTTCTAAATCTTATAACACCCTTCCATGGAGATACTTTCAAGAAAATATGATCTCCCACTTGAAATTCTAAATCCTTCCTTCGATTATCAGTATAGCTCTTTTTTGTACTTTGAGATGCTTTGATATATGTCTAAATAGTATTTACCTGTATTAGTTTTCCTCTATAAGTTCTGGGTAAATAATCTTCCTTTCACCAACTTCATCCCAACAAGTTTGTGTACGACATGTCTTCCTATACAATGCTTCATATGGTTCTATTTTAATAATTTAATAGAAAATATTATTTTAGGAAAACTCTACCAAAAGTAAATACTGATATCACATTCCTTGAAATTCAAGTGATCATGATCTCAACATATCTCCTAAAGTTTTGATCATCCATTGTAACTACCCTTCAATTTGAGAGTGACAAGTAGTACTCAAATAAAGCTCAGTATCTAAATATTTATGAATACTTTTCCATAATGTTTATGTAAATAATGGATCATGATCAGACAAAATTGAAATATATTCTCCATAAAGTCTTAAAAATTCATTAATATGGATTTATGCAAGCAACTCTAGTGGAAAATCCTCCCTTATAGTAAGAAAATGTGCAAATTTGGTAAGTTGATCATCAATTACCCATATTGAATCATTATTTCTTAGAGTTTTTGGTAATCCAGTAAAAAAACCATAGTAATGGAATCCCATTTCCATGTAAGAATAGGCAAAGGTTTCATGACTCCTCTTGGATGTTTTCTTTTAGCCTTCATATATTGAAATACTAAACATCTTGATATATAATTAGCTATTTCTTGCTTCATATTATCCCACCAAAAATATTCCTTCAAATCTCTATAAATATTAGTGATACCAGGATGTATATATAGTTTTGAGTTATAATAATCCACCAATTATTACATATTTAGCTTGGGTATATCAAGAACACAAATCCTCTTCCAAAATTTTAAGATTCCATCTTTGTATACAAACTCTACAAATTTCCCATCATTCACACCGTTAATTTTCTTTTAAAAAATTTCATCATCAGACTAAGAACTTTTAATCCTTTCTAACAAATATGGTTTGTAAATCATTTGAAAAATTAGTGATGTTTATCCTTCCTTGACAATTACCATATCTATCTTTACTATATTCATGTACATAGGATCCTTGTCAATACTTATATTATTTATAATTCCATGATTCTTCCTGTCTAATGCATATACTACCATATTTTCCTACCATGGGTGATAGTATATTGAAAAATCATAATCCTTTAGTATCTATATCCATCACCTTTTTCCTTATGTTGATTTCTTTTTATGAGAAGATATATTTCAAGCTCTTGTATTCTTTATATATCTCATATCTTTCACCATAGAGATAGTGTCTCCATATCTTCAGAGAACAAATTACAGTTACTAACTCAATATCATGAGTTGTATAGTTCTTTTCATGATTTTTTAACTGCCTTGATGCATAGGAAATAAATTTATCATTCTACCTAAGAACACAATTGAATCCTTTATTTGATGTATCGCTATAAATCACAAATCAACTATATATTGATGATAAAGGCAAGATCATAACATTCACTAATATCTTATTCAATTATTTAAATCATTCTTCACATTCCTTTTTTTAAATAAATTTAACCCCTTTATGAGTAAGATTGGTTAATGGGTTAGCTAATTGGAAAAAAGTTTGAATGAAACATTGATAGTAACCTGCTAAACCAATGAGATTACATACCCCGGTTATGTTTTTTGGTGTAGTAAATTCTTGGAATACATTTTTCTTCATCAGATCAACTAAGATTCCATCCTTAGAGACAATATGGCTAAGAAAAGGAACTATTTAAATCCAGAATTCAAACTTTCTAAACTTATCATGTGACTCTTTTCTTATAAGAGTCTCCAAAACAATTTTCTAGTGTTTCTCATGGTCCTCATATATTTTTATATATATCAATATATCATTAATAAATACAGTAAAAATCATCAATATATTCCTTGAACACTCTATTCATGAGATCTATAAAAATAGAGGGTACAGTAGTTAGTCCAAATAGAATTATTGTAAACTCATAATGTCCATACCTAGTTCGAAATGTTACCTTTAGAATTTATTCCTTCTTCACATGAAAATGATGATATCCAAATCAAAGTTCAATCTTCAAAATATATTGAGCTCTATGAAGTTTATCAAATAAATCATCAATTCAAGGAATAAGATACTTGTTCTTTATTATAATAGCATTGATTTGTCTATAGTCAATACATAGCCTTGTGGGGCCATCCATTTACTTAAAAAATAGAACAGGGGATCCCCATGGAGAAACACTTGGGAAAATAAATACCTTATTACTCAACTCCTATAGTATTTTCTTTAACTCCAATAATTATAGAGTGTCCATTCTATAAAGATTCATTGATATTAGCCTTGCATCATGGAATAGATAAATAGAAAACTCAACATCCCACTCTCAAGAATATCTAGGTAAATCCTATGGAAATACATCAATGAATTCCTGTAAAATAGGTACTTATTCAATTTTAATATTTCATTCCTTGTCCATAAATGATGTTTTCTCTTCTTCCATGATAATTTCATTTAGAATAGCTACTAGAGGTGGATCTCGATTTGACTTAGATGATGAAGTCTCCCCTCTAAAGATGAGAAATTCCACACCTTCATCATGAATCATAATTTCCTACTCTTTAAAATAATTTTTTGAATTATATTTTAAAATCTAATCTATACCAAGGATTATATTAAAATAAACCATAGGTATGATGATAAAATCAGTAATTAGAGAATATTTATTTGTCATAATAGGAACTTCTCGACGCATATTTTTTGCAATAAGGTTTTAATTAGGAGTCTTTATTGACAACTCCCTTGTTAAGGTGAATTGTAAATATATAAATTTTAAATAAAACAGGTAATATATAAAGGAATGTGATTATCCATAATAAAATAAATTTTTAGCTTAATTTAAAGAGATTATTAACCTTCCACCACATCATTTGAAATTTCAACCTCAATTTTAATGAATGAAAAAGTATAGACTTATTCCATTAGACTTTTATATGGAAATTTTATTTGACACATAGAACAATAATTTGTATAATATCTAATATACTTACAATTGTATCATTGAACATTGGTATATTATTTCCTCCCCTTGAAATCACAGTCTTGGAGTCCTTTTTTTCACACTTATAACAAACTCTCATCCCCAATAAGCTTGTTCTATGATGTTTCTTTCCAAATTTATTGTAGGATGTAAAGTAAAATATCCATTCATCCCATTTTTTTATTTAATTTTCTAGATTATTCATCATTTATATACTTCTCTTTATTTCCTTTAAATTCCTAAGGCCAAGATAATTATTTTTTTGTCTTGAAATCACATGAGACTATATCTTCGTATGATGAGAAATTTTGGGAGACCAATTTCATTCAGAGGAATAGTTTTAAACCATCAAATAATCGATCAATATTTATCTTTGGATTGTGTACATAATCAATAGCATGCCTTACTAACCTTGTAAATTTGGATTCATACTTGGAAATGTTATCATCATCTTTATATCTCAGACTCATGAATTGCATCTCCATAACTGCTCATTATTCCTGAGGGAAATATTTCTCCATGAAAACTTCCTTAAAATCCTTCCATTACATATTTTAAATTTCTTCCTCCTCCTTCATGTTTTGAATTAATGACCACCATTGATCAGCTAAAAATGGGTTTGTAGTACCATTAAATCGTGGAGGTTATTGTATCATGAAGTGATCTAACATTGTTCCTCCACATTGTGTATTAGGATTCTCCATATGGGTAAGTCTATTATTCATAACATGAGTCAGCTATCCGAGTATAGTTAAAAGTTTCTCATCTTTAGTTTTATCTCCTACTCCAACATCATTATTTTTCATAGGAGGTAAATCCAAACATGTGAAAAGAACATTCAGATGGTTTCCATTCCTTCCACTAGGTTCCATTTATAAATAATGACATGCATTAGTTTATGAATCATAATGCATATTTTTTAACAATAAAAACACTTGACATTAATTAAAAAATTTATGCATACCTAATATTATAATCATAAACATGGTTTATTTGGGGAAATATTTACTTTTAAATCCTTCATAATGGTCTGGAAAGAAAATTTTAATTTTCCTAAGCATATCATCCAGGAGTGTAAAATGAGGTCTACAGTAAGGCCTATTTTTGGGTACCAGGTTATGCTGCATCAGGCCTAATACTCCTTTTAAGAGTTGTTACCTCTAGGTACATCTGTATTAGAACTATGTCCACTTACAGTATCTAGGAAGAAATGTTTTGCTAGGAATACCCATATAATCTCTACCTTACAAAATTTTGGGATGCTATTCTATTCTTATCTTCAAAGCCTATCTTAGGATTATACCCCATAATATATGTTTTTTAAATCTAGTTTCTAAATTTTCTACAAAACTTACTCTAATACCAACTATAAAGACCTTGAACCTAGTAGCTCGGAGCTGGTGGCTTTATTAAATTGGACTAATGAATAAGGAAATTTAATCCCAAAGGACTGAATAGTTTAGTATCTTTGGAAAAATAGGTATAATTGTAATTTTTACATTGAAACTTTAAATGAAATTAAACATAGAAACTCCATTGGAAAAATCCATAAACTCCTAGATTATCCCTGCATGTCATTTATAATATACATCTTCACATCCTAGGGGAAAATAAAACATAAGAAAGTGGTGATCTCAAATGCTTAGTAAGGGTAAAAAATATAGAAGAAGCTATCATAAATAAATATAAATAATAAGGCATGATGAATAACTAAAAACACATTCCATTAAAACATAATCTTGAGCATAATATGGAATGAATAGAAGCTAAATAAATAATTCCATATAAATAATAACATGAGAATGAAAATTATCCACGGATATTATACTAGTATAATAATCACATGGGATATTAATTATTGATATCATAATGATGGAATGCATAATCTCAGGAATCATAAACATACCATCAAGGCTTCATCCAAGACACCATAAATAAATGGATAAAAACCCTAGTCTAGTTTGTCTCATGAGACCTATTGATTCATCTAGTGGATATAGATGGACACACCAGACACTTAATAAGTCCAATTAATTATTCATATGAATGTTTTGAAACATAATCAATATATACATTAATATTTAAATTTTCATATTAAATTTTAATAGGTTTTCACAAACAGTAAACATAATCATAAACCATCCAGAGTAATATGGTGAATGATTTCAAGATAGTACATCCCAATAAATAATAATAAACCATTAAATAAAATATTTTATATGGTAACATAATATATCAAATTAAATAAAGTATAATATTCAACAGATGGTGTTAAAATATATGTAAATACTCTAATATAATCATTGATAAATTCTTGAGAGAAATTACCTTTTACTTTGGATAGGAGAGTTATTTTGGATAATAATTTGTATAAAATAATATTATAATCATTTTTATCCTATAAAATAAAATTAAGGGAATATAAATTATATTTAAGTCATAAATTATGTCCAACTGAAGTGGAAACATGTAAAAGGAGTCTTTAGAAATGAGCCACTTTAGTGCGCTTTAAGGGAAAATATAAAAGAGTCTTTAAAGTCGACAAGGATTAATTGATTTCATACAAATAAAAAATAAATATTTTTTTTGATAAAAATAGTTATTTTAGAAAAATATCGTTTCCTTATTATATATTTTGGATTGTACTTGAAAATGGGTAAGAAATTGGGAAGTACCCTTTAATCAGGCTTGCTTATTGGGTTGAATTGAAACGGGGGACTTATAAAACATGTATTTACCCATAAAATATTGATGAAATTATCTGGATAAATTAGTTTGGAAAATATAAATAGATTTAAGAATAATTATATTAAAATAAAAAATAATTACATTGTTTTAAAGAGAGATAAAGCATAACTCGAATGAAAAATAGAGGATCGGGGAGAATCCCTTACCTTATGTGTGAAAGTGTTCTTTACTTGTACTTAACGTCCTAGATTATGAAATTAGATTCATTAATAATTTAATTAAGAACCTATTAAACATTAATTTGATCTATTATAATTTTATTAAGTTTATTTATGGTCTTTTTGATGAGTTATAAAATTCAATTTCATCGTTCAGAACTATTTGTTTCCTTGGTTTTCACGATTGGTTCACTTGTATACATGTGCATAAGGTCATGTAAAATGGGAATAGTTATCCAGAATTGAATTTATATGTTATTAATTAATATAAATAATATTAAATGGTATTATATATAATTTGTTTCTATATATGATGATGATTTATTAGATAAAATGTTGATGATAACCGTTTGGATTATTTTGACATTTTTTTATCATTACATGCTAGTTTTTTTTTCTGAATTGGTATTATGTGTATATATTAGTTATAGAACATTAAATAAGTTTTATTAAATATATTAAAGTCTTTTTTAACTATAAAAAAATTTTTATGACCATACTTTGAGGCATAATTGAAAAATAAAAATTTTTCATCCAAGAAGGTGGTAAATCAGCACCTCGCGGCTGATGTTTTCATTTTTAGAATAAAAAGGGGAATGGAAAATAATTGATGGTGGATATCCCATTATCATAATAAAATTATAGTATATGTATAATACTATATTTATCATTCATGGTTTTATAGAGGAGTTAAGGAAGGATAAGAAAAGAAAATAAATTGAAAGAAAATTAAAAGAACAAAAGGGGGTTCTAACTCTTGAATTCCTCTCCTTGAGAACCTCCTTAAGGAACATTGAAATGGTATTTTCGTAATGCCAGAAATAACATAACATGTAGGATATTATTGGGAGATTAAATGGGAATAATAAAATAAATATTCAATGCTTTGGATGTGTGAGTATAACAGGTGGTGAGGGGTGGTATTTATAGTGGAGGAGATGGGTGTTATTTGATTATTTTATACATTAGTTTATTATTTTGGATCAAGTTATGAAATAGTGATGATTATATGACTAAATAAATTAATTAGGGAAGTATAGGTTGATATTATGGTGATTACATTAGTTATTAATTAAGTAATAGTGTATTTAACTAATAATGTATATATACTGTAAATTACCATATTTTACTATTCACCAAACACTACTACAAAATGGATTTTATCAGTGCTAAAAATGGCCATTAAAAGTGCTAGAAAAAGCGCTATTAATGACAGTGAAGATAAAGGGGGGTCCCCTTTATCAGCGCTCCAAAAAGCGCTGATAAAAGGGTCTTTTATCAGCGCTTTCATTTTAGCGCTGATAAAAGACCACTTTTATCAGTGCATTTTTTTAGCACTGATAAAAATAAAAAAAAAATTACTGCCAATCTCAGGGGGGGCTTTTTACAGTGCTTGAGCCCCACTTTATCAGTGCTTTACCGCACCTCCAGCGCCCGCCCGCACCACCTACACCCTTTATCAGTGCTAGCCCTTTAAATCAACCTTGCGCGCACACCCATGCCTCCACTCAGATTTGATCTCTAGACCTCCCCCCTGCGCACCTAAAGCCTTTGCCACTACCCTATATTGATTTGTTCTCTTATTCATGATATATCTATTTATTTATATATATATATTTTTGTTATATTTATTCGTATAGTAATATATATTTATATTAATATATATATATAGTTATATTAATATATATATATATATATATATAGTTATATTAATATATATATATATACTTATATTAATATATACATATAGTTATATTAATATATGTATAGTTATATTAATATATAGTAGTTATATAAATATTCATATATTGGTATTTTAAATAAAATGGATATTAGTTATTATTTAGATAAAGCTAATATATTTTATATGTAAATATGTTTAATTATTTAATTAAAAAAATTTAATTTTTAGGTGTGAATATATAAAAAAATATGTACATATAGTTATATATTTGATTATAAATAGTAGTGAACTATAAAAAAGGATGAAATTTCAAAGACATAATATCAATATGAATGTAATACCTTGGAATAAATTCAGTACCCACCAAAAAAAGCCAATAATACCCCCTTAAAAGAGGCTGAAAATCCACAAAATGTTAAAAAATCTGGGTACCCTGACTAAAAACTCAGTTTTGGAGGCCTTATGGGCCTCTTTTGGCCTCTAAAAACGCTTGACTGGAGTCCTCCTGGGAAACAATGACGTAGATCTCATCGCAGGCTTCGATTTGTTATGTGGTAGAGCTCAAACGGATAGCCGGATCAAAATTTATGGCTGTTTGAAGTTTGAGTTGCATTTTCAACATATTTTGGATCTTTTTTTAATTTTTTTAATTTTTTTAGTCTTCAAATTGTTATTAAATGACTATTACTCAATAATAATTATCAAATTATAAATTAAAAATATTTTTTAAATTTAGTAAGAATCCATTTTCACTAAATATCCTATATATTAAGTATAATAAGTGTAAATGTACATTTATACTTATCTAAAATAAATTTAAAAATTATATATTATATTTATATCAATATAACTATATAACTATATTTATATATTAAAATTCTTTTTAATTTTTTTGTTTTTTGAAGTAGACCCTTTATCAGTGCTTTTAAAAAAAGCGCTGATAAAGACCCCCCCCCCCCCTTTATCAGCGCTGATAAAGGGGGTCTCTTTATCAGCGCTAAAAAAAGCGCTGATAAAGTCACCCTTTATCAGAACTTTTTTTAGCGCTGATAAAGCCCCCCCCCCCCCCCTTATGAGCGCTTTTTCGTTAGCGCTGATAAAGGGGTGGTGATGGCCTTGCCCAGTTTTGTGGTAGTGAAAAATTCAACTATTTTAGAAAAATCTCAAAAATTCACCCTAACCATTTTTATATGTGTGAAATTAAAAAATTAACTCCACTTTATGAAAATAATTTCTTAAATTTGTGAAACTTAATTTTTAATTAAAATCATCATTTATTTAAAAAATACTGATTTTTAAAATTATAACTTATTTTATAGCACTTCAAAAAATTAATTAAGGTCTCATAAAATTATCTTATAACTATAAGACAACAAAATATTAATTTATGACACTATTTTATGAAAATATATATTTTTTAATAATTATATAAGTTATAAAAATTTAATTAAATATTTTTGACTTACAAAAATACAAACACTTAATTTATCATTTTTAAAACATTTATTTACATATTCCATGATATAAATATTCCATATTGTCATTAATAAGATACCTAAACTTTATTAATACTTTTATGGGATAAGTTACTATTCTATTAGTAATTTTACTATTCCTAATATTCATATTACTATTCCAATGGTCATATTTATTAGTATATTATGGTTTTAAACTCGGTGTTGCGTGAAGTATAAACTATTGAAGATGCTAAATTTTAAATGACACATACCATCAGATATTTGGGTGTTATATATAGTTTAATATTTGAAAATACATTTTTTGAAAACCAACATCATAAAAAGGGATAATAAAACTTCAATTTAAAAAATGGAGGTGGGAAACATAAAAAGTTTCTTAAATAACACGAAATAGGGTTCCTATATAAGGAGAAAAATAATAGAAAGTGAAAATATGGAAATGAAGGATAAAGTTAATGTACATAGCATAATAAAGAGTGATAGAAAAAATGATCACTATAATTTTAATGACCAAAAAACCATAAGTTAGTGAGGTGTTAAAATAACCATCAATCCTTATAAATAATTATAAAATGGAACACCTTTTCATTTTCAATATCATTTTTCCTATATTTGAGGAATTATTTTATCATAGAATATAATAAAATATACTTACATGATTTCTTCAAATCCATAAAATTAATTCCAATATTTGGTTGTGTGATTTAATTAGCTCTCGCCTCTTTTCATCCCACATTCCAATGATGAATGAACAATATGAATTCTTTATTCTTGAAGAACTAAAATAAAATTCTAATAAATCATAAGATATATTAATGGATGAAAATATATTATTCTTATCTCTATTCAGTTTCTGAAACTAGACATTTTTAATACATGATAAGATAACAAATATTAATAAAATAAAATTTTAAATATTATTCTCAAAGATTTAAATAATAATACCCAAATATATACTTAATTATTTACAAAAATAGATAAATTTAAAAACTCCACAAAGAATTCTTAACCATTATTCAAATCCCAAAAATTTTTAAAAAAGGTCAAAAAATTTCCAATAATGAACTTAACATTAATCCCCAAAAAACGTATCTCTTAATGTCACATAAAAACATGTGAATTCCTTTACCATATATCCTCCTAAAACATGCTAATAAACTAAATCACTATAAAACCTCAATTAAAAACATATATGCCTCCAAAAATTAACTTTATCACTATTCCTCAAATAAAACCATAATTTATTCAATATATTCTATAAATCCAAAAAATAAATAAACTTCATCCAAGATTTCATAAATTAATTTTCCTTTAAATCAGTAATCAATTTCAAGGTCACCAATACTATTAAATTTACTTCATCAATATCAATCATCACTTTATCCCAACTAAAATTATAATCCCAACATCATGTCACGTTAAGGGTTATCTTTCCCTCAATCATGTTTTTTCTGAAAGTATCACCTTACAAGTAAATCAATTTTATAGGTTATAAATACCATTTAACATATTCTTATAAGTCCTTAGAGAGAAAGAAGTATATAAAAATACTTAGATGTTTCATGATTCCTATAACCATAATATCATTGATAAGACACTTTTATAATATAATTCTCAAATACCAATATATAATCACTTTAATCATTCCACTTCAATTATTGGAATATCATAGGCCATTATTCCTTCTTGGAGTTGTCCTTTGGATTAGAGTATTGACTCAGATAATTTTCAAGTTCCACACACATAAGATAATGAACTATAAATGGTACCTTATGTTATAATTTGTATCCCTTCATTGAACTATCTATTTCTCCCCTACAATTACTTTCTCTATATCCTTCATTTCCACACCCAAAATATCTTCTCATTCCTTTGAGACTCTTCTTGGGAACTTCTTACCACATTCTCAACATGTCATAAGTTGAATCATCTTTCCTCTATGGGCTTTATGAAACTCCATTTTTCTCTTATTTGGTTTATTCAAAAACTCACCTATGTTTAGGTTTTAAATAAAATATCAATCCAAATAGTTAGGTATAATCATAAACATTCACATTCTTTATCCCATTTAATTTGGTTTCCCAATAGGAAAATCATTGCATCATACATCACATTCATTATTAACATGATACATTTTGGTTCCAGTCATTGACTAAAACCATAATTAATAGTTTGATCAGAAATAATCATAGTGAGAAACCATAAAATCATGAAAAATAATTCATATTATATCTAATTAATGTCACCATATTTCCAATATATGAAAAATTAGGTTTATGACAATCCATTCATGGTCATTATCTGTTCAAATCCATTATAATATGTTCTAAAAAAATAAAAAAAAATACCCAAGAATATCCCCCAAGAGTATCTAGTTGGTTGTGTGGTCTAAATTTCACTCAATATGCACCAATGACAATTGAGTTATTACAAAACACTCATCATTCAAATTTTTTACCCCAAGGTGAATCTATGCCACAACTACATCCACTTTCTATTATCTAGATAGAGGTTTATTTTCTATGAAAATTGCACTCCTTTCTTTACCATAACATAGTATGTTATATTATATATATCCTTATCCTAAGGTTTCTCACTAAAACATTCTAATCCGTATTTAAAAAAAAAACTTAACCTTTCTATGATGCCAAATAAGGTAACTGAAACATTACATGAATAAATATTATATATTATTATATTAATATTCATTAAACATCATTAAGATCTAGGTTATAACTATAAAGATTTAGTATCTTTGGAAACTTGGGTACATAAACAACTTATACATAAAATATTTAAAATATCTCCCACTAATTTCTTCACACTAAGAACCCCTCTTAATCACTACTTACAGAAAATCATTCTTTATATCATGAGGAAAATAAAACATAAAAATGGTGATCTCATATTCTCAATAAGGGTAAATAAGAGATATATCAACAAATGATCATTTTCAAGTATAATAAGATCTTAAATATATGATAACATGATCTTAACATTTTAAAATAATACTTATAAATTCAAAAAAATTAATCATGAGTCCTGGAAAAAAGTTTAGAAGTTCATAATACTTGAATTATAATGGAATCAAAAAACATGATCCATGAGTATATAACATTAGAAAATTATTATATCATAAATTATTTGAATAAAGAGTGAAATAATCATAATCATATAAATATTATGTCAAGGATACATGCCAAAACATTCATCACATGTTAGTCTTGGTCTAACCACCCATGTACCTACTTTGGGCTTGGGATAACCTCTCATGTACCCTTGCTGGGCTTGGGCTATTCTTCTATATACCCCTTTTGTCCATGGGATAACCTCCCATATACCATTTTAGATCATAAAACATTAATATTTACTTAATTTATTATAGACATGTAATGGACTCACCCATCACATAATCATAAACCATTTATATGTATGCCACAAGATCATGAAAATATTTATCACTTCATTATAGCTTAACCTATGGTAAAAAATTAGTTTCATAAATATTTCATAATCATAATCATAAACAATATTTAGAAATAATAAATATGGTAAAATTGGATCATATCCCCAGTAAATCAAAAGAAGCATCGAAGGATGTTATTATAGATGAAAACAATTTTCAGAGATTACTCGAACATTTTATGAGGAAAATACCCTTTTCATTTTGAAATTAATTATTTAAAATATTAAAATTTTCAGAATATTAGGAAATAAATTTCATTAAAAATAACTTTAGAAAATTTTAAAATAGACTTCAAATTAAAAAATATTAATGATGGTGGGAAAATGTGTTCATGTGTTATATGTTAAAATAAAGTTTTTTTCACAACTTTGGTAAAAAGTACCTCATTCAGATAAAGACAAGAAGATCAATTTTAAATCTTTTTATAGAAATTTAAACATGGATTAAAATTAATTTAATAAATCATTTTATTATATTAAAAAAAATATTCTTGAAATTTTTTAAAATAAAATATGGACATGGAAGAAAAAGAATCCTTACCTAATAGAGAAATAAAGTCAGTTTTCATTAAAAACATTATTTTGTATTTTTTAGTATATAAAGAGATAAAAATGAAAGGAAAACAGTGAATCTCTAGAAAAAATCATATGAGAATAAAATTAATAATATTTTTTTAGATATATATCTTATAATTTCATCATCATAAATTTAAGAACAAACAATCTTAGTAAAATGAGATTGTTACGTAAATTCCTTACTGTTGCAGTAAATTTTGAATCATAACCCCCATGAAATAAATAAATTCAAATAAAATTTTAAATACCCTTCAAATAAATAGATTCATGATATAAAATATCAAATGGTAATTATATACACCACATAAAATAAACAAGTGGTGAATATGGCATATGTCTCAAAGAAATAAAAGTGAGATGAGAAACCTTACCATTTTGGTAACTTCCAAATAAAAATCCCTTGGGTGAGATAATTTTATTTTTAACATTAAATATAATTAATTAATAAGGATCCATGATATACAATTTAAAAGTTAAATTATATACACCACTTAAACATAAATAGGTTGACAATATCAAACATATCTCAATGAAACAATATTGGGAACCCTTACATTGTATCTGACATGATTCATAAGCACTCTAACCTCCTATATAATAAATTTATATTTGTAATAATTATATAAAATAACCATTTATGCACTTATAATATCATATATTATCCACTTATAACATTACAATACCCATTTATTAATAATTATTTATTAAAATCCTCATATTTGAATGTTAACTGTTTTATTTTTATTGAAAGAATCAATTTAGAAGTTCCATCCCATATACATTGATCATGGTTCCATGATATATAGAATATTAATCAGTTAATAATTAAAACATTTAATTATTATATACCACCAACAATGAATTTTTATTAAGAAGCCCAACAAAGAATCCGTGGGAAAGGCCAAAAAAATAAACAAGTTAGGGGGACCTAAAGGAGTGGAGTCCAAGATGGTCTCCCCAAATCAGGTTAATCCCCTCAGTATTAAAATGATGAAAGTTCAAAAAACCAGAGCCATTAGTACCTTGAGTTTCCTCCGCCATCGATGCGAAGTAATCCGCCACCATATTACCCTCTCTCCACATATGATTCACATGAATCCCCTTGTTTTCCAGCTTTGGTCGCGCCCTCCTAATAATATAGGAGTTATCCCAAGGAGAAGAAATATTACCCTGCAAGAAATCAAGAATTACCTTGGAATCAGTCTCTGTTATGTTGATATTTAGTCCCCTCTTCTCACAGATATTGATTCCAGACCATAAGTCTTTAGCCTCCACCTTAATAGAGCTACCTTTTCCATAGAAGGCCACAAAAGCCAACACCACCTCCCCTTTGGGATCTCAGACCACTCCACCGCCCCTCATAAAGCCAGAAAAGCAAGAACCATCAATGTTTAACTTCAGACCCCGGCCAGGTGGAGACCAACATATCCATTTACCTCTTCCCACCAAATTAGAAGGTTGGACTGCATCCGGTCGTACCTGTAGAATGCGAAAAGAAGGATCCATATTCCAATTTTTAATGCCAACAACTAGATCCACCAGTAAACATTTAATACTCACAGAAATATATTCCCATGAACATCTCATGCCCTCAAATCTTGTTCTGTTCCTGGACAACCAAATACACCAGCAGCCTATATTCATAATCACATATCTAGCCATTTTTTTCCAGACTCCCTCCAGTAGCTCCATGTAACAATCATTCGAGTAAAGTAACATCCATGATGTTAGGTGTCATAAAACCAGTGAATCCACCAAAGAATCCCCACACATCCCTGGCCCAATCACTCTCTAAAAATAGTTGATGTGAGCTCTCATCCTTATGAACCCTTCAGCAGTGACATTTAGAAACCATGTTGATACCTAGCCTTTTTTACATTCTCATCTGTGGACAATGATTGATTCCTTATTCTCCATAAAAGTAAATTGAATTTCATTAGTATTTTTTCACACAAAACCAAGCTATTATAGGGATCCTGATAACTTTGAGTGGCTGAGATTTGAAAAAAAATCCTTCATCCTGAAGTAACCAGAATTAAAAGCTATGAAAACACATCTATCCAGATCTGAATTCATCTCAATAAGATCAAAGATTTCATTCTGATCTTGTCCAAAATTTCATCAATAAATTACGGATAATTACTAGCCTTTTTAAAAGTTATCATGGGAGAAGGACAACCAGGAAATCCCAAGGTAACTCCCACCCAATTGTAATGCCAAAAAGAAACATCCCCCTACCAATAATCTATCTGGAATGGTTCTTAATGCATTGAATCAAATCCTGAACTAATAGCCATAAGTCAGAACCATGAGAATCATAATTTTCAGACATAATCTTCCCCCAAAGGTTCCTCATTTCCACCACTTCCCATGGAAGCCTTTCATTCATGCCATGAATAACCCCAACTAGACTTCTCACAATGATACCACCCTCATTGACCGGACTTTATATATTACTCCATAAAGACCAATTTCTTTTCCCATCCTCCTGAGCATCCCAAATAAAACTAGCCAGCACTTTATCAATGGCTGAAATGACTCCCTTCGGAACATTACAACCTGAAAGATCATGAATAGGGATGGCCCCCAAAACACTATTAATTAGCGTTATGCGACCCCCAAAAGATAAAAATCGATTCTTCCAATTCAAAAAATGGCTGAAAATTTTATTCATAATTCCATCAAAGTCACAAATCCGGACACGACTGTGGGTTATAGGTGATCCAAGATACATCATCGGGAAAGCCCCCCTCTATATGTCCAGCCTGCTGCACAAGGATCTAACTTGACTAACACCACAGTTCTTTCATAAAAAACTGTTTTTAGATCGATTAATTACCTAGCCACTCCAAATACAATATTCCTTCATAATATACATTAGAACCTTAACTGAACGTCCACTTCCATTAGTGAAAATAAGGGTATCATCTACAAACATTGTATGAGAAATTTCTTGGTGATTCATGGGTATATGATAAGGAAGAACCCATCACATTTAGATTTTTTTATTAATGAGGTGACTAAGATAATCCTGCATAAGAATGAAAATAGTCAGAGAGATAGGATCTCCTTACCTTAGACCACGAGAAGGTTTAAAAAAACTGTGAGTTTTTCCCGTGAAAGACACTGCCATCCAGGATGAGCTAAAGCATCTGAAAACAATGTCTGAAGCCCATGAAGAGAAACCCATATGATTCAGCACCTTATTAATGAAACCCCATTCCATACGATCATACACCTTAATCATGTCCAATTTAATGTCCATATTAGAACCATGTGTTTTGAAGTTAATATCACGAATCATCTCTTGAGCCAAAGCCACTACTCCCTGAATAGACCGTCTTTTAACAAACCCATGTTGTTCAAGATATATCCATAGAGTAATAAAATTGAACAATATTGAATTAAAAATGCTTGATAAGATTTTATAAGGAAATTTTCACATACTAACCGGCCGATAGTCCTGAATAAAAGAAGGATTTTTGACCTTGGAAATCATAACCAAAGTAGTAGCTCCATCCACCCTCGAGATCATCCCCCCCCCCCCCCCCCCGATATAAGTCTTGAATAGACATGATAATATCCTCTTTAATAATCTCCTAAGATCCCCGATAAAATGAACTAGGAAAACCATCCGGCCCCGGAGCACTTTCTGGATTAAGATTCATCATAGAAGCATAAATTTCCTTCTCACGTAGTATTTCTTCCAAAACCTTATAATCCTGTTCAGACATCAAGCTGGGAATCCCTTCCATAATTTCATAATTACCACTCGGATACCCACTGTCCAGCCTATTGTTAGGCCCTGCAAGCAGATTTTTGAAAAACAAAAAATCCAAGTTTCCAACAACATCTCTATCACTTGAGTATGATCCATCCTCCAATAAAATATTAGGCTTAACTAACTATATTCTCTCCTTAATACAAGCATCAAAATATGTTGAGTTCCTATCCCCTTCATGTAGCCATTTCACCTTTGAAATCTCCCTGGAATCATGTTCCTGTTTCAGAATCAAAGATGCCCAATTATTTTTCTTAAGAAATAAATTCCCATACACCATGTCATCCCAAACATGCTCAAGACTGACCTCCATCCTTTCAACTTCTTGCTGGATATTTTGTACCTCCTGATCATCACTTGGAAGACCCTTGACCCAAGATTGGAGTTTTGGTTTCAACCTCTTCAATTTATTGTGAACAGCCACCCATGAAAAACCCTACACTGGCTCCTTCCAACTATCCTCCACAACCTTATGAAAACCCTAAAGTTTTGTCCAGTGAGCGAAAAAATAGAACCTCTCTCCACCACCCTTTCTAGGAAAGAGAGATACAAGGAGGGGAGAATGATTAGAAATCCCCCAGGTAAGGTGGTCCACCTTGACATCAGATTACTTAGATATAGCATGTACATTTTCCAGACATCAATCTAAACGACTCCAAAAACGTCGACTGCCCTTCCGAATGTTACACCAAGTAAAATGGTCCCCATGAAATCCCATTTCTAACTGGCCTTTTCTTGCCAAAAAATGAGCAAATCTTGTACTGGACACATGCGGAAATTCACCTCTTCCTTTCCTCTCATCCGGGTCTAAAACCACATTAAAATCTCCACCAACAATCCATGGGAGATCTTCCGAGTCAAACTCATCTAGCTCCTGCCATAACAGCCCCATCTTCCTCATGTCACAGCTACCATAAACAAAGGAAATATACATCCAATCAAAACTGGTACTAACTTTTACCATGATGAACTGATCCCCAGCTTTAACAAGGACCACATCAACCTCCTTTTTCCAGAAAATCCAAATAAAATGATTAACCAAATCAACATTCATGCATTCTTGCATATGTAACTTACGAGAGAACTCCCCAATCCTTGATGAATTCTGTTTGTGCTCCAGAATTTCTACTACACCAACCTTATATTTCTTAATTTCCATATCCAAAAATTCAGATTTCCCTCGGGCCGCAAGACCACAAGATTTCCATACTATAAAAGGAATCATTTTGATAAAGAACTCCTGGATTTGATCTCAGGCTCCCTGGTCATATCATCATTGGAAGACATAAATTCCTGTAAGTATCGCATTTTAGATCTTGTATAAACTCCATTAACATAGTCCATTCCGACTTTGGAGGAGAATTCAAAATAGACTTACCCTTAAGGGTCCTCCTTTTCTCCTTAAAACCAGTAAATCTATCACTAAATTCCTTCTTCTTCGAGAGACCAAAAACACTGAACAAACAACTGCTCAATCCTTCCTCTCAAAAAAACTGCTTTGAACATGATGATCCATCTTCTAGCCCCTCCCTTCCTTTCAGAAGATCCAAGAAGTTATTCCTGACATCTTGTATAAAATAACCAACTATACCAAATCCTGATGCCTAAAAACCAGAGAAAATCAACACACTCTGCGAAGAAAAAACAAGCATAGAGAAAGAAAACAAAGGCCATAAAACACCTTCCCAGGACACCAAATGCACCTGAAACGAGAAAAAACCACACACCAAAGAAAACGGAGAAGAATTCCTAACTTCTTTTTCCAAAGGAGACTCTAGAAAAACACCTCAGATAGAGCATGGGAATTCACACCCAAATCAGAAGATAAAACATTGCAGGAAATTTTTTTCAACCCATACCTGACCAGAGATATCTGAGCCCTCCCTTATACCAAGAGGAATTCTTCCCCTGATAGAAGAAAGAGAAACACCAGGACCATTCCCCCCTCTTCGGTTTCTCCTGCACAATTGGACCGAGTGGCCTTGAAGCAAGCATTGCGAATAGAACCTCAGAAAAACTGGGTACACAATATCTTGGGACCAATAAAAAACTCCCTTAACACTCAGTGATATATTGTCCAGAAGAGGAAAATACATATCAAGCTATACACAAATCTTCACTGTTAAGATTTCCTTCCCATTACAGTCATGGTCCTCCAAGCACAATAATCCCCCTAGATAGTCCCCTATGGCTTTCAAGATCTCACCATTGTGAAAATATAAAGGAATACCTGGTAAATAAATCCACACTGCCACCATCGCACTTTCTTTTCCCTTGTGAGCATCCAAAGACCAGCAAGAGAGGTTAAATATACAATTCCCAAAAACCCGAGGTGCTTTACATCATGAAAAAAGAAAATACTCTTCAGAACCTAGAACAATACAGAACGAATTGCGATGAACAATCGACACCTTGTCCTGGATCGAGAGCCCCCACAAATCCACCATATTCTTGAAAACAATGAAAGAAGGCTTTGACGAACCAAAACAAGCTATAAGACACCATTTAAAACAATCCACCACATCCTCATAGGCTTTCACCGGAATCTCAAGAGACAGGATAGAATCATCCCTACAGACATTCGATAAAAATGGATGAAACTTGGGAAAAACCTGTCGCTGCTTCTGAGAACCACACAACGCATCTTTGAAGGAGATCGACGGACGACATTTCCCCTGAAGAGATCCACTCCGCACCGGAGATGACCGCACCTCTTCTGAATCACACGGGGACCTGGATCAAAAATCAAAGACGCTGAAACCCTATCCGAAGAGACCCCTCCTGAGGATATAGCTTCCTCCTCCAGCATTTTCATCACCACCCTACCTATTAATAATTATATACAATTTTATAACCATTCATATAAATAAGTTATGAAAAATTAATTACATTGCTTCGTGGAGAGGTAGTCCATACATATGCACGAATGATGTTTCCCACTTTTTAATAAATAAAAAAAATAAAGGGAAATAATAATTCACCTTTAAAAATAATCATTATATCATAAATATCATATATGTTCATTAAATATGTCATTATTTTCATTAATGTAAAGCAAAAATTAATAATGAATCACATCGCTTCGTGGTGATGGTAGTCCACACATACACACGAGCAACATTATCTTTTTCTAACTGATGGGAAGGGAAGAAGGTAGATAAGATATTATAATTATAGAATCAAAATTGTGTCATAAATATCATATATAAACACTAAATACATCATAATAAGTAATCATTAAATATGGTGATGTAAATTTAATCATATCACTGCATGGAGGTGGTAATCCACATGTATATACGAGCGATACATTCATTTCCCATTTGGTGGGAAAAGGTGGGAAATGGATGTGAAATATTCATAATAACATCTAATTATATTGATGATACATGATTCATAATTTAATTATGGATACAATAGGTTTAGATAAGGTGTAATAAGAAATAAAATTGAAAGTGCCTCGTTAAGATTTATACCTCTTCTTTGAGAGACCTCCTTTGGTTTACACATTAAGCATTGAAATATTGAACTTATAAGAAGAAAAAAGGATATAGGACGAATATAACGAATCTATAAATGGTTTGGGTAAGTTCATGTCTCAGATATAAGGATCAAATTTTTTTAAAAAAGGATGATAATATGGGATTTTCTATAAGTGAGGGGAGGGACACCCATGGAATTATTTGAAAGATTTTAATAATATAAGTCCACTTTTATGTTCAAGTGGCTCCAAATTTCAAAGTATTAAAAGTTAGTATAAAATAATGTCTGAATATATTCAAAAAATAATAATTAAAAGAATTTATATGGAATTATTACCCTTATCTCTTAGTTTACCCCCCCCCCCACCCTGGTAAACATATGTGATCTTTAACCATGGCAAAAAAATTAAATTATTACTATTCATTATAACCAAAAATTAAGTTGAACCTATTAAATTAAATTAATTATGATTATTTAAAATTTTTAATTAATTTTTAAATATTAACTTTCTATAATTGGTGGAAATTAACTTTAAAATAAGTGTATAAAACATAATGAAAATTGTTTTTAGAAAAATATATTTTTAATAATAAAACTGGATTTACTTTCATTCTTACCTATTAAAATATATTAGATAAATATTAAAATATTTAATTGAATATATATTATATTATTTTAATTAAAATAATTAATAAATAGTGATTTATTTTCTTAATTATGATAAAAACACATTGAACACATAAAAACAGTTTTTAGATATATGTGTTTTTAAGTCCAAAAATGAACTTATACCCAAATCAAGTATAATATTGATTCCATGGTAATTAATTAGATTATTTATAATTAAAGTAAAATTTTTAAATTTAAGATAAATTCCATAAAATATATTAATTTTAAATTACTTGGTTTAATGAAATGTAATGATAGTTTTACAAAACTTCGTATTTTCCACTATTTGTTGAAAAATAAATCTTTTTAGAAATATTCTAAAATTTTACTCTGGGATAATATGAAAATGATGATTTAAAAAATGATATTAATTTCAAAAAATAAAATATAAAAAAATGGTAGAAAATAATTATAATTTATGTGCAAAAAATCCAATAAAAAACATTTTTGAATTAAACATATTTTTGAAACATAATATAACTTTACTGTAAATTGAGTACATGTTTATTTTGAATTAATAAATACATTTTCATTATGTAAAACCATTATACATATTTTTTTATAATGTGGTTACTCATATTCATACCACCAATTTAACAACTTGGTTATAATGATCACATTTAAATAATATTTTTATAGTATATCGTAGTTCTCTTAAAGATTAGAGTACATATTTCATGTTAAGCAATCTATAGAGAATAGTATTATTTTAGAATAACTTTTGGGGTGTTACAATCCTTTTACTCAATTATAACACCAACTTACCATTATTCTAATCCATATATTAACATCGTTGGGCTATCACACCTAAACCATAAGTCACATCTCAAATAGCTTATAGCTCACAAAGCACCATCCACACTTCTATCTTGGATATCACAAGGCACTCACATGTGAATAAACCCATCCATGGTTCTCACATATAAACATAACTGGCATCTCATACTCAAGAAACTACCCACTCTAATCCTCACCAGCCATACACAAACCAGCATACCCCTTTAAGGATCTAGAATCATGAACAAATTCATATAAAAAAATTTCCCCTATGACAATTCATATAAATTATTTCAAATAAATCTAGTTTGGTTGAGTATAATTCCACCAAAAAACTATTTGGGAAGACATAAAATAAGTTATTTTATACACTTTAAATAACCAAAAACTATTTTCTTTCAAAGAGTAGTACCCATGTGGTTAGGTAAAGTATAATGTTACTAATAAGTTATTTTTAAAATACTAAATAATTTATTATTATAACAACCCAAATTTTCCTCCTTAAATAAAAACTATGTTCAATAGCTTTCACCACACGCAACACAAAACTAAAACGAAAACATCAAAATATTTAGGTAAAATATAAATATTAAATATAAAAATTGAAACCTAACTGTTTAACTAGTAGGTATGAATATTATTAATGAAAATATGATATATGTGTATAATTAAAATAAATACTACTTTTAATACTAATTAAATTAACTTTTTATAGCTAAAATAACTAATAAAATCATTTTATGCTTAAACATATATTTTCCTAAAATTAGTGTTATATTTCAAGAAACTAATTATATTATGATTAAGTAATAATAAAATATATGTATAATATTAATAATAGTTACAAATAAATTAATTGGAAATGAAAAGGAAATAATATTGAAGAATAGTTAACATATTTAAAATCTATTTTCTAATATGAAGAGTTTTTTGCTATATTTTTTGTTTTATTTAAACATTTAAAATTTTAGAAACTTAATTTGAATAAATTAATATAATTTTTTAATTATTCATAATAATATAATCTTAAGATGATTTTTTTAGATTTTTATTAAACTTTTGAATTTTAGATGAATAGTTAAATATATTAATGTTGTAAATATTGCAACTTATATTCCATTACTTGTATATAATTATGAATTATAAATTTATTAAACCTTTTTTTAAGACCAAATATGAATTTTATAATTGATTTATAGTTTTTTTTAAATGCTTCTTTTAATTTATAGACCCATATTTGAGATTTTAGAATTTAAGTTATATTTTCCAAACAAATAATACATTATATATTTAGTATTTTAAAAATAAATTTTATAAATTTTATAAATTGAAATAAAAAATGTATTTAAAATTTTGAATAATTGGGTCAAAATTATATAATAAGTACAATTTTAGTTTTTAGAATAAAGGGAAAATTACCTAGAAAAAAACTAGTTATCGTGGTGAAAAATAAAATGGTAAACATGATTAACCTTAGAGGTAAAGAGACTAACAATTTTAAAACATATTTCTAATTAAATTTTGGAGGTTTTTCTCAATATTATCTCTTCTAAAATCTATTATTTCTAAATTTTGGAACCAATTTCCTTGATAGTGATTTTCAATTATTGAAAAGTTTTGGGTATTTATAAAAAGCCACACCTTTTCACTTATAAAAGGGGATCACCTATCCTCAATTACCCCTATGAAAAAATCCATCAATTTCAAACCAAAATATAATCAACCCTCTCCTCCACACTCCTTCCTACCTTAAGGAGTTTATGGTCTTCCCAAAAAACCATCTATCAAAGGCTCAATCCTCTTCACAACGTGGATAATCCAAGAAGTTAGTTATAAGTCCCTAACCTCTCTTTCTTTTATTTATATCTATTTATGTGATTTTTTCCTCAAATTTTTTTATCATATTAAAATGGTAACTTAATATCAATAATATTATCTATTTTATTATAATTATATTAAAACCATCAACCACCCTCCCCTTTTTCCATTAAGAAAAATGAAAACGTGTAATAAACATGTTTTCTTCCTTCACTAATAAACATGGATATTTTTAGGTTGTATTTAATGAATATATGTGATATATATATATAATTAAAATATATAATTAATATGGTTCTTTTTTGGATAACATAGAATATAATGATCGTTATAAGGTAATCCATTGATATTAGTAAATAGCCTGAAACTAGTTCCTCACCATTTTCATCTTTGAAAAATGTGACTAAAAATACCGAGTAATAGAATTATAACATTATAATTATTTATAAAACATCAATTCTATAACCCTTAAGGGTTTATAAATTATGATCTTTTGAAGAAAAAAGAATATTGACACTGATTTTATGAACCTAGTTCAAAATGGTTAAGATTGTTTACACCTAATGTTGAAAATAGATTACAATAATATAACTCATAAAGAGAATTGTCATTAATAAAGAGAATAAATGGAAACATATATCAATAAGGTTCTAAAATAGGTAATTAAGATATTTATCTTTATGATACATTATTTTAAAGAACTTTTTTGGAATTCAATGGTAAATGTAAGGGACTTAGTAACTCAAAATCCTTTCTTTGAGTTATATAATTTCTTTTTGAACCTCATTTATCCAAGGTTTTATATTTTAACGAATGTTATATAGTTTATTTCTAGGTAAAAAAAGTTTTTCAACCAAATATATTTTAATGAATAGATTTAATTTCATTTTTCTTAAAAATTGACCCTTTGAAAAGATGCTCATAACTATGAATTTTATAATTATGAATACAAAAATTTTTCAAAAATATCTTTTCATGATTTGGTTTTCATTATCCTAAAAAGGTCTATCTTCAATAGAGTTATGTTTTATGATTCATCCTATATTTTCCTTCATTATGTGATTATTTTAGGTGATAAAATTTTTAGTATCAAATAATTTAATTCATGATGTTATTTTATACCATTTTTATGTTTTAAGAAACCCATTTTATTTCAATGGATTATTTATAAAAAAATGAATTATTTCCATTTGGATTCTTTATAAAACCCATTTTATTTCTATGTATTATTTATGATGTGAAAATTTAATAACTTTTAGGTGGAAAACATATGTATATATGAGTGACGGTTGGTTCTGTTATAAACTAATGATGGGTTGTTTCAATATAACCCAATGATGGTTGGTTCTATTATAAACCAAAGATAAACAGTTTCATTATTAACCAAGGATGGGTGGTTTCATTATAAACTTGAGATGGTGGTTCTGTTATAGTCCTCCAATTAATTGGTTAAAAGATGATATCTCATTAAGAAAATATTAATGGGTACAATTTATTTTCTTTTAATCATGGGAACTAATGGTGTTTCTCATTAATATAATGTTCCTAATATTAATTTATGTTCCATATTTGAAAGGCATTCTTAATTATTATCTTTACTCTATTGACATGGATCATTAAATTAATGTTCCCATGTACTAATGTTTTTTCCATAGTTAAATGATGTTATTAATTAGGATATTATGCTCTCATGATTAAAGGTTTATGTTAACTGATTCTAATCCATGTTATAACTATTATGTTTCCATGTTGATCTTTTTTTATTTAGGTTATTGTTGAAGGTTCTGGGCACATAGGAAGTGTGTGATGGGTCATTCCAAACTTTTCATTTTTTCATTATCGATGATCAATCTGATATTTTCATCATAATGAATATTGTAACCAATAGAATTAAATCAAAGAGGACAGACAAGGGATAGAATGTCGTAACCAAGCATAGGATCATCACAGATTATTTATAATTAATTTAATCAATTAAATAATTACCTTGTGTGAATTCTTTTTTCATTGATGAATCTGAAAATAGATATATGTTGTATCGTTATTTTGTTGTAGGAATCAAGAGATAATTCCCTCTGGTTGTGATCTACATGTGTTCCAAAAATCTCTGAACATTGCCATAGGAATCTATGGGTGCTAGCATAGTAGATCCAACCACTTGCGTTGTTCACCTTTGATCTCAATGATAATCACTTCCAAAGAAATATGCTTGATCTATCTAGGATCTAAAGTGATTGGTGGAGTAATATCTCTCTCCACTCTTGAGAGTGTTCTTAGACAAGGATCTCTCTAAGGCTTGAGATTATTCTCTCTGGATTTCATTATGCACAAAACTAAATGAATTGGATCTTTTGGAAAAATAATATAATGGGGTTTAAATACCATTAGGGTTTAGAAACAAATATTTTTAAAAATACTCCTTTAATATTTATTTAATTCATTTTGTAAACCCATGTCTAAAATAATAATATTATTATTATTTACTCAATATATGCTTAACTTGTGAATTAATTAAAATATTATTTAATCAAATAATAATCAATTTATATTATTTCACACCAGACCTAAAAACTCATTCCTCCATTCCTCAGCAATATTTATTGGGCCTTTAATTATTACTACATATTTAATAAATAAATATCACTACATTATTTTCCAATAATTAAATAAATATTATATTCACTAAATAGAAAATAAAAATTTATTAAATATTCCACTCACATAACATTTTCTCAAATAACTAGTGATAGAATATGCGAGATCAATCACACATAAATAATTATTAAACAATTTTTAGTAATAATATTTATTCAACTTGTTAAATAATAAATAATAATATAGTATTTAACTGAGATATTAGATACACTTAGTGTGAGGCCCTCTAGGCCTCTTTCTCGGTGGCATTAGGAAAAATAGTCTAATGTCCAAGGTTTGCATCTATAAACACACCAAGGAACCCATAGAGAAAGAAGATAATTCTATAATGAAATAATACCTCATAAAGACACTAACTTTATAATATAATCATTTTATTGTGATATCTCTAATCAAGTAGGTTACATGTTGGTGCCATCAACCTCTGTTCTCGATGTCTCTTTCTTTGAATTTCTAGAAATTGAACATGCCCATATAACACCATGTACATGGATTTATTTAGGCTATATAATTTCCATCAAAGTTCCTAAGATATCAACTTTCTCTAAATAATATAAGGTACAAATCCTTTCTCACATTATTCATTAATGTAATATTACTTGTGATGCATCTATCATATAATTCCTCACCACGAACATATGTCATCACGGTTTTTTTGAATAAATCAAAATATGTGAATCATAATACTCATTAATAATAATCTTAATTTATAAGGACCAATACACATGTCCGTATATAGGAACATCCAATGCAACATACAAATATGGATTTCTTACTAGCGGGTCTTGTTCTCATAATATTATATACTGGATATTAACAAGGATGTATACCATGAGAAGGTTCCTAAAAGTACAATGAGTGTCCACCCCTAATAGATTGTATAATTTGTGACCCTCAAATGATACCATCCAGCTATATTACATATATTTAATAATATCTTCATAGTACTTATGGGTTCTCATCATAACAGGGAGTTGTTATGAACTTTTAGTGTGACAGCTAATCTTATGACATTATCACATATTATATTATACAAAAGAAAATAACTATATGATAAGGAGTTTATTAATATTCAAAGATGATGAATATAGGTTATCATAAATTACATAGAAGTTTGTTCTAGGATACTAACTCCAACATAATCCCACTAGCACTAAAACCAACTCCTAACAACTTTCTGTCTCCAAGCACTCACATGATACCCATGCTTCTCCTGAGATAGGCCTTTAGTCAAGGGTTTCACAAAATTATTTTTTGTGGGTAATATTATTACTTAAACTTATCTCCATTGATAAAAATACCTCAATGGGTGATACTTACATATTATATGCTTTGTTTATTGGTGTGACCTTGGCTCTGTTGCAAGAGCCACCATTTTAGTATTATCACAATATAATGTGATAGGGTATTTATTTCTAGGTACCACATCAAGATCCTAGAAAAAGTTTCTTATCTAAAAAGATTCCTTAGTTATATCAAAATCCTCTATATACTCAAACTCCACCGTATAATCAATGAAAATTTGCTAATTTGAACTATTCCGGCTCACAACTCTTTCTTTGAGATAGAAAACATATCTTGACTATGACATTAGTTCATTCTGATCTTTTTGAAAATTGGCCTCAGTATAACCCTCGATGACTAGATTCTCGTCTCCTCCATACACCATAATCGTATCCTTAGTTCTTATCAAATACTTGAGGATAGCCTTAAAATCATACCAATTTTTTTCTCCTATATCTTCTTGATATTTACCTACTATGCTCAATGCACAGGTAACATAAATTCTACTATATAATACGACATACATGATTGATCCTATTTTGGAAATATATGGGATATTACTCATTCTATCTTTCTCATGTTGTGTTTGAGGACGCATTTTTTTAGAAAGATGTATACCATGTTACATTGGAACCAATTCCCACTTGGATTATTCCTTACTAAATCTATTTTGTATCTAGTTAATGTATTTTCTTTGACTTAGTCTAAAAAACCTCTTTGATATATCATGAATGACCTATATCTCTAGAATGTAGACTATTTCACCTAATTCCTTCATGAACAAACATTTTTTTAACCAATTCTTAATATAATGTAAGACTGGTATGTAATTTCCAATAAGTAATATATCATTAACATATAATACTAGGATAATGACTACATTCCTTCTAAAGACTTGTAAACATGTGGCTCACATTAATTATTAACTAAACCAAATTATTTTATGGCTTCATCAAATCGAATTTTATATGTCCTATATGTTATCTTAAATCCATAAATAGATCTATAAAACTTTGAAAATTATCTCAGCATCACATAGAGTCATAAACCCTTCTGATTTTTTCATATAGAAATATTCCTGAAGATTCCTATTAAGGAAAGTAGTTTTAACGTCCATCTTCCAAATATCATATTCATGGTTAGTTGTTATAGAAAGTATAATTATGATGGATTTAAACATTGAAAATGTTGAAAAAATTTCATCATACTCAATTACTTGATTTTTTTTAAACCCTTTATCCACTAGCCTTTCTTTATAGTTATTTACTTTACCTTCCATGTCAAGTTTTTTCTTGAATACCCATTTTCACCCTGTGGGATTTACATCAATAGGTGCATCGAATAGAACCCAAAATTGGTTCTCATACATGGAATCCATTTCAGAATTCATGGATTCTTACCATATTGTAGTGTCTAATCTATCTACTTACTCTTTGTAGGATATAGGTTCATCATTGTCAACCAATAATGATTCACTATATTTATTTACAAGAAAATTGTATCTATCTAGTTCTCTTACCTCTGTTATGTTGGTGATAATCACTTTCTTGTATGATAGGTTGTATAGGTAGTATCTCTTTATTTCCTTGGGATGTCCTATAAAGATACACTTTGTGACCCAGGGTACTTGTTTGTTTCTTGAGAATGACTTAACAAATTCCTTGCAACCCCATACATGTGTATGCAAAAAAAATGGGTTCTCAAAGGGAATTTTTTTACACATTATTTAGTAATCAATTTAATGTGTATTCCATAGTTTTTAATGCATGCCCCCAAAAGGATAATGGAAGATTTTCATAACTAGTCATCGACCTTACCATGTCTAAAAAGGTATGGTCCCTCCTTTCACTAACACCATTCCACTGTGGTGTGTAAGGTGGAGTGAGTTGATATGTAATCCAAAACTCCTATAGAAGTCGATAAAATATTGATTAAGATATTTACCACCTTGGTCAGATTTAAAATTATTTATCTTATTTCTCAGTAGACTCTCTACTTAATTCTTGAATTACCAAAATTTATCAAAGGACTCATACATATACTTCATCAGGTAGATATGACCATATCTACTCAGTTAATTAGTAAATATTATGAAGTAATAATACCCACCTCTAGCTTCTACTGGAAATGGTCCACGCACATTAGTGTTTACCAATCACAGAAGCTATGTGTCCCTTTCACTCTATCCACTAAATGGTGGTTTGGTCATTTTTTCTTCTAAACAATCATGATATCTTTCAAGCTGTTTTATCTCATAATATTCTAAATAACCATCTTGATATTTAAATGCTTCTAGTTTACATGAACAAGATTTTGGTGCCTTAATTGGGTGTTTATATGAGTTATGTGAACATGATTTTTTATCAATTACCAATATTTGGTTTTTATAATTTAATACATAAAGAACATAGTTTATATGTTCCATACCATAACATGTGTTTTCATTATAAAAGATACAAATTTTACTTCCAAACTTGAAAATAAACCCATCTGCAATAAGTCATGATATAGAAATTATGTTCTTGGTAACATTTGGTAAATAATAATGATCTTTTAAAACCAAAATCATTATCATTTTTAATTAGAATATAGTAGTCACCAATGGTTAGATCATCCATCCTTGCACCATTAGCAGCTCACAGATCCACCTCTCCTCTAGAAATATTTTGGAATCTACTTGGTTACTATATTTGGATACATATATGAGCACCACAAGTTGTATCTAATACCCAGTGTGTAGATATTAAAATATTACATTCAATAACGAATGAATATTTAGCTTCCCCTTTCTTTTGGGTGTAATTATTCATCCAGTGGCCTTTCTTTCCACATGGAAAACATACTTCCTCATTTTCATTGCCCTGCCTTTAGTTCCTCCTCTTCTTGAAAGGATGGTGCTCAAGATATTTAGACTTGTTATGAGTCTTGGTGCCCTTCTCCCTATTCTTCCTTTTATTATACACTATAAGGAATGTTATTTTTTCATTCACCGTGTACTTATCTACTTGGAGAATCATATTAATATATTCAAAAAGACTCTTCTCATAGTTTATCATACTAAAATTAATAATAAAACTAAATAAGGTCTTGTATAGTGATGAAAGTAAGAGATATATTCACAACTCATCCAATACTTTAATCCCTATGATGTATGATCATTCAATGTAACCAATAATCTTGACTACATGAGGCCCATCTAGCACATACTCTTTAAACTTAGTTGTAAAAATATCAGTGGAGATCTTGTATCTCTCTTTTCTTGCCTTCTCTCGATAGAGACCCTGAAGGTGAGACATCATTCTATATGCATCCATGTCCTCATGTTGCTTCAAAATCTCATTATTCAGGGATTATATCATGAAACATTGAACATATTTAGAATCATTAGATTGTTTCTCATAAAGAGACAAGTATTCATCACTAGCCTCATTTCTAGTCACTTTAGGAATAGGTTCTTCTAGAAAATACAATTTCCTTTCATGGAGAAGGATAACATGTAAGTACATTTCCCACTCTTGAAAAAAAATTTCTGATGAGAAGGTTATCCTTCTCAATTATGGATAAAGTGATATGTTTGATGTCATTTATATTTTTGTTTCTATAAGTAATAAGAGTATAGATTTATTACTTTATTTGATAAAATTTATACAAATAAGTAAATATTATATTTATTAATCTCTAACTATTATATTGAAACTCAATATACCTCACCATTATCATTAGAATATCCTATAGCTTGGATATTCTTGTGGAAGGGATCCATATTATCCTTCTATTTACCCAAAATTTAGTTGTTCAAGCAACTAAAATAGTTTTAGGAAGGAATTCTGAATGAAAACCACATTAACTCATAGTTCCTTGATCTGTTGAGTGGAAAACCCAATCCTAAAATCCTTAAATTTGATTTCCACAAACCTTGCCTCTCAGTTACACCAAGTCCTTCTTTGGAAGTCAACCCTTGATGTGACCTAAGTTAAGTCAACTTAAAAGTTCATATTACAATTCCTCTATAATCGAAAGCACTGCAACTTTGGTTGGTCAAACACTTTGAACTATGGTTCGATTTTAACTGAAGTAGTGGAAGGCTATACAAACTTAATATATATAATTAAGGAATTTTACCATTTATGTATAAATTTACAAATATTATATTTATCAAATCCTTGTTAATATTAAGTTGATTTACTTAATTGATTAACCCTGTATTTGATAATATTTATTCATAAGACAATTTATTTTAGTTCTATCTTGCATGCTTGTTAATTCATTAATTCATGTGATTGCGACAAAACATACATAATGAAATAACCATGTAACTTGACAAAAATAAAATAATAAAGTGGTATGATAGTGAGCTTTTACTAATGGTTAGTTTATCTAGTGGTTGATAAACTAACTGTTGAGCTAGGGGGAAAACACCTTGATCTAATTAATGTTCATGTTACAGCTTCCCACCTATCCACCTATGTTTCTCTCTTGGATTGGTTTCACCTCAGCTCCAAACTATAATTGTATCCACTAGCTTGGGAGATCTATCCATTATATATGATTTTACTCACATGAAGGTGAAGGGAAAGGGGTTTCCATAAAAGAAACCATGGTCAAGTAGGCCCATACAAAATGAGAAGACAGATGACATGTGTTCTGTCAATTTAATTTAATAATAAATTAAATGAAACCAATCACATACAATGTTCTATTTTATGCTCATGATCATCCACATGGATGCAATGAATTACGCATTTAATAAAACTAGCCTTCGATTCTTAATCATTCTTATTTATGATAAATCATGCTTTAATTAATTAATTATTTTATCTTAATTATCATCTAAATTTCCATGATATTCACATTCATCATAATTTTAAAAAAATTAAATAAATTTATTTAAAATTAACTGTGTACATAATTGTAACTTGGAGGAAACATGGTGAATAACCGTCTGAATCTACCCAACATGTATTATACTCATATATTGTTTACTCTTGTGACATATGGCATACAAGACTTATCATGTAGTTTTATAACATGTACTATCAACTTAATGATTACATTAATTACATGATTTTTATATCATGTGTATTGATTCAATGCACGTAGAGTAATAACTTTAATACGAATCATACATGACATGCAGATCTGTACATTACATATAAATTAATTAAACATTTATATATATATATATGTATTAAAACCTATCACAAGGTGTGTCATATTAACACAATTAACACATGAAAGCACATGTTGAAAAGTTTTACATGGTATAATAAATTATTTTTAATTATGTGTAATTTGGTATAAGTGCATGGTATGTACAAGTGAGATATAAGGTGTGTATGTCTATCGTCATCTATTTGAGGCACACACCTAGGGACTCAGTGTGTAAACCATGCCACATAAAAATTGGATTAAATGAAATGTACAAATGGCTAAATGTCATGTGGTCTCTGAGTTATATGGTCACGAGTCAGGTTGGCCAGGTATGAAAATACAAAGCCCGTATGTGACTTAAATGACTAAAAGTTGTGTATGTGGGATAAAAAGCATGTACTCTGGCTGACCATACACCAGGTTGGACCAGTCAACACATAGAGTAATAAATTAAATTCACCTTTTGTATTTAATTCACATGGTTTTGAATTAATTCAAAATTAATTTCAGGTGAAATGAACACTACAACATAGCGTGCAACTCCAATTACATGGTGTGTGCTCTTGTGTTATTTAACCACAATCCTCAACACCTTTGGATGGGATCTTTTATTTTATTTCATTCATAAAATTAATCAATTTGATTATATTTATAAAAAATGAAAGAGGAAGAAAAAGATATCATAATTCAGATTAAATAATGATTAAAATTGAATTTAAAACTAAATGAAAAAATTTTAAATCAATCAACTCTCTTTTAAATAATTATAAATAATTATGTGGGAAATCTAAAACCACTTTAAGGTTTTTGAGCGCATAAGAACTGTGCGATGATTTGTGCCCAACTTTTCATTATTCATGATCGATGATCAATCCAAGATTTACATGATGGTGAACATTGTAATCAATAGAATAGAATCAAATAAGACATATAAGGGATTTAATACAAGAACCAAGTACAGGATCATCACATATTATTTATAATTATTTTAATCAATTAAATAATTACATTGCATAAATTATTTCTTCATTGATGGATCTGACAATGGATCTATATTTTACCATCATTGTGTTGTACTAGTCAAGAGAAACTTCCATCTAGTGATGATCCACACGTGATCCACAAATCTCTAAAAATCGTCGAAGGAATCTTCTAGTGTTAGCATAGGAGAACTTATCACTTGTGTCTTTCACCTTTTATCGCCATGAGAATCACTTCCAAATCATTCTCATTGATCTCTCTATACTCTATAGTGGATGGTGGATAATTATCACTCTCCGTTCTTGGGAGTGTTGCTGGAGATGGAGCTCTCTAGGGATTGAGAGGATTCTCTGTGTCTCTTGGAAAAATAATATATTTAGGTTTAAATACCATTAGGGTTTAGAAATAAATATTTTCAGAAGTTCTCCTTTAATATTTATTTAATCTCTTACAGAACCCCATTTCTAAAATAATAATATTATTATTAATTCCTCTACATGCACGTAACTTGATAATTAAATTAAATATTATTTAATAAAATAATATTCAATATATATTATTTCTTACAAAACATAAAAACTTGTTCCTCCATTCCTCCACAATATTTACCAGGACTTGATTAATGGTTATTTATTTAATAAATAAATATCACTACATTATTCACAAATAAATAAAAAATATTATATTTACTAAATAGAAAATAAATATTTATTAAATATTCTAATCACATAATATTCTCTGGAATAACTAGTGATGAAATATATGAGATCAAGAAAAATGAATAATTATTAAACCACATTTTGGAATAATATTTATTCAACTGGTTAAATAATAAATAATAATATATTATTTAACTATGATTCTGGATACACTTAGTGTGTGACCCTCTATGACTCTTTCTTGATAGCATTAGGTGAAGCAGCCTAAATTCCAAGGTTAGAATCTAGAAACACACTAAGGAACCCATAGAGAAATAATTTAATGTCACAATGACAATATACCTTATACTAACACTCACTGTGTAATATAATCATTTTTTCATGATATCTATAACGAAGCAGGTTTCATGCTGGTGCCATCAACCTATGTGCTCGATGTCTCTTTTTTTGAAATTTATAAAATCAAACTTTCCCATATAACACCAATGCAATGAATTTATTTTGGCTATATCATTTCCATCAAAAAGAATGAGATATAAAATTCCATTAAATAATAGAAGGGAAAAATTATTTCTCGTGTTATTCATTAATTCAATATTACTCGTGATGCACCAAATTTATCCTACCTCACTGAGAACATATGTCATTATAGTTTTTTTCAATACATCAAATTGTGTGACTCATAATACTCATTAATAATAATCTTTAAGTCTAAGGACCAATACACACATCTACATATAGGAACATCCAATGAAAAATATAAATATAGATTTTTTACTGGAGATTCTCATTCTCATAATATCCTACATTAGATATTACCAAGGGTGTACACCATGAGAAGGTGCCTAAAAGTCCTATGAGTCTCCACCACTAATAGCATGTATCATTTGTGTCCCTAAAATGATATCATCCAAATATATAACATATATTTAATAATAGTGTCAGAGAACTTCTTGGTTTTCATTATAGCGGGGAACTTCCATGACCTTTTAGTGAAATAGATACTCTTAGGACATTATTACATACTATGTTATGCATAAGAAAAATCATGATGTGATGAGGAGTTTATTAATATTCAAAAATTGTGAATATAAGTCATTATAAAGTACACAGAAGTTGGTTTTAGGGCACCAAATCCAACACTTATGACATGTAATTTGAATCTCACTTATGTCGTATGGTTATCCCTCGTGATATTATGATATTTATATTATGATTCTATTTTTAATTATTCTTATGAACTTATCCTTGATGAAGTTTATTTTCACCCTTAACTGAGCATTTTAGTTCACCCCTTTCTTATTTTTTATTCCCCGGGTTATGAGGATGAGTCTTAATAATCAGTTGTCTATAAATTTGTCTAGTATTATTCCTTTAAGGATAGTTGATCTCAATTTCTGTAAAATAAGATTATTATGTAGCTAGTATCCAAATACACTGAACTCTTTCATCCTTGGGATATTATTATTTATGAAATGTAATATTTTAAATCGTTTAAAGGATGTAAAATAAAGGCATGTTTATCTTATTTCTCTATAGTTGGTGTCAAAATATGAGTGCATATAGAATGAGTCTCTTTTAATTTTAGAAATTAAAGAAGAAGCTAAAGGAGAATTTTGAAAAAGGTTTAATCTTCCCTTATGCTTCATAAGGGGGATCATGAGCCATCTTTATAAAATATAAAGTTCTATAAATGTGACTTTACATTGACTATCATGAGTTAAAAAATCACAATTATGAACAAATGTCCTTTACCTTGTATATATGACCAGATTTATTAACTCACTAGAGATCAGTACTTCTCAAAGATTGAACTTTGATCTGGATATCATTAGTTAGGGGTTATAAGGGAGAATATTTCAATAATTACATTTTGTAAGAGGTATGGGAAATGATTTTATAGTGATTCCATTTGGATTGAATATTAACCCCATAATATTTATAGACCAAATGAATAGAGTCATTAGAGACTACATGGATTAGTTTTTGGTTATATTTATAGATGATATTATTATATACTCAAAGAGAATGGAACGTAAGGAAGATCATTCAGGGATTGTGTTGATGACCTTATGAAAGGATAATTTTTATGCCAATTTTAAAAAATGTGAATTCTAGCTATAAAAGGTATCATTATTGGGTCATATAATTAACCTATAGGGTATATCTATAGATCCTTCAAAAATAAAAGTTATTGAACAATGAACCAGACCGACCACTATAACCAATATTTATAGTTTTCTTTGGTTAATAGGATATTATTTATCCTTTGTGAGAAATTTCTCATGGATATCAAATCCAATAACCAAAATAACATGAAAATGGGTAAAGTTACTTTAAATAGAGGAATGTGAAGAAATATTCAAGGAAATAGATATGAGATTGGTTGATAATTTTGTCCTTACATTACTATGAAATGGGGAAGGGTTTTCAATATATAGTGATTACTTAAAGAATATCTTGGGATGAGTCCTCGTGAAAAATGAAAAGGTAATTTATTATTCCTCACAAAATTTAAAAACTCATGATTAAAATTAACCGAAACAAGATTTGGAGCTAACAATGATAACCTTTTCATTGAATATTTGGAAATGTTATCTCTATGGGAAAAGGTGTGATATATATATTGATCACAAGAGATTGAAATATATATTCACACAAAATTAATTGAATATTATCCAAAGTAGATTGTTTTAATTTATAAAATATTATGTTTTCTCAAAACATCACCATATGGGGAAGGAAAATAAGGTGGATGATGCTCTGAGCAGGTAAGACCATGATACTCTATCTATAATGAGGGTTGAAAGAGACCTAATATTCATGGATTTGTAAAGGATTAGTCTTAGAGTAATAAGGTAATGTGATAAATCATATCTTTTCCAATTGAATGATCAAGCATACATTCACATGAAGATCAAATATTCCTAGAAAGATTATGCATAGTTATAAAAAGTGTAGAGAATATTCTAGAGTTTAACTTTAACAAAGATGGATTTATAAGGTTTGGAACCGAGATATGTTTCCTATGAAAACTATAAATGAAGAGGGAAATTTTGGATGGAAATCCTAGCTCGTCCTTCTCTATTAATCCATAAAGAATGAAGAAGTATGCAGATCTAAAGTAAATATTATGGAAGTATAATATAAAGATAGGGATTATATAATATATATATTAGTACTTGGTATGCTAACAATTAAAGGATGAATGAAAAAATTCTAAGGGTGTGTTACATACATTACCCATACTAGTATAGAAATGGGAAAACATCACCATGTACTTCATCAAGAAATGGAATTCAAGAGCCGAGGCATCATTGTGATGTCTATTTTCTAGAAACTATGGGATGTAAGAAACACGGATATGATGGAGGTGTGACCTTTGATTGCCTTTATCCATATTAAAATGAAGGGGCGGATTTATGAGCTAGGTTCACTGGTTAAAGGCGGACAACAGTCTCATGTTATGTGCAAATTACTCAACAGGCCACTTGTTCCGCCTATTTTTTAGGGAAACTGGATCAGATGGAGGCCACCACTATATGGATATAGACTTAATGTGGATGGTTAATTTATTAATGGAAAATGTGTGGGGGCGGTATACTTCAGGATGTGTATGGTTCGGTGATGTTCTCCTTCAGCGTTTTTTATGGTCTGGGATGTTCGTTGGGTGTGGAGCTGAAAGCAATTCACATCGGTATCATGCTTTTCAAGAACTAAGTATTGATGTTTTCAGAGGTGGAGTTAGATTCTAAAGTTGTTGTAAATTCCTTAAATGGATAGGTGGATCCTCCTTGTAACCTAACTTACCTTGTTCACAGTTTTTCCTTGGATCTTAGACATGGTTGCTTAGTTTGGGACATGCGAAGGGAGGACAACTTCGCTGCAGATTTCCCCTCTCAGGGGAGTATCTAGGAGGAGTCTTTGCTCATTTTATCTAGTTTGGGATCACTACCTCATGAATATAATAATTTTTTTCAAGGGGATTCCCTTGGTTTGCATTATTTTAGGCCGTCATGGTGATTTCCTTGCTTAATGGGCAGTTTTCCCATATTTAAATAATAATAAAAAATCAATTTTTGATTGAAGTTGGAGATATGAAGTTGATAGGTTATAGCCTTATCTAAGAAATTATGGGGAAGTTTCATACCATTTAGTGATATATAAAAGAGGTATAAAGTTAATAAAATACGTATATAGATAATCATCGATAAGATCTAAAGTTTTAAGTTAGTGACAAGGTGTTCCTTTGAATATTTCCTTGGAATCGTGAAATGAGATTTGGGAATAAAGGTAAGTTGTGGCCTATTTATATCGGTCCCTTCAAGATCCTTGGTCATGTTAGGGTTGTATCTTATCATTTAGCACTCCCACCTAACCTATCTCAGTTATATGATGTGTTTTTTGTATCAATTTTGAGGATGTACATACCACACCCATCACATGTACTAAACTTGGAAGATAAGAAACTAGAACATGATCTCTCATATTAGAAACTACTGGTGGAAATTTTTTATCAATGAGATATGGTGTTATAGAACAATACCTGTAACAGCCCAAGATTTTATGAAAAATATTCTTTTTAATTTTATTAATTTCTTGTGTTGTACGCTACACCAAAAGGAGCTTGCACAACACGCATCCTTGACTTGCCTTGCATTACACGCAATCGCAACCTTCCTCGATAGTGTGTGTAGTACGCAATAACGAGTTTCACTAAACAGCGATATGCTATTAAAACTAGCCGTTATGAATAGTAATAACCACTTTTTGAAATTTTGTAAATTTTATTTTTCAAAATGGATTTCATTTTTGGATTCGGAGTATCGAATTTAGCCTAAGGTGAAATTTTGGTACATTTCGGATAACTTTCATATTCTGATGAATAGTGAAAATTACTAAATTATAATTAAAAACAACTTTTTTAATCGAAATAATTAATAGTGATAAATTATTAATTTGAGTGGTTTTAAAGTATATTTAGAATATATTTTTACAATTTAATACAATGTTGGTCATTGGACGTAATTTCACATTTAAACCTGACATAAACAAGTGTCAATCTTTTGATAGATATTGTTTCGTAAAAACACGCTATTTGTTTTAATAGCGGGATTTAATTATAAAATTAATTAATTCAACTTCTATGTTATGAATTTGGTAAAATAGACTTCATTTTTGAATTCGGAATATGAAATATAGCTTAGGATGAAATTTTGGCATTTTTCTGAAAACTTTCAATTTTTGATGAATAGTGAAACCACTAAGTGGTAGGTTAAAAACTGAATTTCGCATAAAACTTAATTTTACAACTTCTGTGAATGGAATTTCGAAAATCCGAGAGACACGGTTAATATCAAGGACTAAAATGTGGTTCAATGAGATGAAAATAATTTTTGGTGAATAGTAACTTTTTACTTTTTTTTACCGCGGTTAATAGTAAATAGGGTAACTAAGGGTAAATATGATATTACTATTACGCTAACACATGTCCTAATTCTATTGGACAAGTGTAATTCGACCAAAAACAAACTTAGGAATAAAATATGACCATTTAGGCCCACTTGGATTAGATTAGGACATTTATTATGAATTTATTTAAAGAAGGGTTAAAATAGTTAAAATCAAAGTTTAATAAGTAAATCATTTTTAATATGGGGTTATACATAAGATAAATTCGATTGTAAATATTCATTAGAAATCTAAAAAGATTTCCTACATGATGGTATTTTATTTGTAATTTTTAGACATCAAATAATTTAATTTATTTATGACACAACGATGATGCAGTAATTATCTTATTAATGAAATATTGACATAATTGATGTTATAAACACCAAAATAAATGTAATTTGAGATTTTTTATGAATTCCACTAATTTTCTAGGTTACTATGATATATTAATGTTGATTTAATCAACTTGGTTCGAACATATAATTCTGTTATGACTTTCACAAAAATCATATATCAAATAGTGTCAAAATTGACACAAAATAGTTTTTAAATCAAATATTATATTATTAATTGTTATTTTATTCCTAAAAATCTAAGGTTCGGCCAAATTACTTATATAAGGATATATATATTAATAATATACAATTTGTGGTTCGTTTGGCATGTTATAGTAAGTTTATTAACCATATAGTGAAAGAAAACAAAAAGACACGGTAAAAGTTAAATTATTTAACTTAGAGTTAAATATAATTGATAAGGTTTAAAATAATATCCAAACATGTCTAAATTTGATTGGTTGATGAGATTACAACCCTATCTCATCTAATCTTAGAATATGAGTCATTTTTGGAGGTTTTTAAGTGGGGTTAGATTTATTATAAATTAATATTTTTAAGAATTCCTAAGGTGCCCCTCTCCTCCCTTATAAAAGGGCACCTCCTCCCCCTCCTCCTCACACCAATTTTGAGCACTCAAGCTCGGCCAACCCCTGCCATTTTCTCCTCTCCACTTTCCTAGAATAATCCTAGAGGTTCTGGTCTTCTCCAAAGACCAATCTTAGTTCCTTAAGTGGAGGATTCAAAGAGGCGTTCCAAAGAAGAGGTAATATCCATTACCGATCTTTTCAATTTCTTTCTTCTTCAACTTCTTCTTCTTTAGTTGTTTCATGATAAAGTAATAACATCAGTATTACTTACATACTGATATGTTATTATAAATATAAAACAACCCTAATTCACCTTCTATCCATCCTACGGAAAAATGAAATCACCGCGCGTGCGTACGTACGGAATACCGTCTCCACGCCGTGGTGTAATCTATTTTCCACCATCACCTTACAAGGATGGGTATAATGGTGTAATGAGTAACTACATATGATTATTATGAAGTAATATTGATACTGAAATAATATATATATACTCCAATACAATTCCACGATCATAGGAACGATATCATCACTCGTGCGTACGTACGGAATACCGTCTCCACGATGTGATGCGACTCGTTCTACATGATCTTCATTTCATAATGATTATATAAATGAATTGAATGAATGAATATGGTATATAATACACTAATACCATTCTGGAAATGAATTATCTATAACCTAAAGATAAGAATAAGAATTTATTCGACAAAACACGCATAAGAACAAAAAGTTATAAAGACCCGAGTAACAAGTAACAATGAAATATTACTAACAAGAAGCTAATAATATGACCATATATGATATCATATCAATATGTATGATTCTGGAATAAGTCAATAACATTATTTAAACCATTATACAGGAGCTTCGGACACGTACAAAGCTAATCGGACCTAAGGTAAGGGAAATATCACAATCTCATTTTTATCCGAGATTGTTTATTCGTAAGTATTTACTGGGGTGTATTTTATCATCCACATCCATGTTCCCTGAATATGTAATATTGTTTCCATCCACTTACAATAGTTTAAATCCAATTTTACCCTTAGGTAAGTTTTTAGTAAAGAATATGAAAGGAATCTTTTGTCGTTTTTCCGTACGAGGTACTTTTTGACTTTTCCGACAAAAGTACGAAGAATGTTTTTTTTAACTTATACGGCACGAACGGATTTCTACTGTTTTATAAAGCCTTATTTTCATGAAGCTTCCTCCAAAAGATTTCATGACTATTTTTAATAAAATCTCTTTCTTTTAAAATTGCATGATGTTTTGTGAAAAGAAATTGATTTTGAAGAAGAAAGGATATTTTCCTCAAGAATTCATTTCAAGTGTTTTATCAAAATTATTTTCCATCTAAGATAATAAAGGGTTCTGTTTCTATCCATATTTTTACATTGATTTGACTATGTTGTGATGGAATTATGTTTATGAATTCCTTTATCTTAATTGAATGGTTTTATGATGTCATGTTTTTTAAGAATCCCATTTTTATTACATGGGTTATGAAATGATGTATGGTTTATGATTTTGTGGCACACATAAGAATGGTATCATTATGAGATGGGTGGGACCTATATCTCCCTCCAATGCATTGGGTAATGATTTTATATCTCATGAGATAGACATGGCTGGAACGGAAGGTTATTTCGGTTCAGTGATACAGGACTGAAACGAGGAGTGAACTCGGTTCAGAAAGGGACTTTGTCCACTAAGATAGTCTTGGCAATGAGTCATGACTAACAAGAAATGATTTTCCATGATTATGTGTGCATGCCACAAAGTTTCAAGTTTCATGTTATGATTATGGGGATCTCATTTTCACTTCTATGATTTGTTCCATGTTAAGATATTATGATCTCTTTTGCAGGTTGTGATTTTCAAAAAGATATGATATGATTTTTATTTCTTTTGTATACCCTTACTGAGCATTTGAGCTCACCCTTTTATGTTTTCTTTTCCCCAGGATATAAAGAAAGGTTTTAGGTAAAAAAAAATGGAAGATCTTTACGGGAGATATTGAAGATCTTTCACCAGGATTAGAAGATTATGTTCCGAGTTTCCAAAGACACTAAACTATTACGATCCTTTAGTGTGTGTTTTTGTTATGTACTAAGTATTCCGCAAATGTAATGTAATGTCCATGTACGTCAGGATACGGGTCTCTACAGTTGGTATCAGAGGCAAAGGAGGTAGGAATGTATCCGATCCTTGGGAACTCTCACATGTGAGCGTTGGACGAAGCATGGCTCTCCGCCCAAGGGCTTCATGAGGAAATGGCTGCCACTGGGGATGGTGGTGTGTCCCGCCCAGGGGGTGTAGCCGCCCATTGAGTGCCCTGATAGGTATCAATTATAGTCCACTGGAAGTAATTCCAGACCGTTACAGTTGGTATCAGAGGAAAGGTTTAGTCAACCTTTGGAAACTAGGATGCGAAAACGTTAGTGAGATCCCTAGAGATATTTCTAAGGTATGTCTAGGGATGTCCCTAGGGATAAGTATACGTATAGGTTATAGTAATATAATTACGCTAACGATCATAGAATTAAACCTAAGATGTTGGATATTGAAGGTACTCCCCCTTTATTATGTTGTTTTCCCTAGCATTATTTTTTCCTCTCACACTATTCTTTTTGGGTTTTAGACGATGGCTGGAACCCGATGGAACCGTGTTGATCAATGCAATGGACAATGCAATGATTGCCCTCCTGAACAAACAAATGTTATGGGAGATGGAGTGCAAAATCTTATTGCTATACTTACACAAGCTATGAATCATTCTGGACTTCCAAATGAGCAGAGAAGGGAACAATATTCTATTGAGTCCTTCATGAGGCAACGTCCACCTTCTTTCAGTGGGACTTCCGATCCACTTGTTGCTGAACAATGGATCAGTACCACTGAAAAGATATTTTCAGTTCTTCAATGTTCTGAACATGATAAAGTCATCTTAGCAGTATATCGTTTGGAAGGTGAAGCTGATCAATGGTGGAATCTTATCAAGAATACGAGGCCAAGGGATGAAATTGAGTCCATGGAATGGGACGAGTTCAAGAACTTGTTTTTCAGTAAGTACTTCCCTCGTATTCTTCGAACAAAGATGGAAAAGGAGTTTATTGAGCTGAAGCAGAAGGATGATGAATCTGTTGGTATATATGAAGCGAATTTTACAAGACTTGCAATGTATGCATCTGGCATTATCATCCAACCTGAAAGTAAAGTTGATCGATTTTTCAGTGGCTTAAAACCAAGTCTTCGAAGGGCATTAGCTATAAGAGACTTCAGTAGCTATGAAGAAATTGTGCGTTGTGCTATCAAGGTAGAAATGGAAGTTGGTGTTACATATCCATCTCATGGTTTTGACAAGAAACGAAAGATGGAGTTCAAGGAGAAATCTCATAATAATGGTGAAAAGAAGATGAATGTTTCCTTATGCACAAAGTGTGGAAAGAAGCATGGTGGAGATTGTCTTAAAGGAACTAGAAAATGTTTTAAGTGTGGAAAAGAAGGTCATCGAGCAGCTGAGTGTCGAAGTAATGGAAAAAGGGTTTCTAATGATGTGAATAAAGCAAACACTGCAGAGAACGCACCGCCAACACTTCAATGCTTCAAGTGCAAGGAAATGGGGCATTATGCTAATAATTGCCCTAATCCAAGGGTTAGTGATGATCAACATGAGCAACCACTGAAGGCAAAGGACAAAGGGAAATCACATGCGATCACTATTGGCAATGTTGAATATGATAACGATGTGGTGGAATGATTAAGTGTTTATGTAATGGGATTCCAAAATAATGTTGTATTATGGAGTATTGGAATATTTATGTATTGGTTTAATGTGGTATTCAAAGTGATTGAGATATTTTTGGAAATAAGATGATATGCGCATAATGAAGGGAAAATAAGAAAATGAAATGTTTAACAATATTCATGAGCTCATGATTGATATAAGGACTAAGTGATATCATGGATTGAGTATATAGAATTTTTGAGGATTTTGGTATGTGGAAAGTGTTAACTTTTAACTGCATTCATGTTTTCACTAAGGTATTCAAGAGAATACATGATTAAGGACTTTGAATGTTTAGAATGTGACCAACAAAACATATCTTATGATATGTGGGGATCAACGACAGTATTAAATCTCTGGTAATCGTTGTCACTATATTATGAGAGTGGACTGCAGTATTATGGATAAGCCTAAAGATTGAAATGGATTATGTTGGACATAAGTGAGTATTGTTTAAGGATCGAAGTTTTCTCGATATTATTGATGGGATGTTATAGTAATATAGTTTTAGAAAAAGGACAACCTGCAGGATGGGCGACAGCCCATCGCTTCGGACAAGGCTGTAGGAATCGAACCCACAACCGAAGTGCGACTGGCCTTTATCGCCTACCACTGACCTACAGGAAGTCCCTATTTAGTAGAAACTAGTTTTATTATATTAAGCAGTATGATATATGAAGTATAAGTCCATTTTAGGAACCATATATGATTAATCTCACTATAGATCGATTTATGCATATAATTTTTGCTAACCTTTTGTTTGAGACAGATGGAATGACCCGTCATTCTATCACATTATCTGCTAACACTTCACGAATAACAAATTCAACTTCATTTATTTAAGAGATGAAGTGGAAATTGTTCAAGGCACGAACAACAGTGAGATTGTACCAAAATAAAGTAAGTATTTATTCTAATTCAAATTTTCAACTTTAGGGAAATGATCTTGAAAACCAAAAATGTTGTCCTAGTGATCTTATACCTGAGGAATCAGATGGTACCTTATATCATCACAAATTTATGGATTTGTGATTTTTGGCTTTTCCATAGCCATGTTCTCTACCACTCTCCATCAGAACATGATGGTTAGATTTTTCTTCCATATCCATATTTTTACCTATGTGGAAACCCAACAATTAGTTTATTTGGGTAATCGTTACATTTCATAATTTAGTTTTTAAAGCCAAGTTTTGGTATTCCTTTTTACGATGTGGGAAACTTTCGAATAGAAAACCATTTATAACCCCGACGAATTTCGAGGGCGAAATTCATTTTAAGGGGGGTAGAATGTAACAGCCCAAGATTTTATGAAAAATATTCTTTTTAATTTTATTAATGTCTTGTGTTGTACGCTACACCAAAAGGAGCTTGCACAACACGCATCCTTGACTTGCCTTGCATTACACGCAATCGCAACCTTCCTCGATAGTGTGTGTAGTACGCAATAACGAGTTTCACTAAACAGCGATATGCTATTAAAACTAGCCGTTATGAATAGTAATAACCACTTTTTGAAATTTTGTAAATTTTATTTTTCAAAATGGATTTCATTTTTGGATTCGGAGTATCGAATTTAGCCTAAGGTGAAATTTTGGTACATTTCGGATAACTTTCATATTCTGATGAATAGTGAAAATTACTAAATTATAATTAAAAACAACTTTTTTAATCGAAATAATTAATAGTGATAAATTATTAATTTGAGTGGTTTTAAAGTATATTTAGAATATATTTTTACAATTTAATACAATGTTGGTCATTGGACGTAATTTCACATTTAAACCTGACATAAACAAGTGTCAATCTTTTGATAGATATTGTTTCGTAAAAACACGCTATTTGTTTTAATAGCGGGATTTAATTATAAAATTAATTAATTCAACTTCTATGTTATGAATTTGGTAAAATAGACTTCATTTTTGAATTCGGAATATGAAATATAGCTTAGGATGAAATTTTGGCATTTTTCTGAAAACTTTCAATTTTTGATGAATAGTGAAACCACTAAGTGGTAGGTTAAAAACTGAATTTTGCATAAAACTTAATTTTACCACTTCTGTGAATGGAATTTCGAAAATCCGAGAGACACGGTTAATATCAAGGACTAAAATGTGGTTCAATGAGATGAAAATAATTTTTGGTGAATAGTAACTTTTTACTTTTTTTTACCGCGGTTAATAGTAAATAGGGTAACTAAGGGTAAATATGATATTACTATTACCCTAACACATGTCCTAATTCTATTGGACAAGTGTAATTCGACCAAAAACAAACTTAGGAATAAAATATGACCATTTAGGCCCACTTGGATTAGATTAGGACATTTATTATGAATTTATTTAAAGAAGGGTTAAAATAGTTAAAATCAAAGTTTAATAAGTAAATCATTTTTAATATGGGGTTATACATAAGATAAATTCGATTGTAAATATTCATTAGAAATCTAAAAAGATTTCCTACATGATGGTATTTTATTTGTAATTTTTAGACATCAAATAATTTAATTTATTTATGACACAACGATGATGCAGTAATTATCTTATTAATGAAATATTGACATAATTGATGTTATAAACACCAAAATAAATGTAATTTGAGATTTTTTATGAATTCCACTAATTTTCTAGGTTACTATGATATATTAATGTTGATTTAATCAACTTGGTTCGAACATATAATTCTGTTATGACTTTCACAAAAATCATATATCAAATAGTGTCAAAATTGACACAAAATAGTTTTTAAATCAAATATTATATTATTAATTGTTATTTTATTCCTAAAAATCTAAGGTTCGGCCAAATTACTTATATAAGGATATATATATTAATAATATACAATTTGTGGTTCGTTTGGCATGTTATAGTAAGTTTATTAACCATATAGTGAAAGAAAACAAAAAGACACGGTAAAAGTTAAATTATTTAACTTAGAGTTAAATATAATTGATAAGGTTTAAAATAATATCCAAACATGTCTAAATTTGATTGGTTGATGAGATTACAACCCTATCTCATCTAATCTTAGAATATGAGTCATTTTTGGAGGTTTTTAAGTGGGGTTAGATTTATTATAAATTAATATTTTTAAGAATTCCTAAGGTGCCCCTCTCCTCCCTTATAAAAGGGCACCTCCTCCCCCTCCTCCTCACACCAATTTTGAGCACTCAAGCTCGGCCAACCCCTGCCATTTTCTCCTCTCCACTTTCCTAGAATAATCCTAGAGGTTCTGGTCTTCTCCAAAGACCAATCTTAGTTCCTTAAGTGGAGGATTCAAAGAGGCGTTCCAAAGAAGAGGTAATATCCATTACCGATCTTTTCAATTTCTTTCTTCTTCAACTTCTTCTTCTTTAGTTGTTTCATGATAAAGTAATAACATCAGTATTACTTACATACTGATATGTTATTATAAATATAAAACAACCCTAATTCACCTTCTATCCATCCTACGGAAAAATGAAATCACCGCGCGTGCGTACGTACGGAATACCGTCTCCACGCCGTGGTGTAATCTATTTTCCACCATCACCTTACAAGGATGGGTATAATGGTGTAATGAGTAACTACATATGATTATTATGAAGTAATATTGATACTGAAATAATATATATATACTCCAATACAATTCCACGATCATAGGAACGATATCATCACTCGTGCGTACGTACGGAATACCGTCTCCACGATGTGATGCGACTCGTTCTACATGATCTTCATTTCATAATGATTATATAAATGAATTGAATGAATGAATATGGTATATACTACACTAATACCATTCTGGAAATGAATTATCTATAACCTAAAGATAAGAATAAGAATTTATTCGACAAAACACGCATAAGAACAAAAAGTTATAAAGACCCGAGTAACAAGTAACAATGAAATATTACTAACAAGAAGCTAATAATATGACCATATATGATATCATATCAATATGTATGATTCTGGAATAAGTCAATAACATTATTTAAACCATTATACAGGAGCTTCGGACACGTACAAAGCTAATCGGACCTAAGGTAAGGGAAATATCACAATCTCATTTTTATCCGAGATTGTTTATTCGTAAGTATTTACTGGGGTGTATTTTATCATCCACATCCATGTTCCCTGAATATGTAATATTGTTTCCATCCACTTACAATAGTTTAAATCCAATTTTACCCTTAGGTAAGTTTTTAGTAAAGAATATGAAAGGAATCTTTTGTCGTTTTTCCGTACGAGGTACTTTTTGACTTTTCCGACAAAAGTACGAAGAATGTTTTTTTTAACTTATACGGCACGAACGGATTTCTACTGTTTTATAAAGCCTTATTTTCATGAAGCTTCCTCCAAAAGATTTCATGACTATTTTTAATAAAATCTCTTTCTTTTAAAATTGCATGATGTTTTGTGAAAAGAAATTGATTTTGAAGAAGAAAGGATATTTTCCTCAAGAATTCATTTCAAGTGTTTTATCAAAATTATTTTCCATCTAAGATAATAAAGGGTTCTGTTTCTATCCATATTTTTACATTGATTTGACTATGTTGTGATGGAATTATGTTTATGAATTCCTTTATCTTAATTGAATGGTTTTATGATGTCATGTTTTTTAAGAATCCCATTTTTATTACATGGGTTATGAAATGATGTATGGTTTATGATTTTGTGGCACACATAAGAATGGTATCATTATGAGATGGGTGGGACCTATATCTCCCTCCAATGCATTGGGTAATGATTTTATATCTCATGAGATACACATGGCTGGAACGGAAGGTTATTTCGGTTCAGTGATACAGGACTGAAACGAGGAGTGAACTCGGTTCAGAAAGGGACTTTGTCCACTAAGATAGTCTTGGCAATGAGTCATGACTAACAAGAAATGATTTTCCATGATTATGTGTGCATGCCACAAAGTTTCAAGTTTCATGTTATGATTATGGGGATCTCATTTTCACTTCTATGATTTGTTCCATGTTAAGATATTATGATCTCTTTTGCAGGTTGTGATTTTCAAAAAGATATGATATGATTTTTATTTCTTTTGTATACCCTTACTGAGCATTTGAGCTCACCCTTTTATGTTTTCTTTTCCCCAGGATATAAAGAAAGGTTTTAGGTAAAAAAAATGGAAGATCTTTACGGGAGATATTGAAGATCTTTCACCAGGATTAGAAGATTATGTTCCGAGTTTCCAAAGACACTAAACTATTACGATCCTTTAGTGTGTGTTTTTGTTATGTACTAAGTATTCCGCAAATGTAATGTAATGTCCATGTACGTCAGGATACGGGTCTCTACAGTTGGTATCAGAGGCAAAGGAGGTAGGAATGTATCCGATCCTTGGGAACTCTCACATGTGAGCGTTGGACGAAGCATGGCTCTCCGCCCAAGGGCTTCATGAGGAAATGGCTGCCACTGGGGATGGTGGTGTGTCCCGCCCAGGGGGTGTAGCCGCCCATTGAGTGCCCTGATAGGTATCAATTATAGTCCACTGGAAGTAATTCCAGACCGTTACAGTTGGTATCAGAGGAAAGGTTTAGTCAACCTTTGGAAACTAGGATGCGAAAACGTTAGTGAGATCCCTAGAGATATTTCTAAGGTATGTCTAGGGATGTCCCTAGGGATAAGTATACGTATAGGTTATAGTAATATAATTACGCTAACGATCATAGAATTAAACCTAAGATGTTGGATATTGAAGGTACTCCCCCTTTATTATGTTGTTTTCCCTAGCATTATTTTTTCCTCTCACACTATTCTTTTTGGGTTTTAGACGATGGCTGGAACCCGATGGAACCGTGTTGATCAATGCAATGGACAATGCAATGATTGCCCTCCTGAACAAACAAATGTTATGGGAGATGGAGTGCAAAATCTTATTGCTATACTTACACAAGCTATGAATCATTCTGGACTTCCAAATGAGCAGAGAAGGGAACAATATTCTATTGAGTCCTTCATGAGGCAACGTCCACCTTCTTTCAGTGGGACTTCCGATCCACTTGTTGCTGAACAATGGATCAGTACCACTGAAAAGATATTTTCAGTTCTTCAATGTTCTGAACATGATAAAGTCATCTTAGCAGTATATCGTTTGGAAGGTGAAGCTGATCAATGGTGGAATCTTATCAAGAATACGAGGCCAAGGGATGAAATTGAGTCCATGGAATGGGACGAGTTCAAGAACTTGTTTTTCAGTAAGTACTTCCCTCGTATTCTTCGAACAAAGATGGAAAAGGAGTTTATTGAGCTGAAGCAGAAGGATGATGAATCTGTTGGTATATATGAAGCGAATTTTACAAGACTTGCAATGTATGCATCTGGCATTATCATCCAACCTGAAAGTAAAGTTGATCGATTTTTCAGTGGCTTAAAACCAAGTCTTCGAAGGGCATTAGCTATAAGAGACTTCAGTAGCTATGAAGAAATTGTGCGTTGTGCTATCAAGGTAGAAATGGAAGTTGGTGTTACATATCCATCTCATGGTTTTGACAAGAAACGAAAGATGGAGTTCAAGGAGAAATCTCATAATAATGGTGAAAAGAAGATGAATGTTTCCTTATGCACAAAGTGTGGAAAGAAGCATGGTGGAGATTGTCTTAAAGGAACTAGAAAATGTTTTAAGTGTGGAAAAGAAGGTCATCGAGCAGCTGAGTGTCGAAGTAATGGAAAAAGGGTTTCTAATGATGTGAATAAAGCAAACACTGCAGAGAACGCACCGCCAACACTTCAATGCTTCAAGTGCAAGGAAATGGGGCATTATGCTAATAATTGCCCTAATCCAAGGGTTAGTGATGATCAACATGAGCAACCACTGAAGGCAAAGGACAAAGGGAAATTACATGCGATCACTATTGGCAATGTTGAATATGATAACGATGTGGTGGAATGATTAAGTGTTTATGTAATGGGATTCCAAAATAATGTTGTATTATGGAGTATTGGAATATTTATGTATTGGTTTAATGTGGTATTCAAAGTGATTGAGATATTTTTGGAAATAAGATGATATGCGCATAATGAAGGGAAAATAAGAAAATGAAATGTTTAACAATATTCATGAGCTCATGATTGATATAAGGACTAAGTGATATCATGGATTGAGTATATAGAATTTTGAGGATTTTGGTATGTGGAAAGTGTTAACTTTTAACTGCATTCATGTTTTCACTAAGGTATTCAAGAGAATACATGATTAAGGACTTTGAATGTTTAGAATGTGACCAACAAAACATATCTTATGATATGTGGGGATCAACGACAGTATTAAATCTCTGGTAATCGTTGTCACTATATTATGAGAGTAGACTGCAGTATTATGGATAAGCCTAAAGATTGAAATGGATTATGTTGGACATAAGTGAGTATTGTTTAAGGATCGAAGTTTTCTCGATATTATTGATGGGATGTTATAGTAATATAGTTTTAGAAAAAGGACAACCTGCAGGATGGGCGACAGCCCATCGCTTCGGACAAGGCTGTAGGAATCGAACCCACAACCGAAGTGCGACTGGCCTTTATCGCCTACCACTGACCTACAGGAAGTCCCTATTTAGTAGAAACTAGTTTTATTATATTAAGCAGTATGATATATGAAGTATAAGTCCATTTTAGGAACCATATATGATTAATCTCACTATAGATCGATTTATGCATATAATTTTTGCTAACCTTTTGTTTGAGACAGATGGAATGACCCGTCATTCTATCACATTATCTGCTAACACTTCACGAATAACAAATTCAACTTCATTTATTTAAGAGATGAAGTGGAAATTGTTCAAGGCACGAACAACAGTGAGATTGTACCAAAATAAAGTAAGTATTTATTCTAATTCAAATTTTCAACTTTAGGGAAATGATCTTGAAAACCAAAAATGTTGTCCTAGTGATCTTATACCTGAGGAATCAGATGGTACCTTATATCATCACAAATTTATGGATTTGTGATTTTTGGCTTTTCCATAGCCATGTTCTCTACCACTCTCCATCAGAACATGATGGTTAGATTTTTCTTCCATATCCATATTTTTACCTATGTGGAAACCCAACAATTAGTTTATTTGGGTAATCGTTACATTTCATACTTTAGTTTTTAAAGCCAAGTTTTGGTATTCCTTTTTACGATGTGGGAAACTTTCGAATAGAAAACCATTTATAACCCCGACGAATTTCGAGGGCGAAATTCATTTTAAGGGGGGTAGAATGTAACAGCCCAAGATTTTATGAAAAATATTCTTTTTAATTTTATTAATGTCTTGTGTTGTACGCTACACCAAAAGGAGCTTGCACAACACGCATCCTTGACTTGCCTTGCATTACACGCAATCGCAACCTTCCTCGATAGTGTGTGTAGTACGCAATAACGAGTTTCACTAAACAGCGATATGCTATTAAAACTAGCCGTTATGAATAGTAATAACCACTTTTTGAAATTTTGTAAATTTTATTTTTCAAAATGGATTTCATTTTTGGATTCGGAGTATCGAATTTAGCCTAAGGTGAAATTTTGGTACATTTCGGATAACTTTCATATTCTGATGAATAGTGAAAATTACTAAATTATAATTAAAAACAACTTTTTTAATCGAAATAATTAATAGTGATAAATTATTAATTTGAGTGGTTTTAAAGTATATTTAGAATATATTTTTACAATTTAATACAATGTTGGTCATTGGACGTAATTTCACATTTAAACCTGACATAAACAAGTGTCAATCTTTTGATAGATATTGTTTCGTAAAAACACGCTATTTGTTTTAATAGCAGGATTTAATTATAAAATTAATTAATTCAACTTCTATGTTATGAATTTGGTAAAATAGACTTCATTTTTGAATTCGGAATATGAAATATAGCTTAGGATGAAATTTTGGCATTTTTCTGAAAACTTTCAATTTTTGATGAATAGTGAAACCACTAAGTGGTAGGTTAAAAACTGAATTTTGCATAAAACTTAATTTTACCACTTCTGTGAATGGAATTTCGAAAATCCGAGAGACACGGTTAATATCAAGGACTAAAATGTGGTTCAATGAGATGAAAATAATTTTTGGTGAATAGTAACTTTTTACTTTTTTTTACCGCGGTTAATAGTAAATAGGGTAACTAAGGGTAAATATGATATTACTATTACCCTAACACATGTCCTAATTCTATTGGACAAGTGTAATTCGACCAAAAACAAACTTAGGAATAAAATATGACCATTTAGGCCCACTTGGATTAGATTAGGACATTTATTATGAATTTATTTAAAGAAGGGTTAAAATAGTTAAAATCAAAGTTTAATAAGTAAATCATTTTTAATATGGGGTTATACATAAGATAAATTCGATTGTAAATATTCATTAGAAATCTAAAAAGATTTCCTACATGATGGTATTTTATTTGTAATTTTTAGACATCAAATAATTTAATTTATTTATGACACAACGATGATGCAGTAATTATCTTATTAATGAAATATTGACATAATTGATGTTATAAACACCAAAATAAATGTAATTTGAGATTTTTTATGAATTCCACTAATTTTCTAGGTTACTATGATATATTAATGTTGATTTAATCAACTTGGTTCGAACATATAATTCTGTTATGACTTTCACAAAAATCATATATCAAATAGTGTCAAAATTGACACAAAATAGTTTTTAAATCAAATATTATATTATTAATTGTTATTTTATTCATAAAAATCTAAGGTTCGGCCAAATTACTTATATAAGGATATATATATTAATAATATACAATTTGTGGTTCGTTTGGCATGTTATAGTAAGTTTATTAACCATATAGTGAAAGAAAACAAAAAGACACGGTAAAAGTTAAATTATTTAACTTAGAGTTAAATATAATTGATAAGGTTTAAAATAATATCCAAACATGTCTAAATTTGATTGGTTGATGAGATTACAACCCTATCTCATCTAATCTTAGAATATGAGTCATTTTTGGAGGTTTTTAAGTGGGGTTAGATTTATTATAAATTAATATTTTTAAGAATTCCTAAGGTGCCCCTCTCCTCCCTTATAAAAGGGCACCTCCTCCCCCTCCTCCTCACACCAATTTTGAGCACTCAAGCTCGGCCAAACCCTGCCATTTTCTCCTCTCCACTTTCCTAGAATAATCCTAGAGGTTCTGGTCTTCTCCAAAGACCAATCTTAGTTCCTTAAGTGGAGGATTCAAAGAGGCGTTCCAAAGAAGAGGTAATATCCATTACCGATCTTTTCAATTTCTTTCTTCTTCAACTTCTTCTTCTTTAGTTGTTTCATGATAAAGTAATAACATCAGTATTACTTACATACTGATATGTTATTATAAATATAAAACAACCCTAATTCACCTTCTATCCATCCTACGGAAAAATGAAATCACCGCGCGTGCGTACGTACGGAATACCGTCTCCACGCCGTGGTGTAATCTATTTTCCACCATCACCTTACAAGGATGGGTATAATGGTGTAATGAGTAACTACATATGATTATTATGAAGTAATATTGATACTGAAATAATATATATATACTCCAATACAATTCCACGATCATAGGAACGATATCATCACTCGTGCGTACGTACGGAATACCGTCTCCACGATGTGATGCGACTCGTTCTACATGATCTTCATTTCATAATGATTATATAAATGAATTTAATGAATGAATATGGTATATACTACACTAATACCATTCTGGAAATGAATTATCTATAACCTAAAGATAAGAATAAGAATTTATTCGACAAAACACGCATAAGAACAAAAAGTTATAAAGACCCGAGTAACAAGTAACAATGAAATATTACTAACAAGAAGCTAATAATATGACCATATATGATATCATATCAATATGTATGATTCTGGAATAAGTCAATAACATTATTTAAACCATTATACAGGAGCTTCGGACACGTACAAAGCTAATCGGACCTAAGGTAAGGGAAATATCACAATCTCATTTTTATCCGAGATTGTTTATTCGTAAGTATTTACTAGGGTGTATTTTATCATCCACATCCATGTTCCCTAAATATGTAATATTGTTTCCATCCACTTACAATAGTTTAAATCCAATTTTACCCTTAGGTAAGTTTTTAGTAAAGAATATGAAAGGAATCTTTTGTCGTTTTTCCGTACGAGGTACTTTTTGACTTTTCCGACAAAAGTACGAAGAATGTTTTTTTTAACTTATACGGCACGAACGGATTTCTACTGTTTTATAAAGCCTTATTTTCATGAAGCTTCCTCCAAAAGATTTCATGACTATTTTTAATAAAATCTCTTTCTTTTAAAATTGCATGATGTTTTGTGAAAAGAAATTGATTTTGAAGAAGAAAGGATATTTTCCTCAAGAATTCATTTCAAGTGTTTTATCAAAATTATTTTCCATCTAAGATAATAAAGGGTTCTGTTTCTATCCATATTTTTACATTGATTTGACTATGTTGTGATGGAATTATGTTTATGAATTCCTTTATCTTAATTGAATGGTTTTATGATGTCATGTTTTTTAAGAATCCCATTTTTATTACATGGGTTATGAAATGATGTATGGTTTATGATTTTGTGGCACACATAAGAATGGTATCATTATGATATGGGTGGGACCTATATCTCCCTCCAATGCATTGGGTAATGATTTTATATCTCATGAGATAGACATGGCTGGAACGGAAGGTTATTTCGGTTCAGTGATACAGGACTGAAACGAGGAGTGAACTCGGTTCAGAAAGGGACTTTGTCCACTAAGATAGTCTTGGCAATGAGTCATGACTAACAAGAAATGATTTTCCATGATTATGTGTGCATGCCACAAAGTTTCAAGTTTCATGTTATGATTATGGGGATCTCATTTTCACTTCTATGATTTGTTCCATGTTAAGATATTATGATCTCTTTTGCAGGTTGTGATTTTCAAAAAGATATGATATGATTTTTATTTCTTTTGTATACCCTTACTGAGCATTTGAGCTCACCCTTTTATGTTTTCTTTTCCCCAGGATATAAAGAAAGGTTTTAGGTAAAAAAAATGGAAGATCTTTACGGGAGATATTGAAGATCTTTCACCAGGATTAGAAGATTATGTTCCGAGTTTCCAAAGACACTAAACTATTACGATCCTTTAGTGTGTGTTTTTGTTATGTACTAAGTATTCCGCAAATGTAATGTAATGTCCATGTACGTCAGGATACGGGTCTCTACAGTTGGTATCAGAGGCAAAGGAGGTAGGAATGTATCCGATCCTTGGGAACTCTCACATGTGAGCGTTGGACGAAGCATGGCTCTCCGCCCAAGGGCTTCATGAGGAAATGGCTGCCACTGGGGATGGTGGTGTGTCCCGCCCAGGGGGTGTAGCCGCCCATTGAGTGCCCTGATAGGTATCAATTATAGTCCACTGGAAGTAATTCCAGACCGTTACAATACCACTCATCCCTTCAAAGTTCTATGGAGAAATATTAAGTTTGATGAGGTTATGTGGTAACATGAGGATGTGATGAGAGAAAAGTGCCCAAGATTTTTTTCTTCAATATAATTTAATTTCAATAAAAAATCATTTTTAATGGGGGTAGAATGTAAAGACCAAATTTTTCCATCTTGATTAAAAATTATGTTTGATATATTTCTCTACACCCAACATCGAACTAAAAAGAAAATCGTAAAATATTTAAGTAAAATATAAATATTAAATATGACCATTAAAACCTAGATTTTTAATTAGTAAGTATGAATAGGATTATAAAAAATATTAAATATATGTATAATGAAAATAAAGGCCACTTTTAATACTAATTAAATTTAATTAGTATAGCTAAAATAACTCAGAAAATCAATTTATACATAAAAATATATTTTCCTAAAATTGGTGTATTATTTCAAGAAACTAAGTACAGTGTGATTAAATGATAATAAAATATATGGATAATATGAATAATATATAAAAATTAAATTAATTAGTAAATTAATGAAAATAAGAATAAAAAATAGTTAACATCTTAAAAATCTATTTTCCTATATGAACAATTTTTCGCTATATTTTTGGATTTTATTTAAATATAGAATTATAAAATTTTATAAATTTAATTTTTAAAAAATAAAATCAATTTTGGAATAATTATAATAATATAATATTGAGATTAATTTTTGGTATTTTTTAAAACATTTTAAATTTTGGTGAATAGTGAAACATATTGGTTTAATAATATTGTAGATTTTATACCATTACTAGAATATAAGTACGAATTTTAAATTTTTGAAATCATTTTCTAAGTCATGATATTTTTTTAAAAAGTTATTTTGTAATTTTAAAAAAATTATAAACTCATATTTGACATTTTAAATTTTCAGTTATATTTTTCAAAAAAAATGTTTCTAATACATTATGGATTTATTATTTTAAAATTAATTTTTATGGATTTTAAAATTGAAAAAAATGGGTTTAAATTTTAAAATCATTGGGTCTAAATTCTATATTAATTACCATTTTATTTTTGTACATAAAGGATAAATTACCTAGGTAAAAACTACTTACCATGGTGAAAAAGTAAAATAGTAAAAATGAGTAACCTTATAGGTAAAAAGAGTAACATGTTTAAAACATGTATCTAATTGATTTTTTGAGATTTTTATCAACATTATATCTTCTAAACTTAATTATTTCTCATTTTTTTATCCAATTTACATGTGAGTGACTTCCCATTACAGAATATTGTTGGGTAATTATAAAAATGACACTCTTTTTTACTAATAAAAGTGGCACTTCTCTCCTCACATCCCATCACACCAAAACGCCTCAATTTAAGCAAAAAATATTCAAATATTGTCATTTACACTCTTAAAAACCTTAAGGAATTTTTTTCATCTCAAAATACCATCCCTCAAAAGCTTAATCCCCTTCACAACGAAGATAATCCAACAAGTGAGGTATAAGTTCTTAACCTCTCTTTCTTTTTTCTATTTATTTATGTGATTTTATTTTTCCTAAAATTTATTTTCACCATCATAAAATGATAAAATTGGTATGATTATTTCATTGGTATGTTATTATAATTATGTTAGAATAATTAACCACCCACCATTTTCTATTAAGAAAAATGAAAACGTGAACCATACATTTTGCAAACTACCACCTCCACAAATAAATGTGTTTTGTTTTCTTTCACATCCAAACATGGATGATTTTAGGTTATATTTTATGAGTATATATTTTATATATATATATAATTATTATATGTCATTAATGTTATTCTTTATTGATAATATAAAAAGTAACAATCGTTATAAGGTAATCTATCAATACCGATAAATAACCCAAAACTAGTTCATCTCCATTTTCATATTTATGAAACATGCCTAAAATGTTGGAATCAGGGTTTTTATTTTCTATAAATAGTGTATGGTTTTTGTTTTTTTCAATCCACTTTGGGTTGATCGAGGGGTTTTCAATTCAAGTGATCTTACAATATAGATCGAAGTAGGTGTTTATGGTGGTACAGTTTCCCAGTGTTGCCAAATTTTTTGGGCCTCAAAATTGGGAGTTTGTTTTTGGAAAAGGAAGATTTTCCACAAAGTCAGTACATGGAATGGTTTTTACAGGAATAGTTCATAGATCCTGAAATATGGTATGCATAATGGAAAACCATGAACCACGTAGTGGGAATGGTTTGTGGAAAGGAAAATTGTACGCGGACCGCGTAGGAGGAACGGTTCACTGAGCGAAGAAGGTTCACAGGAAGTCCTATGGTTCATGGAAGGAAAATGATTCATGGGATGGAATTTCATTTGAGTATGCAAGGAAGAATTTTTAGAAGCCTCAAATGGCGTTGTTTTCAGAAACAAGGTTGTTATTTTTGCTACCGCGTAGGGAAAATGGAGGTACGTGGACCATGTAGGGAATATGGTCACAGGAGATGCACTGTATATGGTAAATGTGGTGTCGTATCGAATATTTGGTATTTATCGGTTTAGCATATTATGTAGAACTATTTTCATATATAATTATCACTAATCCATTCATTAGAGTGTGGCTCTGAGATTAAAAATCTAAGAGGAATTCATAAAAATCTATAAGTAGTTCACGGGAAGACAACCCCATAATGAATTTAATTAAAAATATGAAATGAATTCAGAAAAGTCCAGAATAGTTCATGAAACAAATTAGACAGAGGAATAAGGCCAGTTCATAGAGGAGGAGTTTGGTCCTCATAGAATAATTAAGTATGTGGTAACAGTTTTCAGAGGAAGTACGTGGAGGAAACCTTATTGTATGGAGAGTAGGGAAGTATGTAGATAAAACCTCATAGTATGCTGAGCAAGGTAGTAAAGAGTATAATAAGCATAGTATATGATGTAGTAGGAGAAGTTAACAAAGGAAGCACTCATATTATGTGGTGCAATACGGTTTTCATAGTAAGGAGGTAAGTGCATAGAGGAATAGTTCATGAACTAATAGTGCGTGGAAAAGTGAAATACATCTAATGGTGAAAACATGACTTCAACAGAGCATATATCTACAGTTGAGGATGCATGATTTAATAAAAACCCATTGAAGTAACTTTCATGTTGACAAATAGAGCTTATATTCTTCCCAATGTAGTGAACAATGGGGAGTCAACGGAAGTGATTCAAGGGATGTAGTGTGTTATCCCTAAACACTTGTAAATGTAGTGCATATGGCACAGAGTGACTGTAACACCCGAGACTTTTATGTTATATAAATTATCAAAGGAATCTTTTTCTACACAACACTTGCTTGACTTGCTTTACACGCAATCGTGACCTTCCTCGATAGCTTGCGTCGTACGCAATACCGAGTTTCACTAAACAACAATATGCTATTAAAACTAGCCGTTATGAATAGTAATAACCACTTTTTAAAATTTTATAAATTTTATTTTTCGAAATGGACTTCATTTTGGGAATCAGAATATCGAAATTAGCCTAAGGGTGAAATTTTGGTATTTTTCTGAAAACTTTCAATTTTTGATGAATAGTGAAACCACTAAGTGGTAGGTTAAAAAACAGAATTTTGCATAAAACTTAATTTTACCGCTTCTGTGAATGGAATTTCGAAAATCTGAGAGACACGGTTAATATCAAGGACTAAAATGTGGTTCAATGAGATGAAAATAATTTTTTGGTGAATAGTAACTTTTTACGATTTTTACCGCGGTTAATAGTAAATAGGGTAACTAAGGGTAAATATGATATTAATATTACCCTAACACATGTCCTAATTCTATTGGACAAGTGTAATTCGACCAAAAACAAACTTAGGAATAAAATATGACCATTTAGGCCCACTTGGATTAGATTAGGACATTTATTATTAATTTATTTAAAGAAGGGTTAAAATAGTTAAAATCAAAGTTTAATAAGTAAATAATTTTTAATATGGGGTTATACATAATATAAATTCAATTTTAAATATTCATTAGAAAGCTAAAAAGATTTCCTACATGATGATATTTTATTTGTAATTTTTAGACACTAAATAATTTAATTTATTAATTATCTTATTAATGAAATATTGACATAATTGATGTTATAAACACCAAAATAAATGTAATTTGAGACTTTTTATGAATTCCACTAATTTTCTAGGTTACTATGATATATTAGTGTTGATTTAATCAACTTGGTTCGAACATATAATTCTGTTATGACTTTCAAACAAATCATATATCAAATAGTGTCAAAATTGACACAAAATAGTTTTTAAATCAAATATTATATTATTAATTGTTATTTTATTCCAAAAAATCTAAGGTTCGGCCAAATGACTTAGATAAGGATATATATATTAATAATAAACAATTTGGGGTTCGTTTGGCATGTTATAGTAAGTGTATTAACCATATAGTGAAGGAAAACAAAAAGACACGGTAAAAGTTAAAATAATTAACTTAGAGTTAAATCTAATTGATAAGGTTAAAATAATACCCTAAACTTATCTAAATCCTATTGGTTGATAGGATTTCGATCCATCCCCACTTTATCTTCGAAATAAGACCCTTTGGAACCATTATAAACCGATTTTGACTTTAATATAAAATAATATTTTGAGATATTCCTAAGGTGCCCCTCTCCTCCCTTATAAAAGGGCACCTCCTCCCCCTCCTCCTCACACCAAATTGAGCACTCAAGCTCGTCCAACCCCTGCCATTTTCTCCTCTCCACTTCCCTAGAATAATCCTAGAGGTCCTGGTCTTCTCCAAAGACCAATCTTAGTTCCTTAAGTGGAGGATTCAAAGAAGCGTTCCAAAGAAGAGGTAATATCCATTACCGATCTTTTCAATTTCTTTCTTCTTCAACTTCTTCTTCTTTAGTTGTTTCATGATAAAGTAATAACATCAGTATTACTTACATACTGATATGTTATTATAAATATGAAACAACCCTAATTCACCTTCTATCCATCCTACGGAAAAATGAAATCACAACGCGTGCGTACGTACAGAATACCGTCTCCACGCCGTGGTATAATCTATTTTCCACCATCACCTTACAAGGATGGGTATAATGGTGTAATGAGTAACTACATATGATTATTATGAAGTAATATTGATACTGAAATAATATATATATACTCCAATACAATTCCACGATCATAGGAACGATATCATCACTCGTGTGTACGTACGGAATACCGTCTCCACGATGTGATGCGACTCGTTCTACATGATCTTCATTTCATAATGATTATATAAATGAATTGAATGAATGAATATGGTATATACTACACTAATACCATTCTGGAAATGAATTATCTATAACCTAAAGATAAGAATAAGAATTTATTCGACAAAACACGCATAAGAACAAAAAGTTATAAAGACCCGAGTAACAAGTAACAATGAAATATTACTAACAAGAAGCTAATAATATGACCATATATGATATCATATAATTATGTATGATTCTGGAATAAGTCAATAACATTATTTAAACCATTATACAGGAGCTTCGGACACGTACAAAGCTAATCGGACCTAAGGTAAGGGAAAATATCACAATCTCACTTTTATCCGAGATTGTTTTTAATTTGGTAACTACTGGGGTGTATTTTATCATCCACATCCATGTTCCCTCGATATGTAATATTATTTCCTTCTAAAATAGTTTATATCCAATTTTACCCTTCGGTAAGTTTTTTGTAAAAGATATGAAAGGAATCTTTTGTCGTTTTTCGTACGAGGTACTTTTTGACTTTTCCGACAAAAGTTAGAAGAATGTTTTTTTTAACTTATATGGCTTGAATGGATTTTTAAAACATTATTTCCAAGAAGCTTCCTTTACAAGTTTTAAGTTTATTTTTAATCAACTTATTTTATTTTAAAGTTGTATGACATGTTATGAAAGGAAAAAAAAAATTGAAGAAGAAAGGATATTTTCCTCAAGAATAAAGTTCAAGTGTTTTATCAAAATTATTTTCCATCTAAGATAATAAAAGGGTTCTGTTTTTATCCCTATTATTACATTGGTTTGATTATGTTGTGATGGAAATATTTTTATGAATTCCTTTATCTTATATGAATTGTTTTATTATGTCATGTTGTTTAAGAATCCCATTTTTATTACATGGGTTTATGCTATGATGTATGGTTTATGATTATGTGGCACACATAAGAAAGGATTAATTATAAGATGGGTGGGACCTATATCTCCCTCCAATGAATTGGGTAAAGATTTTATATCTCATGAGATAGACATGGCTGGAACGGAAGGTTATTTCGGTTCAGTGATACAGGACTGAAACGAGGAGTGAACTCGGTTCAGAAAGGGACTTTGTCCACTAAGATAGTCTTGGCAATGAGTCATGACTAACAAGAAATGATTTTCCATGATTATGTGTGCATGCCAAAAAGTTTCAAGTTTTATGTTATGATTATGGGGATCTCATTTTCACTTCTATGATTTATTCCATGTTAAGATATTATGATCTCTTCTGCAGGTTTTTGATTTTCAAAAAGATATGATATGATTTTTATTTCCTTTATTTTCCCTTGCTGAGCATTTGAGCTCACCCTTTTATGTTTTCTTTTTCCCAGGTCAGGAAGATGGATATTAAGTAGAATATGCTAAAAGGGACCCTAGATATGATGAAATAAATGGGAGACACTGTAGAAGATTTATGAACCAGTTGTTTATGTTTCCCAGTTTCTAAAGACACTATACCTATACGGTCCTTTGTGGTTTTGTCATATGTTGTAATAAGTGTGCTTCAATTTTGAAGTATTAACAATGTATGTAAAGTATGGGTCGTTTTAGTTGGTATCAGAGGAATGGTATAGTCAACCTTTGGAAACTAGGATGTGAAATCCTTAGTAAGAACCCTAAGAATAAGTCTAAGCATAGAACACAATCTTAGAAATGGCCATGAATAACCTAGGATAAGACCATAAGCATGAAAATTTTATTCTTGAATTATGTGGTTTCCTATTATAATTAGTGTTGCTCACACTATTCTTCTTGGTTTTAGTCAATGGCTGGAACCCGAAGGAACTGTGTTAATGCGGAATGCGATGGGCAATGCAATGATTGTCCCCCTGAGCAACCAAACGATATGGGAGCTGGAATGCAAAATCTTGTAGCCATGCTCACACAACTTTCTCAAGCTATGAATCATGCAGGATTTCCAAACGAGCAAAGGAGGGAGCAACATTCTGTTGAATCCTTCATGAGGCAGCGTCCACCTTCTTTCAGCGGGTCTACTGATCCATTAGTTGCTGAACAATGGATTAGTACTACTGAAAAGATATTTTCAGTTCTTCAATGTTCTGAGCATGATAAAGTCATCCTAGCAGTGTACTGTTTGGAAGGAGATGCTGATCAATGGTGGAATCTTGTTAAGAATACGAGGCAAAGGGATGAAATTGAGTCTATGGAATGGGACGAGTTCAAGAACTTATTTTTCAATAAGTACTTCCCTCGTATTCTCCGAACAAAGATGGAGAAAGAGTTTCTTGAACTGAAGCAAAGGGATGATGAATCTGTTAGTACCTATGAAGCAAATTTTACAAGACTTGCAAGGTACGCTTCTGGTATTATTATCCAACCTGAGAGTAAGATCGATCGATTCTTTAGTGGCTTAAAACCAAGTCTTCGAAGGGCGTTAGCCATAAGGGACTTCAATAGCTACGAGGAAATCGTTCGATGTGCTCTCAAAGTCGAGATGGAGATTGGAGTAACCCATCAGTCACATGGGTTTGATAAGAAGAGGAAGATGGAATTCAAAGGAAACTCTAAAGAGCACACTGAAAAGAAGATGAACTTTCCATTATGCTCAAAGTGTGGAAAGAAACATGGAGGGAGTTGTCTTAAAGGGACAAGTAAATGTTTTAAATGTGGAAAGGAAGGTCATCGGGCATTTGAATGCCGTGATAATGGGAAGAAGATGTCTAATGATGCAAACAAAGGAAGGGATACACAGAATGAACCTACTACACTTCAATGTTTCAAGTGCAAGGAGATGGGGCATTATGCCAATCAATGCCCAAATCCAAGGGTTGATGATGATGGTCGACGTCAACAAAATCTTAAGGCTAAAGACAAAGGAAAGTCACATGCAATTTCTATCAGCGATGTGGAGTACGATAACGATGTGGTGAAAGGTACACTTACCATCCACTCTAAAGTAGCAAATGTTTTATTTGATTCTGGATCCACCCACTCTTTTATTTCTGAAGACTTTTCTAAGGGTATCACCGTATTACCTCAACAATTAGATGTTGAGTTAGCCGTGACAACACCTAATGGCACATCAATCGCATCAAAAGTTTATAATTCTTCTCCGATCGAAGTTTGTGGGAAAGTGCTTCCTGCAAATCTTGTGATCCTTCCTTTAGTGGAATTTGATGTGATTCTTGGCATGGATTGGCTTTCTCTACATGGAGCTCATATCAATTGCCAAAGAAGGGAAGTCACATTTCATATTCCAGATCAATCTACGATCGTCTATCAATGCAAGGATGAACATAACCTTCCAGTGGAAATTTCTTCCATCTTATGGGTATTGATTCCACTAAATGAAGGTTATTTATCTCAAATGGTTGGTGAGAAACTCACGATTAAGAATATTCCCATTGTACGGGAGTTTGATGATGTCTTTCCGGAGGAATTGCCGGGTCTTCCACCAAATCGTGAAGTTGAGTTTTCAATAGAACTCGTACCGGGTGCTTTGCCTATTTCAAAGACACCTTATAGAATGGCCCCAATTGAGTTGCAGGAATTGAAGAAGCAACTCCAAGAGAATCTTGATAAGGGATTCATACGCCCTAGTGCGTCACCTTGGGGAGCACCTGTTCTATTTGTTAAGAAGAAAGATGGATCAATGAGACTCTGCATTGATTATCGAGAACTTAACAAGATCACTATCAAGAACAAATATCCTCTCCCACGCATTGATGACTTATTTGACCAACTACGTGGAGCTCAATACTTTTCCAAGATTGATCTTCGTTCAGGGTATCATCAATTAAGGGTCAAAAGGGAGGATATACCAAAGACGGCTTTCCGTACAAGGTATGGACACTATGAATTTATAGTGATGTCATTTGGTCTTACTAATGCCCCTGCTATCTTCATGGATCTAATGAATAGAGTCTTTAGAGACTATCTTGATCAATTTGTGGTAGTCTTTATAGACGATATTCTTGTATATTCAAAGAGCAAGGAAGAGCATGAAGATCACTTGAGAATTATATTGAAGACCCTGAGAAAGGAGAAGCTTTATGCCAAATTTACCAAGTGTGAATTTTGGCTTCAAAAAGTTGCATTTTTGGGTCATATAATCTCAAAAGAGGGGATATCTGTGGATCCAGCAAAAACAGAGGTTATCGAAAGATGGTCGAGACCAACCACAGTAACTGAGATCCGAAGTTTTCTTGGTTTGGCTGGATATTATCGCCGTTTTGTAAAAGATTTTTCACGATTATCTAATCCACTCACCAAGTTGACTCGGAAAGGAGTTAAGTTTGTCTGGACAGAGGAATGTGAAGAGAATTTCAAGGAGTTGAAAAGAAGGTTATCCAGTGCACCTGTGCTCACACTGCCTTGTAGTGGAGAAAGGTTTGTGATCTACAGTGATGCATCCAAGAAGGGATTGGGGTGTGTTCTTATGCAAAATGATATGGTGATAGCTTATGCCTCACGACAGTTGAAAATCCATGAGCAAAATTACCCAACACATGATTTGGAGTTGGCTGCGGTAATCTTTGCATTAAAGATTTGGAGGCATTACCTTTATGGTGAAAGGTGTGATATTTATACTGATCATAAAAGTTTAAAGTATATTTTCACACAAAAGGAGTTGAATATGCGTCAAAGAAGATGGTTGGAGCTGATTAAGGATTATGACTGCTCAATCCATTACCACCCTGGGAAAGCAAACAAGGTGGCAGATGCATTAAGTCGACAAGACCATGCTAGTTTATCCATGATGAGGATCACAAAAGATCCAATATTTATGGATTTACAAAGGATGGATCTTGGAATTATAATGGAAGGGGAAAAATCTTATCTTTCTCAAATGAATGTTCAACCATCTATACATGTGAAGATTAAAGAGGCACAGAAAGAAGATGTCGAGTTACAAAAGAAGGTGAGAAATGTTCCTGAATTCAGCCTTGATTGTGATGGGATAATAAAGTTCAGGAATCGGGTTTGTGTTCCTCCCATCCCCGAATTAAAGAAGGATCTGCTGGATGAGGCTCATAGTTCTTCATTCTCTATTCATCCTGGAAGCACGAAGATGTATAGGGACCTGAAAGAGTACTTCTGGTGGGATGGCATGAAAAGAATGTTGCTGAATTTGTCTCTCGATGCTTGGTTTGTCAACAAGTTAAAGCTGAGAGACAGAAGTCTAAGGGGATGTTACAACCATTACCCATACCCGAATGGAAATGGGAAAACATCACTATGGACTTTGTCACAGGACTTCCTAAAACATCCAAAGGAAATAATGCTATTTGGGTCATAGTTGATCGTCTTACAAAGTCTGCACACTTCATTCCTATTAGAGAGGATTTCTCTCTAGATCAGCTTGCCAGGATATATGTAAAGGAAGTGGTAAGATTACATGGAGTACCACTTTCTATTATATCTGATCGGGATCCGAGATTTACCTCGAAGTTCTGGCGAAGTCTTCAGCATACTCTGGATACAGAGTTGAGTTTCAGCACTGCTTATCATCCCCAGACAGACGGTCAGTCTGAGAGAACAATTCAAACCCTAGAAGATATGTTGAGAGCTTGCTCTATGGATTTCAAAGGAGGTCGGGATCAACACCTACCTTTGGTAGAATTTTCTTATAATAATAGCTTTCACTCCAGTATTCAGATGGCTCCTTATGAAGCTCTCTATGGAAAGAAATGCAGGACTCCAACTTGCTGGGATGAAGTTGGGGAAAGAAAGCTATTAGGACCTGATCTCGTTGATGAAATGGCAGAAAAGGTCAGATCTATTCAACAACACATAAGAGCAGCTCAGAGTCGACAGAAAAGCTATGCCGACAACCGAAGAAAAGACCTAGAGTTTGAAGTGGGTGATAAAGTGTTCTTACGAATATCTCCCTGGAATAGGGTTATGAGATTTGGAAAGAAGGGGAAGTTGAGCCCTAGATATATCGGTCCTTTCGAAATACTGGATCGTGTTGGGAAGGTAGCTTACCGATTGGCGCTTCCACCGAATCTCTCTCAAGTTCACGATGTGTTCCATGTATCTCTCCTGAGAAAGTACATACCAGATCCTTCACATGTACTCAGCTCAGAAGTTGTACCGCTGGAGCAAGATCTTTCTTATGAAGAACAGCCGATAGAGATTCTGGATCGTAGCGAAAAAGTCCTACGAAACAAGACCACTCGCTTGGTGAAAGTTTTATGGAGGAACCACCAACTTGAAGAAGCTACATGGGAGCTTGAGGATATGATGAGGGAGAAGTATCCTCATCTGTTTGTTACAAAGTGACGAATTTTGAGGGCGAAATTCTTTTTAAGGGGGGTAGAATGTAACACCCGAGACTTTTATGTTATATAAATTATCAAAGGAATCTTTTTCTACACAACACTTACTTGACTTGCTTTACACACAATCGTGACCTTCCTCGATAGCTTGCGCCGTACGCAATACCGAGTTTCACTAAACAACAATATGCTATTAAAACTAGCCGTTATGAATAGTAATAACCACTTTTTAAAATTTTATAAATTTTATTTTTCAAAATGGACTTCATTTTTGGACTCAGAATATCGAAATTAGCCAAGGGTGAAATTTTGGTATTTTTCTGAAAACTTTCAATTTTTGATGAATAGTGAAACCACTAAGTGGTAGGTTAAAAAACATAATTTTGCATAAAACTTAGTTTTACCGCTTCTGTGAATGGAATTTCGAAAATCCGAGAGACACGGTTAATATCAAGGACTAAAATGTGGTTCAATGAGATGAAAATAATTTTTTGGTGAATAGTAACTTTTTACGATTTTTACCGCGGTTAATAGTAAATAGGGTAACTAAGGGTAAATATGATATTAATATTACCCTAACACATGTCCTAATTCTATTGGACAAGTGTAATTCGACCAAAAACAAACTTAGGAATAAAATATGACCATTTAGGCCCACTTGGATTAGATTAGGACATTTATTATTAATTTATTTAAAGAAGGGTTAAAATAGTTAAAATCAAAGTTTAATAAGTAAATCATTTTTAATATGGGGTTATACATAAGATAAATTCAATTTTAAATATTCATTAGAAAGCTAAAAAGATTTCCTACATGATTATATTTTATTTGTAATTTTTAGACATTAAATAATTTAATTTATTAATTATCTTATTAATGAAATATTGACATAATTGATGTTATAAACACCAAAATAAATGTAATTTGAGACTTTTTATGAATTCCACTAATTTTATAGGTTACTATGATATATTAGTGTTGATTTAATCAACTTGGTTCGAACATATAATTCTGTTATGACTTTCAAACAAATCATATATCAAATAGTGTCAAAATTGACACAAAATAGTTTTTAAATCAAATATTATATTATTAATTGTTATTTTATTCCAAAAAATCTAAGGTTCGGCCAAATGACTTAGATAAGGATATATATATTAATAATAAACAATTTGGGGTTCGTTTGGCATGTTATAGTAAGTGTATTAACCATATAGTGAAGGAAAACAAAAAGACACGGTAAAAGTTAAAATAATTAACTTAGAGTTAAATCTAATTGATAAGGTTAAAATAATACCCTAAACTTATCTAAATCCTATTGGTTGATAGGATTTCGACCCATCCCCACTTTATCTTCGAAATAAGACCCTTTGGAACCATTATAAACCGATTTTGACTTTAATATAAAATAATATTTTGAGATATTCCTAAGGTGCCCCTCTCCTCCCTTATAAAAGGGAACCTCCTCCCCCTCCTCCTCACACCAAATTGAGCACTAAAGCTCGTCCAACCCCTGCCATTTTCTCCTCTCCACTTCCCTAGAATAATCCTAGAGGTCCTGGTCTTCTCCAAAGACCAATCTTAGTTCCTTAAGTGGAGGATTCAAAGAAGCGTTCCAAAGAAGAGGTAATATCCATTACCGATCTTTTCAATTTCTTTCTTCTTCAACTTCTTCTTCTTTAGTTGTTTCATGATAAAGTAATAACATCAGTATTACTTACATACTGATATGTTATTATAAATATGAAACAACCCTAATTCACCTTCTATCCATCCTACGGAAAAATGAAATCACCACGCGTGCGTACGTACGGAATACCGTCTCCACGCCGTGGTATAATCTATTTTCCACCATCACCTTACAAGGATGGGTATAATGGTGTAATGAGTAACTACATATGATTATTATGAAGTAATATTGATACTGAAATAATATATATATACTCCAATACAATTCCACGATCATAGGAACGATATCATCACTCATGCGTACGTACGGAATACCGTCTCCACGATGTGATGCGACTCGTTCTACATGATCTTCATTTCATAATGATTATATAAATGAATTGAATGAATGAATATGGTATATACTACACTAATACCATTCTGTAAATGAATTATCTATAACCTAAAGATAAGAATAAGAATTTATTCGACAAAACACGCATAAGAACAAAAAGTTATAAAGACCCGAGTAACAAGTAACAATGAAATATTACTAACAAGAAGCTAATAATATGACCATATATGATATCATATAATTATGTATGATTCTGGAATAAGTCAATAACATTATTTAAACCATTATACAGGAGCTTCGGACACGTACAAAGCTAATCGGACCTAAGGTAAGGGAAAATATCACAATCTCACTTTTATCTGAGATTGTTTTTACTTTGGTAACTACTGGGGTGTATTTTATCATCCACATCCATGTTCCCTCGATATGTAATATTATTTACTTCCTTCTACAATAGTTTATATCCAATTTTACCCTTCGGTAAGTTTTTTGTAAAATATATTAAAGGAATCTTTTGTCGTTTTTCGTACGAGGTACTTTTTGACTTTTCCGACAAAAGTTAGAAGAATGTTTTTTTAACTTATACGGCTTGAATGGATTTTTAAAACATTATTTCCAAGAAGCTTCCTTTACAAGTTTTAAGTTTATTTTTAATCAACTTCTTTTATTTTAAAGTTGTATGACATGTTATGAAAGGAAAAATGTTTTTGAAGAAGAAAGGATATTTTCCTCAAGAATAAAGTTCAAGTGTTTTATCAAAATTATTTTCCATCTAAGATAATAAAAGGGTTCTGTTTTTATCCCTATTATTACATTGGTTTGATTATGTTGTGATGGAAATATTTTTATGAATTCCTTTATCTTATATGAATTGTTTTATGATGTCATGTTGTTTAAGAATCCCATTTTTATTACATGGGTTTATGCTATGATGTATGGTTTATGATTATGTGGCACACATAAGAAAGGATTAATTATAAGATGGGTGGGACCTATATCTCCCTCCAATGCATTGGGTAAAGATTTTATATCTCATGAGATAGACATGGCTGGAACGGAAGGTTATTTCGGTTCAGTGATACAGGACTGAAACGAGGAGTGAACTCGGTTCAGAAAGGGACTTTTTCCACTAAGATAGTCTTAGCAATGAGTCATGACTAACAAGAAATGATTTTCCATGATTATGTGTGCATGCCACAAAGTTTCAAGTTTTATGTTATGATTATGGGGATCTCATTTTCACTTCTATGATTTATTCCATGTTAAGATATTATGATCTCTTCTGCAGGTTTTTGATTTTCAAAAAGATATGATATGATTTTTATTTCCTTTATTTGCCCTTGCTGAGCATTTGAGCTCACCCTTTTATGTTTTCTTTTCCCCAGGTCAGGAAGATGGATATTAAGTAGAATATGCTAAAAGGGACCCTAGATATGATGAAATAAATGGGAGACACTGTAGAAGATTTATGAACCAGTTGTTTATGTTTCCCAGTTTCTAAAGACACTATACCTATACGGTCCTTTGTGGTTTTGTCATATGTTGTAATAAGTGTGCTTCAATTTTGAAGTATTAACAATGTATGTAAAGTATGGGTCGTTTTAGCGACTATGTTAAACTTATGTACTCCACAACTAGATAAGATTAGTGGACTTTGGTATGAACAACAAATTTTCAGTGTATTCACCTTGGGTGTATCCCTTAGTGGTGAACCAAGTAAAATTATTATGTCTTTTCTTTGCATGTGATTGTTTTCTACACTTTCTCATCAAACAGGATTAACAGGTTCCTACCAATGTGGAAACAAGATCCATCAGTTTAAAAGAAACAATTGACACCCTAATTCACCCATCCCCTCTCAAGGTGGTTTGGGTCCTTCAAGTGGTATTATAGGGTAATGTTTTATGGTGTTAAATACGTCCTTCATTTCAACCTTGGAGAATACAGTGAATGTTAGGCGAGTTCCCTATTTGATGGAATCAACTTTCATATCTAGATTAAAAGGATGAGATCACATCTATGATATTTTATAATGGAAGTCTTGTTTTCCACTACACAAGGAATACAGATCATTGATCCAACATGGATGTTTATGACTGTTACAAATAAGAAAACTCTTGATGTAGATGCTAAAGCACATAATTCCCTCACTACAGCTCTTTCTGATTAGATTTTTCTAAATGTGATGATTTTTACATTAACAAAGTTAATGTGGGAAAAACTAAAGAATATTTATGAATGTGATAGCAAAGTGAAGGAGGTGAAACTACAAGTTTTTCACAATAGGTTTGTTGATCTGAAGATGAATCCTAATGAAGCTGGATATACCATTTTAAATTAAATTGTTGAAGTTGTTGGATCAATATGAGGACTTGGTGAAGAAATTAAAGATATTGATATTGTGAAGAAAATATTAATAATACTTCTACCTCTTTACAATGAAAAGGTTACATCCCTTGAGTAAAGAGATATTTAAAAATTTTATTTTGATAATCTACTGAGTAGCCTAGTGGAATATGAGATAAGAGTCAAACCAGAAGATGTAATGACTTGAGTAAGCAAGGAAATCGCATTCAAATCCATGGAAAAACATGAAATTTTAGGAGATAATATTGATGAATATAATGAGGAAAAATAAATTCTTACTCTCATTACCAAGAAATTCAATGAGGTAAAAGGTAAATTTGAAGTCAAGTTACCTATGGATTGTTTTCGTTGTGGAATAGTTGGTAACATTGCCTCTCGATGCACAAAAATGTTTGATAAAAAAGAAAGTGAAGTTGGAGACATATAGAAGCCTCAGAAAAGTTTTTAAAAAAATGACATTTCAAGTCTGGTAAGAAACTAAAGAGAAAGGTTTTTGTCTATGAAGAAGAAGATGATGATAGTGAATTATTTAAGGAAGAAGAACCAGAGTTTAAATCTGGAACCTATGCATCAATGATGGCTACCATTGAAAATCAGAACCATCAGGAGATGAATCTAGAAATAATCAGTTAACCACTGATGTCAATCTCAAGTTAAAACTTAAGGATTCTTTTGGAAAGCTTGATAATCAATGCAAGAGATATTAAAAGTGGAAATAAATTGTGGAAGAGTCATCATAATATGTTGATATTATAAAAGATGAAATTGATCAACTTGAGGAAGTAGTAAAGGAACATTAAACAACTTTTTAAATCTCAGAAGATATAGTTGAACTAAAGCTTAGAATTGAAGAGTAGAAAAGGTCATTAATGGACTTACATCTAGACTAGAGTATAATTCCAAAAATATTGAGGGACTTGAAGAAGAATTTTTTACTCTAAGAAATAAACATGAAAGTAAATCAAGTCCAAAATAAACAAAGAATAAATTTCAGTTTGTAAAATTCTCAAATGATAAGCCACTAGAGAGAGTTAATCATGGTTCTGATGGAGTTGAAAAGGTTCTGAATGATCAAAGGAACTCATGCATAGGAAACATAGGAATTTTTTTCATGATGAAACATCGAATGTTGGAAGTAAAATGATCCAAAATAAAAGCAATATGTAAGTTGTACATATCACAAAGACACCTGAAGTCCAAATAAAGAAAATCTCAAATCAAACTGAAAGGAGGAATTAAAATTATCCTCAAGTTTACCAATATGATATAAAATAAAATTATACTTCTAATAAAGTTGACATGGGGAGGAATATAAGTCAAAATACATTTCAACTTATGAAATTCCAATTCTGTGGCTATCTGTGCCATACCATGTCATACTGTGAAGAGGCAAGGAGCTACTTGAACCAAGAAGATCTAGGAAGAAAAAAAGGATAAAAAATTAAAATCCTAATTCTTATAGAAGAAACAGTTTATATGGATATTTTTTTCATTATTATAACTTTGTTTATAAAGCTAGTCATTGCAGATAGAGGAATAGTAGGAACAATTCATACAAAACTCATAAACAAGTCAATACTCTCCAACCAGATGGTGTTGTTCTTACAAATAAGTTATCTTCTACAGAAGAAGAGTGTGAGTATGATGAACCTATGCACATGGAAAGGAGATTTAAAAATCCATCTTTATCCTTCACTCAAACTAATATTTCATGGAAGGAAAAGAAGAAAATTGAAAAATCCAATCTTGTAAAATTATCTCTCAAAGCTACCAGGAATAGAAGCACTTGGATTGTTGATAGTGGATTCTCATCATATATGATGGAAAATGCATACCTATTAAATAATGTCAAGAAAATAGTTGATGTAATAGTGAGATTCAGTAATAATGGTGATTTTAAGATCAAAGGCAGTGGAAGTACTAAATTGGACAATGGCGAGCTGAAGAAGACCGAAGTTCTTTATGTAGTCTATTTATGTCATGGTCTCCTAATTGTGAGTCAACTTTGTGACTCAGGACTTATAGTTAAATTCAATCAAAATGGATTCACTATAAAAGAAATAATAGGCGATTCTCTCATGAAAGGTTGTAGAACAGATGGAAACCTATATCAAGTTGATAGTAGAGAGAACATTTGCTACATGAATTTTAAAGAAGAAAACAACTTATGGAACCCTAGTTTGGGTCACATCAATCAACAAGACATGGAAAAGATATATAAGTTGAAGATATTCATGGATATCCCCGATATTAAGAGTGAATGGGAAAAGACTTTTGATGCTTTCTTTTGAGGAAATTTGGTATGTAGTTCATATCATCCAAAGAAGAAAAGGGTATCAAATCTTCTTGATCTCATTCATATGGACATATGTGGTCTGATAAATGTTTCTAAAACTCATGGATAAAGGTACTTAATTCTTTTAATTTATTCTTATAGTATAATGGATTTTGTTATGGTTATACATAAGAAAAGAAAAGTGCTTGATTGCATGAAAACTTATCATCGAATAGTTGAGAATGATATTGGATGGAAAATCAAAGTTTTTTGGTATGACAATGATGGAGAATATACATCTATTTCATTTGAAAACTACCTGGAGAAACATGGGATATAACATGAGGTTGATACTATGAGAACTCCATAGAAAAATAGAGTTGTTTAGAATCAGAATCGACAGGTGAATAGTATGTCAGGAACTATAGTGATTGAGAGTCTTATCTCTATCTATATAAAGATGCTTTTCAAGCTTCATTTTATATTCAAAATGAAACAAGGAGTAATATGGGGAAAACCAGGACACCCTATGAGTTATGGCATGGAAGAAATCCCTCTTTGAATTATTTTCATGTTTTTATAAGTAAATGTATTATTTGAAACAAATAATGAAATCAAGGAAAGTATGGTGATGTTGTGGATGAATTAATATTCCTTATATATTTAAGGAATAGAAAATCCTGCAAATGTTTTAATAAACATCTTGGAAGAATTGTGGAAAGCAGTGATCTGAATATCAATGAAGATAAAATCACAAATGTCTCAAGGAATTCATTTTCTAATGTGGTGGAAGATGAGGAAGAATTTATACATGAAACAAATCCAAATACAAAAATTGAATAAGGAATAAAAAAACATCCAGGAGTCGCATCATGATATTGACTCAGAAAAAGAATCATAAGAGGAAACTATGGATGAAGAAAATTCTTCTAAACCTCATAGTTGAAATAAAATAGAATAAATTTATCAATCCAACGTCATTGGGGATTAGACAGCTCCCATACATACAAGGAGAATGAGGAATAGTGATTAGTATTCATTCCTCTCAATTATTTAACCATCCTCATTTGAAGAATCTATAAAGGATGAATCATGGGTTAATTATATGAATGAATAATTGGATCAAATTGATAAGAACCAAACATGGGATCTAGTTAAGAGACCCAAAATCCACAATGTGATTGGTACAAAGTGTATTTTTAAAAATAAATTTGAGGAGCATGGAAATGTGATCAGAAATAAGGAAAAACTGGTGTGTAAAGGCTATTCATAGATTGAAGGTGTTGATGTTGAAGAAACATTTTCCCTGGTGGCTTGGCTGGATTCAATCAGACTATTTCTTTCCATGGAAATTCAAAGAGGTTACAAATTTTATCAAATAGATGTCAAGATATCTTTCTTTAATGGTGTTATTGAAGAAGAATTATATATTAAATAACCATTGGGATTTCTTTTTGGTAATGATGATAAGGTGAAACAACCAATGGTGATTCATTGTGATAACAAGAGCACAATTGATCTTATAAATAATCATGTTCATCATTCTCATAAGAAACACATTGAAATTAGATATCAGTTTATCAAAGAAAAATTTAAACAAGGCATGATTAAAATGGATCATGTTGGAACTGATGATCAAGTGGCTGACATATTGATGAAATCATTATCAGCACATGTGTTTAAGAAACATCGGTTGAAACTTAGTATTCAACCACCTCCCAGTGCATGAGGAAGTTTTGGTTTCTCCCCTCCCCCCAATTGTATTAACTATTTTAATCTATTTGTGAATGTGTTATAGGTTTATGGGGGAGATACGATTTGAGGGGAGTGTAATTTAATCTTTACAAGTAAAAAATTTGATTCTTTGGGTTTATTAACAATGGGGTAGAATGGATAAATTCAATAGTATAGATAATGGAGAGATAAAGTAGGATAATGAAATGTTTTTATTGAATGTTTTTTTGGTCACATTTTAAATTCAATGGGTTACAATGGGGGAGAATGAGAATAGAGAAAACACTACATCTTTCAAGCATTCCAAGACATGATAATAAAATTGATACTTACCCTATTGTTTTTTATAATGAGCATTACTCATATAGACTTAGGTATTTGGATGATTTGATTCTCATTATTTAGGTTATGACTAGTGCTTCATTGAATTTATTTGAAAATTTCCAACAAACCCAAAGGTGGATATTATTGGAACCAAGGTTTTTCTTTGCTGGGAATAGAATATGGTTTGTGTTTGTTATCAATCCACTTTGGGTTGATCAAGGGGTTTTCAAGTCATGTGATCTTACAGTATAGGTTGAATCAGGTGTTAAAGGTGGTGTGGTTTCCCAGTGTTTGCCAAATTTTTTGGGTCTCAAAATCGGGAGTTTGTTATTGGAAAAAGAAAGTTTTCTAGAAAGGTGGTATGCAGAATAGGTTTTCTAAGAAAAGTTCGCAGATCATGAAATATGTAATGCGGAATGGAGAACTACAAACCATGTAGTGGGAATGGTTCCTGGAATGGAAAACAGTACGTGGACCACGTAGAAGGAACAGTTCATAGAGCGAAGGAGGTTCATGGGAAGGAATGTGTTTCATGGAAGGCAAAAGGTTCGTGGGATGGTGTGTTATTCATAAAATCAAGGATTAGTTTTGAGAAGCCTTGAAGGGTGTTGTTTTTAGAAATGAGGTGGTGATTTTTGCCACTATGTAGGTAGAATGGTGGTATGAAAACCACATAGCGAATATGGTTCATGGGAGATGCATGGTACGTGGTAAAGGCGGTGTCATATTAAAGATTTAGTATTTATCGGTTTAGCAGATTATGAAAATCTATTTTCTTATATATGGATCATTAATCCCTTCATTAGAGATCAGCTTTGAGATTAGAAATCCAAGAGGAATTTTATGAAATCTAGAAATAGTTTACGGGAAGACAAACCCATAATGACTTTAATTAAAAATATGAAAGGAATTAGGTAAATTCTAGAAAATTTCACGAAAGACAGTACACGAAGAGAGAAGGCTAGTATGAAGAAGATAGTTTGTGAAGGAGGAGTTTGGTCTATAGAGAATAAGTTAGTACATAGTCAAAGTTTTTATATAAATTGTATAGAGGAAGCCTCTTTGTATGCAGATTAAGGCAGTACGTGGAGGAAGCCTCTCAGTATGTGGAGTAAGGTAGTATGCAGTGGAAGAAGTGAAGTGCATGGTGGAGCAGGATTTGTTTGGGGAGGAAGTAGTCACGGTATGTAGTGTAATACGGTTCGCGGAGGAAGGACATTAGTTCATAGAGGAACAATTTGTGAACTAACAGTTTACAAAAAAGTTAAATACATCTATAGGTGATAAAGGGACTTCAACAAAGCATCTATCTATAGTTGAGGATGCATAATTTAATTCCAACCCATTGAAGTGACCTTCAAGTCAATAAAATGAGTTTATATTCTTCTCAATGCAGTGAGTAAGGGAGAGTTAATGGAAATGATCTCATAGACGTAGTGTGTTATCCCTAAAACCTTGTAAAGGCAATTCTCCTGGCACAGAGTGACTATACTAAACTTTTTTACTCCACAACTAGTGAAGATTAGTGGACTTTGGAACAAAAGATGACCTATCGGCATATGCTCCTTGGACGTACTCCTTAGTGGTGAACCAAGTAAAATTGTTGTGTCTTCTCTTTCCATGTGATTTTTTTTTTCTACACTTTCTCATCATACAGGTTTAATAGGCTCTACCAATTTGGGAACAATATCCATCAATTTAAAAGAAAAATTTTACACCCTGATTCACCTCTCCCCTCTTAGGGTGTTTTGTGGTCCTTCATAAAACTCCCAAGTGATAGAATTATAAAATTACTATTATTTATAAAACATAAATTTAATTACATTTAATGATTTTTAAATAATGATATTTGATAGAAAAAATTGAATATTTACACTAATTTTATAAACCATGTTCAAAATGGTTAAGATTATTAACACTCGATGTTGAGAATAGATTATAGTAATCTAATTTATAATGGGAATTGTTACTAATAGATTATAAATGTAAATGTATATTAATAAGGTTTTAAAATAGGTAATTAATATATTTATCATTATGATAAATGAGGTTAAATCACTTTCATGAAAATCGAGGTTAAAGGTAAGGGACTTGGTAACTACAACTCCTTTCTTTGAGTTACAGGATTTATTATTGAACTTTATTTAACCAAGACTTTCATTTTGAATGATATTATCTATTTTATTTTTGGGGTAAATAGTTTTTTTAACCAAATCCATTTTCATGAAAGGTTTTCTTTTCATTTTTCTTATAATAAAGAATGGTTTTTGAAAATATACTCATAACTATGACTTTTACAATGATGTATACAACATGTTTTCAAAAATCACTTTTAAGGATTTGGTTTTCATTATCATAAAATTATATATCTTTAACGGAGTTATTTTTCATGTTTTGACATATATTTTATTTTATTATGTTATTATTTTAGGTGATAAAGTTTTCAGTATCAAATGATTCAATTCATGATGTTATTTTATACTATTTGGATGTTTTAAGCAACCCATTTTATTTCCCTGGGTTCTTTATGAAAATGGTGTGATTTATATTTGAATGTTTTATAAAACTCATTTTATTTCCATGGGTTATTTATGATTTTAAAAGTGAATAAATTTTAAGTGGCACACATATTTATAGATGAGGGATGGGTGGTTCCTTTATAAACCAAGGATGGGTGGTTCTGTTATACACCAATGACTGGTGGTTCTATTATATACCAAAGATAGGTGGTTATATTATAAATAATGGATGGGTGGTTATGTTACAAAATTTGTATTGTTGGATCCATTATATCCCTCCAATGAATTTGTTAAAAGTTGATATCTAATGTGAAAAGTTAGTGAAAGAAAATTTTAGTTTCTCTTAAGAATGGGAATCAATGGTGTGGCTTATGAAAGTAATGTTTTATATACTAATGTATGTTCCATAGTTTAAAGATAATCATTATTCTTATCTTATGATCTCATGGTGTGTCCCAATAAATTAATATTTACCTGTGCTAATTATTGTTCCATATTGAAAGGATTTTATTCGTTATTGTCTTACTCTATCATAATTCAAGGTTTATGTTAAATTATTCTAATACATGTTATAATTATTATATTTCCATGTTGATATGTTTTGGATTTAATTTCTTATTCCATGTACTTTGAAGATCTATTATTTTCTATGGTTATCACTCATGATGTTATTATATTTCAATTATGCTTATGTTTTTACTTATTCTTTTAAACTCATCCAGGATGAAATGTTTATTCACACCTTACTGATCATATGATTTTTCCCCTTAATTATTTTTTTCATTCCATGGGTTATGAGGATGAGTATTACTATTGAGATGTATAGAAGATGGTCTAGTATGGTGGATTTAAGGAGAATTTATCTCAAGTATTGTAAAATAAGATGGTTATGTAGATAATCTTAAAATAAATTGAACTTATCGGTCCTTGGGATATTACTGTTAATGAAATTTACCATTTTAAATCTAGTAAAGGATGTATAATAAATGCATGTTTATCCCAATTCACTATAATTTTTGAAACTTTAAATATCTAAAACCATAAATTTTTCTAGATTTTTTTATTTTATAAAACTAGTTCCACAATCACATAAAAATAATCACTTTTCATGTGAACCTACATTCCTAATATGATGCGTGAATTCAAGCCTCTTACCAATCCATGCCAAGAGAAAAATACCATAAATAAAGAAACAAAAAATATCACTTTAAACAAGAATCAAATCATTGATAACATTAAAAAGTAGGAAAATCATTCGCAACACTCTGGTAACTTGAACTTCAAATCATGTTGGTACTAGTAAAACACACAATATATCAACTAATATAATCAAATTATGTATGTTTATTTTAATATAAAACACATTTTTTATGCACCTTAATTGATTAATTCCATAATTATTTAATTATTTTTATGATTTTAATTGGGATATAATGTTTAACTAAAAAGGTGCTTAAAATTATTGAATTCATGATGGAGAATATGTCCCATGACATATGGGAGGTCAATGGCCAAGTTCAAGGATTCAAACCAAACAAAAAGGCCAAAATGGAGCAAAAACTACTATAAAACGCATATTTACATTGCAAATAGTGAATTTATGATGTAAATCAAGAGGAATAAAGGGTGTAAATCAAGTTGTAAGAGAAAAAGGAAATCTGGGAGCTGACTAACATTTTTCATGACATGACACATATGTGTCACACCATGAAACTCCTTTTAAAGTTTTAGAACGTAAAAAATGGCTGTAAAAACATTTTTCTAGTGCATCCTTGATAATTTTACATCGTAAAACCATTATTTACGATGTAAAATAATCATATAATATAGGACCAAGAAATATCCACTTTGATGTAATTTAAGTTGAACTACCCTTTTAAGATCTCATAGTAACCCAAGTACATAAAGACACATTTATTGACGTAATTAATAATGACTTTGGATGGGATTGAAGCCTATAAATATAGGGACAGGGGTATTGGAATGAGAATTATCAAGTCATAATTCTGCCACTGCATTGTTGGAGTTCTTCTATTTAGGTTTTCCTTTCTGAATTTTGTTTTCATTTTCTTTTTCAATGCAATGCATATTCATATTTTAATTTAAGTGTTTCTATTTCTTCTTCTAATATCAATCTCGTTATCTTCCCTCTTTCTGTTGTGATCACTTATGCTTTACAATGATAGGTGACTGGCCCTAGGATTGGCCTTGGGGGAGGTTTTTTAACATTACCAAATTTCTAGGCTTAATTTATTTAAACATTTTAATTCTAGTTTTTGGTTGATGTGATATAATTTCACAGGTATAGTGATTATCAATTATAGCATGACTTTCAAATTAATTGTTATTTTCGACCAAGAGGATGTGCAATTTGGTTTGCTAAAGTGGTTTCCTGGGCATGATAAAAACCCCTCTCAATGTAGGTAATATAAATCCATGTATGTCAGAAAGAATTGTTAAATTGAATTTAATCAATAATAATAAATAATGAAGGAACACATATAACCGAACCCTAAGGACCAAGACCATTCTTCCCTAACATCATTCTACATTTTCATTAAAATTTAGGTTTTATTTCTTCATTGCATTATTTTTCCAAAAACCAAAACCCAAAATTTCATTATTTTTATAAAATAATAAAACCGCAAAAATAAGTATTTATGTGAATTAGGAATGGAATTTTATTTACTAAAAATCTCCCCAACTAAGAAAAATCTTCTCAATCGCTGTATTACATTAATAAAATAAATAAAATTTTGTGTTTCCCTATGATAGGAATGTCAAAAATGGGCATCATTGTTGGGGAGTTGAGTGGTCTTTCAATCATTATTTCTTTTTCACATTTTTTTATTTTTTTATTTTTTATTTTATTTAAAAAATATATAAAAATAGTATAAAAATAAAAATAATGTTTGACTCACCATGTTCTACATAATATGGTGTTGGGTTTTTTCTAGATAGATCAAGATAGCCCGTATCCAAATTATCATAGTGGGGGAATTCAAGGAAATCATTAAGGTCCTTAAGGGGACCCTTGAGTACCCAATAGTGCAAGTACTAGATAGATAATTAATTAAACTCCAGGATTAATTCCTATAATTTTATCAAAAAAATGTCTGGGCATAATTAGAGTCTTCCTTATTTCCTCCCAACTTTTCTGAAGAAATTCCTTAGGTGAAATTTCTAGACTATATAGATGAAAACAATATCAAAGACCATTTGTAATGTAATGAATAGAAGATACATTAGATGCATGGAAAATTAAATGGATAATTTAATATTTCCATACATACCGATAGAAGCAACATAAACCTGAACTAGCTGCAGAACATAGGCCAGTGGTGGAAGAAATTTCCCAAATCACCTTTGATATTAAATAACCTGAGGAGGTAAAGGAGGAGATACTGAAGAACCATTCCATCTGGATCAACCATTGCTAGAGGATATGGATAAAGGAGAATTACCTACTGATATATGAATAATATATCAACAAGACCAGGATAATTTACAGAATGAGTATAAATTTTATTGTGATCTCCCTATATACAATGTAGAAGAATCATCACATTTATACCTTTATCAATCCATAAAGATGAAGAAAATTTACAAGTGGTGTAATTAAAAGAAAAACTAGAGGTGCCTAACTAACAACCTCCACCTACTACCACTCAATTATAAGAGTTTATTTCAATTGAAGAGGAAATCAAAGCCGAAACAACTCTGGGAGATGATCCTTTCTTAAACTCTATTTCATTTAATTTTTTTGAAGATGAATTGAGTATTACGTCACCTTTTTTAAATTTTGAATATTTGGGAAATTATTACTTTTCCTTAGAGTAAGATGAAGAAAAATATGATGTACCTATTTAATAACACTTGGATCTCCTCAAATATTTTTTACATTTATTAGGGGAAGCGCATGGGGAGAGCTAAGTGTCCCTACCTGAAGAAACCATGACATAGGCTGCTCACAATAAAGGATAGAATTTAACAATTTATTGAAGATTAAATTTTTTAAAAATTGAAATACACTCTAAAATTACCTTTGACAATTATTTTTGATACCACACATATGGAGTAGTAAATTGAGAGTAAACAATAGGTTTCACAAGTAGAAACTAATGTGGAGAAGGACCCATACTTCATCCTACCCCCTTCATGCTAGTTATACATCATTATAAAGGGGTGGATCTATTTTACTCTATCCATGGAATCCTAAAAAACAAATAAGAAGTTAAATATGGAAAAAACAATATGTGTTGGTTCAAGTCCAAGAAACTCCACCCACCAAAACAATATAGATAACAGTCGGTACTCCCCATCTGGAGGCAATCAAAACCCAAGTCCCACATGGGGGATCAAACCAAGAATTATACCTCTCTTATTTTATTTTATTTTTAAGTATTTATATTTAAATTCTTTTTTTTAGGATTTAATCAAGATTCATCACTATTTCCATCATTCTTTTTTAGCTTACTTTATCATGGTCCTTAAAATTTAATGTGTAATTTTCTTATAAAGGTTTGTGATGTTGATGAAACAAAGATTCCCATCAAGAGTAAATAACATAGTATACACAATCTGAGTTAAAAACTAATTTCAAATGAGATTATTAGTTTCAATTCTTGATTTTATTTTAGCCCCATAATTTTAATCTGTTTCATATTTTTAAATGAAAATTGTATGACCCACTTGAACTCCTGAACTCTAGTGTTGATCTAGGGGACATAATTTTCTTAGTATAATAATTATTCCATGTTTTAATTTTTAATATTTACATGATTAGATTATTGAAATGGTAAAATTAATTATTAGAGTTAATCATGAGGGTTTTAATTTAAAAAATCCTGACTTTTTTGTAAAAAAATGATTTTTGTAAATGAAATTCTTATGAGATTTTCCATTTTTTAAATTTATGAAATTGATATGGATTGGTTTTTTATTTTTATGTGTTACCATGAGTAATTTTCTTGAATCATATATCCTCATCCCTAAGAAATCAATATTTACCATTTATTTCTATAGTATATTTCTTTAGAGACTCAAGCATTTTCTCTTCTAGATCTTTCTTGGAATCTTATCAAAGATATGACTGAATAGAGTAAATTTTAATATGATTGAATCATTTTATTATTTATAAATTTTATCCTTGGTCCCACCTTGACATCAATCTTATTATTTCACGTAGAATCCATGAATGGCCTTATTATGAAATGATCCATGTTACAAACCTATTAAATCTATGCATACCCTACTCATAGAGTGTTTCATGATATTTAAAATGATATTTATGGAGGATAGGTTTTCCGTGGTTGATAAGAATGTATTTTATTGAGGATATGTTTTAGGGTGGTTTTCATGAGGTTTTGGGAGAGTCCTTGTATCATTTATTTTATTTTATTCTTTCACCTCTCTTTCTAAAAAATAATAAAAAATTTAAAATTTAAAAAAATGTGTTATGTCTTAGGAGGATAAAAAATCACCATTTTTAAACTGAAGATATTTTGATCAAATGTGTTTAGATGGTGGATGTGATATTTTTTTAAGCATGCATTTTTAAGAAGTAAAGATTAATAAAGAAAGAAAAAGATTAAAAAATGTAAAATCCAAAAATCAAGATAGGGTGATTCATTCATTGTGCTTATTTTTATTATGTTCCTACTATGAGCTTTAGGGGTTGGGAGATAACAATTTTTATAAGTATTTTTATTGAGATTATATTTTGATATTATGTAGTATGATAGATTCAAACATCCTTTTTGATATTTATTTTCATTAATTCCCCCACCAACCTTAAGACTTAGAGACATTTGAAACTTGATACAAATCCCTCATGATTAAATTTGATTTTTTTTATACGGTGGATATGTTAGATTCCATGAAATCTTATATTGAGTGAAATTTACTTGAGGTATGACCTCAACTTCATTACATTTATTATCAAGAGATATGAGTAAAAATAATTCAATGTGATGTAGATTTTAAGTGTCATGAACATTAATGATTAATTATTAAAAAAATTAAATAATAATACTGTAATTTTGAAAGCATAAAAGTAAAAATATAGATTGACTTGTTTTGTTAAAAAGTGTGGAGTTAGATGAATTATTTTATGTAAAATTTGAAAGTTTATTTTACAATGAAAAACATTTGGTTTTACTGATTCTGAAATTTAAATATTATTAGAATGAAATTATTATGAAATGTTGTTGAGATTTCATGCTTGAGGATAAGAAAGCTCAAAGTGTGGGGGAATTGAGAGAATCAAGTTATGAATATTTATTTTAATATAAAACAAAAAATTTATTCACCTTAATTGATTAATTTTTATAAAATTTAATTGTTTTTATGATTTGTAGAAAGATACAGAGTTTGACTAAAAAAGAGCTTAAAAGTATTGAATTCATGATGGAGAAGATGTCATGTGACATATGACAGGTCAAGGACCCAGTATAAGGCTTCAAAACAAATAAATAGACAAAAATGGAGTAAAAACTGCTATAAAACAAATATTTACATCATAAATAGTGAATCTATGATGTAAATCTTGAAGAATTCATGGAATAAATCTAGCCATAAAGGAAAAAAGGAAATTCAAGAGCCAATAAACATGTTTCATGGTGTCACACATATGTTTCACACCATGACACTCCATCCAAAGTTTTAGAACATAAAAATAGACTATAAAAACATTTTTCAAGTGTCGAATTGATAATTTTACATTGTAAACCTATTATTTATGATGTGAAATAGTCAAAAAGAACCATGAAATGGCCTATTTGATGTAATTTAAGCCGAAATTCCTTTTTATGGTCCCATTATGACCTAGGTACATAAATTCCCATTTATTGATGCAATTAATGTTTCTTACGGAAGATATTGAAGCCTATAAATATAGGGTTGGAGGTATTTGAATGATAATAATTAATTTAGGGTTCTGTTGTTTCTTTGTTAGGGTTTTACTATTTAGGTTTACCTTTATGCATTTTGTTTTCAATTTATTTTTTAATGTAAATCATATTCATATTTTAATTTAAGTTTTTCCATTTATTATTCCAATCTCAGTATCATTCTCTTCCCTTTTATCATCATGGTATCTTACACTTTTTAATGAAAAGTGACTAACCCAAGGATTGGAATTGAGGGAGGTTTCATGGTACTTCTAGATTCTTGCACTTAATTTATTTAAATGTTATAATTCTATTTGTGATTGATGTGAGAGAAGAACATGGGTTTGGTGATCATCCATCATGGTATAAATCCCAAATTCATTCATATTTTAGACCAAGTACTAGTTAAATTTATTGTGTCGAAGAGGCTTCTAAGTCATACTAAAAATATTTATTAAGGTAGAGAATAGAAATCCATGTATGTTGGTATGGATTGTCCAATTTAATTTAATCAATTTTGAAATCCTTCACATGAGCATTAGAAAAGTCACAAAGGAATAAATACCTGAATATGGTTATTGTGTTCCCTGTAAAAGAAAAGAAATAAGAAGGTGTTTGAGACCCACATATCGTGTGAGTCTCCAAGATACATGCTTTCGTGTGACCTTCATAATGTCACATGAAGGAACCATGTGCATTGCATATACAATGAAATATCCCATGAAATATCTTCAATGGGTCCTTTTTATTTTGATAAGTCACCCTGGAACAATCAATGGTCATGTCACAGCATCCAGATAAGCTCCCACAGTGCATGTGTCTAGTCACCCAGTAGATTCCTAATAAACCACCAAAAAATGCTTCAAGCCTCTTGTGGTCATAAATCTCACATGATGGATCACTAATTAGGGGAATGTTTTTCCTCAACAACACTTAAGTAAACTCATGATACCCCCATGCATTTTTAAAATAAAAAAAGGGAAGGATGTGGGAGCCTCTCATAGTCATAAAATCCACACGATGCACCCCAGAAATCCACAAGCCACTATGAGACTTTTGTGACATGTCAGCCTCATCTTGGAAAAGATAGTCATCATGAAATCCTCATCATGTGAGATGCCTCAGGTATGTCCAGTCGAACTTGTACTTCCCCTTAGGTTCCACAAGGACAAATAATGAAGTGTTCCATGAAATGCTTTCACATCTCCATAGGACCATTATCGGTCACGCGATGCATCATCAAGGGATAGATTAATTGTCTTTGACATTACTCATGTAATCTCATACGACCCTCATCCTTTGGAAAATAAATAAAGGAAATAAAAAAAAGAAGAGGAGGTGTAAGCCTCTCATGATCGTAAAACCCTTGGGACACACTAAGGTTGTCCATAGAATAGCCTCATGAGACTCCTTGAAAAGATGATAAAATCCTATAAAGGCCCCCATATAATCGATCCTTACCTCGCAAAATGTCATGGGAAAAGATTTGGGCATCATGTGAATGCCTCTCGGTAGGAAATGTGATCTCACAATGACCCTTGGATGTATCAAAGTGACAATGTAAAAGTCCTTCAGCATGCCTACATAATTCAACAAATCATCATTAATTGGAAATAATCTAATAAAGGAGGAATTTAAGGGATGGAATCATGGTCACTGAAAATCAGGCGACGCCCTCATAGTGATCCATGGAAGAGAATCATGAAGACGTGTGACATTGAAGCCATGTACTGACTCCATCCTAGATTTTCATGATATGCACTGTGAAAAGTGTCAAACAACCGAGGTGTTGAGGCCTATAAATTCCCCACTCCCGTATGAAAAATGAACCAATGACCTCAAGGATATAAGATCTCAATCAAGAGAACCAGGACCCCCTACCACTACCTCATACCAGGCTAGAGAAGATTTCTTGGAGAAGCTAATTTCATAAACAGAAAATATTCTTGTCAGGTAAAGTATAGGGAACCATCGGAGAAATCATGCATCCTGAATAAAACACTTTGTGTGATCACTCATAAATCAAGTGACGGAATTCTGGTAGGACATTCAAAGGACATTCTTCACATCTTCTAGATCACATGAGACTTAAAATAGGGTAACACTAAATGAATTGAATACATTTGCAAATAAAGGGATGGAACCAAGACTAAGGAATAAATACTAAGTAAAGAAAATATTTTATGATCCTCATGTTCTTTTCATAGACCACCTAGGATACACGAAATCACTAGGAAATTTTTTCTATATTTCATGTAACTCATCGCTATACAATTTAGATCATGTGAAGTCCTTTGGAAATGTCAAAGAAAGTCGCATAGCACCCCTCGGGAAAGCCACCTTAGTCTCATGAAGCCTAATGAGCTTGCTATCTAAGCCTCGTGATGCATTTCAGATACATAGCATGACTCATATAATGGTACTCATATATGTTGGCTAGATTCTCATGATATCACCCAGGTATGTCAACTGGCTCTCGTGATGCCCTCCAGACATGCTAGCCAGGTCTTGCGATATCCTCTGAGATATGTCACATTGAATCTCATGATTCCCTCCATTGGTTTTAGTTATATCTTACGATGACACTAGGGAAAGTCATTTGGATCATGATACACCCTATGGAAAAGTCGTCTAGGTCATGTGATGGCTTCTAGGATCAACTGAATAGGTCTTGCGATGTCCTCTGGACAAGCCATCCATGATCATGCAACAAACTTTGAACATACCATCTAGATTACGCAAAGTCCTATGGATAAGTCAACTGGACCATTTGATTGTCTTTGGATACACTAGTTAGATAATATCATATGTTTCAATTAAAAAATCAAGTCATATTGATCAGATAATCAATGCATATCAAGTAGGAAAGAAGGCTAGGTCAGTTAGGGAAACCTCATAGTGTAAGCCTCGATTAGTGGCATAATATGATATTCCCTAATCATAAGGGAAACATTAGTGTGTGAGCCCCAACTAAAAGAACTATGAAGACTCAGATTCCTGCCATAACCAGGATACATAGGACTCCTCTCTTAGGCTCGATCACTCTATTAATCTTCCAAGGGCAGTCCCAGTGCATAAGTCCAACATTCTTAAGCAATGACATTGCTAATTTTCCATCCCTTATTTCTCACATCGAGCATATCTCACATGGGATTAGGGGTTCAAATAATCATATCATCTACATAATAAGCCTCCATAAATCTAGGGAAACCTCAGAGTGTAATCCATGATCAAGTGAACTACAAAGAATATGATTCCTTCCATAATTAGGATATGTAGGGAACCTTGTTGAGGCCTGAGCTTGAACTCAATTGTGTATCCACCTCAAGTTTATGTCCCATTATGTCTGTGAAATTCCAACCATTGGGACCCAATCATTCCCATGAGCTGATCACTCTAACTCATCCATCATCGGATTGAGAAATCAACTGAACTACAATGAATCTAATTCCTACTATAACCAAGATATGTAGGATGCCTCCCTGAGGCATGATATCTATAGTAAATATATTTGGGGATGTCCCAGTACATAATTTACTCATTTGTATGTAATAATACTAATCACTTGTTATTATTTTTTTCTCACATAGAGCATAAATCATGTGAGCTTAGAGAATTATAGAAGTCGTATCATTCACATCATGAATCTCTGTTAGCTAGGGAAATGACAATATGTAATCCCCAATTAATGGAATGATTCAAACCACCCCCATATGAGGACATCCACCCTGGGGGATATCCCAAGGTCCTGAAAGAACTATGGAAATTCTGATTATTTCCATAATTAGGATACATAGGACATATCCCTGGGACTTGAGCTTGAATTTTCAATGCCTCATAGCACTCATATATGTCCTCTCCACACAACTTTAAGATGCATGAGTTCAATGAACTATATGGGTTTTGATTACCACAATAACCAGGATACATAGAATGCCTCATAATGGATCAATCCCTTATTGGAATATTAATCACCTACCTGTGAGGCAGTACATTACGAATCTTCTAGTTATATGACTTTAGTATATAAGCATCTACTCATTAATAAGAAAATGATAGAGAACCTCATATACACATAGAGGGATTCATTAATGAAAATATTATATTTTTCACATGAAATATAATTAACCCATGATTGTTTTGTTAGGGTAACTAGTCTCATACCAGTATTAGGAAGAGATTATTAAACATATCTTAAACATATAAGAGATTCCCATATTTGGAAAAAAAAATCCACTAAAAGGGTGAGATGATTCTGACCCCCCATACTCTCAACCAATGTAATCCCCTAAGAGTTGTTCGGTTTAAAATTCTAATTGGAAACCTTCTATTGGAAAGTATTTTTTTACCCAGTTATGGATGAGGGAACCTGATGTTAATGATTTTGTTAGAAAAGAACCCCCTAAAATCAACCATCAATCCCAAACGAACCTGTCTTAGTGAGGGTTTCTTTATTCATCTCTTCTCCATTAAAACAGAAATGGTGAACCTGACATTAATCTCTCTAATAACAAAATGATTAGGTTATTATCTGTTGGTAAATTTTATTTTCATACTATACACAAAAATAATTGGTGAAATTGATGTGAGTATCTCTAATAACAAAATTATTAGGTTATTATCTATCGATTCATTTCAATTTCACATTATACACAAACATAAATGGTGGACCCGATGTGAATATCCCAAATGATTGAATGATTGGTTAATCATGTGTCAGGTCATTTTGTTTTTCATATACTACACAAACAAAGATAGTAAGACCAGAATAATTTTATATTTTATCCACTATAAATGAGGTTCTCACAAAATAAGTCCATCCCCACTTTGACAAGTCCAAGCGAGCAGAATGGCCAGATCAAGAATAAAAGGAAAATTTTGTTAACCATGAATATCTGATTGAGCATATCATGCCTATGATATTTCACTAATCAATAACCTTGTACCTTATTGTTTTCATGACTATAGATAATACTCTCAGCATCTTGATCTGAGACTTCATCTTCATCATTTAGCAATCTCTTCGGCAAATAACCAATGGCTACAACCCCCACGGGTCACAAAATGATCACATTTAATCGACAGCTCCAACATCAGGTGGAAAACACAATGGTCCAGAAGTACTACCAGTGTGGTATAATCCTAACCCTAGAAGAAACCCATGAGTTTCTCCAAGCATAGAAATTGTAAAGTTCATATCACTTAGGGAAATCTACAACTAATCCAATGGCCCTCGTCTCTAAAACCAACCACTTCGGAAGCTTATCCCCAGGGCACAATAACTGCCACCTTTAGTCTCTGATGAAGGTAGACCAGGGAATAAAATATGGATCCCTTCTATTTTTGGTGCCACTGAGGAGGGAACCTGTTAATTGTCATCACCAGCACCATCCCATGGGTAACCAATAGTTTCCACACTACTACAAAAATGGGCAAGGGAAGCACTGCCCTTTTATCAGTGCTAAAAAAAGTGATGATAAATCCCCCCCTTATCAGCGCTTTTTTTAGCACTGTTAAAGGGGAGCCCTTTATTAGCACTTCTTTTAGTAGAATTGATAATGGTATTCTTTATCAGTGATTTTTCCTGGCGCTAATAAATTTTATCTTTCAAAAAAAATAATTTTTCATGAAAAGTAATATATTGTTATATAAGTATATTTATATTGATATAAATATAATATATATTTATTAAATATGTTATAGATAAGTATAAATAGAATATTACATTTAATATATAATAAATTTAGTGAAAATGGATTTAAAATATTTTAAAAAATATAATTAATTAATAATTTTCTAATTATCATCGATTAAAAGTCATTTAATAACAATTTGAAGACACAAAAAATCAAAAAATATTAATAAAATATCTAAAATAAGTTGAAAATGTAACTCAAAATTCAAAAGGTCATAACTTTTGATCCGGGTATCTATTTTAGCTCTGCAGTATATCAAATCAAATCTTGCGATGAGCTCTACGTACTAGTGACCCGAGCGAAGCTTATGTCACATTTTTAGAGACCAAAAAAGCCTAGAAGGCCTCCAAAACTGATTTTTTAGTCAGAATACCTTGATTTGTTAACATTAAAACAAGTATAACTTCTGATCTGGATGTCTCTTAGGCCTATACCACATATCATATCAAATATTCTTTCATTTTCTTTGATTTGAATGGTTGTGGAGTTGAAAAAGGCTTCTGGATTAGAATTTATGGTCGTTTTAACATTCTATGTCTTTTCAAATACACACACATATATATGTATTTATTCGTAAATATATATATGTGTGTGTGTGTGTGTGTGTGTGTCTTTGTGTGTTTTGTATATATGTATGTATTTATTTATTTATTTATTTATAAACACACATAAAAAACATATTTTATAAATATATTTAAAACTAATCTTATAAATGTATATTATTATACAAATAAATATATGGATAAAAATTATAACTAAAAATATATATATAAAAATAAATATAAATATAAATTAATATATGAATAAATATATATATATATACTAATATATGAATAAATATATATGTATTAATATAACTAAATATATTTATATTAATATGAATCTATATTGTTATATGAATAAATATAACTATATATATATATAAATAAATATTAATATATGAATAAATATATATATTAATATAACTAAATATATTTATATGAACATGAATCTATATTAATATAAGAATAAATGTAACTATGTATATATAAATAAATAGATATATCATTAAATAGAAAAAAATGGATTAGCGGTAAAGGTGCAGGCGCACAAAGGGGAGGTCACGGGTTCGAGTTCCGGTGGAAGCAAGGAGGTGCGCGCGGGGGGAATATGTTGGACAGGCGGGCAAGGAAAGCGCACTAGAGTGGTCCACCTAGTGATGATAAAGGAGGTCAAGCGCTGTTAAAAGCTCCCCCCCCCCCAAATTATATATTCTTTTTTATTTTTTTATTTTTTTATTTATTTTGACTTTTATCAGTGCTTTTTTTAGCACTGATAAAAGGGACCCCCCCCCATCTTCGCCTCGATTAATAGAACTATTTTAGTACTGTTAATGCACTTTTCTAGCGCTGATAAAATCCATATTTTTAGTGGTGCCTGCTGAGGTTACCACCTGACACGGTGTTGCCTCTGATGCCAATACATGGGTAGCAAGGAGGTCACATAGACTAATGAAGGCCCTATATATCTAGGAAGTAGGCTCATATTCCTTCTCACTCAGAACAAGTCTATGATAATATCCCCACAGTAAGAATGGGGGAGGCTCATATCCCTACCCTTGTGCATAAATCCCATCGTCATATTCTAATGGCATAAGGAGGACAGAAGTAGGAACATATTCCCACTTAAATTGGATATTTCTAACAATATATAGTGGGGATAGAAAATTTGTAGGTTTATATCTCTGCATACACTTTTCTAAAATTACAATATATTTTAGCAATAGCTGAATAACTCCTCCAGCATATTTTGATGTTGGTATAGATAAAGGGATGGAATCATATTCCTATACCTACAGCCCGGGAAACACAACACTCTGATAATTATAAACAAATGGTTGTATCAAAGAAAGAAAATATTCCAACTCCCATATAAGAGGATTATTGGAATATTCCAATAAAGGATGAGGCATTGAACTGGATCATACTTCTGTTCCAACCAGGGCTCACCAAGTGAGAGAGGCACATGCCTATCAAAAAAGTCTAGTAGCATATTTCAAAGTTCCATGATCAGAATCATCTCCCCATTATGATTGGGTACTACCAAGTGATAGGGGAACAAGCCTTAGGATAGTCTCATATTCCTATTGGAGAAGTCTATTGGCATACTCTAAAGGCCTAAGATTGGGCATATATCCCCATTATGGACAGTTTCGACCATGTAATAATGGCACAAGCCTCGGGATAGGCTCATATTCCTGTTAGTGAATCATCATGGCATATTCTAGCATATCACAGAAGTTTGGAACATATTACTACTTTCGCTGATGAACGACTATGCCAACATCATTCTAAGGCAATACAGGAGAGCTTATATCCCTTATCCTATTCCAAGGGTCCATCAAAATATTCTATTGGGGAATGTATATTTGGACTAGGATCATTTCATGTTACAATTGGGGATCCCTAGGTGAGAACGGAACATGTCTTGAGGTGGGCTCATATACCTTCCAAGAAAGACTAGAAACATATACCAAAGGATTTGGATCGGGCTCATATTCTCATCCTGACTATGGCTCACCAAGTGAGAATAGAAAATTCCATGGGATAGGCTTGTGTTTTTTCAATAAATAGAAAGCTTATTATAATATTATAACAGCTTCTCGTTAGTGGTTTCATATTCACATGGCACCATATGGCTATAAGTAAGTTCTAGAAACCGCTATATAGTAGATCAAAACCCTTATTCTTGATCTACTCAATGCTAGTTTCATTTAGGTCATTCAAGACACATTCCAAACACCACAAGGGTCTGTCAACTCTTCAACTAAAGTAGAAGATGATCATTACCGTGATATTTCTCCTTGTGGTAGTGTGGAGATGGATCACAGGTAATCTACTCTTAATATCCACCACGTTCAAACTCCCCACAGAGATATCTTTCATGGACAAGGAAATCATCTTCTTTCTCATACACCTCTATATAGAGAGGTTTTCAAAACTATGAAATCTTCATATAGAGAGGTGCTCAAAACATTGGGGAAAACTGTATATGGTTCCCCCATAAACTTCCAATATCACTCTATTCCAGTTATAAGGAAACCCTAGGAATCATTTTCTACGGTTTTACTATATTTCGGAATGTAAGTCTGATGAAGAGGTGGCCAACATTGACATATGAAGAGAGTTATCCAGAAAAAAACTCCCCATTATGTTCTGGCCCCTCTCCGCTTCTAATTATGAGATACCATATGATCTAGAAAATTATTTCATGCCTTATCTATGAAAAAATATGTGGGCTACTCAAAATCGACTAAAGGATCGACATATCCCTTATCTAGGATACAAATTTCACCTTCAGACAATAAAGATACTCTATTTTTATCTAGACCTGGCCACTATTTCCAGGAACTAGGATCCAAAACTAGAAAATAACAGCTCAAATATACAACACGCTTGCTATAATTGCATCATAAACCTTTAGAAACTGATCTCTTGGGACACAGATGCATGTGTATTCGAGGATTGGGAATGTATGGAGTGTTACACTTTGTTGCACCCCTATAACAATAGAACCCATCATATTTTTCATCCTATAATGTTATATCCTTTAGTGAAATCAAAGTACTGGGTAATTCTTGGGACAATTGGTCACTAAAACATAATACCCCCGCTTCAACGATGCACAGACGTCATAAACAGAGGGATAGGATAACCAATAGGGAATCAAACTCAACCACTCAAAGAAATGATAATTCCTTCCAAACATGGAAATTGAAGTTGCAGTCACCCAAAAAACATACCATAAATAATTATTCTCATCATGGGTTGTCATCACACCCATATCCTACACGAGAATAGTTGTGCCATGTCAAATAATCCATGGTTGTAGTTTTTGTAGCATGAATCCAAGAGTAGAAGCATCCCACCAGTATGGGGGAATATCTACCACTGCCTCCACCCCTCAGATCATCAATTCTTGAGAGGATTCAGGACATATCCTCAGCATCTAAAAAAACCCTAGCCCAGAGGCTGGGGGAATTTGTATCTCAATCCCCATCTCTAGGTTCATCATCCCTTGAGAGGGTCCTAGGGAAATCAGTGGTGATTCCATATCACCCGCATTCCAATGGGATAGGTTCATTTATATCTCAACCTCCGTCTAAGGAATCATCAAATCCCAGACCAGAATCATTGGATCCTCAACAAAAGGATTTTTCAATGCCAATTGTGGCCTTGAATAACCCCTAATCCTTAGGTCTGGGATAATTTTCATCACCATCGTCACCATAAAGTGAATTAGTCTTCTCCAAGTTGGGAGAACAAGATCAATAGATGACATCTCATTTGTTCCTTATATTACAAGAAAAAACTCTACTATTTGGGGATCATTTAGAAATCATGACTAAAAACTCTCTCAATACCATTACTAATAGGACAATATGGTAGGAACATACTAAATAGGTGATCATACCCCATAGAGATCTCAAGAAAAAATGGCCCAATATGACCAAGGGTTTAAAGAACATCCCTGATGAAGGTAGTGCAGAATCATCCTGTTGTGTTGAAAGTAATGGAACAACCACCATTTCCTAATATTCCTTTGTAATTTTCATCACCATCAATATGGAAAACATTGTGGATCAAGATGAAAATACAGAGGGTTATAACAGATAAAACATATCCAAAGAGGAGGGTTATCTGGATGCAAAAACTCTGGTTTCATTCACCTGAAACCAAAGAAGGCTCCAAAATATGGCACCTCTGAATAAAAAGTTTCCACCTCCTCAGTGAAACACTACCAAAGAAAAGGGTAAAGGTATGGCTAAAACCAAATTATCACCCAGAATATTTGAGGTCCCTCCTATGGAAGAATAGTTATCATAATATGATAGTTAAATATAAACTCTTTGAAAACTTAATGAAGATATACTTATGGGAAATATCCCTATTGGGTGTTGTCTTTAGGCAAAGGCAAATATCCCTCCTCCCATGAGATTCAATCCTCCAACAAAAGTGGCATATGAGTGTTTGGCTGGCCCCATATCTTGGAATATAGTGTAAATAAATTTAGAAGTAAAAATTGATCGTGAATTACCTCAATTGTGGTGACATCCACTCCCTCGCCAGGGAAATCATTCAGTCCTAAAAACAATTGAAATTTAGTGGGAGATGAAGGAAAAACCACCTCATTGTCCCTCACCTTCTCCCTATAGATGGGATACATCTCAAAAATTAGTTCTCTTTGAGCTAATTATTATCATCGAATCCCTAGATACTTGAATGTGATCCATTGAATGGTGATGTTCACCTATGCATCCTGATAGGAAGCCATATCCTAATTGTCTGGATAACAATTTACCCTCACCCAATTTTGGTAATCCTACCTTCTCTACTTTTGATGGTGCAGGAAATCTCGAACAACATCTCACACACTTATTATCCCAATGTGGGTTGATTATGGGCCCTCAAGATCAACAAGAAGCAACAAGGCTTGTGTGTTCTTTACATACTCTAATAGGGTCAGCCTTTGTTTGGTATAACAGTCTACTAGTAGGATCCGTTGTAGGATAAGAAGACCTTTATCATCAGTTCCATTATCAGTTCAACTCCATATTGAGGAAAAAGATAATCATCAAGTTAAATAACTCCAATAAATGTAAAAATGAGAGGGTTTATAACTTTATATCAAGGTGGAAAGGTTTAAATTATTCACTCATTATCCCTCTCTCATAGGATAAACTGTTGGAACTCTATGCTAAAAATATCAAGGATGAGTTGCAAATGCCTCTGATTCCAATGAAATATCCATACAGATTCTAGGAGTTTGTAGAAATGGCCTGAAATTTGGAATAATCCATTCAGAAAACCCAATCCAAATCCTGAATCATTCCCCTAGTATAAGGAAAAAGGTTAGGAAAATAAGAAGTTGTAGTTATCACTCTCAAGATAGAAGTAGTGCCCATCCAAGCACCTCAGCAGGCCCTGAATCTCCTTGTACTTCCTGTTGAGAAACATCAACCAAAGAATCACCCTAGGCTAGAATCACGGAGAAATTAAGGTCACCCAATATTTGGGTAATGGATGAAAAAGGTGTAATTCTTCTGAAATGAACAAGTTCCTGGTTATTTCTTGCCATCCATAGACAATAACCTGCTCATGCTTCTACAACTTAGGAAACTCAATGAGGTCAACCTCACTGACCATCCTGACTACTTCCCTTACCATATAAGGTTGGGTCATAATGTCTAGGACTACTTCTTAAAATATTTCTTTCAAGCCATGGTCGATTCTATATATATGGAACTAGACAATCCCTCAGAGATGGTGGTTTGTATAACCATTTCTCGGTTAAAAGAAGAAGTTGGTTGGTAGAAATTTCTATCTAGGCATCCATGGAAGTTTGACAACTAGATGACTCGAAAAACACTTGACTAAGATAATGATACCCTGAGAGCATAGTTTAATAGGCCCACAATATATCAACCACCTAAGTAGGTAACATCAAATATACCTTCCAAAGGTGGGTGTGACCACCGAAAGTAAGAAAAAAAAATAGGAAGAATCATATTCTACTCCAACACAAGATATTATTCTAGCATATTTCTTCCTTGCAACATCTGAAGCATGGGAACTGCCCCACTAAATGGAATCCTCATCAGATGAAGTGTTAATATTTGGTTCATTCAATGTGATGCACTTGGAATAACCCTTATATGATGATTAAAATGCCTCATAGTACAAGTTCCCTATATATAACCGGGGAACATGAGGTATCATGTGAATGAACCAAGGCTATAGGGGATAGAATGGGCATGGTTAGACCCAATATTTTTGTCACATCCCCACAGAGGACATATATATAGCTGAGACCCATGGTAATGCACTCCAGTGAACCCAAAAAAGGCATAGAGGTCTCTCAAACCCCTCTAGAAATCATTTGAACCTAATTTTCTTACATGACCGCCTAGAGGGGGTTTGATTATCTGATCATCCCATACAATGGGGATTATCAACATGACCCACGCCACTGGAAGTAGATGCTCCCACAGCCTCTACAAAAGCACCAGGATTTTCTACCACAAATTCCTTAGCTCTTGAGACAAATTTCTTGGGGAGACCCTACCTTGGGAATCACCGACCTCTGGTACAAAAGTATGACATTCTAAAATATATTTAAATAGTCCCAACCAAACTCTCAATCTTATATGTTCTTAATATTTCAAAATAACTCAGGGAGGAACTCGTTGAATCCCTATAGATTCCATAGGAGTTCAAGATAGAATTCACTACAGATGAGTTTTAACAAGTGGATACTATGCCATCATAATGTCATGTCACCATCTCATTCACTGACCAGGATCACGAGGGGTCACCAAAGGGAACATCAAACCCCTATATGTCTTAGGAAGATTCAATAATGTCAACATTTAAAGGTATATGATTGATAATGGTTTCAGGATCAATATAATCTTGTTCAGAACCCTCTGACATTTGGGATATAGTGAGGGGGAATTATTAACCATAAAATTGACCATTCAAGGGTATGATAAGTGTGAGAAAAGACCTCATGGGAAGATCAAACTCGATGCTAGTTTTATGGAACTCACATATGACACTAATTTTATGTTTATCTAGAAAGATTTTTCATATAATGTCCTTCTTGGAAGGCCTTGGATCCATAATCACTTGTAAATGCCTTTAACATTCCATCAGTTTTTGAAATACCCCATCGATGGAAAATTTAGCATACTACATGGTGATAGTTCCCCCTTCAAAACTTTCAAAGCCACATGATGAAGAAAATTTATATAAGAGGGGAGGAAAGCAGTAATTGGAGGATGATGATATACATGTTTTAGAACCCAATGGGTTGGGTAATTCCCCTATGAATCCCTAGAGTATTCTCGATAGAAACTATGTGCTCCCCATAAATCTGGCTAATGTAAAAAAACCTAGTTTTGGAGTTATAGGACCCTTCTTTCCCTAGTGATAGTGTAAAAAACAATTAGTTCTAGTATCTCTCATAATGACTTAGACAATAGGGGATGATAATGTCTCTTCACATATCCTCCCTCTCCCTAATAGTGATATAGAGACCCCCATATTGTTATCTTCATCTGAGGATGCCTCTATAGGATCAGAGATGCACAAAAATAAGGATAACCTTAGGAATTTCCCTCCTGCATTCGAGGAAGGTGTCACCACCCCCATCGATGAGCTTAGGTAGATAAATCTGAAAATAGAAGAAGACTTGTGGCCTATATTGATTAGTGCTTTCATAGCCCTCAAGAAGTAAGATATATGCATTTCATTTATCAAGCATCATTGATATGTATTCAATTGGAACTATAAATAAATTCTCGGACTAAATCAAGATGTGGCTACACACCATTTCAAACTAACCAGTGAAAATTGAGGCCTCAAGAAGGCATCTAGGATTATGCACCCCTCTCATTCCACAAATATAGAGGTGTAAGTTGACAAATTGATCAAAGAAAGCTTGGTCTGAGAATTGAAATAAATAATTTTTATTTCCAACATTGTCCCTGTAATGAAAAAGTAAATGAAAATTAGGTTTTGTATTAATTTTAGAGACCTTAATCGGAAATTCCCAAAGGAAGATTTCTCTTTTCTGGTCACAAAACTCTTGATCGATGCAACTATTTCTTTACAAGCTCTTTCCTTCATGGATGGGTATTCAGGGTACAATCAGATCATGATGGCTACCAAAAATGAGGATTCCACTGCATTCAAAGCACCTTAGGGGATATTTTTATAACAGTTCATGCCCTTTGGCTTAAAGAATACCGGTTCCACATACCAATGCTTCATACATCATATATTTAATAATTTTATGGGAAGGATAGTTGACTTTTATGTTGATGACCTGGTTGTTAAATCTTAACAGTGATGTGATCACTTCATGGATATCCAAACAGTCTTTGACAAGATTTGACAACACAATATGAAAATGAATCCACTAAAATTCACTTTTGGGGTAACATCAGGAAAATTCCTTGTCTTTTTGGTACACCACCACAGCATTGAGGTAGACCCATAGAATTATAGTTACATTTTAGACCCCCACCCCAACTCAAAGAAATGAGGGGGGTCTAAGGGAACCTCACCTACATTCAGTGATTCATAGACAAACTAGATGGAAAATCACTCCATTAACCAGGATAATGAATATGGGAATCACCTATCAATGGGATGATGACTGCCAAAAATCCTTTGAAAGTCTCAAGCAGTACCTATTGCACCCACTAGTTTTGATGCCTCTAGGTGAAGGGGCCACTCTTCTTGTATATGGACACCATGGAACGTTCACTAGGTGCCCTCCTTAGACAAAAAAAATGATGTGGGAAGTGATAATAGTCTCTACTAACTCATCCATATGATACTAGGTACTAAGATCAAATACTCTAATGTAAAAAAGAACGGTTTTTGTAACAACTTGAGTTTTTATGGACCTTTTTTCGAATAAATTAGATTTTCATTTATTTCTAGCAATGCACTAAGTCAAGAATTCCTTTCACACAACACCGACTTAGTGTACATTACATGACACCAAATCATCATATGTTACACAAAACACCAACTTGGTATATGTTACATGCAACACTAACTCGGTGTGTGATATACGGAACATCGACTTGGCATATAATATACACAACACCGAAGTTTATACGAAACATCATTTTATTGTTAAAATTATTTAAATGAGATAATTATAAACTAGAAGTTAAACTTAGTTATATTAATAGTAATAAATAATTTTCAAATATTGTTTATAATTTTTTTATATAGGTGAAACATATTGATAATGAAATATATGACTTTTGGTAAAGTCCTTTTATGTTTATAAAAATATTGTTTTCTCGAATAGATCACTTTTAATAATAAAATTAATTTTATAAAATTTTAGAAATTAAATTTTATAAAATTAAATTTTTTTTGAAATTTATAATTTTGAAATTATCTTAGGGATAATTTCTAGGGGTTTTCTGAGAAACATCATTTTTTTGATGAATAGTGAAAAATACTACTTTTTAGTTGAAAAATGGCTTTTCGTTTAAATAATTAATAATGAGAAATTATATTTTAAATTTTTTTAAGGTCACATTAGATCAATTATACATCTAATAATACAATTTAGGTCTTTATAATCAATTTAACTTTGACATTGAATATATAAACTTAATAACCTTATGAAATTATTTCTACTTTAAAAACCCGTAATTTTGTCCCGTCTCTAGGATTAGCATTAATCTTAATTTTTCTGCTTCTATGAATTGAATTTCAAAAAACTAAAATAAACCATTTTAATCAGTATAATATTTATATTCTAATTATATCATGTTGATTTTTGACAAAAATGATTAGAAAAAGTGGTTAAAATTAATCACAGTGATTAAGGTCAAATTAAGTTTAATTAGGGACTAAACATTAATCTTAGGGGGTCAAATGACCTATCCACTTGTACAAAACCCATTTTATGGACACTATTCATCAATAAAACTTAAATTATTGTTTTATTTTGTTTTTTTATGACTTTTTTTTAGGTAAGAACATGTGTACACCTAACTTTGTTTCCAAAATTCCAAGTGAGTCCTTTTCCTTACCTATAAAAGGCCAAAAACTCTCCCACTTCCTCACACCTATAAAACCACATAAGTTAATAAAATATCTATAAAATAAAATTCCTATAAATCTTACCTTACTAATAGAATACTTCCATTTGGAATAAGTCAATCTAAGGAAGCCTTTTGGCACAACCAAAATGAGTCACCCGATTAAGAGGTAACATCTTCTCTCAAGCTCCTTTATTTTATTTTCCTTATCCACCCCCTCCAATAATTATTCCATTATTGTATACAAAAACAAGTATCCTAAATATATTAATATTTTTTTATCCTAAGGTTTCAAGATACACTTACACACACCTCTATCTAATGTATAACAAACATATTGTTTTAGGTGTACGGCATACTACGACCTCACTAAATAATGATTGTTCAATTTTTCTTATCGCCTATCATGGTGGAAATTATGATGGAAAATATATTTATATATGTTATATATTATATTTATTATTTATTTAAGATTATTTATTCCTTTTACAACACATATATTTTTACTTTCCATTATGTGTTAACACGATAATTTCATTTGAGGGAGTGTGGACTACCACCCCCTCAAAGCGATGTTATTCATTCATACACTACATGAAATTTATTAAGGATTGGTTTAGTGATTATATATTATATATATGATATAATAAATCTAATTTAATAATGATATAAATATATACATATATGTCATTTTATTTCTTTATTTCAATACGACAATTAAAAAGAAATAGCAATCATACGTATGTATGGCCTACCATCTTCATGAACGGTGTATTACATTTCATACTTATATATTATATATATTATTATAATAAATATATAATTTATTGAAATGATATTTATATCATGGTTTACATTCTATAAATCATGATATAAGGTATAAATACTAAATATATAAAAAAAATTAAGACACATGCGAAGAATAAAGAAAATATTATCCAAAGTGAAACCTTAACATAGGATTGTTAAAAAAAGGATAATATAAGGTAGTAATAAAACCATATATGTTAATAGATATAATAATATGGTTATTTAAATATGTATAATAAATTTATATTTATTATAAAGATGTTTTGAAAGAGTATGATGAGACTCAAGACACAAGGTAAGGGGATTTCATCTCACCTTTTATTTCCATGATATACATGTTATGTTTGTCACTCTTTCCTTTTGTGTGGGGTATATAATACCCATGATTGTATTATATGTGTCTTATACATAAATTTTTGGGTATTAACATATAAATTATTTGATCTTTCTTTTAAGGGGTTTAAGTTTCAAAAGTTACCAAATCGGTAAAATAGTTTTGTCTCAATTTTTCTTCTTTGAGCCTCATGTTTTGTTATGAAACTAAATTATCTTCCTATGTGTATATAATTCCATTTTATAAATTATATCATGGATTTAATTTTTTTAATGGTATTTTAAGCTTCATGTAAATTTCTTTTCTTACATGGAGAATATGATCCCATGTTACCAGGTTATTAGAGTTTATTGAAACAATCTCATTGCTTTTCAAGATTGTTTATGTTTATACTTCCTTTGATGAAGGATTGTGATAAATATATAAATAACACTAATGAGTTTTCTTATACTATTTTTATTAAAGATATATCCATTTATTAGTACCATTTTTCCACTCTTTATTACTTAAGATAATATTTTTAAGTAAAATTCGATTGTCACTCTCTCCAGTCGGAAATATATTGTATTCAAAAACTATGTTTTCAAAATTATTTTAAAAAATGTTTTCAAAAGATATTTTAAAAAAATCAATGGAAAGGGATTTAAAAAAAACTATGGTTTTCAAATCTTCTTTTATATGTTTTCAAATATATTTTTAAATAGAAAGTTTTTCAAAAAATGTTTTATGTTTTAAAAAGTGTTTTTCAATGAATAGATGTTGTTTTCCTCAATAAATGTTTTTAAAAGATCTTTAAAAATTATTTACCATCTAAGAATATATATATTGGTGTTACTATTTCATTTCTGGGAAATTATTCAATTTATTCATTCATATTATTTCTATGAATGGATTATGTTTTGATGGCATGATGTTTATGAAACTCTTTTCTCTTTCACGGGTTATATACTTTTGAAACCTGCTTCTTTTAAAAGGTTTTTCTTATGATGAAATGATTATGAAATATATATTTTTCATATTTTATGATATGATTACAAGTTTATAATACTCATTTCATTTCATGGGTTATTATATGATTATTTATGATCTTGTGGAACATGTATGTATGATTTCATTATGATACGGTTGGGATCTATGTCTCCCTCCAATGCATTAAATAAATATTTATATCTCATGAGATTGATATGGATAGAACAAGAAATGAAATTGGTTTAGTATTATAGGATTGGAACGAGATATGAACTTGATTCAGTATTACAGGGTTGGAATGGGGAGTGAACTCGGTTTAGTATTATAGGGCTAGAATGGGGTGTACACCCAGTTCAGTAAAGGACATTGTCTACTAATATGGGCTCGGTAGAAATGCCTTAACTAATATGGAAATCATTATATATGATTATGTTGGAAATAATTATATATGATTATGTTTCTTCCACAATTACATGTTTTATTCCTATGTTATTCTTTCATGGATTATGTTCTCTATTTCTTTATGATTCATCTCTTATGAACTACCAAAATTTATTACATGATTCATGTATATGATCTTTTATATGCAGGGTATGATCTTCTATTTTCATGATCATGTTCTAATACCTTTATTATCATGATTATGCTTTCATATCTACCTTGTTTACCCTTACTAATCATTTGAGCTCACCCCTTTTTATGTTTATTTCCCCAGGTTATGATGATATGTATTATGTTTCATGTGTCTAAGAATGGTACTAGTAAATAAGAACCTAGTGGTAGATAATATAGATAACTTATGTATCAATTTTTATGTTTTCATATTTCCAAAGGCACTAGAACAATTACAGTCTTTGGGTGTCTGTTTGTATAATGTTTTAAATATTCTGCAAAAGTTATGTAATGTTAATGTTTGAAAAGAAAGGGTTGTTATAGTTGGTATCAGAGATAAGTTTTAGTTAACCTTTTTAATATTGGATGATAAAACCTTAGTGAAAACCCTAAGTACATGTCTAAGGATAAGTTTAAGAGTAAGGAAAATTATAGGAAAATTTCTAGGATTTTGGTGAATGATAGAGTGAGTGGTTTCCTAGTAATACATCCTTATCTGGACACTACAAGTGGATGTGTCTTTGGAACAGATGTACATAGGAGTAAAAACTCTAACAATATGTTCTGGTCTTGACTTGGGTTAATCTAGTACACAGAAATGGGCCTTTCGATACACCTGGTTTGACACTCCCAGGGGATATGCTTCGGAAATTCACAAAATCTTCACAAAACATCGTAGAGGATTTAAATAGAAGTTTCCTAATAATAACCTAGGATAAACCTAAGGTGTCATATATTAAGTAAGGTGTCATAATTTAGACATCATATAAGTTAATTTTCATGACTATGTGGTTCCTCACTATGGTAACTATTTATTACTCTGATTTTTGGTTTTAGTTAATGGATGGAACCCAAAGGAACTACATTAATGGTGATTGTGAAGGAAAATGGAATGATTGTCCTCCTGATCAACCGAATTCTATGGGATATGTAATTAAAAACCTCAATATTATGATCACACAACTTTCTCAAGATATGAATCATGGTGGACTTCCAAATGATAAAAGGAGAGAACAACAATCTATCAAGTCTTTCATGAGAGAACAATCCCATTCTTTCATAGGGTCTTCTAATCCACATGTTTCTGAATAATGGATTAATAATACTGAAAAGATATTCTTTGTTATCCAGTGTTAGGATCATGATAAATTCATTCTAGTTTTCTATCGGTTAGAAGGCGAAGTAGAGCAGTGGTGGACTCTAATCAAGAATACGAGGAAGAAAGACGATATTGAATCCATGGATTGGGACGAGTTCAAGAACTTATTTTTCAATAAGTAGTTTCCTTGAATTATTTATACCAAGATGGAGAAATATTTCCTTGAGTTGAATCAAAGGGATTATGAATCTATTGGTACCTACGAGGATAATTTCATGATACTTTCTAGTTATGATTTAGTGATTATTAGCCAACCCAAAAGTAAAGTTGACAGATTATTTAGTGTCTTAAATACAAGTCTCAAAAGGTTATTTTCTATAAGAGACTTTAGTATCTATGAAGATATTGTGTTTTGTGCAATCAAGGTTGAAACTGAGGTTGGATTAACGTATCAACCTCATTGTATTGACAAGAAAAGGAAGATGGAGTTCAAAGGAAACTCTAAAAACCATGGAGAAAAGAAGATGAGTTTTCCTTTATGCTCTATATGTGGGAAGAAGAATGGAAGAATTTTTATTAAGTGGTTGAGTAAATGTTTTAAATGTGGAAAGGAAGGTCACCTGGTAATTTATTTCCAAATTGATGAGAATAAGTTAGCGAAAATTGTGAATGGGGAAAAAGCTGCACAGAATTCACCTCCCACGATTCAGTGCTACAAGTGTATGGAGAATGGTAATTATGTTAACCACTACCCAAACCCAACTTATAGTGATGATGATCGATGTATGTGACCTCTAAATCCAAGGGGAAAGGTGAAATCTCATTCAATCTATATTTTTGATGAGGGGCGCGATAACAATGTGCTGAAAGGTACACTTACCATCCACTCTAGAACTGCTAATGTCATATTTGATTCTGGATCTACCCACTCTTTCATATCTAAATAATTTTATAAGGTTGTTAATATGACACTAAAAAATATATTTGGAATTACCAGTGAAAACCCATAATGATATGATGATTTCATCTCAAGTCTATGATTCTTCTCCATTTTATTTTTGTGGGAATGTGTTTCCTATAAATCTTATCATTCTTCCTTTGGTTGAATGTAATGTCATCTTAGGCATGGATTGGATTTATCTACATCAATACCACATCAATTATCAAGTAAGGGAAGTTAATTTTGATATTTTCAACCCTCCTATGATCATTCATCCATTTAATGATAAGTATGAAATTCATGTTAAAATTACATCCAGTGTATGGGTCTTAACACATATGAGCCTCAGCCCAGTTGGTGAGCTCTCTTTAAGTGCATCCACAAGACCCAAGTTCAAAACCAGGAGGAGGAATAATTCAGGGGTACTATAACAGTATTGTAGCAGACATTGTAGCAGTATTGTGCGGGTACTGTAGTAATTACTATAGCAGGTATTGTTTGGTACTCTAGCAACTGAAACTATTCACCTTGGGCCACCGGTTTGGGCTTGGAGTCCTTAAGGCCTTTGGGCCACCCAGGCCTTCTGGTCATTATGTCTTTTGAGCCACATCAAGGCCTTCGGACCACCATAAGTCTTTCGGGCCACCTCAAGGCCTTTAGGGCCACCTGATATGCAGATTCACAGACAGATTCTACAAGGAACCAGCTTCAGAGGAGGATTTAAGAGTAGGGCGAATTCACCAGAGATTGGATAACATGCTTGAAAGAATAAGAGGGTATGGAATTTCCATCGGTACTAGGCCTATGAATCTTTGCACAGGGCAACTAGTTGAATAACCATGCAAAGGTGGAGAGCTGGTCACGATACAGATGCTAGGGAGGGGGGGTTTCAAGTAGTCATAGTCTGTATGATTTCCTTATGACCTACAGGTCCTGTAATGTCTCCAAGCCTACGGGAAATGTAATCTCTGAACCTAGAGGCCTTGTAAGGGTTCCCACTCATCCCTTGAAAGGGGGGTTATCAAAAAATCAATAAAAAATAAGGCCTTCGAGCCATTTAGGCGGTGTATGGGTCTTAATTACCATTCAAAAGGCTTGTTTATCTCAAATGGTTGGGGATAAAATCAAAATCAATGATATGCCTATTGTTCAGTATTTTGTGGATGTATTTATAGAAGAGTTTCATAGTATTACACAAAAATGTAAAGTTTAGTTCTAAATAGAACTTATACCTAGTTCCACACCAATTTTCAAGACTCCTTATAGAATGGATCTGATTGAGTTGCAAGAAAAAAAGAAGAAACTCCAAGAAAAACTTGATAAGGAAATTATTCAACAAATTGTGTCACCTTGCAGTGCACCCATTATTTTTTGTGAAAAATAAAGATGGATTAATACGAATCTACATTGATTTTTGGGAGTTGAACAAGATCAAAATCAAGAACAAGTATCATCTTCCTCATATTGATGACTTGTTTGATCAATTGTGCAGAGATCAATACTTTTCTAGGATTGACATTCATTTTTTATATTATCAATTAAGGTTTAATAAATAGGATATACCCAAGATTTCATTCCGTACAAGGTATGGACACTATGAATATATAGTGATGCCTTTTGGTCTTACAAATTCCCCTAATATCTTTATGTATTTAATGAATAGTGTCTTTAGAGATTACCTCAATTAGTTTGTGGTTATCTTTATAGATGATATTCTTATCTATTAAAAGGGAAATTAAGAGCATGAATATTACTTTATAATTGTACTAAATACCCTAAGGAAGGAGAATCTATATGAAAATTTTACAAAGTGTGAATTTTGGATTTAAAAGTTTTCATTTTTGGGTCACATAATCTCAAGAGATAGTATAGTAGTAGATCCATCAAAGACAGAGGCTATTGAATGCTGGACTAGACCAACCATGGTGACATATATCCATAGCTTTCTTGGTTTATCTAGATATTATCAATGTTTTGGGGAGAATTTCTCATTACTGTCTAATATTATGACCCAGTTAACTCAAAAGAGTGATAAGTTCCTCTGAACAGATGAATGTGAGAAAAATTTCAAGGAACTAAAGAGAATGTTAGTAAGTTCAGTTGTGCTTATATTACTCTATAGTGTAGAAGTGTTTATATTATATAGATATTCATCTAAGAATGGATTGGGATGTGTTCTTATGTAGAATAAAATGGTTATCTCTTATGCCTCTCGATAGTTGAAGATTCATGAATAGAATTACCCAACTCATGATTTGTAGTTAGCAGCGGTAATTTTTTCATTAAAGATATGGAGGCATTATCTTTATAGAGAAAGGTTTGATATATATACTGATTAGAAAATTCTGAAATATATATTCTCGCAGAAGGAGTTGAACATGCACTAGAGAATATGGTTATATTTGATAAAGGATTATGAATTCTCAATACATTACCACCCTGGTAAAGTGAAAAAGTTTACTAATTCTTTGATTCTAAAGGATCATGATATCTTATCCAAGATGAGGATCACAAAAGATCTAATATTTATGTATTTGAAAAGGATGGATCTAGAAATCCTGAAAGAAGGGTAAAATTTTATCTTTCTCAAATGAGTGTTCAACCCTCTATCCATGTGAAGATTAAGGAGATGCAGAAGGAAGATGAAGAGCTACAAAATAAAGTCATAAATGTTCCTAAGCTTAAACTTTATCGGGATGGAATGATAAGGTTTAGGAATTGTTTATGTGTTCCTTCCATACCATATTTGAATAAGAATCTATTAGAGGAAGCTTATGGTTCTTCATTATCTATTAATCCTTGAAGTGTGAAGATGTATAAAGACTTTAAAGAATACTTCTGGTGGGATGGAATTAAGAGAGATATCGTAGAGTTTGTATCTCAGTGCTTTTTATGCCAACAAGTTAAGGCTGAAAGGCAAAAGTCAAAGGGGGTGTTGCATCCATTACCCATACTAGAATGGAAATGGGATAACATCACAATGGATTTTTTTGTCAGACTACACAAAACCTATAAAGGGTTTAATTCTATATGGGTGGTAGTCGATCTCCTTACTAAGTCAAGACACTTCATTGCTATCAGAGAAGACTTATCTCTAAATCATCTTTCAGGATATACATTAAGAAAGTGGTAAGGTTTCATGTAGTACCATGTTCTATTGTATCATATCCAGATATGAGGTTTACCTCAATGTTTTGATGAAGTATTCAGCAAGCACGTAATAATGAATTTAGTTTCAACACTGCATATCATCCTCATACATATGCTCAATATGAAATAACAATTTAGGCCCTATAGGATATGTTGAGATCTTGTTCACAGGATTTCAAAGGTGGATGGGATCAACACCTTCCTCTAGTTGAGTTTTCCTAAAACAATAGATTTCACTCAAGCAGTCAGATGGCACTATATTAAGCCCTCTATGTGAATAAATGTAGAGCTCCAATGTCTTGGGATGATTTTAGAGAAATAAATCTATTGGGACCTAATATTGCTAAATAAATGCTCGATAATGTTAGAATCATTTAGCAGCATATCAAAGCATCTCAAAGTCGGGAAAAAATTATGTTGATAACCATCAGCATAATCTAGAATTTGAAGTTGGTGAAAAAGTTTTTCTATGAATCTCAACCAATAATAATGTTATTTGATTCTATAATAAATGCAACCTAATCCCTAGGTATATCATTCCCTTTGAGATTCTTGATCGTATTGGGATGGTAGATTATCTATTGGCACTTCCTACAACTATATCTCAAGTCCATAATGTGTTCCATATATCTCTCCTGAGGAAGTACATACCTGACCCTTCACAAGTACTAAACACAGAGGTTATACCACTGGATAAGGATCTTTCTTACGAGGAACAACCTATTAAAATTCTATATCGTACAGAGAAAGTTCTATAAAACAAGACCACTCGCCTAGTCAAAGTTTTGTGGAGAAATCAACAATTAGAGGAAGCTAAATGGAAAATTGAGAATATGATGAAGCAATAGTATCCTCATTTTTTTACCTAAGTGTGACATTTTGAGGGTAAAATTAATTTTAATGGGGGTAAAATTAATACCCCATGTTTTTATGGACCCTTTCTTCGAATAAATTAAATTTTCATTTATTTCTTGCAATGCACTAAGTCTAGCATTCCTTTCACACAACACCGACATAGAATACAATACACAACACAAACTCTTTATATGCTACACACAACACTGACTTAGAATATTTCATACACAACACCGACTCAGTGTGCGATACATGAAATATCTACTTGGCGTATGTTACACGCAACATCGATGTTTCTATGAAACGTCATATTATTGTTAAAATTGTTTAAATGATATTATTATAACCTAAATGTTAAAATTAGTTATATTAATAGTAATAAATAATTTTAAAATATTTTTTATAAATTATATATATATATATAACATATTGAAAATGAAATATATGACTTTTGTTAAAGTCCTTTTATGTTTAAAAAAATAACATTTTCTCGAATGAACCGCTTTTAATAATAAAATAAATTTTAGACAAATTTAAAGATTGAATTTAATAAAATAAGATTTATTTTTTAATTTATAATGTATAAATTATCTTAGGGTGAATTTTTTGGGTTTTTCTAAGAAACTTCATTTTTTGATGAATAGTTAAAAATACTGCTTTTTAGTTAAAATTTTCCTTTTTGTTTAAATAATTATTAATGATAGATTATATTTTAAATTTGTTTTAAGGGAACATTGGATAAATTATACATATATTAATACAATTTAGGTAATTATAATTAATTTTAATTTAAAATTGAATATAAAAACTTAATAAACATTTGAACTTCTTTCCACTTTAAAAACCTGTAATTTCATCTTGTCTGCGGGATTATCATTAATCTTAATTTTTTCGATTCTATAAATTAAATTTTCAAAAACTCATATACACCATTATAATAAGTATAATATTTATAGTCTAATTATATAACGTTTATTTTTGACCAAAATGATTAGTAAAGGTGATTAAAATTAATCATAACAATTAAGGTCAAATTAAGTTTAATTAGGGACTAAACCTTAATCTTAGGGGGCCAAATGACCTAGAAACTTGTCCAAAAACAATTTGGTGTCCATTATTCAGACATAAACCTTCCATTATTGATTTATTTTGGTTTTTTATTAATTTTTTTAGGTAATAACATGTGTACACCTAACTTGTTTTCAAAAATTCTAAGTGAGTCCTTTTCCTTCCCTATAAAAGGCAACCAACTCTCCCACTTCCTCACACCTCTCAAACATCTTAAGTTCTGAAAATATCTACCCAATAAACTTCCCAAAAATCCTCCCTTACTCTTATAATCCTTCTCTTTTTCATAAGGCAATCCAAGGAAGTGTTTTTCCATAAACCAAAAGAAGATACCCAATTAAGAGGTAACATCTTCTCTCAAGATCATTTCTTTAATTTTTTTTCTCCACCCACACCACTATATATTCCATTATTGTATAAAAGAACAAGTATCCTAAATAAACTAGGATTTTTTTATGCTAAGGTTTCAACCTACACTAACACACACTTCCATCTAATGGATAACAAACATATTGTTTATGTGCAGGGCGTACTATGACCTCACTAAACGATGATTGTTCAATTTTTCTTACCACCTATCATGATATAAATTATGATGAAAACTCTATTTATATATGTTATATATTATATTTTTTATTTATTTAATCTTATTTATTACTTTTACAATACATATCATTTTACTTCCATTGTGTGTTAATGCGATAATTTTGTTTGAGGAAGTGTGAACTACCGCCCACTCAAAGTGATATGATTCATTCATACACTACATGGAATGTATTAAGGATGGGTTTAGTGATTATATATGGAATATGTTATATAATAAATCTACTGTAATAATGATATAAATATATACATATATAACATATTTTTTATTTCTTTTAATATGAAAATTAAGTGGAAATAGCGTTCAGGCATATGTACAACCTACAGTCTCCATGAATGGTGTATTAAATTTCATAATTATATTCTATAGATTATTATAAAACACATATAATATATATATATATATTATATTTATATCATGGTTGAAATTTTTTAAATCATGATATAAAGTATAAATACAAAATATATAACAAATTTAGACACATGAGAAGAATAAAGTGAATATTACTCGAAGTGAAACCTTAACATAGGATGGTTAACAAGTGGGTAATATATGGTTGTAATAAAACTATATATGGTAATAGATATAATAATACAGTTATTTAAATATTTATAATAAATTTATATTTATTATACAGGTGGGTTGAATGAGTACGAGGAGATTCAAGACACAATGTAATGGGATTTCATCTCACTTTTTATTTCTGTGAAATATATGCTATGTTCGTCACTCTTTCCTTTTGTGTGTTGTATGTAATGACCATGATTTTATTCTATTTATCTTATACTTAGATTTTTGTGTATTCACATATCCATTCTATTATCTTTCTTTCATGGGGTTTAATTTTCAAAAGTTACTAAATCGGTGAAATTGTTTTGTCTCAATTTTCTTTCTTTGAGACTCATGTTTCGTTATGCACCTAAATTATCTTCCAAGGTGTATATAATTCCATTTTACAAGTTATATCATGAATTTAATTTCGTTCATGATATTTTAATATTCATTTAATTTCCTTTTCTTACATGGAAAATATGATCCCAAGTTACCAAGTTATAAGAGTTTATTAAAATAATCTCATCGCTTTTAGAGATTGTTTATGTTTATGCTAAATTTGATGAAGGATTATAGTCTATATCTCAATAACAATAATGAATTTTCTTCTACTATGTTTATTCAAGATATAGCCATGTTTTATTACCATTGTTCCACTCTTTTATACTTAAGATAACTTTTTTAAGTAAAATATGATTGTCACACTCACTGGTCGGAAATCTATTGTATTCAAAAACTATGTTTTCAAATTTGTTTTAAAAAATGTTTTAAAAATATATTTGAAGCCCACTTTCAAGGAAAATAGATTTTAAAAATGTTTTATGGTTTTCAAATCTTCCTTTATATGTTTTTAAATCTATTTTCAAAGATAAATTTTTTTCAAGAAGGTTTTATGTTTTTATAATAATTTTTCAATGCATAAAATATATTTTCCTCAAGAAATGTTTTTAAAAGTTCTTTCAAAATTATTTCCCATATAAGAAAACATAAATTATTGTTACTCATACCTTTTTTGTGAAATTATTCAATTTATCCATTCATATTATTTCTCTAAATCTATTATGTTTCGATGGCATGATGTTTGTGAAACCCATTTATCTTTCACAGGTTATATGATTTTGAAACCCGCTTATTTTCATGGGTTATGTTTATGATAAAATGATTATGAAACATGTCTTTTTTAATAGGTTATGATATTATTACATTTTTATAAAACCCATTTCATTTCATGGTTTATGATATGATTATTTATGATCTTATAGAACATGTATGTATGATTTAATTATGAGAAGGGTGGGACCTATATCTCCCTCTAATGAATTGGTTAAAGATTTATATCTCATGAGATAGACATGGATGGAATGAGAAATGAACTTGGTTCATTATTACAGGGTTGGAATGGGATATGAACTTGGTTCGGTATTACAGGTCTAGAATAGGGAGTGAAATCGGTTCGGTATTAGAGGGCTGGAACAGGGCATGAACCTGGTTCAGTAAAGGACTTTGTCCGCTATGATGGTCTCAGCCGAAATGCCTCGACAACTATGGAAATGATTATATATGCTTATGTTTTTTCCATAATTCCATGTTTTATTCCTATTTTATGATTTCATGGTGTATGTTCTCTATTTACTTATGATTCATGTCTTATGAACTGCCAAGATTTATGCCATGATTCATGTATATGATATTTGATATGTAGGTTATGATCTTTTATTTTCATGATCATGTTCTCATACCCTTATTCTCATGATTATTCTTACATATCTTCCTTATTTACCCTTACAGATCATTTGATCTCACCCCCTTTTATGTTTCCTTCCCCAGGTTATGAATATATGTATTATGTTTGATGTGTCTAAGAAGAGTGCTAGTCATGAAGAACCTATTGGAAGATAATGTAGCTCACTTATGTATCATTGTTTATGTTTCCATGTTTAAAAAGTCACAAGACCAATTATGGTGTTTAGGAATATGTTGATATGATGTTTTAATTATTCTACAAAAGTTGTGTAATGTTAATGTTTTAAAAGTGAGGTTCACTATAGCCTCACACTCATCTTCACACTGCAGAAGCTGAGGCATTACATGCAGTACCATAAAGTCCATTTGGTCTCTCGTATTGATCCACTCAAGTCTATCCCTGGTCTTCCTATGCTAAATGGGTAATTGGACCAATGGGTGGTTATTCTATAACAATATGACATTCAGTTCATATCAAAAAAGATAGTGAAATCGAAATCCCTATCTAATTTCCTCACAGCACATCCTACATCAGAAAATACATTGGAAGATGCCAAGCTTCTATATGTGGATATCTTCTGTGCCCCTGACACTCCTCAGACATGAGAGATGTACTTTAATGGAACCTATTAGAGTCTTATCGACATAAGGATGGAAAACCATAGACTCAATAGAGTTGGTATAAGGATTGTATTTGTCTCACCAGACCAAGTAGTTTTTTCCTGTTCTTTCTCACTATCCAAAGGTTATACAAACAATGAAATAGAATACCAATATCTCATCGTTGGGTTCAAACTAGCCTTGTAGCTGCACATAGCCTACTTAAATATCAAAGGTGATTCGTAATTGGTGATAAAGAATATCAACAATGAACATTCCATTAAAAATGAATAACTAGACCCTCTCACTAGCTACATTATGGGATTGATGGAAAAGTTCCCTTTTGATCCCACATTGCATCATATTCCCTGATCACAAAATGATTACATCAATGAATTGCCTAATACAACCACCATACTATCCGACCCTGATCAGGAGAAATCAATTTCTTTATCACACATTGAATAATGGTATCATCGATCATCGTATTTGATATATAAGAAATCAATTAGTTCAAAACCACCCTAGAGAATAATGAACCAATGACTGCCCCTGGATTGATAGAGCCCATAATTGGTTATCTCAAAAATGGTATTCTCCAGAAAAACTGATCCAGAAGAGAATATATTCAAAATTGTGAAGAAAAATTCATCCTATAGGATGGTTCAAATGAGCAGAAATCCCTCTAAAAGTGATTCTTTTATTGAATCCTCCTCATATTCATATCAGAAGGATATATTTTCACCATCATGGAACAAGTCCATGTAGACTCTTACGGCTCCCCTCAATCTAGGACCAATCTCTCCCATCAAATCAATTGGTTGGTATATTACTAGAAAACCATGATACATAACTATGTAAAATTCACCAAGAAATTTCATGAATTTCATATCCATGTGAACTCCATACATCAACCCTAGGAATTTCTACATATAGCTAAATATATCTGGTCATTTTTTGTTTGGGTAATGGATTTTGTGGGGTTATATCCCCTAGCCACAATTAAGTAGTTCAAGTACATCCTTACGACTACTGACTTCTTCTCTAAATAGGATGAGGTAATACCCCTCAAGAAATTTGGGATGAAGAATGTCATCAATTTCATAAAACCTCATATCATCACCAAGTTTGAGGTTCCTCACATAATACTGACAGACAATGGCAGCAACTTATGTTCTAAGGAGTTGAATAGATTATATTGGGAGTACAATATCAATTCAAATCACTCATCCTGTTATCATGCAGTGGAAAACAGATAGATATAGGCATTCAATAAGAATATATATAATATACTCTAGAATATGGTAAAAATGATAAGAAGTATTGGCCAGACAAGATTCTCCATGCTTTATAGGCCTACCATACCACTGTACGTACTTCCACATGAGAAACTCCATACTAATTGGTGTACGGGACTGAGGTAGTGTTTCCCATAGAGGTCCATCATCCTTCACTATGAATAGCCATTTGCGGATAACTCTTAGATGATGATTAATTGCAAAAGAGATAGGATGAATTGGAGAAACTTGATGAGAACAGGTTGTGCAAACTACAAACCTAGAAACCCATCATAATCAGATCATATTAGCCTTTAATAAAATGGTTCACCTCCATTAATTCCTATAAGGAGAGTTTTTTTTGACTCTTAGAACCCTGATGTTACCAGAGAATAAGCCTCCAAAGTTTTAATCCAAATGGGAAGGGCCTTACATCATACATAAATTCTATCATAATGGATCATACTCATTGGATTATATAGATGAGGAGCCTGTCACACCCCCCACCAATGAAATATTTCTCAAGAAATACTTCGCATAGTTATCATCAAACACATCTTGTCCTGAATACATGATTCTAAACTATATGACCTCATCCTAGATATATGATATTAAATTGTATAAGATCATCCTGGATACATGATGTTAAACTGTATAGGCTCGTCCTGGAAACATGAAGTTAAAATTTATGACATTTTCCTAACTACATGATGATAAATTGTATGATATCATCCTGGATACATGACATTAAGCTCTATGATCTCATCCTAGCTACATGATGTTAAACTGTATTAACTCATTCTAGCTACATGAAGTTAAACTATATGAGCTCATCCTAGCTACATTATGTTAAACTATATGATCTCTTCCTTGTTTCATGATGTTAAACTATATGATATTGTCCTAGATACATGATGTTAAAATGTATGAGATCATCTTGGCTACATGACATTAAACTATATGAGCTTATCCTGGCTACATGATGTTAAATTGAACACTCTCATCTTAGATACATGATGTTAAACTGTTCAAGATCTTCCTTACCACATGACATTTAAACTTTATGGCTAAAATTTATTTCCACACGACGTTAAACTATATGAGTATTCTAAAACTGTGTACTACTTGATTCTCATTTTCAATGAGATACGTAGGGATTCCTCGATCCTATATCTTTTTCCATCCACTATATGATAAAAAATTCCCTTGTAGTGAAATCAACTGCCTCTAAATGGTGAGAGAAACCCTTTCCATTCCCCATTTCTCACACCAAGCTAGCTCATGTGTGATTAGGAATACAATAAGGGATTCCTCACACAAACAAGGTATGAAAGAACATGGAAAGTCTATCATTGTCCTGAATGTAAGACCAAAAAAGGAATACCATGAGTCCTTTCCACAGGTTGTTAAACTTCATGGATAATGTCTTTACTACATGACATAAAACGGTATGGTTCCTCAAGAACTAAATGTGTCTTGATTCCTTCCATCGTAGGATATGTAGTGAAGCCTGGATCTCTAATACTGGGCTCAACTACAATAATAAATGGAAACAATGCCAACCTATCTATTCGTACCAGACCTATGAAAAGATATTTTGTCATTAAATAAATATTTGTGACTTGATTATTATCCTCATAGGATACATAGTGATGCCCAGATTTCTGACTCCTAGCCCAGTCATAATAGATAAGTATAAAAATGTCCCCCTATTTGCATACTGGTCAAACCTATATAGGGAACTTCATTAAGAACTATGTGTAGATTCAATTGTATCATCGTAGGATATATAGTGACACCAAGATTTCCACCCTTAGGTCTAGCCACAATTCCCCCTTTAATGTTAGGAATATCATATCCTTGATGCATGACATTAAACTACATGGTTCCTCAAGAATTGCATATAACTTGATTCCTATCACCATGGGATATGGAGTGACATCAAGATATATAATCCTAGGCCCAGCTACAAATACTGATAATAAATTAACCCCAACTGCATAGGAATTGAGTCACACAAACTCATTTTTACTATGTATGAACTAGATCTTTGTACGGGTATCTTTTTTACATAATATATTGTGTACAAATTTTCACATCAATTCCCTCATCTTGACTACATGACATTAAACTGTAAAGTAAATGTCTTGGTCGCATGACACTAAAACTGCACTAAAATATCATCCTCATCGCATAATGATAAATTGCACAGCATATGTCCTTACCTCATGAAATTAAACTACATGTAAAACTTCCCCACAACATGACAATAAATTGTGAAAGTCATCACTCATTTTTTATCCCCTCTCAAGAGGAAAACAAGAGCCTTACCCCGGTCATCTAGAGTATGGGGTTCTTCTATAAACTTTTAAAGAACCATGATCCATAAGATACACTTCATGCCTTGGGTGCTTTAGGTTTCCTAAAATCCTTCATGGTCCTTAGAAAGGATATCTAGCTTAAAGTTACCCTTTACTTGACAATGCATGCATGCCTGTGGCTTATGAAAATGAACCTATCGTCATCAACAAAATGTGTTGCTCTGCAAAAAGGAATTTCTGATCCTTGTGTGTCCTAACATTGTCATGGAAGAACTCAACACCTTAGATTGATCTGAACTACTCCCAATATGACTTTCTCATTTCATTACTCATGACTTGAGAACCTCATTCCTTGTTTTATAGAATTTTCATCTCTTGCTCCGAAGGATGTTGGGATGCTCTTGACCCTATATTTCTTAATTGGGATCTTGTGTATCATCCTTCATATTAGGTCCATATTCATCATGACCTTAAAATTCCTTCACTTTGGTCAAATTTGTATGAACTTAAACCCTATCCTATAATGGTCCAAATCTCAAGACCTTAAACCGCTAGAGAAAGAGGCACAAAACATGATTGGTCAAAAACTCACAAAAGGAATCCTGAGAAAAATCCATGTCTTCACTTTCTAAACTCATCATCTCCAGAATTTAATAAAAAAATAGGAAAAAATGAATAAGTCATAAATCTCATAGTGTATACTTTGTAACCCTAGTAAAAGACAATCTATGCTCATTACACCCTTTGGTTCAAGAAAAAGTTAGAGTAATTACTTTTAACATCTCATCACCATGAGAATATGTTCACTAGGTAGTGAGACAAATTTTAGGGTGCTTGAACCCTCCTTGGATATTATAATTTCTAAAAATTACACTTTATGACTTGATTTCTTCAAATCACTGCAACCTTCCATGGCCCCTATAGAAGATACATGGCTTCAAGGGACCTTTTTCTTGACTATGCATGTATGATTATGTCTCACACATATGCTCCTATGGTCATCAACCAAATTAGTCACTCAATAAAAAGTCTGTTTCGATCCTTATGATCCTTGACATCACTGTGGTAGAAACCATCACCCCAACATGTTTTGGGTAATTCTCAGTATGACAGCCCCACATCATCCTCCTGACCTGAAAACTTTGGGCCATGATTTACACTCTTTATACCATACTATCCAAGTATACTTGACATCCTAAATGTTATGTCACCATGTTTTGTACCCCTTATTAAATAACTAATGTGAAATTTAATTCACGGACCATTTATGGTTCACACCTCAGGATTAAAAACCACAGGAAGTAGGGTTTGAGCTTCACAATTGAGAGTTGAACTACCCTAGGGTGCCAAAAACCTTCCTGGATAGCTCTCCTCCATACCCAACCTCATCATCTGGATGTTTGAATCTTCATATATATTTCATATCCCTAGAAATAAGTGAATATCATCTTTCTCTTGACTATGCTACCTATACATAAGGGACTTGACCCACCAACTAAAGGAATATCCTCCTTGCAATAAAGGAGATTCAATCCTTGTGATTACTATAATCAACGCGATGGAACCTTGTACCTCAAAGTGTTACGGACCATCTTTGTAATTTCTTATCTATCCAATATTTATAGACTCATACTTATGGGTTATTATTTAAATCACCCATACTTCAACTATCTGGGTGGACCAAGCATCCTTAGTATTTCTCTCTCAACTGATATTACCTACATAATTCTTTCATATCCCCTAGAAAAGATAATTTTCTTCAAGAGAACCTTTTATTGACTATACATGCACGCTTATGGGTCCTTTATATGTTCTTATGGTCGTCAATAAAATGTTCCACTCTACTAAAATGGATTTCTGATTCTTTTGATCCCTTGCAACACCACGGTAGAACCCAGTACCTCTGTATTTTTTGGGTCAATCCTATAAATTCTACATCATATTCCATGATCATTGATCAAGTCCGAACTAAAATACCCTAAACTAAATGAATAGAAGGTCCGAGCTGAAATACCCTAAACTAAATAAAAAGAAAGTATGAGCTAAAATACCCTAATCTAAATCAATAGAATGCCTAAGATAAAAGACCCTAAACTAAATCAATATAAGGTATGAGCTACAAAACCATAAACTACAATGATATAAGGTCTAAGATAAAAGACCACAAACTACAGTGATAGAAGGTTTGAGTGAAAAGACCCTAAACTAAAGTGATAGAAGGTCTGAGCTAAAAGACACTAAACTACAGTGATATAGGGTTCAAGCTAAAATACTATAACCTATAATGATATAAGGTTTGATCTAAAAGACCCTAAACCATAGTTATGGAAGGTCCGAGCTAAAATACCCTATACTAAATCAATATAAGGTCTGAGATAAAAGACCATAAACAATAGAAATAGAATTTCTAAGCTAAAAGACCCTAACTTATAGCAATATAAATTCTAAGCTAAAAGACCCAAAACTAAATCAATAGAAGTTATGAGCTAAAATTCCTTAAACTAAAGCAATAAAAGAACTAAGATAAAAGACCCTAAACTAAAAAAAATAAAAGTTCAAAGATAAAAGACCCTAAATTACAGCACGGTGACAATAAATCTTTCAAGAGATTGTAAGGCCCACCATATGACCTTAGGAAACATAAAGCTACTCTTTCCAATACTATTAGCTTCAGAAAAAGATAGAGAACTCTCCCTATAGTACATATATCCTACCCAATAAATCCTTCTACAATTAAGGTGAACTCAAAATAGCTAGAGAAGATATGTCAGTAAGGAAACTCATGTCAGTGGTCATTCATGAGTATTTCTAAAGAATAATCTGGTATGATTTAAATATCAGGATCCAAACATTCAGGTTTACTTGATATTATGAAAATTATGGGTATTGTTTTCAATTCACATAATATCATATCAATTAAAATTCATGCACATAGTGAATAAAATAGAACTGGACAATAGTATATAGAGTTTAGTATATCTATTCACTAATAGCACACAAAAGGAGGAATCTCTACATACCTAAGTCTCTCCGGTGAATATATGATCCTAATAAAATTTTGAAGATTGAAAATTCATAACATCATATTCTTAGATGATTCCTTGAGTTTAGAAATCCCCTCATCTAGGGAGGCAATATACTGACATAGTTTATCGAAATCTCTAAAGACTCAGGTGAGCATTTACTTTCCTCATAACAGATCCATTTTCCCCGTGAATGTCTATCCTTAGGGGGGGAATTTTTTGAAGCCCCCCAAATGAGAACTAGAAAATTCACAAATTTATAAATACCTGAATGTGGGTATTATATTCCTCACAAAATCATAGGAAGAAGAAGGTGGATGAGACTCGTGGATCATGTGAGTATCCAAGAGATATGTGATCACATGACCATCCTAAGGTTACATTAAGGAACCATGTGTAGTGAATAGCCTATAAAAGATCCCACGAAGTCCCTTAAAAAAGTACTTATTCTCTGGTGAAGATTCCCTAGGATAATCAGTGTTCATGTGGCAATAGTCAGATAAGCACCCCCAGGGCATGAAGCTTGTCAATAATCTAAATCACGACAAACCACACAAAAATAATTTAAAAATATGATGAGAATTTCCATAAGGGGGGATCCTCTTGATATCATAAATCTCACATGATGGGTCACTAATGAGGGGAATGGTTATCCTCAAAAATATTTAATCAAACTCCTGAGACCCCTGATCCTTTTTAAAATATAATAAAGGAAATAAAAGGGGGGGAGGTAAAAGATGATTGTGGTCATAAAAATCACACAATGCGCCTTCGGTGATCTGCAAAACACCACGAGACTCTAGTGACATGTCCTTATCATCTTGCAAAAGATGGTTGGCATGACATCCACATCATGCGAGAAGCCTCAGGTATGTATAGGTGACCTTGCACTTCCCCTTTGGTTCCCCAAGTAAAAATGAATGAAGTGGTCCATGAAATGATCTTGCATCTCCATAGGACCTTTATTGGTCATGTGATGCATCATCAAGAGGTATAGTAATTGTCTTTTAAATTACTCATGTAATCTCTCACGACCCTCAAACTTTGGAAAATAAACAAAGGAAATAAAAAGAGGAGGATGAGGAATCCTCTCATGGTCATAAAACCCTTGCGATGTGATAAGGTCGTCCACATCATGGAACCATGAGACTCCCTGAAAATTAAACCAGATCCCACGAAGGCCCCCATACAATCTATCATTTCCTTGAGAAATGTCCCGAACAAGGCTTTGGGCATCATGAGAATGCCTCTTAGTAGGAACTTTAATCTCACAATAGCCCTTGGATGTATCAAAATGAAAATGTGGAAGTATTTCAACAAGCCCGCATAATTCAACAAGTCCTCATTATTTGTAAATAATCCAATAAAGGATTCATTGTTGGGATGTAATCACAGTCATTGAAAATCAATTGACGCTCTTGAATTGATCCATAGAAGAGACTTCTGAAGATGCCTGACACAAATATCTTCACTGATTCTGGCCAGGATCTGCATGATATGTGCCGCTCAAAGCGGTGAACAACTAGAGTGGAGAGCCCTATAAATTATCCACCCCAATATGGAAAATGTACCAGTGACCATGAGGATAGAGGATCACAATCATGAGAACTAGTACCTACTACCACTACCACATACCGGCACCAGAGTATATTTCTTGGAGCGACTCATTTTTCAATCGAAAAAGATTCTCATTGGGTAAAGTCTGGGGAACCACCAGAGAGATCATGAATCATGCATAAATAACTTTGTGTGATCGATCATAGATCACATGAAGGACTTTTGGTAGGATGTGTGAAGGACATCCCACACATCTACTAGATCATGTAAGACTTAAAATAGGCTAACACCAAATGAATTGAATAAATTTTAAAATAAAAGTCTGGAACCATGACTAAGGAACAAAGAATAAGTAAATAACATATTTTCTACTCCTCATTCTCTTTGTGTAGACCACCCAGGATATGTGATAGTACCGGTAAATATCACCCATATTTTGTGGTGCTCCTTTGGTATACCATTTGGATCATGTGAAGTCCTCTGTACATGTCAAATCAAGTCACATAATACCCCCTGGGCATGCCACCTTAGTCACATGAATCCCTCCAAGATTTCCATCCAAGCCTCACGGTGAATTTAAGATACATTTCCTAACTCATATAAAATCACTCGCATATGTTGGTGAGAGTCTCATGATGGAACATGAGTATGTTAAATGGATCTCATGGTTCCCTATGTACACTCCATCCAGGTCATGTGATGTCATCTGATACATTTTGCATTGACTCTCATGATTCTCTTCATAGGTGTCGGCCATCTCTTTCGATGAAACCAGGGAAAGTCAGTTATATCATGTCATGCCATATGGACAAGTCATCTTGGTCTTGTGATGGATTCCAGGATCAACTGGCCAGGTCTTGCGATGTCCTTTGGACAAGACATATTTAATCAAGAGAAAACCTTTATACATGCCATCCATATTATGTTAAGTCCTCTGAAAAAAATCAACTAGAACATTCGATTGTATTTGGATACACCAAGTAGATACTCTCTTACATGTCAAGAAAACAATTGAGGCATGTTGAGTAGATAATCAACACATATCGGGCAGGCAAGCAGTCTAGGTTAGCTTGGGAAACCTCAGTGTGTAATCCTTGATCAGTGGCATAATACGATATGCCCTAATCATAAGGTAAATGTCAATGTGTAATCCCCAACTAAGGTAACAATGAAAAATATGATTCCTTCTATAACCAGGATACATAGGACACCTTTCCAAGGTAAGATCTTCATATTAATCTTCCAAGTGGGGTCCTATCACATAAGTCCCATATCCTTAATCAATGACATTGATCATTTTCCATCCCTTGTTTCTCATAGAGATCATAGCTCACATGGGCTTAGGGAGTTACAATAATCATATCACATGCACAATAAGCCTCCATAAAGATAAGGAAACATCATAGTGTAAACCCCAATAAAGTGAACTATGAGGACTATGATTCTTTCCATAACCAGGATATACACGACACCTTACTAAGTCCTGAGCCTGAAATCAAATGGGCATCCACCTCAAGTGTAAGTCCCATTATGTCTATGAAATTTCAACCATCGGGACCCAATCATTCTCAGAAGATTATCACTGTAACTAATCTATCAACATAATGAGAAATAAACTAAACTACAATGAGTTTAATTCCTATTATAACCATGATATGTAGGATGCCTCCCTAAGGTCTAAACTCTATAGTAAATATCTTTAGGTTTGTCCCAATACATATGTCCCGAATCTGTATGCAGTAATATTGATCACTTGTTATTCATTGTTTCTCACATCGAGCATAGCTTATGTGAGCTTAGGTAATTATAGTATTCATATCATTCACATCACAAATATCTTCTTGTCAGGGCAATGTCATTATGTAATCCCCAGTGAACGGCATGATGAAAACCTCTCCCATATGAGGACATCCACATTGGGGCCAGTCCCAAGGGCCTGAATGAAATATGACAACTCTGATTCTCACTATAATCGAGATACATATGAATTCTCTCTAGGAAATGAGTTTGAATACCCGGTGCCTCAGATCACTCATATATGTCCTCCTTGGATGACATTAAACTGCATGGGTTCAATGAACTATGTGGGTTTTGATTCCTACGGTAACCATGATATATAGGACACCTCATAACAACTCAATCCCATCCTCATAATACTAATAACCTCTTTGTGTGGAAGTACATTCTGGAGATCTTGGTTATATAGCTTTAGTATATAAGCAGTTACTCATTACTGGGAAAAGGATGGAGAACCTCATATACACACAGAGTGATTCACAAATAAAACTCCCATCTTTTGGACATTAAATAGAATTAACCCATGATCATTCTGTTAGGGTAATCAGTCATGTACCAGGATTAGAAATAGATTTGTGAACATATCTTTAATCTATAAGAGTCTTATATTAGGCAATAATTCCTCTCAAAATGGTGAGATGAACCTAACATCCCATCCTCTTAACCAATGTGAGTCCCTAGTAGTTATTGGGTCTGAAACCCCAATTGGCCAACTTCTTTTGTAAAGAATGTTTGTATCCAGTTATGGATGGGGGAAATGCTGGGATTTCCATTAATAACGACAATGGAAACCTGATGTTAATTAATGTACAAGAAATGAACCCCCACAATCGATGACCAGGCCCAACCAAACCCGCCTCAATGAGGGTTTCCCTAGACATCTCTTCTCTATAGAACCAATCAATAATAATGAATAATGAAGGAAACCACATAACCAAAACCTATGGACCAAGACCATTCTTCCCTAACATAATTATGTATTTACATCTACATTTAGGTTTTTTCTTTAAATTGTATTATTTTTTCAATAGACAAAACCCAAAATTTCATGTTTTTCATAAAATAATAAATGCACAAAAATAAATAGTTTAGTATAATTAGGAATATAATTTTATTAACTATAAATCTCATAAAGTGATATGACTCTGATCATCCATTGTTCTACATTGGGGTAATAGATAAGCTTTTGTGTTTCCCTACAACAATCACATCAATGGCCATCTAAATTATAACCATTATCATCTCTAGCCTACCATATCCCAAATATTAATGCAAATAAAACAATGATTTTATACCACTTTGTAATGTACCATCTCAGTTTACTCTAAAATAATCAGATTGAAACACCTCATTTCCTTAATAATGCATCCCCATATGCCAAATATTTTCAACTAGTAATGAGGGTATAAGGTAATATTGTGGGGAGACTATACCATCATATAAGAGTAGTGAAATAGTAAAAATATCATTAAAATTAGTCATCAAAATATCTAGGACAATAAATAAACATAACCATGATAACAAATAATACACCACATTCTATAACAATATGAATACCAAACTTGTCATACAAGTCACAAAGACATAACTTGGATCCCCCACGGGTAAATCATATACAACTTAAAACTAAATAAACATAAATAAAAATAATCACCACCTAGTACCGAGTCACACTCCTAGTCTTATATCCTAGATCCATCTAATATATTCATCTCAACCATCTAATATCATTCATCCACCCTACCTGCACCTACAATCATGAGGTTTTCTCTGGTATGAATATGACAAGGCCACCTGAGCAGGGTGTGAGAATAACTAAATAAGATACCACAAATGGTGTCTCTAACATAAGTAGTAAATTAAATGTATGTACAATTTCATATGCTAGAGATAATCAAAAAAAATATGTAAGTTCAATAAAATAAACCACTATCGATCGTTGATCCTTGGGTAACACCCAAGATCGATCATACTTGATTCAACTAGTTCTGGATATCTATGAACATATATATCATAAACATATTCTCAAAGGGTAATGATACCCCTCTCTCTTTCCATCTCATCAATATTATCCATCTAATGGTGAATGGATCCCTTCACCAAAACCATCTCATCATCATAAACCTTGGGCGAATATCATCCCACCTCAAAACCACCTCAGTATCATGCACCCAAGGGGGCATGGAACCCCTTCCCAGAACCATATCATCATCATACACCCAGGGGGGATGGTTCCCCTACCAAGGAACATCTCAACATCATACATTTGGGGGGAATGTAGTTCCTCCTTGGATCCCTCTCATGATATTTCATATTAAGGGGAATGGTTCCCACTGCATAATAATCATTATATATTATATAAATGGGAATATGTATCACCCTATAACCATCTCATACATCACACATATATCATATACATTAGGGGGGGTAAGATAATTCTCTGTCTATTACCATATATCATTCTCATTAGACGAATAAGAACTTGGCCTAGCTATCACCAAATATCATACTCATCAAAGGGGTAAGAGACTACCCTATCTATTACCATATATCATACTCGTTGTGGGAATAAGTGATCACCTCATCTATTAACATATATAATACTCATTGGATGGATAAGTTATCACCCAGTCTATTACCACATATCATACTAATTAGGTGAATAATATTCTGCCTCGACTATCACCATATATCATAATCATTAGGGGGATAAGAACCCACCCCATCTACTACCATATATTATACTCACATGGGATAAGCACTTTCTTGGACCCAAAAAAATTAGGTTAGCCTCTAAAGAACACAACTTATTTTGATTTACAAAATCATACTAGGTTATAACCTTATGATCCTCCCTACACTAATCATCCTCAGAGTCGGCACAAAACTTGGGTGCCCACCATGGTCCCCTAGTTCACACAAAGGTCTATACATGCCACATGGATTACCTTGTCTCATTACCAACTCTATCGTCAATTCCCATCACTCATAGGGAGTGGCATCCCTTAATATTACCATGATCATAATATATAATAATTATCCACACTAGAAAATCAATACATGCATCACACAATAGGGATGGAATAACACTCATCCTACTTCTAGAGTCATGCTAGGTAAGTCCACTCACACACAACCTATCCATAAATCCCATAATTAATTAACCCACCCTGGTATATACATATGAGTAGGGGATTAACACTCTCCCCACACTTATATCAACTAGAAAAAAAAACTACAAGGCAATATGAGGTTCCACATGACCTACCCCTAAGCCAACCATCTCCCAAGACATCACACTCCCCTACTCGATGGGTAACGAGGGAACTTATATCAAGTTCCATTATGCTTCATTACATGGTTTATACCCCTCTAGAATTCATTTATTTCATAGCATAGATTTCATTTTCAATCCCTCATTCATTGTAAAATGAGGTGTGAAGCTAGTGTTGAAGGGTCTATCATTGTCTAAGACACTCTATATCCACTCGTGAGAGGTAAAATGAACCATTTAATTTTAAATTCAAGGTTGATCACACACTTGTTATGAGACAACATATCATATACTACATAAAAAAATCATAAAACATATGGATATTTTTAGGGACCACCAACCTCATTCAGAGTTATTAATTCTATGCAAACCTCATCCACCATCACCTAATATCTTCTGAGCTCAATTGGGAATCATTCATCAACATGAGGCTATAAATCCATCAAAAATCATCCAAATTAACTATGAGTCAATTATAATTAATTTAAAAATCAAATAATTATTAATTCTATAATTAATACTTATGGAATAATTAAATAATTACTCACCAAATGGTGTGATGATGTCCAAACCTCAATAAATAGGGTTCAAATCACTCACGACATACCCTGGAGCTCATAGTTGAAAAATTTCATAACACTCGACATCAATCTATGAATCAAAAAAAATATTTCATAAAAAACACAAAATAATTTTGAGTGGTGTATTACCTCAAATAAACCACATGAAAAATAGTTTGTATAAATTCTTGGGATCCCCTCTATCCAAGAGAAGAAAAAATTTCCCATCATATTAGCTCGATTCTACTATTATCCAATTGATTTAGCAACAAACCCTAGATCGGAGGTACCAAAGTCAATGAATAAAAAGAGGGGATTAGAATAAATGGATATTAGGAAACAATCACCCACAATAAATGCGGGAAATTCAACCAATAACTCCCTACATGAATGGGGATTGAAAAGAGGTGGAAAAGGGTATGATCTGATAGAAATAGACCTCTATGTATTCCCCTTTCCCAATAAATCAAGAAGGGGTTGACCTGTAAATGACAGGTCTTCCCCTACTAAAAAAATGGGCACGGGTTCATATCATTATGTATCTTATATGGGTCAAAACATGATTCCCTCCCTTGGTCTCCCCCCATGACATGGCCCCATAGGTCAAAGAGTGTTGAAATTTCCAATCTAGAATCAAAAACCCCATGGCCTACCCCATATGGTGTGATCCATCTAGTCAGGGCGTGGCACAACCACCTTAGGCAGAACCAAAAAACTAATCCCACATCCTCTAAAGTATAGCCTCTTCCCTCCATAGCATGGACTTCTCTTTGTATCCATATCCTTCGTGATCCTTTTCATGAAACCTCCCCTTGGACCAACCATCATGACATGCCCCAGAGGTCATAGTGTGACTATTATCCTTGTGAGAAAACTCACAAATTAAATATATAAAATTCCCTATACAATATATGTAAGAGTATATAAATTTTCTAGATTTTAATATATTAGATTCATCACCATGATGTGACACCCCCATACACGGCATAACTAACCTTATCATATAAAATATCACAAAGGGAATATGAATGGTCCCTTAGTCCCATACATTATAGACCCTTCCTTTGTTAAAAAATATTGTCTGTGAGGTTTATCCTGACATTATTCCCTTCACCATGTCATAGCACCCATAAACAATATGTGAAGGTATTTCCCTTAATAAAAAACTCACCAAAAAACCACCATGGCATGGTACCCACTGGTCACAACATGACACGATGTCTCTACACCGTGGTGCCTCCCTAGACATGAAGTGATCCCTCAATTATCCCCTAACATGGAATGAGCCTCACCTTCCAAGGCATAGTGAGCCATCTATGGTAAAAAATAGTAACCAGGTCACCCCAACCCTACTCTATGCTCACCCAAGCACCCAAAACACATCTTGAGCCTATAAACACATCAAAAACACATTATTGAGATGTTCCAACTTTCATAATCCAAATAATAAATCTAATTATCAAAACATACTTTTATCTAAGACCAAAAATTTAAATTCCCTCTGATTTTCACAACCCATAATGAAAAAATTAATTACATAGATAATAGTTTTTCAATGTATGAACAACATAACTAGAGAGAGGGAAAGAAAATATAAAACCTCTATAAACCCTAATGTCAAGATCAATATTATAGGTGGGCCTTTGAAAACCCTTAAACCTAGGAAAAACCCAGGATTTGTGTAAAAATGAAAGAATTTTGGGATTAGTGAATGGGATAAAATGATGAATGGAATCACAATGGAATCAATAATCAATAATCTTATCCTCTAGTGGTGATGGAGGTTCCAAATAAATAATCATCTTTGGCTAGGACATAATAATCCTAATCATAAGAGAAGATGGCACCATTGTATCCAATGAATGCCCCACACCCATGCATTTTGAGTCAATATAGGCTATCTTTTCAAAGGTAAGTGGTCGTTAAGAAATATCAATGACATTGTAGGTCGTGTATTGGTTGAGAGGATGAGAGGTTGGATCATCTATCCTGACCTCCTCCCTCCAAAGATTCTTCAATAAAGGAAGAGAGATAATGACCCCCCAAGTCTTTCCGCTAATAGGCCCTAGGTTGGAGACTATCATCGATGGTATAAAAATATCATAGTATGGGTGGTATTAATCTTTCTAAATAATATACTATTGGGAGATATGATAAATAACCACCAATAAACTCCAGAAGATAAAATAAAAGTAAACCAAAAACCATCCCACTATTTATGAATAAAGTAAAACTGATGCATATAAAAGTCTCCAAAGTAAATACCAAAAGACAAGTTTACAGTAGTGACACAACAATAGATCCAACCCAACTAGTAATGTCTAGCTCTATCCCCAAAGTCCTCCTGGAAACTTAAACAATGTTTTATATATCTAGTGTGAGCATACAAGTATACTTAGTAGGGACATAACCAAGGTATCAAGTTCACATGTGAAAATAGAATTCTAATGTGCCAGTGAACAAACAGTTGAACCAACAAGAACCTATATAGGTCAACTAACCAAAACCCAGCCTCACCATGGCTCGTTCACCAAATCATGCATCCAATATAATAATATAGTATTGAGATCATAACAAATAAAGGTGCTCATTGATGCTTCCCCACTAGTTTTCCACTCTCACACCCCAATGTAGAATTTTTTTTTCTCTCATCACTTCCATACATATCATATCAAAACCACATCACATCTCACCTAAAGACAACTAGGTCATATCCTATGTGAGTAAGGATGCATATCTTCCTACACCACCCTCACATGGTCTAGCATCCTATGCTAGTATCAGGCATCACCACACCACGCATCGCCCAAAGAATCCTAGGCCAAAACATCTCATCACATCACATAGACATATGAATAGGGTATCGTGAACATTAAGGAAATTACCCTTATTCCCCCTCCCACCACACATAACCCCCACCACATATCACATCAAATCACTACCGTGTCACATCACATATGGCCTGAAGATACCTAGGGTAACACTATTAGGTAATCTCCAACACTAACCTATATCAACACTACTACTGAAGGAAGAGTGGAGAAGATGGGGTTATGAGCCATATGTTTCGCTACAATCCTAGATATTGGAGAAAACACTTGAAACCTGTAACCTCTAAGTATTGGTAAAGTTATCCAAATTGGGAAGGGCATATAAAGAAATAACATAATCATATATGATACATAGATAGCACATAAGACCCAGCCTATGGGTTCACACCAATATCACTAGTGCATGTTACATCACCACCACTATACCACACATCAACCATTACAACTACCACCACCACTATGTGCAACACATCACACCACTACACAAAACCACACAACATTTACCACATTCGATTATAGGTTCCACCACTTTTATTCATTTAGCCATTCCATTTCACATTACATAACCCATTCCTTCATTCAATTCATTCAATCCATTTACTATACATCTATTTCATCCCATATTGCTTATTTCCCAACCAATTGTTTTTTTATCATCACAATTTATTCCATGAATAACCGAGAAACTATCACAACCATGCCACACAATAACTGGATGAACTCACACAACCATTGCCTTAGCACCATATATCCTCCATTATCATAGAGCCACGTCACCCAATCCATCTCACTACAACAACCACACATTGAAAATACCAACCACATCTCACAACTCAACTACCACACACAACAACTTCGCATCACCACCACAAAACATTGCCACTATGCACAACAAACTATGTGAAGCATAACCTCACATAACAACTTCTATGTATCCACACCACATTGAAAAACTACCCACATCACATCCATTCCAAACCACTATAACACATCACATCCCCATGCATCACACAACCCATTCGGTCACCTCCATTACTGAACAACAACCCAAACACACAGGGAAGCATAACATGCACACACACACAACAACAACACATCCCGGCTTACAAAATTTATTAAAGGGATTTCATCACATTACTTATTTACTTGGCATGGGTATTGTCACCCAAAAAAGATTCCATGGGAAACAAATTTATTATGTAAACATATGTTCTTTAGCCTTTTATTCAGGGTACGATCACACAACAACACAACAAGGGTCTCAACACATATCAGCTATAGTATAAACAAGTCTTCCAAAAACAATTATTTTTAGTAAGGCAATAACATGTCATAATATTATCAGAAATAATATAAAATATGTCAAAACATGTGATATCTCCTCATGCCCATCAATTTCAATTATGCCAATTCATTATCTTATTTAAGCTACCATTAATATCCACCCAAAGGAAACCAAAACCATGAAGATATCACATATAGAACACAAATAAAGTGAGAATGAGGATCCCCTACCTCAAAGAACCTTTTTTATATCAATTTTCACCACAAGGAGAAGAAGGTACAGGTCGTAAACCACAACTGCACAAGGAAATGATGGATCAACCTACACCGCATTAAAAGATCATAAAAATGTCACCCAAAACACACCCACAAATAAAATAACACTAACTTAGTGTATCCTCAAAAGAAGAACATAAGTAAAACGAAAAAGGAGGGAGAAGAACTTACCATGGATCACCAGAACTCGATCATCAGAAACCACATATCGAAGAAGGGGGAAAGGGGATAAAAAATATATGAATATTTCCTAGGGTTTTCCCAAAACAGGTGAAATAATATTGGTTAAATGAAAGGAAATTTAGACAAGAAAGACTTATAAACAACCTGTAACTCACCCCTTTTATGGCGTAAACTACACTTTACACCATAAATTCCATGGTCCAAAAAAATTATATCATAAAACCAACCTTTAGATTGTAAAACCTTCAAAACATAAACTTCAACCAAAAAACATGGATTCTAGGGATAAATTGATTTATATAGTAAATAATTATCTTATGATGTAGATCCAATTTTCACGACCACCCCTCCACAACATACAAACCATAAAACAGCCATCCATATAGGTTGTAAACTACCATATTACACTATAAATCCCTCTTTTATTGTGTAAATTTCCTATCATATTTATGTTGTATCCATGACCTCTATCAAACCTCCTCGGGCCTCCTATAAACACCTCATACTTTCCAAACTATAAAATTAATGGGTAGAGAAGGCACAAACCATTACATTAAATACCTCTCAAATTTTTCTCACCCATGAGAATCAAGACCAAACCTAAAGAAAGGAAAATGGTCTAAAAAAACACCCTACAAGATATGCCTCAAGGTTGTCATTGCACCACCAACTAAACTCACCAACTAAAACTCTTAAAAAACTTTTTTCACAACCACATCATCACACAATCATGTCACCGCTTCTTACCTAGCACAACACCACATCATCTGGTACCACACACATGCACCACTTTCCACATGTCCATCCATATCAACATATCAACCTACACACAACCTACACTAACCACTACCAAAACCAACATAAACACTACCCTGAGTACACAAATTGGATAATTCTATCTTCCATGTAAATTCATTATCCGATTTAGACATAACTGGCTCACCTGTATAGTTTTAATCATTTATAATGTATCCTAATTAGGATTCAAGTCTTCCCCTTTTCATATGTCAAAATTTTATCACACATCAAAACAATGAAGAAACAACGCATCTCATAAATTATCAACATCCAAACATAACAAAATCTAGAAAAAACAAAAAAAAAGAAAAGAAAACTCAAACAAAACTCTAGGTATAGGGAATGCATTTGCATCTCTCACTCCAAATCACTCTCCTCTAGGACACCATGCCTCTATAACACATGAACCAAGGGGATGGTTCACCTATGAAACACCCTCTCTTGATGATCCTGGATCTCTACCTTTCAATCCACAAATGTCACTTCATCCTCAATATCAAGCTCTCCCCAGTCATTGACGTGGGAGTTATCATATAGTTGCTGATGAAGCTAAGACACATGGAACACATTGTGTATCCTTTCTAGCTGCAGTGGAAATGTAAATTGATATCCAACCTCACCAACACATCCCAACACCTCAAAAGGCCCAAAAAACTGGGGAGGAAGATTACTTACCCTACCAAACCTCCACTGCCCATGCCAAAGGAGACTCTCAAGAACACATGGTCTCTAACCTCAAACTCTATGGGCCTATATCTATGATCAGCATAAGCCTTTTGATAGTCATATGCTTCCCTCAACCTCTCTCGAACCAACATCATCTTCTTGGATGTTCTATATACTAAATTATGACCAATAACTGCTTACCCTCCAACCTCCTCCAGCACATGGAGAATGACATGGTCATCCATACAATGCCTCAAACAGAGCCATTCCAATGGAAAAGTGATATCTCTAATTTTATAAAAACTCAAACAAGGGATAGTGTCTTACCAATGATCCACCTCTAGCATCTAGATGGTATAATCCATATACCCATCTATCTAAGGGTGGAAATAAGTACTAAGGTGTAAATAGGATGTGAAATAATAATGAAATCCTCTCTTGACTCGTGAGGTAACATGAGGATCTTGATCAAATATTATGTTCCTCAGTATCCTATGAAGCCTAAACACATCATACAAATACCATATTAACAAAAAATCCATGGTAATAAACTCAAGGATATCCAAAAAATGATCTGATTTCTTTAGTCGGTCCACTATCCCCCAAAATTCATCACATCCTCTCTAATATCAGGGTAAATCTGTGACAAATTCCATTGATATTCCCTCCCATTCCTACTCAGGAACATCTGAGGACTACAAAAAACTTTTTGAAACATGGTTATCTACTTTCATATATTAAAAAACTAGACACCTTACCACAAACTCTGTATGGAATTCCATATTTTTATTACATAACATTACATGACATTTTACATACATAATATATTTTAAAGTTTAGTGTCTTGGAAATAAGGTACATAATAAATGAAAACATATAACATTATTGTAATACTATTTAAATTATTATTTAAATTTTCATACTAAGTAAAATTACTACATCTAATAACCTGGGGGCATACATCAAAGGAAAGTGTGAACATAATTCCTAGTAAGGTAAAACGGGGAAAACAGTTTACATGTGAGCTTGAGAGAATACAATAAGAACTTGAGGAAATATCATAAAGGCATGAGAAATAGGTATATCATGATAATAATAACTTGGATAGTATATTTAAAATGTTCCTACAACATTTAATTTATACATTAATAAGCATATCACCAAGGTTCATCCCTAATGTGTCATAAATTTTACCAAGTTTATTCACTAAGGTATCGTAAAACATGTCATCTATAGAGATTAATTTCTTTACCCAATGAATTAGAGTGCTATCAGGGAACACCCTTAATATGTATTTATTTTCATATTATCCATATATATCATAATAAAACATTTCATAAATAACCAAAAGAGATTAAATGAAATGGGTTTCATATCAAAATCACGGCGTTTTAAAAAGTGCTTAAAAACATGATCATTATGTCATTTATAACCCACGAAAAGGGAATGAGGGTTTTATGTAATTCAGTTACAGAATAGAATAAATAATTTTTATGTATTTATGAATACCCTTGTAAATTAAAGAGTTTTGGGTATTCACATAAATAAAAGAAAATAATTTCTTGAGAAAAAGAGAGATATTTTGAGACAAAAATTCTGCAGCATAACGAGTATGAAACATAGTTTTATAAAACATTAAAAAGAGAGTTTATAAGGTTAAATCATTCATAAAATACCCATAATATAGTATAGGTACATAATAAAATGAAAATAAGGACATAGTATGGAAATTTTTAAGATATACCACGTAAAAGAGAACTTGAAAGGAAAAGAGAAGTTGAAAATTCTCTTACCTTGAATAGTAACTTATAAAACTCTAAGATTGGGACCTTGAGGGATTGAGGACACGTTGAGAGGAATACTTGGAAGGTAATACTATCATATCTTCAAGAGAGGTGATTTTTTAATCAAATTAAATGAAGAAATGGCTTGGTATTTATAGTAAAAGAGAGGGAGTTTTTTTATTAATTTATGAGGACACCTCATCGGTGGTATTTGAAAAACCATGGGGTTGACCATAATATTTGCCCATGGTTTTTTCCAATTGGGACACCTTATATCATATTTTAATCCAGATGAGTCTACCATAATTTTAAATTACATATTACATCATTATTATGTCATAAAACACACTGAAAACTCAAAAACTGTACTTTTACTATTCATTGAAAAACAAAACATTTTATAAAAATATCATAAATTCACTTTAACATAATATCGATGTTTTTAATTCCAAAATGAACTCAATTTTATGAAAATAATTTTTTAAATATGATAAATTTAATTTTTATTTAAAATCACTATTTACTCGAAAAATACTAATACTTAAATAATAATTTCTAAAACAGTTATTTTCTTATACTATTATATCACATTATCATTAAAGATTCCTAAATTATATTTATACTTCCTTAAGTGAGGTAATTATTCCATTGGTTATATTACTATTCATAAGGTTAATATTACTATTTATAAGTTACTATTCACTAAAAATTAATTTGATCTGATCATACTCTAAATTTCTTACTAATCACAAATGTATATGTCTATTTTTCGAAAATCATTTCACAGTATCAATTATTTAAAGTATAAAATTATTTTAAAATACTATTTTTTTTAATATTCATCAATAATATGAAACTTCTTAGAAAAATAATAAAAATTCATCCTAGATTAATTTTGACATTTAAAATTTAAAAATGATGTTTATTTTACCATAACAACAAATGTATTTATATAAAAGGATTACACAAAGTAACTAAGGCCTCATTACATAACCTCTTATAACACTCGCATAGGACCTAAGATTAAGGTGCTTAATGGTGATAGAATCTTGGGGTAGCTTAGACAACATTGACCGAGTGGTAATTTCTATCAACTTGAACTTCCCCTGTATGTGATTTTTTTCAAGATTAACATGTTGAAGCTCATATTTGTCTTGGTTCAGAGAAAAGTTCAGTGATGCTACCTCCTTCACTGTGATGACCCAGACTCTCAGGGTCCTTTCCTTTGCCAAAAATCCGGATCCTAAAGGGGTATCATCTCGGTAAGACCGATCGGTGCGACCGATCGGTGAGACCGACCGACCGATTGGTGAGACCGATCGGTGTCACCCAGCCTTGTCGGGGTTTTTCCAGTGACATGCGCAAATTGGGTTTTAAACCCTATTTTGACCTCTTTAAGCTTGTTTTAAAGCCCGGTAATGCCCATAAATGTTTTAATTTAAATATTTAATGAATTAAACTGGTATATGCGTAGGTTTAAACCGCCCGACCGTTTAATAATGTGTGGGGCCGCCTGGTCAACCCACGACCCCCGCTCCTTACGCGGTTCCACGTTGTTATCTCAACCATCCCTGGCCTTTATAAACTAAAAGGGTTCTCCCTAGGTTTCTTTTCTCGATCACCCTATGCTGGGAGTACCCTTCATTCAGACGAGCAGCTTTTCGTTCGGACAAGGCGCATCGCTATCCGTAAAGTTCCACGCCCGGGCTTAGCATCATCGTTGATTAACAAGTAGGAAATTTCTCCTTCATCTCTCCCTTTTTGTGTATCATGCGGGGTGGTCATGCTTTTGATTCTGTAGAATTGGATTAACCAAACCTTAATGAAGATAATGAATGGACTCTAAGGAATGAAGGGGGGATGTGATCGATGATGCTGCTTTGTTTTATGATCTTCTTTTCTGAATTGTGTTGGCTTACGCCTACTGAAAATCATGGCCGTTGGTGGTCTTTTCTCTGTGCACTAATGAACCCTTACCTCTGGTTATGTTTAAATGGATTGTATTTGTGAACCCTTGCTATGTAAAGGAATTTTGGTTAATTACGTATATCCGTCTAAATAAATTGAGGCACCATGATCAATACCTTTTGTGATAACTCCGGTTAAAGCACACGGTAATTGAAATCATGGAGTGTGTTAAATCTTATAAATCTGAAAATACCGGCATGGGTCTTCTTTGTGTTGGTGGTGGTGGTTTGGTTGTTTTTCCTTCCACAGGCCGTTTGTGGGGTGATGTGGATGGAGATGGGATCCCCTGTTGACATGGATTCGGAGGTTGTGAATTTTAGGACCGGGTGGTTACCCTGTTTATATCATGAATTGGGGTGGGATCCTCTGTTGATGAGAAACCATTTTGGGGGACACAGGGCAGTGTCTTGGGGTTTTCTTTGGTTCCAGTACTTTGAGGGATCTCATTTATCCCATTGTTGTTGTGAATTTACAAGAGAACTGGGTGTGAATGCTTAAATTGACGTTTGGATGGATCTTTTTACTTGGTTTGTGCTGATGGTGTTAGTTTCCCAGTAGTTCATAAACTTATTTAAAAATTATTACTGAACATGAAAAACAAGGATGGGACAAATGGGTTTTCGTTTGGGAATGGTTCTTGGCTTCACTTTTACTCCCCACTTTTGGTGTTGTTGGGATTTACCATCTTATCTCCCGATCCTATTAAAATAAAAAGGGTAATGCCTTCCATTTAGTATTTGATTATATACCCTTGGTTCTAGTCGCCACTCCGGGACCTATTGAAGGTGGGTTTAGGGGGTCATTATCTCTCCTTCAACATAAAGAAGGAAGGGCCTGGAAATCTGCCGACCCTTCCCTCCTTTTGGTGAAGGTGGGTCATGACAGAATATTTCCCAGTAGTGCATAAACTTATTTAAACATTATTACTGAACATGAAAAACAAGGATGGGACAAATGGGTTTTCATTTTGGAATGGTTCTTGGTTTCACTTTTACTCCCCACTTTTGGTGTTGTTGGGATTCACCATATTATCTCCTGATCCTATTAAAAGAAAAGGGGTAATGCCTTCCATTTAGTATGTGATTCTATACCCTTGGTACGAGTCGCCACTCCGAGACCTATTGAAGGCCGGTTTCGGGGGTCATTATCTCTCCTTCAACTTAAAGAAGGAAGGGTCTGGCAATCTGCCGACCCTTCCCACCTTTTGGTGAAGGCGGGTCGTGAAAGAATGGTATCAGAGGCTAGGGGTTGAGAGATAGGATGGAGTCTAGATTTAGGCACAGTGAGGATTGCATGGGATGGTAGGGCAATAATGTTGGGTAACCTTGGTGTGTGAATTAGGCCAGGTAAGACCGGCTAGGACACGGGATTTTAGGGGCCCCCGTGATCCGATGCAAGGACTCTGGACCCACCGAACGACCAAGTGAGGCCACGCTAATTATAGGGTAGAGACCCTAGGAAAGGTAAATTCATCATAATGACTTGCGTTCTTTTGTTTCTAGGGTGTCTTGGGAACTAATAATAAATAAAAATTTTAAGGATTTTTAAGAGCAATATTCTGCACTACTTGGGCTTAGGCATTCCTTGTTTACCTTGCAGCTATGGCACTTGAAAGGCGACCACATTTGGTGCGGGAGATCGAGGCCCCGGAGACTAATTTGGCCGATCCGCAGAGAGCTGATTGAGAGGAGAAGGACGACCAGTGGCAGAGGACACTTCGGGCCTTCCAGCGACAGGCCCTTGAGAAGTATGAGGGAAGCACCTATGATATGAAGACAGAGGGCTGGCTAGAGGAGCTAGTGATAGCCTTCAGCTTGATCCGGGCTCTGACTGAGTACTGGGTTCCTCTAGCCGTCAGCCAGATGCAGGGAGCGGCGCGTCAGTGGTGGAAACTTTACCTGGTCGAGAGGAGAGAGGCTGAGGTGGCATGGGCTGATTTCGAGAGGGATTTCCGGGTGGAATTCCTCTCTTCGACGATAAAGGAGGAAAAGATACAGGAGCTACTATCCCTCCAGCAGGGGAGTATGTCAGTGAGGGAGCTAGGAATAAAGTTCAAGGACCTCTTAATTTTTTCTCCGGGCCTCTTTCCCGATGAGGAGTATCAGGAAAGACGTTTAGAGGAGGCGCTCTGACCCTCCCTCCAGTATGCAGTTACCCCCTTTACCCTACCGATGTACTTGGAGGTCCAGAAGAAGGTCGAAGTGGTAGAGAGGATGCATTCTCTAGTATTTGTGTAATGAGATTGGATCCATCTGGGACCATCGAAGGGGAAGGTCGTCAGCACCAGGCCTCCAGCGTCAGGACCCTCCAGGTTCCGACCAGCAGGGAGCGGGCTGCAGCAGTTTCAGTTCCGGTCCCCTGGTCCTCGCCCTTTTCCTTCGGGCCCGGGACCGCAGTGCTTCGCCTTTGGTAGCCATGGTTATCTCCAGAGTCAGTGCCCAGACTAGGTACAATACGGTGGTGGCGGACAGCCCCAGCACCCGCCCCAGCAGCAGCTTCCAGCTAGGCCTTTCCAGCAGCAGCAGCAGGGACAGCGAGCTCCCGCTCCTCCGAGGGCAGGCGTAGGAGGAGGAGGCCGACCTCAGGGTGCTCCTCAAGTACCTTAACCGGGGAATGGTTGGGGAGTTGGACAACAGCCGATGGGAAGAGGAGATAGGCATGGACAGTTACACGCCACGGAGGCAGCAGTTCCAGCAGGGCTGGAGGTTGTTCGAGGTACAATCAGTTTGTTCAGGACCATTGCTTTTGCCTTGTTCGATACCGGAGCTTCGCACTCCTTTGTTGCACCCATTCTAGCCTGTGCCTTGGGTCTAGATGCTAAGATACTTCCAGTGCCCCTGGTTCTAAGCACACCAGTTGGAGGTCAGACCGACTTGTTATTTTTTTGTCGAGGATGCAGACTGATGATAGGGCCACATCAGTCAGTTAGGGATCTTCTTATGCTACAAATACATCCATATAATGTCATCCTAGGCATCGACTGGCTATTCTCTGTGTGTGTACTCATCGATTGCTTCCGAGGAATGTTTGTGTTCTTAGACTTGGTTGGCCGCCATGTTACCTTCACCAGCGAGCGGAACAGTCAGAAGGGCAGCAGGCAAGAGGAACCCCTCCTCTCCTTGTTAGCTGAGCTGTCAGTAGAGTCAGTAGATGCTGAAATGGTAGAGGTTCCAGAGATCGTCCGTGAGTTTATGGACGTCTTTCTTAAGGAGGTGACGACTCTACCCCCTCAATGGGATATTGAGTTTGGGATAGACTTTCATCCTGGTGCTCGTCTGATCTCGATGGCTCCTTACCAGATGGCACCTTCGGAGCTACGGGAGTTGCGGATTCAGATTGAAGATTTGATGAAGAGGGGTTATGTTCGACCGAGTGCGTCACCGTGGGGTTCTCCAGTCTTGTTTTCAAAGAAGTCAGATGGTGGTCTCAGGTTGTGCATAGACTACAGGAGGCTGAATCAGGTGACGATCATGAATCGCTATCCTCTTTCGAGGATAGACGATCTTTTCGACCAGCTGAAAGGGGCAGGGTGGTTCTCGAAGATCGACCTGCGGTCTGGATGTCACCAGTTGAGGTTAAAGGAGAGTGAAATCCCGAAGACGGACTTCAGGTTAAGATATGGACACTTTAAGTTTTTAGTCATGCCCTTCGGTGTTACGAACGCGTCGGCTGTGTTCATGGGGCTTATGAACTCCATATTCTGGGAGTACCTAGATCGGTTCGTAGTTGTATTCATCGACGACATCCTGGTCTATTCAAGGTCATAGGAGGACCATACGGAGCACCTGAGGACGGTTTTGGAGGTCCTCCGATAGCACCATCTCTATGCTAAGTTGTCTAAATGCAAGTTTTGGATGCGATAAGTGCACTTCCTTGGGAACGTAGTGTCCGAGAAAGGGGTAGCGGTGGACCCATCAAAGGTTGAGGCATTTGTTTCTTGGGAAACACCCAAGAATGTGGAAGAGGTTCACAGTTTCCTCGGGTTTGAAGGTTACTATCAGAGGTTCGTACCCATCTTCTCCTGAGTTGCAGCCCCTTTGATGGCCTTAACCAAGAAGGATCAGGTTTTCGTGTGGAGTGAGCGGTGTGAGGCAGCCTTCATCTACCTGAAGGAGAAGTTGGTTAGTGCCCCAGTGCTGAGGCTACTAGAAGAAGGGGTGGCGTGTGAGTTGTTATGTGATGCTTTCAGGCAAGGCCTCGGATGTGTGTTGATGCACTAGAAAGGAGTGATCCCTTATGGGTCTAGGAAGCTACGCCCTCATGAGCGTAATTATGTCACCCACGACCTGGAGCTTGCAGCGGTCATTTTTATGCTAAAGTTATGGCGGAATTACCTCATTGGGGAACTCATTGTGGTCTTCACAGATCACAAAAGTCTAAGGTATATCTTCTCTCAGTGGGACCTAAACTTGTGGCAGTGGAGGTGGATGGAGTTCCTCCAGGATTACGACTTCGAGATATCCTACACTTCAGGGAAGGGGAATGTAGTGGCTAATGCCCTGAGTAGGAGATCACAGAAGGATGTGGTCCGTGATTTGGCAGACACATGGATGGAAATGGAGGAGTTGGCTACCTTACACCTGGATGCGAGGATGGATAGTGGTAGAGGTTTCCTGTATCAAATGGCAGTACAGTCATCTCTGTTTCAGCAAATGGAGAAATATCAGTGGGGAGACCTGGAGTGCGAAGTGATGCACAATTGAGTTGACCAGGGCAATGCTCTGGAAGGATGGACGGAGGATGGCCAAAACCGGATGCTTTTCCAGGGAAAGTTGTTTGTTCCAGAGGCGATGTGCGGCAAGGTTCTCAGTGAGTTCTACAACTCACCCCTAGCAGTACACCCTGGAGTTTCCAAGATGTACCAGGGACTGAAGAGATAGTTTTTGTGGCCTGGAGTGAAGTGAGCAGTGGTAGAGTTTGTGGCCAAGTGTTTAGTGTGTCAGCAAGTGAAGGATGAACACCGAGTTCCAGGAAGCCTACTGCAGTCTCTAGATGTTCCCGAGTAGAAGTGGGACGACGTCTCGATGGATTTCGTCACGGGACTACCCAAGGTCCAAGGGGGGTGTGATGCCATCTGGGTAGTAGTGGACCGGTTGATGAAGTTGGCCCACTTCCTTGCGATTAAGGAGTCGAGTGCAGTGGACTCTCTAGCACGAAAGTATATGGACGAGGTAGTGCGGTTACATGGAGTCTCGAGTTCCATAGTCTCAGACAGGGATGCACGTTTTACCTCATGCATCTGGAGGGGTTTTCAGTATGCTTTTGGCACCCAGCTACGCCTTAGCACTACTTTCCACCCCCAGACAGATGGGTAGATAGAGCACACCATCCAGACGTTGGAGGATATGCTGCAGGCATGTGTTCTGGACTCAGGGGGGTCATGGGTGTGACACTTTCCTCTGGTAGAGTTCTCCTACAATAATAGCTATCACTCTACCCTTAGTATGGCCTCGTTTGAAGAATTGTACGGGAGGCCATGTCGTTCACCTGTGTGTTGGACCGAAGTCAGAGAGGCAGGCATCCTTGGCCCGGAGGTGGTGCAAAGCATGACAGAGAAGGTTCAGCTCATACGGGAAAGGATGAAGGCGGCCCAGGACCGACAGAAGTCGTATGCTGATACCAGGATGAGGCCCTTGTAGTTTTAGGTTGGAGACCACGTGTTCTTGAAGGTCTCCCCTCGGCATGGACAACGGAGGTTCGAAAAAGGGAGTAAGCTTTCTCCTAGGTTCATCGGACCCTTCGAAGTATTGTGGTGGGTCGGCGAAGTGGCTTATCAGCTAGCGTTACCACCGCCGCTACTGAGGATAGATGATGTCTTACATGTGTCCCATCTCCGTCAGTATATGCACGACGATTCACACGTCCTTGGTTGGGTAGATCTAGACATCGAGGATGATGTGACTTTTGTGGAAAGACCAGTGATGATCAAAGATCGTGAGGAGAAGGTGCTCCGTGGGCGAACCATCACCTTGGTTCGTGTGTTATGGAGACATGGTGGGATTGAGGAGAGTACGTGGGAGAGGTAAGCACGGATGCGCGCCCAGTACCCAGAGTTGTTTTGAGTTTTGTACTGTTCGGTTTATAGCTGTTGTGGTGGAACGTTTTACCTTGTTGGCTATAAAATACTATTTTCTTTCCTCTGAATGTGTGTGAAAAGTCCTAGCTATGGGGAGGGGAGGAACTGACCCCTAATCAAGACGCATTAAGGTGGATGTGATTAAACCCGTGCAGGCGAGTCAGTGCCGCCCAAAGAGGATAGTATCTTGACATGGGGAAGGAGACTCCCCAGCCCACATGGATGGGCAGTTTGACATGGTATGTTTCTTGATTCTTGACAGGTAGGTGTCCTTAGTTAACAATGAGGTTCACTCTTGAGAGGTATCTTTCGAGGTGATTGTTTAGATCCACTCTTTCCATCTGGGTTGTTTAAATTATCGAGGGCAAGAATAGTTTGAGAGGTATCTGATGTGATGACCCAGACTCTCAGGGTCCTTTCCTTTGCCAAAAATCCAGATCCTAAAGGGTTAGCATCTCGGTAAGACTGATCGGCCTGACCGATCGGTGAGACCGATCAGCGCAACCGATCTGTGAGACCAACCGGCCGATCAGTGAGACTGATCAGTGTCACCCATCCTTGTTGGGGTTTCTCCAGTGACGTGCGCAAATTGGGTTTTAAACCCTATTTTGACCACTTTAAGCTTTTTTTAAAGCCCCGTAACGCCCATAAATTTTTTAATTTAAATATTTAATGAATTAACCTGGTATGTGTGTAGGTTTAAACCACCTGACCCTTTAATAACATGTGGGGCCTCGTGGTCAACCCACGACCCCCGCTCCTTAAGTGGTTCCACGTTGTTATCTCAACCATCCCCGACCTTTATAAACTAAAAGGGTTCTCCCTAGGTTTCTTTTCTCGATCACCCTGTGCTGGGAGTACCCTTCGTTCAGATGAGAATCTTTTCATTCAAACAATCCGCATTGCTATCCGTGAAGTTCCACGCCCAGGATTAGCGTCATCATTGATTAACAAGTAGGGAATTTCTCCTTTGTCTCTCCCTTTTTGTGTATCATGCGGGGTGGGCATGCTTTTGATTCTCTAGAATTGGATTAACCAAACCTTAATGAAGATAATTAACGGACTCTAAGGAATGAAGGGGGGTTGTGATCGATGATTCTTCTTTGTTTTATGATCTTCTTTTCTGAATTGTGCGGTCTTACGCCTACTGAAAATCATGGCTGTTGGTGGTCTTTTCTCTGTGCACTAATGAACCCTTACCTCTTGTGATGTTTAAATTGATTGTATTTGTGAACCCTTGCTGTGTAAAGGGATTTTGGTTAATTACATATATCCGACTAAATAAATTGAGGCACTAGGATCAATCCCTTTTGTGATAACCCCGGTTAAAGCACATGGTAATTGAAATCATGGAGTGTGTTAAATCTTATAAATCTGAAAATACCGGCATGGGCCTGCTTTGTGTTGGTGGTGGTGGTTTGGTTGTTTTTCCTTTCACGGGCCATTTGAGGGGTGATGTGGATGGGGATGGGATCCCCTGTTGACATGGATTCGGTGGTTGTGAATTTTAGGACCGGGTGGTTACCTTGTTTATATCACGAATTGGGGTGGGATCCTCTGTTGATGAGAAACCATTTGGGGGGACATGGGGCAGTGTCTCAGGGTTTTCTTTGGTTCCAGTACTTCGAGGGATCTCACTTATCCCATTGCTGTTGTGGATTTACAAGAGAACTGGGTTTGAATGCTTAAATTGACGTTTGGATGGATCTTTTTACTTGGTTTGTGCTTATGGTGTTAGTTGCCCAGTAGTGCATAAAATTATTTAAACATTATTACTGAACATGAAAAACAAGGATGGGACAAATGGTTTTTCTTTTGGGAATGGTTCTTGGCTTCACTTTTACTCCCCGCTTTTGGTGTTGTTGGGATTTACCATCTTATCTCCTGATCCTATTAAAAGAAAAAGGGTAATGCCTTCCATTTAGTATGTGATTCTATACCCTTGGTGCTAGTCTCCACTCCGGGACCTATTGAAGGTGGGTTTTGGGGGTCATTGTCTCTCCTTCAACTTAAAGAAGGAAGGGCCTGGCAATCTGCCGACCCTTCCCTCCTTTTGGTGATGGCGGGTCGTGACATTCACAAGCTCTGACAAATGGGCTTCGTATGGCCCGACTCGACTAGATTTGGTCATCAGCTGTTCTTTTTGTATTAATTATCCATTATCATTTCTATTTATAAACAATAACTATAACATTAAAAATTATTATTGTTTCCAATGGTCATACTAACTAATGGTCATATAATGGTCAAAAATTGATGGTCACATTTCATTTATATTTATAGATTTTTATTGATTATGACATAGTAAGACATTAAATTTTAGGAAGAAAAATATTATTCAAAAGTTCATTTCGTTAAATGTTTCCCCCCTTAATAAATTCCATCCCCAAAATTTCAACTCATACCCTCGAAAGAGAAAAGATGTGGGTACTTGTGCCTCATAGTCCCCTATGGTTTCCACATGGATTCTTCATGTTTGTGGTTCCTCCACAACACTTTAACAAGGTTGGTAGTCTTGTTGCATATAACCTTGTCTCTATAATCCAAGATATCCACTAGCTACTCCTCATAAGAGAGGTCGTGTTCCAGTTGTACCACCTCAAGATTCAGTACATGTGAAGGGTTATGTATATACTTCCTCAAGAGAGATATGTGGAAAACATCATGAACTTGTTCTAGATTTATAGGAAGTGAAAGCCGATAGTCCACTGCTCATACACGATCAAGGATTTTATAGGGGCCAATGTACCTATGGTTGAACTTCCCTTTCTTCTCAAACCTCATGACTCTCTTCCAAGGTGAAATTTGAAGGAAGACTTTGTCACCAACATAAAACTCCAAGTCCATTCTACTGTTGTCGGCATAGCTCTTCTTCTGACTCTAGGTATCATTTATGTGTTGTTGGATGGCATGAACTTTTTCTGTCATCTCTTGTACAAAATCAGGCTCAAAAAGATTTCTCTCACTAGCTTCATCCCATTAAGTAAGAGTTATACATATATTTCCATATATAGATTCATAGGGTGCCATTTGAATGCTTGAATGGAAGTTTTTGTTGTTGTAATAGAACTCTACTAATGGGAGATGTTGATCCCAACCACCTTTATATTCCACTGAGCATGTTCTCAGCATGTCCTCGAGTGTCTGAATAGTATTTTTAGATTGGACATTAGTTTAGAGATGATAGGTCGTACTAAAATTCAATTAGGTACCTAGATCATGTTGAAGACTTCTACATAATTTTTATGTGAACTTTGGTCCATGATCAGATATGATGGAGAGTGGTACCCCATGCATCCTTACAACTTCCCTCACACAAATCCTAGAAATTTCATCAAGAGATAAATATTCTCTAATAGAGTTGAAATGGGAAATCTAGGTGAGATGGTCCACTATAACCCATATCACGTTGTTTCCTTCAGAAGTTCTTGGGAGACCAGTGACAAAGTTCATAGTTATATTGTCCCACTTACATGCTAGTATGGGTAGTGGTTGTAATATCCCTTTAGGAATTTATCACTCTCCTTGAATCCTCATAATTACGAGAAAAACATGGTCTTTCCTACTTAATGCATAAATGACTTTGTTTTCTCTACCAGGGTGATGATGAATTGAACAATTGTAGTCTTTAAGAAGTTACAACCATCACATATATCTCATTTTCAATTCCTTTCATGTGAAAATATACTTCAAACTTTTATAATCTGTGTATATATCATATTTCTTCCCATAAAGATAGTGCCTCCATATCTTCAAAGCAAAAACAACTACAGCCATCTCCATATCGTGCATAGGATATTTCTTCTCATGAGGCTTCAACTGTCAAGATTCATAAGTAATTAATTTTTCATTTTTCATGAGGATTCACCCAATCCCTTTCAAGTATGCATCAATAAAAATAACGAATCCGTATCTGATAGAAGAAATAGTTAACACTGGTGTAGTAACCAATCTCTTCTTCATCTCCTGGAAACTTTCCTCACACTCCTTTTTTCAAATAAACTTGACCCCTTTTCAGTTAACTTGGTTAGTGGATTGGAAATTCGTGAAAAGTTTTTTCACAAACCTCCTATAATATACTGCTAAACTAAGGAAACTACGAATCTCAGTTACTGATGTAGTATGAGGCCACTCCTCTAAAACTTTTTTCTTTACAGGTTCAACTGAGATTCCTTCATTGGTTACAATGTTCCCCAAGAAATAAACTTGTTGTAACCAAAACTCACACTTTCTAAACTTTCCAAAAATCATCCCCTTCCATAGAGTTTTCAAAATAAACCTTAGATTATCCTCATTCTCCTCGTGAATTTTGTAATATATCATAATATCATCAATAAAAACTACCACCAAGTTATCAAGGTATTCCCTAAATACTCTATTTATCAAATACACAAAAATAGCAGGTGCATTAGTCAAACTGAAGGGAATAAAAAACACATAATTCCCATATCTTGATTAGAAGGGGTTTTTATAATATCTTATTTCTTGACCCTCTCGAAGATTAATCTTGGAGAAGAATTGATCCCTAGGAAGTTGGTCAAATAAGTCATCAATTCTTGGAAGAGGGTATTTGTTATTCACTATGATCCCATTCAGTTCTCTATAATCAATTCATAGCCACATTGATCCAACCTTCTTCTTCACAAATAGAATAGGCACTCACCAAGGAGACACACTCGGTCAGATAAACCCCTTATACAAAAGATCTTGGAGTTGTTTCTTTAATTCCTCTGTATCTACATTTTCTATCCTATACGTGGTCCTTGAAATCACATGAGATCCAAGTAAGAGTTATATAGAAAACTCTACCTCTCTTTCTAGGGGAGGTCTGGTCAACTCCTTAAGAAATACTTCAATGTATTCTTGGATGATGGGTACATTTTCTATCCTTATACTCTCATTTCATTGTTCATATTCATTGATAAACTCCATAAATAAATCAATAGGAGTTTCTTCTAGAAAAATATTGGGTCAATATATCTCTCCTTTAGAGATAACTATAGGTATTCCATTCAAGACTATTGATATTTCCTTGCTTCTACATTTGATCTTAGAATTATACTTTGATATCCAGTCCATCCCTAGTATAATGTCAAATTCCATCATGGGAATGACTACTAGATTTATGATAATATTGTTCTTACTAAAGTAAATACCAGAGTTTCTAAAAACTAATGATGCTTAGATAATCCCACTAGGAGTCTTGACTGATAACTCTAATATTAGAAATTCAGGGGTTGATTCTAAATTCTTTGCAAACATGAAGTAAATAAAGGAATGTGTATAACCATAATCAAACAAAGTACTTGATAACTTTTAGAGAACAACAAGAGTACCTATCACCACGTCATTTGGAGCTTAAACTTCATCCATCATGATATAAAAAGCATGATATTGCTCCCTTGGCCTATGTTGTGGCTGATGATGATTCCCCTCCACTTCCCTCAGATTTGGACAGTGATTGGAAAAGTGCCCAAATTGTATTCACTTGAAGCATTGGACTTCAAGCAGTTCATGCACCATCTTCCCATTGTCATTAGTGTTGGGAAGTTTAGGCACACCTCACTATGAAAATTCCGAGTGATATGGTCATCTCTTCCACACTTGTAGCACTTCTCTCTCCTGAGCAGGTAATTCCCCAAATGCTTCTTCCCACATTTATTACACATGGGAAGTTGCACTTTCTTTCCACATATTCCCTGATCAATGATCCTCCCCAAGCTTATCTCCATTGATCTCTTTTTTCATGGTATTTATGAGACCACTTCATCTCACTGAACTCCAGTTTGACTTTCATAGCACTCTGCATGATCTCCTCATAGCTATTATAGTCTTGGTTGGATAGATTCTTCCACAAATGAGGTCTTAATCCACCAAATAATATATAAACTTTCCCATTAGTATCCATCAAAAATCTTGAGGTGTAAAGGGAAATTCTTGTGAATTTCATCTCATAGCTTCCCATAGATTCATTTCCCTTCTTCTTTAGGTCAAGAAATTCCTTCTCTATTTTTGTTCTCATCGAATGAGGGAAATACTTATTAAAGAAGATTCCCTTAAACTCTTCCCACTACAAAGCTTCAATCTCCCCTCTTAGTCTCATGTTTTTAATAAGTTCCCACCACTGATCAGATTCTCCCTCTAAGAGGTAAATAGCTTGGGTGACCTTCTCTTATTCTGAATAGTAGAGTACAAAAAAGATCTTTTTGATAGAGTTGATCTACTATTCAGAAATCAATGGTTCGATAGATCCATTGAACATTGGTGGTCGTTGATGCCTAAAAGACTCAACATAAATTTGTTCCCTTTATGGTTAAATCATTATCTCATCCAGATTCATGTTATTTCCCATAACTTTAGTCATTTTATTCATCATTCTCATGAAATCATTCATTTCAGCTTCTATTGGAGGGTCGTCAACGCATGGTCCATTGCAGTCACCTTTTTCAAGGTTCCTCCTATTTCCCACCATTTTTTTGAAGAATAAAACCTTAGTGAGAAACCTATTTCATTTAAGAATATTATAACTCTAAATGATTTTTATGTCTTAAAACATCATGCTTAAACATGTTATCAACAATTACATTTTCTATAAATCCTTCATAATGGTTCATAAAAATCTTGTGATTAACCAAACATATCCCCCAAGAGTGTCAAACTAGGTGTGAAACAAGGACCTTTTTCATTCACCAGTTCCCATTCAAGTATATCTCAAAGTGGTGTTTTTGAGTTTTACCCCTAGATATATTTGTGTCAGATCCACATCCACTTGTTCATATCCAGATAGGTATTTATTTGTTTGAAAACTACTTAATTAATATTTCACCAAGATAGCAGGAAGTTTTTCTATATTTAAAATTTGTTATAGGGTTATTACTGTGTATTTAATATCCTAATTTCCATAAATAACTAAAATATTTTTTGATACCAACTACGGCATCCCACCTTTTTATTACATAACTTTACAAGACATTTTACAAACAGAGTCTCTTTTAAAGTTTAGTGTCTTGGAAATAAAGTACATAATACATGAAAACATATAAAATTATTTTAATCCTATTGAAAGGATTATTTAAATGATCATCCTAATTATAATTAATGCATCTCATAACCTGGGGATATACATTAAAGGAAAGGGTGAGCATAATACCTAGTACTAAAAAATAGGGAAAATAGTTTACATGTGAGTTTGAGAGAATACAATAAGAACTTGAGAAATTATCATAAAGGAATGAGAAAGATTCATATCATGATAATAAAAAATTGAATCATATCTTGAAAATTTTGATACAATATTTAATTTATACATTCATAATCATATCTCCAAGGTACATCCCTAAGGTGTCGTAAAATTTACCAAGGTTATTCACCAAGGTATCATAAAACTTGTCATCTCTAGAGATTAATTTATTTACCCAATGCATTGGAGATTTATCAGGGATAACCATTAATATGTATTTATTTTCATGTGATCCACATATATTATAATGAAACATTTCATAAATAATCCAAAGAAAATAAAAAAAATGGATTTCATATCAAAATCATGGCATTTTAAAAACTGCTTAAAAACATGATCATTATGTAATTTATAACCCATGAAATGGGAATGAGGGTTTTATGTATGTAAATTTCAGAATAAAATAAATCATTTTTATTTATTGATGAATAAACCTATAAATTAAAGAGTTTTTGGTATTCACATAAATAAAATAAAATAATTTCTTGAGAAAAAAAGAGATTTTGAGACAAAAATTCTACAGCATAACGGGTATGAAACATAGTTTTATAAAACATTAAAAAGAGGGGGGAAGGAGTAAATAATTCATAAAAAATATATAATATAGTATAGGTATAGAATAAAAATGAAATAAGTACATGGTATGGAAATTTAAAATACATGCCACATAAAAGAGAACTTCAAAGGAAAAGAGAAGTTGAAAATTCTATTATCTTGAAGAGTAACTTTTAAAACTCTAAGATTGGGTCCTTGAGGGATTTAGGAAACATTTTTAGGAATCCTTGGGAGTTAATACTATTATAGATTCAAGGGGTGTTATTTTGGAATGAAAGTAAATTAAGGAATGTCTTGGTATTTATAGTAAAAGAGGGGGAATTTTTTTATTAATTTCTGAGGACACCTCATCGGTGGTATTTGAAAAATCATGGATTTTCCCATGGTATTTGCCCATTTCTTATCCCAATTGGGACACCACATATTATATTTTAATCCAAATGAGTCGATCATAATTTTAAATTATATATTACATCATTATAATGCTATAAAACACACTGAAAACTCAAAAATTAAATTTTTACTATTCACCAAAAAACAAAAAAAAATATAAAAATATCATAAATTCACCCTAACATAATATATATGTTCTAAATTCCAAAATGAACTCCATTTTATGAAAATAATTTTCTAAATATGAGAAATTTAATTTTTAAGTAAAATCCCTATTTACTCAAAAAATACTAATATTTAACTAATAATTTCTAAAAGAGTTATTTACTCATATTATTATATCACATTTCCATTCAAGATGCCTAAATTATATTCATACTTCCTTAAGTGAGGTTACTATTCCATTGGTCATATTACTATTCATAAGGGTTATATTACTATTCACAAGTTATTATTCACCAAAAATTAAGTTGATCTTATCAGACTCTAAATTTCTTACTGATCACAACCATGTATAATTTAAAATACTCTTTTTTTTAATATTCATCAATAATATGAAACTTAGAAAAATACTAAAAATTCATCCTAGATTAATTTTGATATTTGAAATTCAAAAATTATGTATATTTTACCATAGCAAAAAAATTTATATATACAAAAGGATTAAAAAAAGTAATTAATCCCTTGTTACATAACCCCTTATAACACCAGCATGGGACCTAAGTGTAAGGTGTTAAATTGTGATAGAATCTTGAGGCGGTTCAGAGAACATTGCCCGAGTGGTGATTTCTATCAACTTGAACTTATCCCATGGGTGATCTCGTTCAAGCTTAACATATTGAAGCTTGGCTTGGTCTTATTCCAGAGAAAATCCCAATGATGCCCCCTCCTTCCCAAGCTTTGAAAAATGGGATTCTTACTACCCCAGTCTACTAGATGAGGCCATCGAATCTTCTTTCTGCATTAATTAGCCATTATTATTTATATTTATAAAAAATAATTATAATGTTAAAAATTATTTTTGTTTTTAATGGTAATATTAACCAATGGTCATATAACGGTCAAAACTCAATGGTCACATTTCATTTATACTTATATATTTTTATTGATTGTGACATAGTAAGACATACATTTTCAAGAAACAAAATATTATTCAAAAGTTCAGGTTGTTACACCCTTCCACTGACCATTTTATCCCTAACCATTAAATTTGTATCCTCAATCCATGATACATATTTTCCACACTAGGATATACCACTAAAGGTGATCTATATCACCATTTCCAACACAGTCATGCATCACCTCTACCTCTAAGTCTCCCCACTGAGACACTTCTTCCTGACACATCAAGGATGACTCCATAATCATCTCATAGAGATAGCCATGGACACTACTCTCCCTGACATAAAGATTCATAATTTCAAGATCCTTCATCCCTTTTCGAACATCCACAAATTCTCAAACCACGTCTCCTTAGGGATTCTGACTCAACATGTGAATAACCACATTCCCCTTTTTGAGGGTGTAAGAGATCTCAAGAACTGTAATCTCGTAGAAACTCCATCCACATACATTGGAGTAGATTCATATATCACTGATACGAAACATATTTTAGGATCTTATGGTCTGTGAAAACCACAAAGTTCTTTCCAATGAGGTAATTCCACCACAACTTTAGCGTAAATACAACTTTCTCCAACTCCAGATCATGGATGGCATAGTTATGCTCATGGGGATAAAACTTCCTAGACCTATATCTCAAACCTAGATGGGATGCATCATATAAAACCTCAAACAATACACCTTCCTTGGGTAACTGAAGTATTGAAGCATTAACCAACTTATCCTTCTGGTAACCAAATGATGATTGGAAATGATCACTCCACACAAAATCTTGGTCCTTCCTGGTTAACACCATTAGTGGGGCTATAGGTTGATAGAAATTGGGCAAAAACATCCTATAATAACTAACTATACCGAGGGAACTATGAACCTTGGACACGTTCTTAGTTTCTTCCCAATAAACAACTACCTCGATCATGGATGGGTCCACTACCACACCCTTCTAAGACACCAAATTTCTAGGTAAATGAACCTCTTATGTTTTGAACTCACACTTGGAAAATTTCTCATTGATATTGTGGTGTCAAAGTACCTAAAAAATATCTTTAAGATGCTTGGAATTCTCCTTATCTATATTCTAGTGGATCAAAATATCATCGATGAATACGATGATGGACCAGTTCAGGAACTTGTGTAAAAATAAGTTCAGGAGCTCCATGAACAAGGCTGGTGAATTCGTAAGGCCAAATGGAATGAATAAAAACTTGAAGCTCCCATATTTTCATATAAATTCGATCTTTAGAATATACTCATCTTTAACCCTCAACTGGTGATATCCAAACTGCATATGGATCTTCTAAAACCGACTTGATTATCTTAGTTGGTTAAAAAAATTATATCTTAAGAAGAGGGTAATGGTTCTTGATTGTCACCTAATTCAACTTCTAGTATTCTATAAGAAAACTCAGACTATCATCCACCTTCTTGGTGAATAACACCGGAGCACCTCCATAGTGAAACACTAGGTCAGATGATACCCTTCTACATAAAATCATTCTCCTAAAACCTCAACTCGCATAACTACATAGGCACTATCCGATAGGAATCCATCGAAATTGGATACATTCCCAACTACAACTCTCTACTGAAATTGATGTTGCAACGAGGGTGTAGTGTCATAACCTCATCATGAAAAACATCAAGGAAATCCACAACAGCTATTGTAATATCCCCCACCTAAGATTCCATGGAAAGATCCACTAATTAAGGAAAAAGAGGCTCTAATTTTCTACCACCCATCTGATAACCTCGCTCTCCAAAAAACACCACTCGCTGACCCTTCACATAGGAAAAAAATACTCTTCAAGAAATATTCAATGAATACCCACAAGTAATATAGTAAATCCATGTGGAGGATAACATCATATGGTTGTGTCTACAATAAGAATAAGTCCTCCACTGACTGGTGTTTCCACATCACCAGTCTACATCCCTGGCACACATCAAACAAAGAAGTTTGACCTCTAATCAGTTTAGATAAAACGGGGGGAAGTATAAGTCTATCCACAACCAGTCTCAAAGAATGGAACAAAGTGATAGAAAAAAGAGTTCAAGGAACCTAAATAAAACAAATCACAAAAAAGGGTAAAAAATAAACAAATCATACCTTGAAAAACTCTTAGATCTACCAACATTACCGCCTCTAATGTGTGAATCTGACCATGACCAGATCCTCTACCTATCTACTATTTATCTCCATGTCCATGCTCTATAATATATCCCTATTTATTGGAAACATCATGAGGTTTACCTCTTCTTACACCATTTACCCTCGGTTTTTGAACAAGCATCATTGGTCCCTTCCACTGAAACTGCCTTGAAGAAAACTACTTCTGCTGCTGAATAGGGGACTAAACACCCAACTGAAAATGGCCTCTCTAAGTGGAAAAAAACTGAGTCTAGGGGTTACCATATCCTCCACATATATAACATGAAAATAGGAAACCTCTATAAGGTTCTTAGGATCCACCTTCCCTAGAATAACGGAAGGATGCCTTCCGCGGATGGCTCCCTCTGACAAAAACCCTAACTGTTTGAACACCCATGGCCTACTACCTAAATTTCTACTCCTTGATATTCCCTACTAACCACTCTCTTGAGGTTAAAATCTTAATGAAATAATTCTCTCAACAACCTCATACTTTTTCTTCACCTCAGGATACATCTCTAGCATAAACATTGTGAATGCATGCCTAATCACTAGTTGCAAAGCCTCTTCCATATGCCACGATCTAGACTCCTCATATCAGAAAATGTTTGGATTGATTTAGGAGGTCCTTGAAAAATATCCAAATCTCCCACACACTCAAGATACCCTTATAAAGGGATAGTAACTCCTACCTCTTGTATTTCCTCATCGGCGATGAAAGGAACTCCATGCGAAACTCTCTCCCAAATTCTAGCCGCAACACATCTGCCTCCTTACGATCACCGTGAAATATTTTTCATCACTAACATGCAACTCCACAAAACTGAGTCACTTCCAATGGAACCTAGAACTCATTTATTTCTTGGATTATACTAAAAGTAATCTTGATCTTCTCTAACCAATTCTCTATCTCCATATATGAGATTCTCCCCTCATACTTTCTCAAACTCTAATACTGAAATTCATGAAAATCCATCTTCAAAGACTCATCCTCCTACGTTAGATTAACCCTTTAATGATCAACCAAAACATCTTGATAAACCTCAACTACCTAAACCACTCATGGATGATGAATATGATCCATTCCTGAAAATAAAGTATAACATCCTAAGCTAGGTAACATGAAATTTTATCAATCTTATTTATTTTTAAATTTCATTTTCCTAAAAACCTAATTCAAATATTAATACATTTAATCATGATGTGTGTTCCACACCTGGGTCTCTACCCTATAAATAGGTCCACCTCACTTGTTTGTTCAATAAGCTCAGAGTCTATGAACTGGATCATGGTGCCCCTAAAATCTTGTGTCCTAGCCTATCTTTTGGCCCTATATCATGCCCAAGATCAATTGTAACTTTTCCCTACCAACCCATGAAATACTCATTGTGCATAAATCTAAAGTCCATCCTATCTATCAACCATCATCTTGGATACCATTATTTCATTACCCCCTCCCTCCAAATATTCCATAATGAAGGAAGAGATATAATGACCCCTAAGTTCCACCTTCAGTAGGCCCCGAGTTAGTGACTAGTATTGTGGGTATAAAAATATCACAGTTTGGGAGGCATTAACCTTTATAAATAAAACAGGATCAGGAGATAGGATAAATAACCACCAAGAAACTCTAGAAGATAAAATAAAGGTAAACTAAAAACCATACCAAAATTCATGAATAAAGTAAAAGTGATACATAGAAAAGTCTCCAAAGTAAATACCAAAATACAAATCTATAGTAGTGGCTCAACAACAGATCCATCCTAGTTAGTAATGTTCAGATCGATCCCCAAAGTCCTCCTAAAAACCTGAAAAATAGTTTATATATTTAGGATGAGCATACAAGTATACTTAGTATGTAAATAACCAAGGTCTCAAGTGCGTATGTGGAAATGTAATGATAATTCTTCAGTGAACAAATAGTAGAACCAACAAACACCTATATAGTTCAACTAACCAGAACCCAGATTCACCATGGCTCGCTCACAAAATTATGAATCCAATATAATAATATGCATCGAGATAATAAAAAATCAAGGAACCCCACTGTAGCTTCCCCACTGATTTTCTTCTCTCACTCCCCAATGTTGAATGTCTTGTGCTCTCATCCCTTCCATACATATCACATCACAACCACATCACATCACATATCACCCAAAGACACCTGGTCCATCTTAGATGCGGGTCAGGATATATCGCTACCAACCTGACCCTCACAAGGTCTAGCATCATGTGCTAGAATCAGACATCACTACACCACATATCACCTGAAGACACCCAGTCCATCACATCTCATCTCATCACATGACCAGAGTAGTATGGTATCATGAATGTGAAGAAAATCAACCTCATTCCCTCCACCTACCATGCATGACCCCCACCACATATTGTATCACATCATTGCCTCATCAAATCACATCTCACCTGAAGACACCTAGGACAACACTATTGGGTGATCTCTAACACCAACTCATATTGTAAAGACCCGTAAATTTCAAGGAAATTTTTTTCTTAATTTTCTTTGGAATTTTACAAGAACGCAGTTTCTGACGGCACCTGATTCCGAGGCCCGGTGTGCCCGGAATCATTTTCCGAAGTTTGGCTCGGGTACGTTCAGTGAACGGACGAGCGGGTTTTTCTAACTTTTTAACCGGTGCCCGGAATCAAATTCTGAGGGCACCGATGAAATCGCAGCGCCGGTATTCGCTTAGAAACGCCTCTTCCGGAGTTGTGTTTGCTCGGATGTGGTTTTTAATTTTCGGGCTTAAAGTTAAGAAATAAAATAATTTTGCGACAACTTTATTTTATTTCGCTTAAGCCACTTGGAATCCACTTGAAGCCACTTAAAGGCGGCTTGAACTGAGTTGAACTGGATAGGATGCTATCTAGAAATATCCTACCCCTTGGTAGGATATTTGTGAGGTGGGGCCCGCACGAGCCCCGCCGTTTCTTTCCGCTAAGTAACGCACCCGCGAAAACCCGTCAAAGAAACTGAAAGTCAATCGACGCGTTTTCTAAATTCTTAACAGACCATTTAATTGGGCTGTTTCTTTCGTCCAATTAATTGGGCGGTTTCTTTGGTAAATTAATTCTTGGAATTAATTGTTCGTTTCTTTTTTTTTTTAATCGTTGCTTGTGCGTTAATAAAATAAGAATACTCTTATTTTATTTTGGGTGGAAGCTTGTGGCGTGGGGAGAATTTGGAGGAGAGCGTTCTTCTTCGGCGAAGAACGCGAAGAACGCCGGCCTCCGGCGAAGAACGCCGAAACCGCGGAAATCAACGACGCTTCTTCCGTGACGTTTCTTCCGCGACGATCGTTCCTTTCCAAGCGACGTTCTCCCTTCGGACGCACCTCGACGACAACGGAATCAACGACGTTTCTCCGGCGACGTTTCTTCCGCGACGATCGTCCTCTTCCGCGACGAACTCGTGAGCGACAACGCTTGAGGTAGGGGTTTTAAACCTTTTTAAAGTTGTTGATCTTTCCTTCGATCTTGAAGGTTCTTTTTCTTTGTCGGCCCTTGTTTCCGAATCTTTTTATTTATTTTAAAAAGATTGTGATGGATTTTCGTTCTAGAAAGGCCGATTGTTATCAATCTAATGCGAGGGGGGTTGGGCCGCACAAACACGGCCGAACCCCCCTCCTTTATTCTTGTTGTTTCTTGCGGATGGAGCGAGATGGCGTGGTGTCGTCGCACCACGCGGGAATCGTACGGCAACTATTGAGCGGCGCCGTCGCGCCGCGCTGTGGAACGAAATCAAACAAGATCGAGACGCCTTCGCGCCACGCCGAGAAAGTCGATCAAGCACGTGACGTCGTCGCGCCGCGCCAAAGAGGCCGCAGATTAAATTAATTTTATTTTGTTCTTGAGCGCAGATTGACGGGCGACGACAAACGAGGCCGCAAGTTAATTTTGAGGCCTCCGCAGTGAAGGTCGGGTCCCGGGATGACCGTAGGCGCAGACGGGAAGCAAATCGGACCACCAGAGCGTCTCCGGTGGCCCGCGGAAGCCGGCGGCGGCGCGGGTCGCCGGCGCGGCGGCGCCGGCGGCCGGAGGCGGCGGCACCCCGCGGGTGTCCAGGGTGGCACCCCGCGGGTGCCGCGGGGCTGTCCGGCGACACCCCACGGGTGTCCAGGGTGGCACCCCGCGGGTGCCGCGGGGCTGTCTGGCGACACCCCGCGGGTGTCCAGCGCGACACCCCGCGGGTGCCGCGGGGTTGTCAGGCGACACCCCGCGGGTGTCCAGCGCGACACCCCGCGGGTGCCGCGGGGTTGTCAGGCGACACCCCGCGGGTGTCCAGCGCGACACCCGCGGGTGCCGCGGGGTTGTCAGGCGACACCCCGCGGGTGTCCAGCGCGACACCCCGCGGGTGCCGCGGGGTTGTCAGGCGGCACCCCGCGGGTGTCCGGCGCGACACCCCGTGGGTGCCGCGGGGCTGTCAGGCCGCTCGGCCGAGCCGAGCCGGACCGGCCCTGGCCGGGCGGGGCCGGGACAACCGGGTCGGACCCGGTTCGGGCCGACCCAGGGGGGGTCGGGCCGGGTCGGCCCGGACCCGGACCCCCCCGTTTTCGGACCATTTCGGTCAAATTCACATATCTTGAGCTACGGACGTCCGATTGACGTACCGTCAGCCGCGTTGTGTTCCTCTTAGTGAGACGGATCTTTTGGCATACTCCGCCCGAGGTTTGGACGCAAGTGGAGTACGGTCGGGTTGGTTTTGCCTTAAAAACCAACCGGGCCCCGGGGACGAGAATGCCAATAACTCTCAGACCGGGCGTCCGATCGACGCACCGTCTGTTGCGTTGAGTTCCTGTTTACGATACGGAACTTTTGACATCCTTCGCCCGAGTTTTGGATACAGATAGTAGTGGCCGGGTTGGATCGCACCCGAAATCCAACCGGGCCCCTGGAACGGAAAAGATGATATCTTTCAGACAGGACGTCCGTTCGACGAACCGTCAGCGGCGTTGGTGTTTACGTTTAGTAACGGTCCCTATTAGTATACCCTATGGGAGTTCGGGGTACAGTTGAGATACGGCCGGGATTGGTTTTGCTCACGAAACCAACCGGGCCCCTGGGACGAAAAGGCTAATAACTCACAGACCGGGCGTCCGATCGACGCGCCGTCTGTTGCGTTGAGACCCATGTGACGAGGCGGTCCTTTGAGATACTTCTTCGTGAGACCTTGAGATACTTGGAGTATCGAACAGTAGCTCATGGAGCGGACCCTCCCGGAGACGAGCGTGCAGAGTACGGAGACCGTGTAGCCGACTGAGACCTGACGACTGCTTGACCGACTCGACTTGGAGTGAGTCGACTAGCCCAGTGGACGGAGCGCCCGGTATTTGGCGGCAGACCCACGGCGGACGGAGCGCCTGGTAGTTGGCAGCAAACCCGCGGTACTCGACAGGAGGAGTACCTCAGTAGGCTATTTGGGTGAGCGCCCGGTATTTGGCGACAGACCCTCAGCGGACGGAGCGCCCGGTAGTTGGCCGCAAACCCGCAGTACTCGACAGGAGGAGTTCCTCAGCAGTCTTAGGTTAGTGAGCAGTACCTCGGAGTCGTGACAGGACCACTGTACACTCCAGAGACGGAGCTCTTCAGCAGTTACGGTTTCGATAATGAAAATCATGGTTTGAGCTGAGTCAATGAATCTTTGCGTTTCCTCATGATTGAGATGGGTCGCTTGATAACTTAGGTATATGTATGGGCATGTACCTGGGTGATGGTTATCCGTTGATTTCATGATTTTTGTGTATCCTTGTGATTGGATGGTCTACTTGATGACTTAGGTATATGTATGGGCATATACCTAAGTTGAGTCTGATGTTACTTCGTGATTGCTGTCTTTGCTTTGTGGATATCCATGTTGGATTTAGTGAGACCTTAAGGGTCTCGGGGTTCCTACTGAGTAGCTTATACTCACCCCTGCACGGCCTATGCCCGCACTTCGTTGTGTTGGTTGCAGACGACGGACAGCGCAGATCGCAGTTGAGGCTTGCGGAGCAGGTCGGTACCCGGAGGAGGACCACTGGGCGGACGTACCCGGAGTAGACAACAGGACCCGAGGAGTAGAGGAGCTATCTGTACCTACCCTTCAGGTAGGATCCGTGGTGGACGATCCAGGAGCTGAGCCATCTGTACCTACCCTTCAGGTAGGAATCGAGGAGGACGACCCAGGAGCCGCTTCGTTCTTCCAGCTGCTGTTTTTCCCTTTCGAGTTGTACTTTACAGTTGGGCTTGTATTTCCGGCCCTTTTTCTTTTCTTCGCTTGTGTTTACTTTTCCGCTTGCTTACTCTGTGGTGTTTGTTTGCTTTTGTAATGGCAATGCCTTCCCAGTTATCGGGATTTACGCCATTGGTGCTAGTCGCCAGCCCCTGGCCTATGGAAGGCGGGCTTGGGGTAGTCACGGCACGGGCCCCGAGGTCGGGTCGTGACAGATTGGTATCAGAGGTGGTCGGTTCTACCGTAGACTCTGATCTTTCTTTCTATGAAGCAATAGTGTTAAGGGTACCGAGTGTGGTTTTCAGTTCAGGGAGTCCAGTGTTGGTGCGGGCGGCCGACGTATCCATACACCAGGACCCTGGAAACTGATTTCCGACTTTGTGCACGAAAACACTGATTGCGTGTGTGTTTTAAAAGGTTTCCCCCCTTAAAACAGCTCAAACCAGGTCAGCTCACCAGGTATAATCGTTTGACCGTGTTACGTTGTTCCTTTCAGGATGCCTTTTCTCGGACGACCAGCTAGAGCCCGGAGGGATGTGCGTACTGATAGTCTGTCGAGCGACGAGGCTTCGGTACAGGGCCCTCTTGCAGTTGAGGCACCAGCGGAGGCACCAGCGATACTACCATACGTTGGGCCACCGATGCCACCAGCCCCAGCAGTAGGCGATGCCCGCTACTTGCGCGCACCGCATGAGTTCCAGCGCCAGAGGCCACCCAGGTTCGGGGGAGAGACGGACCCGCAGGCGGCTGAGGATTGGCTGGAGGCTGTGGTGGGTGTCTTCAGGCTAGTGGGGACGCCATCAGACTTCATGGTGACCTTTGCTGCCAGCCTTCTTCAGGCAGCAGCAGGCAGGTGGTGGAGCCACTTGTTCCAGTTTTGTGATGGGATGGCTTTCACATGGGAAGACTTCGAGACCTTCTTCAGGGTGGAGTTTGTGCCAGTAGCTCTACACCCCGAGGGTGTTCGGGAGCTGCTGCCTTTGCCGCGTGTTTTTCGATCAGAAGCCGAGTCATCTGTGGGCAGTAGACAGATGATGGAGAGGTCTAGGAGGACCAGACAAGCAGTTGGGCGATCTCGGGTTTTAGGACCGGTGGTGCGGGGCACCCGGAGAGGGAACAGAGCCAGCCGTGCAAGGAGCAGGTTGTGTTACTCATGCCGCAGAAAGGGTCACCTGGCACGTGACTGTCCGACTCCTCGTACAGTTGATCCATAGGCTTTTGAGGAGCCACCGAGGCAGAGGCAGCGACGAATGCTTGAGCAACAGTAGAGCAGTGGACAAGGCAGTAGAGATCCTGGAGCAGGTGGGCAGGAGCGGAGCTAGTGGATACGTCTCTTGTAATTCTAGTTCCATGTTGATGTTGTTTTTGTGTCTTTGTACCATGAGCTGCAATAAAATAAAGACACTTATCTTGTGATGTTTGCCTTCTTGTCCTCTTTTGTGATGTTACTGAGTGGTCCCGGTTAAACTGTTGACTTGACCCTCACTTTTGAGATTTCAACTGGAGGAGACCCAGTGACCTCACACTGATGCCGACAGTGTGACTCGACCCTTGGAGGCGAGAGTGACAGTTGGATCTCTTAGTAGTTACGTCGAGGCCTTACGAAGTCATCCATGGCATGAATGCATCCTTCATGCCAGGATTGACTGTATTAGGCAATGGGCGTGGTTCATCTAGAGAGGGGATGAGACCAGGTTTCTCTTTTCGGCAAAGGAGAAATTTTAGCAGCTCTTCCAGATCATATGCAAAGGAGGTGCAGTCATCCAGGAGCGGATGAAGACTGCACAGTGCAGTAAGAAACAGGAAACTAGTGCCAGTCTTAGAGACTCGGGCGTGTTAAATGTTTCAAGAAGAGGAAGCTTAAAGGAGAGATGAGTCTACAAAGCAGCAGACGTGGAGGCACTGCTAGGTGAGCAGCATGAGGTGGTGTACATCCTAGCATGCTACAACCACCCGCCTTGGTTATTCCCGCCAGGCTTAGGGAGCTGAATGGCGGAGGAAGAGTGCAGCTGCATGCGGTCAAGGAGTGTGACCCAATGGCTCTAGAAATGATTCAAGGGACAGTCTATGTCCACTACTAGCTGCTGTAGTAACAGACGTCGGTATGAATCATTCCTCGCTTCCACAAATCTTGTTCCAGACCTAGAGTTTCCGGTAAGCCGTGGACTTGACCCTCACGTCTGGAGATACCTTGGGAGGAGACTCGATAATCACACTTACGCCGGCGGTGTGGTCAGACCTTCGAGGCGAGAGTTCTGGTTGGAATCTCTTGGTGGCAGCGTCGAGGCCTTACGACGTTAGTTTGAGTATGGAATGGGCAATAACTGTTCACACTCAAATTGACGGTATTAGGCAAACGTTGGGGTGGGTTTTCCTTGGTCGGCGTAAAAAGGAAACCCCAGGCAGTGCAGGGTAACTCTTGCACAGGAGGGTGCTACCGATCATTCTTGAGTCGGTCAACCTTACCCTCATAGCAGCAGTCGTTTTGAGTTTCAGTTCTAACAGAAATGGGGACCTCTGGAGTTCGGGGATGACGACCACGTCTTCTTACGGGTCTCACCTCGACGAGGTTTACGGAGATGTGGCCTGGGAGGCAAGTTATCTCCGAGGTTCAACGGACCTTTCTAGGTCCTCAGCTGGGTAGGCGAGGTGGTTTACCGCTTGGCCCATCCACTTCAGTTGCACTGGGTGCACGACGTTTTCCACGTATCCCAACTGAGGAGATACGTGCTCAACCCCCTCGCGTATCATCGACCATGAGGAGATAGACGGTGGCGATGAGTGTCTTATACAGAGGTTCCTATGGGGATCGAGGATCGACAGGAGCGGATCCTAGGAGGATGGTCGATTCCTCTTGTGCACTTTCTTTGGCAGCGCGGGAACCTCCAGGTGAGCACATGGGAGCGGAAGGCTCAGATGCGTGCTCAGTACCGCTTTGTTTCCCTAAGTTTGTGGTGAAGCTTTACGGGGACGTAAAGCCCTGTGGTGGGAGTAATGTAAAGACCCGTAAATTTCAAGGAAATTTTTTTCTTAATTTTCTTTGGAATTTTACAAGAACGCAGTTTCTGACGGCACCTGATTCCGAGGCCCGGTGTGCCCGGAATCATTTTCCGAAGTTTGGCTCGGGTACGTTCAGTGAACAGACGAGCGGGTTTTTCTAACTTTTTAACCGGTGCCCGGAATCAAATTCTGAGGGCACCGATGAAATCGCAGCGCCGGTATTCGCTTAGAAACGCCTCTTCCGGAGTTGCGTTTGCTCGGATGTGGTTTTTAATTTTCGGGCTTAAAGTTAAGAAATAAAATAATTTTGCGACAACTTTATTTTATTTCGCTTAAGCCACTTGGAAGCCACTTGAAGCCACTTAAAGGTGGCTTGAACTGAGTTGAACTGGATAGGATGCTATCTAGAAATATCCTACCCCTTGGTAGGATATTTGTGAGGTGGGGCCCGCACGAGCCCCGCCGTTTCTTTCCGCTAAGTAACGCACCCGCGAAAACCCGTCAAAGAAACTGAAAGTCAACCGACGCGTTTTCTAAATTCTTAACAGACCATTTAATTGGGCTGTTTCTTTCGTCCAATTAATTGGGCGGTTTCTTTGGTAAATTAATTCTTGGAATTAATTGTTCGTTTCTTTTTTTTTAATCGTTGCTTGTGCGTTAATAAAATAAGATTACTCTTATTTTATTTTGGGTGGAAGCTTGTGGCGTGGGGAGAATTTGGAGGAGAGCGTTCTTCTTCGGCGAAGAACGCGAAGAACGCCGGCCTCCGGCGAAGAACGCCGAAACCGCGGAAATCAACGACGCTTCTTCCGTGACGTTTCTTCCGCGACGATCGTTCCTTTCCAAGCGACGTTCTCCCTTCGGACGCACCTCGACGACAACGGAATCAACGACGTTTCTCCGGCGACGTTTCTTCCGCGACGATCGTCCTCTTCCGCGACGAACTCGCGAGCGACAACGCTTGAGGTAGGGGTTTTAAACCTTTTTAAAGTTGTTGATCTTTCCTTCGATCTTGAAGGTTCTTTTTCTTTGTCGGCCCTTGTTTCCGAATCTTTTTATTTATTTTAAAAAGATTGTGATGGATTTTCGTTCTAGAAAGGCCGATTGTTATCAATCTAATGCGAGGGGGGTCGGGCCGCACAAACACGGCCGAACCCCCCTCCTTTATTCTTGTTGTTTCTTGCGGATGGAGCGAGATGGCGTGGTGCCGTCGCACCACGCGGGAATCGTACGGCAACTATTGAGCGGCGCCGTCGCGCCGCGCTGTGGAACGAAATCAAACAAGATCGAGACGCCTTCGCGCCACGCCGAGAAAGTCGATCAAGCACGTGACGTCGTCGCGCCGCGCCAAAGAGGCCGCAGATTAAATTAATTTTATTTTGTTCTTGAGCGCAGATTGACGGGCGACGACAAACGAGGCCGCAAGTTAATTTTGAGGCCTCCGCAGTGAAGGTCGGGTCCCGGGATGACCGTAGGCGCAGACGGGAAGCAAATCGGACCACCGGAGCGTCTCCGGTGGCCCGCGGAAGCCGGCGGCGGCGCGGGTCGCCGGCGCGGCGGCGCCGGCGGCCGGAGGCGGCGGCACCCCGCGGGTGTCCAGGGTGGCACCCCGCGGGTGCCGCGGGGCTGTCTGGCGACACCCCACGGGTGTCCAGGGTGGCACCCCGCGGGTGCCGCGGGGCTGTCTGGCGACACCCCGCGGGTGTCCAGGGTGGCACCCCGCGGGTGCCGCGGGGCTGTCTGGCGACACCCCGCGGGTGTCCAGCGCGCCACCCCGCGGGTGTCCAGCGCGACACCCGCGGGTGCCGCGGGGTTGTCAGGCGACACCCCGCGGGTGTCCAGCGCGACACCCCGCGGGTGCCGCGGGGTTGTCAGGCGGCACCCCGCGGGTGTCCAGCGCGACACCCCGCGGGTGCCGCGGGGCTGTCAGGCCGCTCGGCCGAGCCGAGCCGGACCGGCCCTGGCCGGGCGGGGCCGGGACAACCGGGTCGGACCCGGTTCGGGCCGACCCAGGGGGGGTCGGGCCGGGTCGGCCCGGACCCGGACCCCCCCCCGTTTTCGGACCATTTCGGTCAAATTCACATATCTTGAGCTACGGACGTCCGATTGACGTGCCGTCAGCCGCGTTGTGTTCCTCTTAGTGAGACGGATCTTTTGGCATACTCCGCCCGAGGTTTGGACGCAAGTGGAGTACGGTCGGGTTGGTTTTGCCTTAAAAACCAACCGGGCCCCGGGGACGAGAATGCCAATAACTCTCAGACCGGGCGTCCGATCGACGCACCGTCTGTTGCGTTGAGTTCCTGTTTACGATACGGAACTTTTGACATCCTTCGCCCGAGTTTTGGATACAGATAGTAGTGGCCGGGTTGGATCGCACCCGAAATCCAACCGGGCCCCTGGAACGGAAAAGATGATATCTTTCAGACAGGACGTCCGTTCGACGAACCGTCAGCGGCGTTGGTGTTTACGTTTAGTAACGGTCCCTATTAGTATACCCTATGGGAGTTCGGGGTACAGTTGAGATACGGCCGGGATTGGTTTTGCTCACGAAACCAACCGGGCCCCTGGGACGAAAAGGCTAATAACTCACAGACCGGGCGTCCGATCGACGTGCCGTCTGTTGCGTTGAGACCCATGTGACGAGGCGGTCCTTTGAGATACTTCTTCGTGAGACCTTGAGATACTTGGAGTATCGAACAGTAGCTCATGGAGCGGACCCTCCCGGAGACGAGCGTGCAGAGTACGGAGACCGTGTAGCCGACTGAGACCTGACGACTGCTTGACCGACTCGACTTGGAGTGAGTCGACTAGCCCAGTGGACGGAGCGCCCGGTATTTGGCGGCAGACCCACGGCGGACGGAGCGCCTGGTAGTTGGCAGCAAACCCGCGGTACTCGACAGGAGGAGTACCTCAGTAGGCTATTTGGGTGAGCGCCCGGTATTTGGCGACAGACCCTCAGCGGACGGAGCGCCCGGTAGTTGGCCGCAAACCCGCAGTACTCGACAGGAGGAGTTCCTCAGCAGTCTTAGGTTAGTGAGCAGTACCTCGGAGTCGTGACAGGACCACTGTACACTCCAGAGACGGAGCTCTTCAGCAGTTACGGTTTCGATAATGAAAATCATGGTTTGAGCTGAGTCAATGAATCTTTGCGTTTCCTCATGATTGAGATGGGTCGCTTGATAACTTAGGTATATGTATGGGCATGTACCTGGGTGATGGTTATCCGTTGATTTCATGATTTTTGTGTATCCTTGTGATTGGATGGGCTACTTGATGACTTAGGTATATGTATGGGCATATACCTAAGTAGAGTCTGATGTTACTTCGTGATTGCTGTCTTTGCTTTGTGGATATCCATGTTGGATTTAGTGAGACCTTAAGGGTCTCGGGGTTCCTACTGAGTAGCTTATACTCACCCCTGCACGGGCTATGCCCGCACTTCGTTGTGTTGGTTGCAGACGACGGACAGCGCAGATCGCAGTTGAGGCTTGCGGAGCAGGTCGGTACCCGGAGGAGGACCACTGGGCGGACGTACCCGGAGTAGACAACAGGACCCAAGGAGTAGAGGAGCTATCTGTACCTACCCTTCAGGTAGGATCCGTGGTGGACGATCCAGGAGCTGAGCCATCTGTACCTACCCTTCAGGTAGGAATCGAGGAGGACGACCCAGGAGCCGCTTCGTTCTTCCAGCTGCTGTTTTTCCCTTTCGAGTTGTACTTTACAGTTGGGCTTGTATTTCCGGCCCTTTTTCTTTTCTTCGCTTGTGTTTACTTTTCCGCTTGCTTACTCTGTGGTGTTTGTTTGCTTTTGTAATGGCAATGCCTTCCCAGTTATCGGGATTTACGCCATTGGTGCTAGTCGCCAGCCCCTGGCCTATGGAAGGCGGGCTTGGGGTAGTCACGGCACGGGCCCCGAGGTCGGGTCGTGACACATATAATAACTGCTGCTGAAGAAAGACCAAGGAAGAGGGGATATCTAGCCATCCATTTCACCACTATCCTAGATTTTGGGGAAAACACTCATAACCCAAAACCATTAATCATAGGTATGGTTGTCCAAATTAGGTGGGGCATATATATAAATATCAAAATCATACATGATACATAGATAACACACAATACCCAATCTATGGGTACACACCAACAACACTGGAACATGTCACATCAACACTAGGATACCACACATTAACTATTACAACTTCCACCACCACTATATGAAACACATCACACCACCACACATAACCACACAAAATTTACCACTTTCAATTAAAAGTTCCACCACATTTATTCATTTATCCATTCCATTTCACATTACACAACTCATTCCTTCATTCAATTCATTTAATCGATTTAACATACACCCATTTATAGCCCATATTTCTTATTTACCGGCCTATTTTTTCATCTCAATTTATTCCATTTCTAGCCAAAAAACTATCACAACTACGAAATGAAACAACTAGACCAAATAATACAACCACCACCTCAAAATCATACATCCTCCATCATCCCAGTGCCACATCACCCAAGAAATCTCACTACAACAACCACACATTTCACATTCCAACCACATCTCACAATGCAACTACTACACACAATAACTACACATCACCACCACACAACATCTCCACTATGAACCATAACCTCTATGCACCATAACCTCACATCATAACCTATATGCATCCACACCACATAACACAACTACCCACATCGCATCCATACCAATCAATAACATCACATCACATCCACATGCATCACACAGCCCATCTGGTCACCTCCATTACCACACAACAGCAAATCCATGTAGAGAAACACAGAAAGTACAAACACACAACAACAACAACACATAATGGATTCTATAATTTAATCAAGGTATTTCTTCAAATTATTTCTTTATTTATCATGGGAATTATCAAACAAACTAGATTCCATGGGAAACTGATTTATTATCCAAATATACATTCATTATCCTTTTATTCAGGGTGAAATCACACAACAACTGAATAATGGTCTCAAAACATATCAACTACAATATAGAAAAGGCTTCCAATGGTTGTTATTTTCATAAAGAAAACAACATGGAATAATATTACCAGAAATATCAAAGTAGTCAAAACATGTGACATCTCCCCATACCCATAAATTTCAATTATGCTAATTCGTTATCTTATTTAATATGACCCTTACTATCTACCCAAAGAAAATAAAAACCATATAGATATCATAAATAGTATGTAAAAAGAGTCATAACAAGGATCCTCTACCTTAAAGAAGCTTTTTGATCTCACTATGCACCATAGGGAAAAGCAGTAATAGCTAGTAAACCATAACCGCACAAGGAAATGATAGATCAACCTAAACCATATCAAGGTATCATCAAAACATCACCTAAACCACACCTCCAAACAAAAAAACACCACCAAAGTGGATCCCCAAAAGAATAATATATGGAAAAAAATGAGGTAAGGAGAAGAACTTATCACAGATCACCATATCTTGATCACCAAAACCCATAGATTGAAGGAGGAAAGGGGTTGGAATATCTCTAAAAACTACCTAGGGTCTTTCGAAAATGATAGAAAGACGAGTGGCCAAATTAAAGTAAATTATGAAAAACAAGACTTATAAACGACCTATAACTCATCCCTTTATAGAATAAACCACACTTTAATGTCATAAATTCAACAATCCTAAAAACATACACCATAAAACCAACCTTTAGGTCCTAAAACTCTCGAAACCTAAATTTCTACCAAAAAACATGGAATCTGGGGATTAATTTATTTACTCTGTAAATATATATCATATGACTAAAAAAAATCATGGACACCCCTATGACACATTCAATCCATAAACAAGCCATCCATATAGTTTGTAAACTACCATCTTATGTCATAGATCCCTCTTTTTTAGTATAAACCACCTATTGTGGTTCTAGTGTAGCCCTAACCTCTACTAAACCTCTTCAAAAATCCTCTGAACACCTCTGTCTACCCAAACTATCAATTTAATAGGTCAAGAAGGCATGGACCATTACATCATCCATCAAGGTTTTTTTATACGACCCTCTTAAATATTTAATACATATTCATGAATCCTTCCTAGTAATATTATTACTACTTGTTACCTCTATGAAAGTGATCAATTAAAACCAAGCATTAATTTCAACATTAGTATATATTATAGGTTTTACATATTTTTTTTTAATAGTTGTTGATTTTATGGTTTAAAGTCACACAATTGTGTGCTCTAGAATTTATCACTATCCAAGGAGTTGGTAGGTGTTGTGGAGTTAGGATTGGGACTATGAGAGGGGTTTTATATGTATCCTTGTGAACAGAATCAAAAACTATTTATTTCTATGCCACTAAAGGGTAAAAGATGTTACTTTTAAGGTTTTGTGACAAGGAATATAGTTGTTAATTTTAAGTTCATGAATCCATGACCAATTAAATTTATTTTTATGGTCATGCATTTAGGAATTCTTGGGATCAAACCTCAAAGAGGGTTCTTACGTATCCCAGGTGATAGAAATCAAAACCCACATAGTTTGAGTTTCATAGTATAAGGTCATGTCTTGAGAACAATCCATACAATTTAATGTTATGTGGTAAGTACTTTATTCTATACAATTTTAAGGCATGAAGATAGGAATACTATGCAAGAGTTTCCTATAAATGGATGGTGTGGGACTTACTCACGGATGTCCCTTTATAAATCAACCTTGAAGGAAACTCAAGTGAAGTTAGGTTTTGGGGATTATGTTGAGTTAGAGGCCCACATAAATATGTGAATTTACCTTTAATTTGTTGATAATTAGACAGGGAAGGATGATTAGACTCATGGGGAATATGACCCAGTGAGGATGGGTTAGGTATTACACCAGATTGGAGGCCCATATGTGGATATATGGATCATTGAGAGGACCAAGGATAAGGTCACCAAAGAGGATATTAGGGCTTACATCATGTAGGAGGCTCATATAGAGGTACTATTGGAAAATGAATTTTTTTATGTTCTAATGAAATTTTCAGAAGTGGGTTTACTAGAAGATAACATCTACCTTAATGTTTGGATAATAGTAGTAGAGAAACTCCAATAGAGGTAGAAGTTTCATTGGAAATGATTTACTTTTTATGAGTGCATGGTGAGGTCCAAATGGTGGTTTAATGGATGCATCAGTTGAGTTAGTGGAAACTATAGGGAATCTAAGGTTGTTGTACTCAAGGTAAGGTCCTCCACAAACTTTATATGGTGGTGAAACCTTTCCAACCACCTGAAAACTTATATAAAAGTATGATGGGACCACTTTAACTATTGGAATATTACACTTGAAGTTTTTCTTATATCAGTAATTACTGATTAAATAAGTTCAATACTTATATAATCCAAGTAATAAATATTTAAATTGTTATTCTATAGACATAGGACTAAAATTCCAAACCAAGTGATATTTTTTTGCACTCTGTATTTTCCCATTTTTTTCCTTTTTATTGAATTTTATTGTGTGAGTTATTTTATAGAGTGTGTGCAGAGTGATACTTAGTGTGGTGACTAGGGTGTATTGAATTCCTATATTTCAATACACTATAATAAATGGTAGGATGATATTTTTTGAGGTTTGATATCCATTGTATTGAGGTCCTGATCTATGTGATTCTAGTTGATTGGAATTCTTAGTTATAGGGATTTTTTAGGCATCCCCTTGCTTCCTACCAAGTGATATTAGATATTATGATTTCTTTCTCAAAGCACTCTCTATATCATCTCAGGAAATATTATCATGCTTGACTTGATTTTATATAGATTTTAGTTGGTATTATTACCATCAAAAGACATGGAATCATGAGAATACAAGTTTTGGATTGATAAATTTGAGATAACTGATTATGGTTTCTAGAGGATATAGATGGAAGACCATCTCATTCAAAAGAACTTATAATTTTAATTGAACAACAAAAATCTAAAATTTATGGAGTATAGTGAATAGTAAAATTTATATTATAAATTACTTGGATTAGTAGAGATGATTATGTCATAGGGTGTGGCCTTAAACATCTGGAATATGAAGAAAACAACTGAGCTAATGTCATCCCTGGATGATATGTATGAGAAACTGATGGAACTAAACAAAGTTTTCCTAATATGGAACTTACATAGTATAAATTTATCGACATGATGGTTAGTGGTAGATAATTTGAATGATTTTAACATCATCTAGATCTATCTAAAATTAGTGAATGTAACATTCATATATTATGTGTAAGATATATTTCTATTATCATCATTACAAAAATCATGGGGAATGGTCACAACTGTGAGTAATTAATATAGAAAAACTGAATTAATGTTTGATAACATCTGAAACATGATCCTAAAAGAAGAAATTATAAGAAGGTAAGTTCAAGTATCTATTTCTAATGCTTATAATACTTACGTAATGGGATTCCCACCTCAGAGGAAATTTTGAAGATGATCGAAAGATAAATAAAGGGAGAGGATTTCAGAAAATTTGATGAGTGTTGGTATCTCTTTTTGGTAGTGTGAGAAAATTTAAACATCTCTGGAGGAATTATAGAAATCATAAAAAAATCACTAGAAGGATAACTTTTAGAAGTTCGAATTATATAAGTTCAATGTAGGGAGGAAACTGTCTATTGCTCAGTATCAATTTTTTGGTGGAGTCATCGGTGGTTAACTCTGGTGAATATTTTCATTCAACAAAAGAATGTGGATGCATGGTATATTATGTATCTCGAATATTTTTAATAATAATATACAGTATGATACAGCGTTGGAACTCATCATAAAGGGATATGTGAATATTTAGTGGAATAATGATGGATTCTTAAGACTTAAAGGAGTTAGGAAAATACTAGGGTGATAGAATAATCTAATCTAGACAAGACATATCAATAAGGAATGTAGTGGTATGACCTTCACTAATGGATTCTAGAAATTTAATTGAGGGTATATGGTGGTGGAATGAGGAGTAAATAATAGAAAGATCTATCTAACTAGAAGATCAGACAAAAAAACAATGGTCCGAATAATAACTTCTGAATAAAAAACATTATATTGTAGTATTAGTCAACTTAGTCAAAATAATATGAAAGTAATAGAAGGAAGAGGTGTGATGAAACTCAATATCACAAATATAAAAATTTATGATAGTTTCATGTTGAGGAAATAAAAAAGGTTTTCATTCAACTTGAGTGGTCAGAATCCTAGAGCCTGAAAGCTGGAACTTATTCACTTGGATGTATAGGGGCCAAATCCATCCTAGTATTATGAAATATTTATTTACTTTACCATATTCATCAATGATACGACAAGGAAGGTATATTTGTATTTAATTAATCATAAATCCAATGTCTCTAATTCCTTTATTCAGTATAAATAAACTGTGGAAAGAAAAAGTATCCATAATTTAAAATACCTCAGATCGGATAATTATGCAGAGTACAATGGTAGAAACGTCAGGAATTTTTTTGTAATAAAGGGATTGATATATAAATAACCATACTCAAAAAACTAAAAAAATGGTGTAGAATAAATAATGAACCAACCTTTTATTGAGAATTCACAATTCATATGGATGAATTTCAAAATTCCCAACTCCATTTGGGAAGAACCAATAAACATGGTTGCATACCTTGACAAAAAAACGTTCTCCATCTACTATGGGATAGAGTCTACCAAAAGATCTATAGTCTGGTATATTATTATAATTTGGATATATTAAAGTATTTAGAAGTTTTTTATGTGTTCATATTGATTCCAAGGATAAGGAAAAACATGATTCAAAGTCTAAGGTATTTTTTCTTATTCGATATGGGAAAAAAGACATTAGATTCCATTTGTGGGACGATGAAAAGTGAAAAGTGATTAGAATTCAAAATTTTATCATTAATTATAAGTTCCTATAGAAGGAATTTAACTTGTATAAATCAAAATTTATGTTAATGGAGTCAACTACTAATGTTTAAGTTGATCTAGATGAATGCACCATAAGATTTCAAGTTATGGTGAGTCTAGATATCAATACAGATTATCCAAAAGTAAAATTATTGGAGGAAATTACAGAATGATCAAGGATTAAAGAATCCCAATGGAAATATCTAAAATTTGATAAATAAAAATATGTTACTCTAGAAGATAGGGAACTAGAAATAGTAGTTCCAAAAATAAATGAATCTCAAGATGATTTTAGAATATCTTCTAGAGTTAAGTGATTAGTATCGAAATGTAGAGTTGATATGAACTTCCTATTTCTAATTAATCTTAGAGAACCCAAATAACTATAATAAGTAACAACACTCAGTGACTTGGAATAATGGGAGTCAATAATGAAGGATGAAATTATTTCATTGAAGTTTTACAGAAATTGGTAACTGAATAAATTACTAGAAGGTAAAAAAGAACTTGATAACAAATGGGCCTTCGATTTTAAAGTATAATCTAATTAAATTAAAAGATACAAGGAATGGTTGGTAGTGAAGTGTTTTCAACTGAAATAGGAAATTGAATTATTAGAAAAATTTTCACTAGTTGTTAAACATAAAATAATAAAAATGGTGATGAGTCTAGTAGTTTTTTATAGTATATAATTAGATAAAATATATAAAAAACTATATTTTCTCATTGTGATTTGGAGAAGGAGATCAACATGAAACAACCCAATATTTTTTTAATACCATTAAAATTAGGTTCTTGTTTCTAAGTTTAAGTAAATACTTTATATCTTGATATCAATACCTCAATAGTGGAATCATAAGTTTGATGTCTTCATGATTGAAGAAGGTTTCATTTGGAGAAACTCTGATCATTTTTGTTATTAGAAGCCATGGAATGATGGGAATTATCCTTATATATATGGATGATATGTTTATAGTGGGTCTAGAAGTTTCGTAGACTAAGTATATGAAGGGAAAGTATTCTAGAATATTTAAAATGAAGGATATAAAGAAAGAAAATATAATCTTGGTGAGGAGGATAAATAGGGATATGAAATTTAGTACACTAGTATTATCCTAAAAGGACTTCATTTGGAAGATCTTTGAAAAATTTGGCATGGCTGGATATAAACCTGTCTCAACCCCTCTTTCTAGACACTTCACGTTATCTAATGGGGGAATTGAAAACCGAAGATGAGACCTGGTACATAGTGAATTTAATGTTTTCATTAGCTATTAGAAGTTTTATGTATGTGATGATTTGTATATGACCTAGCACTGCTTTCGTAGTGGGAGTTGTAGGTTGATTCAGGTTGAACCTTAAAAGGAAAAACTGGGAAGTCATTAAGTGGACCATATAATAAATAAAAGGATTTGAATATATAATTTTGTTCTTTGTGGAAGAAAATTAATTAAAAGGATTCATGGATGCATATTTCATAGGGATTCATACACCCAGAAGAGAACCAAATGATTTGTGTTTACATTTGGAAATATAGTTGTCTTTTGGATATCTTGGATGCAACATGTTTTTACCTTATCCACAACAAAATTAGAATACATAGAATCTATAAAAACTAGAAAGTAATTATATTGATTAATATTATTTTTGAAGTATATCTAAATGAGTCTAAAAGGAGGAATATTATTTTGGGATTATCAGAGTAAAATTAACCTTACTTGGAATCTAGTGTTTCATGTAAAGAAGAAACTCATTTACCTGAAATTAAATTTCATATAGAATATACTAGAAGATAAAGTTCCTAATTTACTGAAGATATCTGGAGAAAAAATTTGGTTGAAATTTTAATGAAGATCTTTGTCCAAAAAATCCTAAGGTGACACTATTACTTAATTAAATTGAGGTGAATATAAGATGATGGAGAACACAACATGGATATTGTGGAAGGAATGATGTTTTCTATGTTTTTCCCAAATATTATAAGGTTTCAAGAATGTTACTTTAAATAGTATTTAGGTTGTATATTATTAAGAAATGAATAATTTTTCATGTTTTTATTAAATCTACTAGAATGAGAGTTTACTAGAAGATAGAATAGGATTTGATGTTTTGATACTGATAATAAAGGAACTCCATTGGAGGTGGATGTTTGATGGGAAGATGCTTGAATTCTGATGACTGTATAGTGAGGTACAAATATTGGTTTATCTGATATAGTGGTTTAGGTGGTGGTAGGTATAGTAAATCCTAGGTTTATAGTTTCAAGAGAAGGTATTATGTAAACTTTGGATGGTAGCGTAGCCTATTCAACTAGATAAACAATTCTATAAAAGTTTTATGGGAACACCTAAACTATCAGAATCTCGTACTTATAGTTTTTATTATATTCATAATTTTTAGTTTAATAATTTTTATCCTTGTATATTTAAATTAATAAAAATTGTAAAATTTATCTCATAAACATAGGAATAAAATTCATAACCATTTAATCTTTTTGTTTCCTCTTTACTTGCCATTTTTTCCTTTTTCTTGAATTTTTTTGTGTGAATTATTAAAGATAGTGTGTAAAGAGTTTGAATTGGTGTAGTGAGTGGGGTTCATTGACTTCCCATATTCCAATGCACTAATATTTTAGGGATAAGTCCATTCTGGAGGTTTGAGATTGGATACTCATAGCTTTCAGTGTGTGTGATTCTAATGGATTGAAGTTCCTAATTCCAGTGATTACATAGGTGGAAACTTGCTTCCTAAAAAGTGTATGGATCATTGAGTATACAAGGGAGGCCAACCAGATGTTTAGGCATACATCATAAGCTAGGGTAGGTTTCATCGATATCCTAATAATAGGGACCCTCATTATCAAGGGAATGCATGATTCTAAACACCCTAAGGGTATCATTGGTTAGGAAGGATTTCCTAGGGAAGGACTTTCATGGGAGGATTAATCTTCATTATCAATGAATATATGATCAGAGGGGATCACTCTTTCATGCAAAACCCAAACATGTATCTCAGGAGTTTTTTGGAGGACGACTTGTTGGAATGGGACTTTTGGGTATTTATCCTTATTGAAAGGAATCCAATGATATCATTTGAACTAACTCATCCTAGGTAGATGACCTAGAAAAAATAAGTGGTAAAAAAGGAGTCCCAAATACCTATAATGTAGGTCTTTTGAAAAGTGTTAAACCATGGATAGAATCTTCCTTAGTGATGAACCATTTGTAAAAGTATAATATATACTTATAGGAACCAAAACATTATATAAAAATAGATATTTATGTGAGTAGGTATGGTTTTTTAAATCTGATGCTTAAAAGATACTACTCATGAAGGAATTTACATGAATATATCTATGTGAAGAAATATCACTTGAGTCTTTTATAAAGTAATTTATGTGAGAGTCACTATAAAGGTTATATGAATAATGGTCACTATCATAAAAGCCTTTTATGATTATCCCCCCCCCCTCTCAAGTTCAAGCTTAAAAGTTACTTGAGGGGTCTCTTCAAATTCCCTCTTAAACGAAATGCCTCATGGACAATGTGATTTCTCTCTCAGTGACCATGCCATAGATAAAAGGATTCTCCTCAAAGTACATGTAAAAGTCCTCTTATCAAAGTGTTTGTTGGGGTATTTAAAGAAAATTACTCATGATAACATTCCAATAATATGTTGTATCATAATATTTTCATGGACTCCAATATCTACACGGTCATGAAAGATCACTAAGTCACCTCTGTAAAGCGATTCTTAGTCACTAAGGGCCATTTCCATACTATTGTAAAGGGATGTCTAATATTGAAGTATCATCACCATGCTACTGAAAATGGATGTATGTCCATAAATATGTCATGTAGTTGTGAATAATTCTTATCACCTGACCGCAAAGTGATGCCCAAACTCAAATATAGTAAGCATACATGATGGATTCCATCCTCCCATAAACAAATAAAAACTCATTCATGAATGAGTTTATGTGGATAAAAAGAAATCAATTTTCCTGAAGACATTGATTATTTCATAGAAAATTTCCCTTTTCTAGATTTCATGGACTTCAATCCTTCTTAAAAGTGATAATTATATTTTTCTATCATCAAAAAATACCCCCCCCCCAGAAGTAGATTTTATTAGAAGTAATTGGATTTAATTATGAGGATAACTTCAAAGCCTACATAAGTTTCACATGGTATGAATAAGATCCCTCTCCCCCTATATATAGGTCAAGGGGGTGCCTCATTCCAAACTTAATATTCTAAAAAATATTTTTCTCTATCACTGATGAGTTACTTATTTTTCAATCCATAAATTAACTACTCAGGAATGAACTGGTTCATGATAGAAACACCTCATGAACAAAACTCCTAAGGTGTCCACATAATTATTATAAAAAAATAATACCTCATGAAGTATTTATGAGAATCATACAATTTTTATATGGCATGAAATTCATATAATTTTGATGGAAAAAAATCACTTTTCCATTTTTCAAGTTTGAAATCATTTATTTATTCATGTGAAATGACTTTTGGTTCAAATCATCTCTCAAAATTGATGAAAATAATTGAAAATATGTATGCTATTACTAAGAATATTGGAACTGGAACTTGATATCATGTTATGTCTTAGAATGGGGCCCTAAAAACCTTCTTAGATCAAAACTTCATAACTATCCACTATCTAACAGGCTTACCATATATAACTTTAGGCTTCAAGATGATGTATTAATTATTGAACTTTATCAAAATCTACTACTGGTAGGGTTTATGTCTTCCCTAGACTATATTCAGATAAAAATTTCCATTAAAGGACAACTTATACCAAAAGAACATCATGGAATAAATTATTTGAAAAATATTTCTCCCGATGAATTAATATGATCAAGACTAGATCCATCAACTCATTACTCAATATCTTCCATCTATTTTCACCATATCACTAAACAATCCTAGAAGAGGATGGAGATCAAAGTGGGATTTGTGACATTGGGGTGGATTCTCTAATGAATGGTTCTAGACTTTATGAGTTCATCAAAGATGTGAAAATTCACTAAAAATTGTAGGAGATTGACCTATATCAGGTGTCATAGATTTCACAATTCATGATATACTAACTAGAATATCTCCCATAATTTCCCATTCATGAGGTTTGGGAATAAACACTTTTCACCTCACACATGGTAAGTTATATATTATATTTTGGGACATCTGATATCTCTATAAAATCTTAATACTCAGAGGGATGTATGAAAAGTTCCTCCCCATGGATAATTTCTAGAGGAATATAGAGAAAACCCCTCCCATGGTAAGAGATTTACTAGCTGAGGTGGAGAGAATAGTGGGAAAATATCTACATATCCACTTGACTATCCCTTTTAGAGAATGTATTTCTATATTTATATAACCTAATGGGATAAGGATAGAAGTTTGGATCCTAATGATATTTCCTTCTTAATGATATCATAATGTTAAAGGATCGTATTATCCCACCTTGGAAGAAATCCAGTACACCACATGGGGATACAAAATAAAATCAAGTGTGGTACTAAACTTTCGACTGGTGAAGTTCTTGGTTGTGTTTCTGAGTTAGTAGATCTTCTCTACTTTTAAAAATCACTCAACTATTAGGGTTAGTACCTTAATGATGGTGTAGATGTAGGAATAATGATAACCAATTAACCTAGCATTTCTTTTTCTTTCCCAAATTTATCATATGTTAATCCTCATTTAACATGTGATTACCCCATATCATATCAGTTCCCATTTCAGTTCATGTACATCATAGTGGTACAACACTTCTGATGTTATGAGTTTCATAACAACACAAGAATTTCATAATATGAATCATTCCTTATACTTATTGATATCTCTTATGTTATACTAATATCTTTAAGTATCAATGAGGTCACTGACATATTAAGGGAATCCTTATAACTTTTTTTATTATAATTCACCCTCAAGGATGGTTATTGATAATCGTGTAGGCACCAGTGATGAGTGTACCTTCATCATTTCTTTTCAGGATGGGGTTCTATTAGCTCAAGTGGACAAACTAACTATCTATGAGCCTTATTCCCCATATATATTTGTGTTCCAATTCATGTGTTTAGAAAGAATTTATCCACTTCCTTTCACTAAAATGTGTAATTAATGAAATCATATGATCATTTTAAACCTTTGGTTGATTTTGGCATGGGAGGGAAAATTGCTAAAATAACACTATCTCCCATTATTTATCTAATTAACCTATCATGAGACTATGCTCAAGCATGGACAGAGAACTATCTAGATGGTGTGGTAAGGTGTCTAGTCTGATAGGTGAGTATACTAGTTTCTTATCAGAGTCTGCTACCCAAGGTTGTATTAGAATAAATATTTGAACAATAGGACCCTAGAAAAAAATATCCCTAGATAGAATGGTTAACTCTCACCTTCATACCCTTTTCATACTAAAGGGGGTGTAAACCTAATGATGGTATCCAAAATTTCTAGTTATATCACCAACATCGATTCCATCATGTCAACATAAAGTGGTCCATTGGTGTAGGATGCTCCTGATGAGTCAGTTTCTAGAACCAATCAGGGAGTAGTAGTTGAAGACTCTTACTCACTTATCTCACTGGATATATTAGGTCTTTCCATAGAATATATTATACCCAACTATATACTTATAATAGAAAGTGACCCAAGTTCAAATCCTGCACTTGATATTAAAGATCAGGTGATGAGTAAGTGGGCCTAGTGCCATGTTTATGCAATCATCAATGAAGCACGATTAGAGGATGTTGGTGATAAGTTCAAGATACTTCTACAACTCTTATATGGTTTGGGAGTATATATTTTTTACTAATAAAAATTGAATACTCTAATTTGATAAGTCTTAGTTGTTTAAGATAAATTTCTAATCCAAAAAATAGATCATCACTCATTTGAAAGCACAAATTGTTATGTAGATTCTATGGAGTGGGTTACTAAAGAGCTAAATGGGTATATTTATGACGAATTTTGACTTCATGACTATATGTACATTCAAACCAAAGATATTTAGGAATATGATGCACGTATAAAGGGTGAGAGAAAATTTATCAAAATTGGTCATTGAACTAAATATTATTGAGTGAAGGAATCAATAATTAGTTACATGTGTCAAAAAAACATGGCAAATGGATGAGGAAAAGGCTACCAGACAAACAAATCTTTAGTAGTCAATTAGTTCTTCCCATAAAACATTATCCAATTTTTTGAGTTTGTCTAACTAAATCCTATTATAACTATCTTTTATTACTTTATTTTATATATGATTAGAAAGAGAGAGACTCAAAATATTGGATGCTTCTATCCTTTTCTGACCAGTGAATTACAAATATTTACATGTTAAATCATTATCAATTCCTCGATTTTTCCTATTGTTTTGATCACCAACCTATGATAATTTTTTAAACTAACAAAGTCTCATAACAATATAAATAAATCTATTTTAAAATTCTATAGTAATGGATTAGTTGAATCATAATTACCAACTACTAGATTCAATATATATATGTATTAATTAATCAATAATCTTATAAACATATAACTTTATATGGATATATGTAGGCCAAATACAACCACACATAAACCATCACCATAAGTTGGGGAGAGTCCATGAAATAAAGGACTTTGAGATTTGGTTTTCACATGATCTTATTCTCCTATAAAGATATAGGTGGTATGAATATGATGGTATATTTACCATCACAAAAATGAAAGGTTAACTCATTTGGAAAATAGGTGTGGCTTCCTCCTAGAATTTTACTATTAGAATAATATAAGTGGGTTAGATATTTTAGCACATATACAATCATTGTAAGATAAGGTTGGTATATTTGGATATGGGTTCCTTCTAAACTTTTAATAATAAATAGATATTGGTGAGTAAAATATTGTGGCACATATACCATCACCAGAAGGTATGTTTAGTCTATTCAGATGTGGAATAGTTGAATAATTCAAAATGATAAAAATCATTAAGGGTTATTTTTAAATGAGTATTCCAAATCTCAATGGGAATTAAGGACCTTAAAATTAAACCTTCATATATTTCACACAAATAATTTGATATGATATATGAGGAACAATAGAGTGATCTAACATTTTATTAGGTTGATGTACCCAATGAGCATAGATTGATTTTTTTCTTGGTCTAGATAATGGTCTCTAAGGGATTTGTATCTTTTAATTTTCATGATAAATTTTTTCTAAGCTATTGATAGAGAGTGTTAGTGGGTTAGAACACATCTTTTTCTCATTCCAACCTTTATGGGTTTTCAAACTAACAAGTTTTATGACTTATTACTTTTTAAATGCTCAAATGGTTCCTAGTATCTACTGGGTGCATAAATATCAAGTGAAAACTCAACTTTTTCACAAGTCTCCTTTTATGATTTTTCACCATGGTAAGTAATATCTATCTTCTATTTAGTATTTTAAGTTATTTCAAGTTATAATAATAAATTTTCTATTTTAAGTTCAAAAAACATTAACCAAAGGGTATATGGATCTTAACATCATACAACTTTAACCAAAAAATTTGTTGAATATTAAATTCATACAGCTTTGAAAAAACGGTAAGATGGTCTACTTAGTAAGGGAAAGGAAAACTTGAAATTAATTGATATTTCAATTCTCATATAAATGATCTCAAGGATGGGTTCATGTACTTTATGGTCATAGTGCTCAGACAATAATTTATTGTAGTTTAAGTTCATATAGCGTTAATGAAGAGATTTGGTAACCTACCTAGGAATAATGGTGAGTTAAACCTAACATGAATGAGGATAATATTACTAGTATAGATATCCTTGAGGGTAATTTAAGGAAATTTAAGGTCATAGTACTCTAAACAAGATATTTTTAGGTTTAAGGTCAGACTGATTTGACCAAAAAAGTGAAGGGTGAGGTTGTGTGTCTGATATAGATTCTATGTGAATGAGCAAGGGCCTCCGTTAGTAAAAACAAACTCATAAAAGATACATGTAATTTAACTTCATGGTTCTTAGTCCAAAAGTGAGAAGTGTGACGTGAAAACTCAAATGGGGATTAAGATTTTGGAGTGATCTAATACTTTTTAACAATGAATGAAAACGATGTAAATCCTAAATCGAGGCCTTTGATTCAGGAAGCAATGGGGTGGAAAAACATGTTGAGGATAACCGTTGGACAAGTTTGAATGAAATATTCTACTAAAGTTTCATTAATGGAACATGGAGTTAGTGCACATTCTCCTCAAGATAAAACATGAATATGATTGGAAGTGTTGAATATGACTTCACATATATCATTACCAAGTATAGGTAATATTTTAGAGTTAAATTCACTAGTTACCACATTCCCTAAAAGGTTAATGGTGATTCAAAACACTCAATTTATGAAGTGTGTCTAAGTGGATAGGATATTCAAAAGCTATTGGAAGAATCCATTCCAAAACTAACTAAGGTTGGGATATTATAGAATTTAGAAGTGAAGTGGTAGTGGATGATGACCTATGGTTGGGTCCAAAATATATGTCTCAAACATCACTATATATCTTGAAATAATAAGAATCAAGCCATATGTAGTTCTCTTATACTACCATGAGGATTATCTTAACACCTGTATTTTCAAACCTCATATAAAACACATACCAAAATGTGAAGGGGTTGAAAGTACAGGATTCCATAATCATTCCTTGAAAATGTGTATAGTGCACTAGTGTATAACATCAAGGGAATTTGAATCCACTTGAATAAATAGATCATGGAACATGTAAATTATAACTCGAGACATTTGAATCAAGAAATGATGGGATGAAACAAGCATGATAAGGATAATCACTAACCAAATTCAAGTGATGGGTTTCACTGAGGTATTATTAGGGGAACATGAGGTTAAAGGACCCTCTCCTCATGATGAAACATCCCTATAGTTGATAGTACCAAATATGGAGTCTTAGATATCATTACCAATCATAAATTTCCTTTTGGGTTCGAATGTAATGATTAAAATTGGACGTGAAATATTTATAGAGATTTAATTGCTTGAATAATTAAGTAGGTTTTATAGAAAAAGGGATATTTAATATGGTTTCAAGAAAAATAATGGTTATGATGATGTGTATTAAATACACTCTCAATGTGAAGAGATATAATAGAAAATGGATTAACTATATGATCTATTTAAAAATATAATATTTCTCATGTGGGGGTGGTATTATATTGAATGAAAATGTACCCATGTCTCAATTTAATCTCATGTTTAGGGGGGAAAGGATGTCTTATCTAACTCTTTACCTGACTAGTAGGTCTAACAAGAATAGATTGACATTTTCTAGGGCCATGTTTTAGTCTCTAGAGATTTATGACTTTTTTATTTCATGCCCTATTTTTTCCAAATATATAAAAGGGAATGGATTATTGAGAATAGACTCAACTTTTCCTTAGGCCTCACTTTATGAGTTTTCAACCTGATGTGCCTTTGTTTTTCTTTTATTTATAGTTTAATGTTATGAAATTTATATTGTATAGGGATGAAGCTTTAAGTTCATACAGCCTTAAATAATAATAGTTGAATCTTAATGTCGTAAATATTTAACCAACAATGAGGTGACATATTTAGAGATAGGGAAGAAACTGGACCATCATGAAAGAGGACTCCCATGATAGACATAAAACATGGATAAAGGGGAAGTGATAACTCAATATGAATGATATAACCTACACTAGTGTAGGTGAATCCAAATGAGAGGAAACTATGTTTCATATCATAACTAGAATTAATATATATATATTCCTTATTAAATATATGTTATCCTCGCATATATCCCATTGTGGAAATGCTTGATGTGAATAAGGGGACCATACACTAGGATAGGTTTGATGTTGATAGAATTTTCAGTTAGTCCTAGGATAGGGGATCCAAGTGTAGTTATGTATCTTATGATAACAGTAATCAAGCCACAAGGAATGATTGACATGGAGATAAAATGGATTTTTAGAGAGATGGGAGACCATCTCTCTCTAAAATCTTCGCGAGATTAGGGTTTTTCCCCCTCTCTCGATCTCACTCCTCATGGCAGATTCCTTTCTCATGCTTGGAAGGTTCAAATCCCATCGATTTGTCTCTCTTCGTATGAAGCAACCCAACAAAGAGCAAGATCTCATCATGGGAAATCAAAGAGATGAAATCCTTGATGAAATAGTTCACAATCAAGCGCATGTGGGAAGATCTCAAGGGATCACTTTTATGGATGCTCTGAAAGTCACCACATTGGGCAATGATATTGCGATGAAGGTGCCTCTATTCAAAAAGCTTGATGGTGGAGGTTACCTGGTGGAAGTGGACCACGATTCACTTCTACAGTGCACAAAAATGTGCCAATATTCTCTTATGGGTCGCATATCCTACCTCAAAGGTGATCTTCCCTGGACTCTTACAGATTTACATTCGCGTATTGTTCATTGTTGGAATTTCTCAAATTAGAAAATGATACCAATAGGGAAAGGATATTACCACATTTTTTTAAGCACACAAGAACATCTTGATAATTTGTGGAGGACTATTAATATTAATATGAAACCGGGTTTTCTCAGATTATATGATTGGTATTTTTCTTTCAACCCACGTAAATATAGGAACACAATTGCACAATTTTGGATTAGACTTCACGGCCTGAATTGGTTTTTTTGGCATCCAAAAATTTTGAATGACATTGTATCCTGTATAGTAACCCCTATTAAAATAGACCATAGAACATTAAATGTTGACTTAGGCCTTTTTTCAAGGGTGGTGGTTGAAATAAACCTTGAATCAAAGCTGTCTAACTCTATCACCTTCAATGAAAACAATTATAAAACTAAAATCAGAATTCAATATGAGAGAAATCCCCCCTTTTGAGATCTATGTAAGATTATTGGTCACACCATTTCTAATTGTAGGGTGGTTAGGAAGCAAGTTAACCCACCAATTGATAATGAATGAAAGTAAATAAAGCAAAATAAGATAGATAATTCCCCTATGATGGATTTACCAGAAAAAAGAAGAAAACTGAAGGCTGGGTAAGAAAACACATAACTTGACACACGTAGGTGACTCCTCAAGTGTCACTTGGGCTGATGTTGTTGAAGGAGAGGATAATTTCAATAAGGAACAAAATCTCCTAACTAAAATAGAGAATATGGTTCTTGATACCATAAGATTCTCCAACTAGAAAATTGAGAGGGCATATATTGATACTTGTTCATTAGAGCAAGTATCAAGATCCAAACTCATCAAGAATGATGTTAATACCCTGGGTAGGAGGGATAACTTGTCTCCACCTGTTCAAAGGGATTGTAATTCTGGTATTTCTTTCACTACACCTAGTCATAGAATAGGTTTCTAGGGGTCAATTATTGTGAATGAAATGAATTACCACAACTTCATAGCTTTGGGAACTGGATTGATCCAGGTTACCCCCTCCTTGAATAACTCTTCTACACTAGAGGAGGAAAATAAAAATATTTTTGATCTTAATGTTCATCCTCTTGCTAGTTCTCAAACCCAAAATTTTGTTGGTAACTTAGTTAATATTGGGACTCTTCCCATGAACCAGACCGATCTGCATGTGTAAAAGTAGTCCAATTCTGATTGCATAATTCTTACTGATGATAGTTTCATAAATTCTATGAAACCTATTATTCCTATAGATGCAGTCTCTATCTCCATGCAGGATCTTATGCAAGATTTTTGTGACCCTGTTGTCCCGAATTTGAATAATAAACACTACCCTGTTGTGAAGTTCTAAGATTCAGACACTGCTGAAACTACTGTTGGGGAAGAGACACAGTTTGCTACTTCCCTACAGTAGGTCCTAGAAGAAATAAAGAACCAGGCTCTGATAGTAGGGGATTTGGGTCTTGAATCCAATGAATGCGGCCAGCCCAAACAGTTTGGTCCATTGTTTGATTATCTTACAGACTGTACTATACAGTAGGAAGAGCCCACTAGGTCTTTGGGTTCAACTATATAAATGTAGTCAACTAATCTTTCTAGAAAACATGAAGGTACCCCTGACTTGTTCACCTTATCAGGTAACTGCATCACTGATGTTAAGCATGTTACTTTTAATAATAATAGTTTATATGATATTAACAATCGGGCTATTAGTAACACTGTAAAATCGTCTACAAATAATATTTTGCAAGATGTTTCCATACAATATTTGACTACAGGTGATAATACCATCCCCTTAGACTCCACTAAAGGTAAGAAGGGGGATAATTAAAGACCTAATATGTCTAAAAATATGAGAATATCATCTAGGCATAAAGGCTCAGATGGTAAGAAAAAAGGAGTTCTAACTCTAAACGTATGTTTAAATGAAGATATTATATTGGAACTATCAAGGTATTGCAAACATTGAAACCTTCATTATCTTAAAATGAATGGTAAATATTCATAATCCCTTAAAAGCGTGGCTAATTTTTTCCTATCAACCATTCAAAGTTTTGATGCTCTGCTAATGTGTATAGTAACACTTGGGTTGAATCCTCAGCGATGATACTTTTTAATAGTCGATTATTTTTAATTGATTGTATTTTGATTGGGAGGGTTTGTTTTCAAAGCTTAAATTAAGTTATTAATGATTGGTTTTTTATTTAAAAATTTTATAAAGATTAGGGTGAGTTAATTTTTAGGGAGTTAAACTTGTGACATCCTTGAGCTTTTCTTTATATTGCATTTAAATTAACACCCACTTAACAAGATAACGTTGATTTGAATTCCTAAGTGTTAAGGCTTTAATACAAACCTTAACTTAACTAAGGGTTATAATCTCAATCAGAGATTGTTGATGGTAGTGTATTTATGGTTCTAATAATCCATATAAACCACACGTTAAACAAAAAAAGTCATTAATCCATGACATGTTAATTCCAACATACACGATGTTAAATTAAAGAATACTCATCGAGCAAAAGCTCTCAATCGCTTAACATCTCTAAATAATGACTCACCCCAATGGTATATTTACTCAGACATTAAGATATTTATTAATATGGTAATATATTATTATGGTGATTAATTATAAATAGAACAAAAAGAATGGGATAAGAAAAGATTAGTGTGTCGAACACACATGATCGTTGAAGAGAGTTAAAAAAATACTTTCGATTGAATGAGGAAGAAAAAGAAGGGGAGGGGTTTTAACTTGATTTAAACTATTTTAAGAACATTAATATTAAACTACATAAGGTAGATGATAATAAGAGATATTGAACAAGAAACTTTCATTAAAACAGAATTACAAAAAACAAACACATACACGATTACAAATAAAGAACAACACAAAAGAAAATGAAAGGAAGAAAGAAGAAATGGTTTCTCAAGTAAAAACTTGAGTATGGAAGATCCTCCCAAGCCTTTAGAAGAGACTTTTTCGTGCCAACCTATCCTCCTTTTCTCTGAAAATGCCAACCATATGCACGGAGAAGAGGGGGTTGTATTTATAGCCCAAGGAGGTAGACTGTTTGCATTCCAAATATGTCTCTCCACCTGTATCACCAATTTGGCTATTCAGACAGCCGACTCTCAAGATATCCTCTTATAAAAAATTTTAGATAATAATGTTGCATGACTTCTCTAAAACATTTGAGTCATTTGGAGTTATGGAATCAAAGTTATCGTGGTTTGATTAAACAATTTTTATCTACCCATTTCAATTCAAACTTTTTCGAAGGCCGTAATGTGAATGGATTTTTTAATAGAAAGATGCCTTCAAATCCAAATTATTTCTTTCAAAAAGTCAGCCACTTATATCTCCTCTTTCACACTGAAAAAAATGCATCTTTATTTGATGATTATATCATGAGCTATATCATGAATAGTGTCTGGATTTTAATTTCCAGGCAGAATGGTGGGATGGGTTTAAATGAATCAGTTGGTCCCCTTGTATTTGGAGTTGGGCATTGAAATTTTTATCCAAGACTCCTTACATTGTCCCCAGAACGTTTGATGAGAATGAATGAATTTTAACTTCTGTATTGATCCTAGTAATTCAATCTTTATGGATGGTCAAGTTTCTTCATAGACTCTGTTGGCCTTCTTCTGTGGTCCATATGACCCTCCAACTGGAAAAATTGGCTAAAGATTCTTTCTAATGAAATGTTTTATATTGAATTATAAATCATAAAAAACAAGAATAACACAATTTGGATTAGTAGGGTGATAATTATAAATAAAATAGTAAACTGACTCAATTGTACTACTTCTAAAAATGCTCAAAAATTATATTTAGTATTAAAACATTAATATTTCACAAAAATTATGCACATTTAATATAAAATCAGTAAAGGGGGTATATAAAAAGTTATGAAAATATTAATAACATAAAATCCACCACACTTAGTCTTGTGCATGTCCTCATGTGCAACAAATATAAAAAACATGACAAAATCATTTTCACTCACCAAAAAATATTAAAATTTTGTTTTCCCCAATCAGGAGAGGTTTAGAAAATTTCACTCATCCATATTGAATTCCACCATAATTTGTTACAGAAAAAAATTTCCAAAAACAATTCATTTTTTCATGCTCAAATTTAAAAATGGAAAATGGTGGCGCACAAAACTTACTCCTCTCAAGATGATAAAATTAATTTATGGAGTTTCACGCATTCACCAACCAAAAGTGAAAATCTTAGAGTTTATAAGAGCTCTCAGCTTCCACTCCCTATCCAAAGTGCACAATAATCAAGAGGTATTTTTAAGGGGTTTTTCTATGGCTATGAGATAATAGGAATATAATGTCCAAGAGAGAGAAGAATAGGGGTAAAACACCAACATGGAAAAATCAATGCACGTTTTTTTTGAATTGAAATATAAAAGAAAATGGAAACACATTTTTAAAAGGGAATGAAAATTTGAAATAAGACACAAAATAGGAAGGAAATATGAAGGGAATGAGAATATGGATAATTTATAAAACACGAAACTTCTTCTAGTGACATAAGAATATAATGCAAGTGTTCTTTTTTTTCTTTTTTTCTTTTTTGTATTTTTTTGAAAGTTGAACTTGAAACAGATCTCACACTCATATCCCAACCCATGATTGATCTCTTCATGACACTAATTGTAATAGTTATAACAAGATCAAAGGCTAAAAAATAGTTATTTTTGACCCACCCAAGACACAACCCATTTTTTTCTTTTCTTTTTTTTATTTTTTCCATTTTTTAACACTTGTAAATAAAATTTAAACAATATTTCATAAGAATATATACATTCCCAAACCCCAAAAAAGTACAACCTCTCCCCCATACTTAAATTTATGCTTTCCCTCAAGCATATGATAACATGGTAAAAATCAACAAAAGGGTTCCCAAAATTAAATCCATTCCCCCCCCACACACACACACACACTTAAATTTCAAAAAATTATGCAATGAAAATCCATGATGATATTGGGTGGGAAAAGGTATTGGGCTTATAATGTGGATATAAAAGAAAATGTTTTCATAGGCTTGAAGGGGATTTCAATGGGAGGATTAATGTATGGTTAATGGGGGCTATTTGGCTATTATAATTCTTATAGGGTTTATAAAATGTCTCTATCATATTAATTCACACAAAAGTATGAAATTTAGCTCGAAGGTCCACAAACTCAAGACTTACAAATGGGGTTAAAAAACACACATTTTGGAAAGATGGTCATAGGTGTCCTTGGCATGAAAGAAAATGGTGTTCCTAAAGGGTGGGTAAAATCATTTTCCAAATCAAAAATTGATCATTCAAAATTTTTTTGTTTTGACACAATATTATTTATCCAAATTTATGAAGAAACCACAAAATTTTTGAGATGAACCATTTCTTTTGACTCCCCAAAATAGTTGGACAAAATTTTAAAATTGGAAGGTGAGTAAGCATGACTCTTTATTTTTCATATTGTTTTTAAATTTCTGTTTTTTTGTTTTTTTTATAACAACACACCCACAAAAAAGAGAAAGAGAAAAAGAAAAGGGTTTGATAAAGAAAGTGGTAAAAAAAATAAAGAGAGGGGAAGAATAAGAAATAGGGAGAGTGATGAAGAGATAGAGAGAGAGTTAAAGGGAAATAGGTTCCCCCTGGTTTGGATTTGGTGGGTTGTCATCTCCATCTAGTGGTGTGTTTACTATAGAAGTTGTGGACCGATATAAGTGGAGGTGGTTCCCTAAAAAAGAAAAATCGTTATTCATCTAATGAAAAACTAAAAAGAAATTAAAATTTCATAAAATTAAAAGAAAACATGGGTTTCCTCCCAAGAAGTGCAACATTTATTTATCTATAGCTAGATAGTTGTAGTGGACTACCCATAGTCTAACTATGGCCATCATATTTTCTCAACTCCAGTGTGTTTCCAGAAAAACTTTTCCTTTGGTAGGATCGATGATTCATTAGATAATTTCATCCCTTCCTTGTTGTTTCACTTGTAATTCAATGGTGGTGGAAATAAAATATGTTTATCCTCCCTTTGGTCTTCAACTTGAGGAATGATTTTATCCAAAAAGTGATGGTTTTCTATGCTTGGAAATTCGGGAAGAGTTATCAATTATGATGGTTAATTTATTTATGGTTCAGATAACAAAAAACCAAAGTATGAGAACCTAATTGTTTTTGACTCATTTATTTTATCACTTACTGATGTATAGTAATGAGGATCAATGGAGTCATAAGACAGAATAAATTTTTCAATATCCTTTATATCAATGTTGTTCACCAAGGAATGGTTAACTCCAACATCACCAGTGATCACTTTATTAATTATGGAACAAATCTCATAGCATTCACTCCCATGGGAACAATATAAACACATTGGTTTGCGGTTCACCTCACGTATAACAGAATTTTCAGAATCATGGATAGGAAATGATGAATGTTGGATAATCTGATTTGAATCAAAAAATGAACATGCTTGTTCATTTTCCCCATTACCATCCAAGTTGGAGTATTGGATGTCATAGTTGATATGGGATTCCAAAGAGTTTTCAAGATCCTTTAGATAAATGGAGTTTTCATTTGTAATGTCAACCTCAACTTCTACATTTATGACTTGGTTAATGAGGATGAAATATTCACAAACTCCTCTATCAGTAGAACAGGAAGAACATTATGGATTGGGATTCAACACTCTCAGATAAACTTTAGGAAGCATGGATATAGAATACATATTGACTCTATGATGGGTATCGCATGGATTGAAAAATATTGAACTTGTCCAGTTGGTCACCAAATTCCATGGATAAGATGCATGTATGGACATCAATTTTGGTTTTATATTTCATAAGGAAAGGTCTTCCTAGAATCAGGGGAGATCAAGAAGAGTTCATATCACCTTCCATATCAAGTACATAGAAATCATCAGGGAAGATGAGATCATTCACATGAACAAGGACATCCTTGATTAGACCCTCAGGACTAGCAGTGCTTTGATTGTCCAATTGAATGACAACACCCGTTGGATTTAAGGGGCTTAGACCAAGGTTGGAGAAGATAGATTTGGGCATGACATTAATTGAGGCTCCTAGGTCTATGAGTGCATCATCAAGGTTGGAACTCCCAATTTGGCATGGAACCGTAAAGGTACCTGGATCTTTACACTTTATGGGAATAGACTGCTGGGTGGAAATATTTTTAAAGGTCCTAAGTTGCCTATTTTGGGTGCACAATTCCTTAAGAAACTTGGCATACTTAGGGATTTGTTTTATGTAATTTAATATGGGAATGCTGACCTCAATACGTATAAACATGTTGAGCATTTCAGGATCGGGTTCAAAGGACTTATTTGGCTTAGAAATGTCTTGAGGAAAAGGAATTGGGTTCCTAAGTGGAATAGAAGGAGGTGAGGGAATGGATTCAGATTCCTTTTCGAGTTTCTTTTTCTTTTCATTTTCTAGGTCAACATTTAAAGGGGATTGGGAGGTCTCATCATGAGGCATAGCAATTTTCTTTCTCGATCTAAGTTCAATTGTACTTACATTACCCTTGGGGTTGGGTAATGGTTGAGCTGGGAGTTGGGAATAATTTTATTGTACTTTCTGATTCAGGTGGGATGTAAGTTGACCAATTTGTGTTTCAATGTTTTTAAGGCTGGAATGGGTGAAGGAGGCAAGATATTCCACTGCACTTTCCCATGTTTTCTTGGAAGAAGAGGCTTGACCCGGATTGGGGTTACCTTGATTTTGGTTCTTGGGAAAGTGATTGTATTGGTTTGAGAATTTAGAAGGATCACTAGGATAGTGGAATCTAGGAGGAGGATTGTTCCTTAGAGGTTGAGGAATAAAAGTATAAGGTTTTTGTAAGTTACCAACACCTTAACCATATTGGAATTGGTTTGGGTTTTGAGGAGGGAATTGAGGGACGAGGTTTCCATACCTTAAACCTTGGTTGAAGGTAGAAGAGAAGGGTTGAGAATGGGGTTGGTTAAAGTTCCTAATGAACTGACCTTATTATTGAGGGTTGATGTTCCTATGAGCATATGCTGCATTGATCTCCATTAGTCCAAATGAATCCGAAGGTTCATCTTGATGTTGTGGATAGGTGTCTGTTGGATGAGTTGGTGATTTGCAGATTTCACAGTTTTTGACAGGTCCAGGAAACATTGATTGTGGAGAAGATGAGGTTGGGGCTTTAGAATCCACAGCTAGTTGTCGCATAAGACCTGTAAGTTCACTCATCCACTTTTTCATCTTGTTCGACTCTATGGATTGATTCTCTTGGGATTTTTTAACTTGAGCATGTGCTCGAGTATGTAATTGCTTTGTGTTTGAAACCATGTTTCTTATGAGATCTCTTGTAGTTGTAGGAGTTTTATCAACAAGAGTGCCACCACTTGTGGCATCAATAAGAGTTCTCTCCATAGCCAATAACCCCTCATAGAAGTATTGGATCAAGAGTTGGTCAGGGATTTGGTGATGTGGGAAGGTTGTCACAATATTTTTGAACCTCTCCCAGTACTCATGGAGTGATTAATTTGGTAATTGAAGAATACCACTAATTTCCTTTCGGATAGAAGTAGTACGAGAAGTAGGAAAGAATTTTTCTAAGAAAAGTCACTTCATGTCATTCCATGTGGTTATGGAATTAGGATGGAGGTAGTAAATCCATGACTTATCAGTGTCATCTAGGGATAAAGGGAATGCTTGAAGTTCGATTTGTTCCTCAAAAACCCCTTGAGGCTTCATGGTAGAGCACACCACTTGGAACTCTTTAAGATGAAGATGTGGATCATCACCGACTAGCCCGTGGAAATGAGCTAGAATATGAATCAAACTCGATTTTATTTCGAATTCAGCCTCTATGTTTGGATAATGAATACCTAGAGGTTGGTAATTCATATCAGGGGAAACAAGTTCTTTAAGTGTTTATTCCCTAGGATTGTACATTTCTAATTCAACTGGTTGGATGAGGACTAGTTCTTGGATGAGTTGATTATCTCTTATGTTCCTCCTAATTTGGAAAAGTGTTTTCTAAATTTCAGGGTCAAACAAATATGATGAATTTTTTGGCAGGCTACAGGGCATTCAGATATTTTTTAGAAGAAAGAGGAAGGTGGGTTTTTCTTTGTGTTTTTTTTCAATTTTTTGTTTTTTTTTTTGTTTTTTTTTTGTTTTTTTTAAATAAGCAGAAACTAATGACTAATTACCATCCTCGGAAATGGTGCTATTTGAAAGTGCGGCCTATTATCACCTATTTACCATTCAAAGTTTTGATGCTCTGCTAATGTGTATAGCAGCATTCAGTTTGAATCCTCGGCGATAATACTTTTTAATAATTGATTTTTTTTAGTTGATGGTATTTTGATTGGGGGGTTGTTTGAAAAGTTTAAATGAAGTGATTAATGATTAGTGTTTGATTTAACAATTTTATAAAGATTGGGGTGAGTTCATTTTTAGGGAGTTAAGCTTGTGACATCCTTAGCTTTGCTTTATATTTCATTTAAATTAACACCCACTTCACAAGATAACGTTGATTGGAATTCCTAAGTGTTAAGGCTTTAATCCAAGACTTAACTTAACTTAGGGTTATAATATCAATCAGAGATTTTTCATGATAGTGTATTTATGGTTCCAATAATCTATGGAAACCACACATTAAACAAAACAAGTCATTAATCCATGACATTTTAAGTCCAACATACACAATGTTAAATTAAAGAATACTCATCAAGAAAAAGCTCTCAATCCCTTAACATATCTAAATAATGAATCACCTCAATGGTATATTTACTCAGCCATTAAGATATTTATTAATATTTTAATATATGATTATGGTGATGAATTATAAATATAACAAAAATAATGGGATGAGAAAAGAGCAGTGCGTCGAACACACACGATCATTGAAGAGAGTTAAAAAAGACTTTCAATTGAATGAGGAAGCAAAAGAAGGGAAGGGGTTTTAACTTGATTTAAAATATTTTAAGAACATTAATATTAAAATACATAATTTGGATGATAATAAGAGATATTGAAGAAAAAAATTTCATTAAAATATAATTACAAAAAACAAACACTTACACGATTACAAACGAAGGACAACACAAAAGTAAATGAAAGGAAGCAAGGAGGAATGATTTATCAAGTAAAAAATTGAGTATGGAAGATCCTACAAAGACTTTGGAAGAGCCTTGGTCATGCCAAACTATCCTCCTTTTCTCTGAAAATTCCAACCATATGCAAGGAGAAGAGGGGGTTTTATTTATAGCTTAAGAAGGTAGAATGTTTACAATCCAAATATGTCCCTCCGATTTAATCACCAATTTGGCTATTCACACAGCTGACTCTCGAGATAGCCTCTTCTAAAAATTTGTATATAATAATGTTGGACGACTTCTCTCAAAATTTTGAGTCATTTAGACTTATGGATCCAAATCTATGGTGTTTTTATTAAACAATTTTAATCTGTCCATTTCAATCCAAACTTTTTAGAAGGCCAAAATGTGAGTGGATTTTTGAATAGGAATATGACTTTAAATCCAAATTATTTATTCAAAAAAGTCATCCTCATATATCTCCTATTTCACACTGAAAAATATCAGCTTTATTATATGATTACATCATGAGATATGTCATGAATAGTGTCTGGATTTTAATTTCCGGCCAGAATGGTGGGCTGAGATTAAATGAATCAGTTGGGTTCCTTGTATTTAGAGTTGGGCCTTGAAATTTTTATAAAAGACTCCTTACATTGTACCACAAATGTTTTAGTAGAATTAATGAATTTAAACTTATGTATTGATCCCAGTAATTCAATCTTCATGGATGGTCCAGTTTCTTCATAGATTCGGTGAGCCTTCTTGTGTGGTTCATATGACCATCCAAATGGCATAATTGGCCCAAGATTCCTTCTAATTAAATGTTGTGTATTGAATTATAAATCCTTAAAAACAAGAATAACATAATTTGGATTAGTAAGGTGATAATTATAAATAAAATATTAAACTGACTCAATTGGACTACTTCTAAAAATGCTCAAAAATTATATTTAGTATTAAAACATTAATATTTCACACAAATTATGAACATTTCATATAAAATCACTAAATGAAGTATATAAAAAGTTATTAAAATATTAATAACATGAGCCCTTAATTTTTTCCATTTCTGAACCTAAAATAAACTTATCCACTAATTTAGTGCATTTTTTTCATTTTGGATACACCTTCATAGGTGCATATCAAAATAACACCATTCTTGATTCTCTTTGAATTTTTTCTCATTCATCCTTGTTTAATGTTAATGTTTTCTATATTTCGGAAAAAAGTTTCACCTGTGAATTTATGATAAATAGCACACATCTCTTTTGTTCCTTTATCTATTCCAAGAACAAATATCAAGATAGGAGGACTCTTTGAAATGACCTCTCTACTTGAGTTATAATATTCATTTTCCCTGGTTGTTTATTGGAAATTTTAATGCTATTATTTATTCAAGTGAGAAAATAGGTCCTCTCCACTAAAATTTATCCTTAAGGTAATTTAAGGCTGCTATAGAAAATTCCAATTTAACTTAAATTTCTCTCCTCGGTTCCAAGTATACCTGGTACAAAAATCATTACAATAGAGTGGTTGCGAGAAAACTGGATAGAGTGTACACTAATGATCATGCTTTGGATAAATGGGACACCATTTTCAGCACCACCCTCCAAAAAATTCAATCTGGCCATCATCCTATCTTGGTCAATATCAACCTCAAAACTATGAAACCTCTTATGCCCTTCAAATTCAATAATGCTTGGTTCTCGGATCTTGAATGTTGTAACCTCATTAAAAAAAATTGGACCTCTATGTCTCACTCTGATGATTCCTTTTCTTGTCCCCTTAAATTAAAATATCTCAAAAAAATATTAAGAATTGGTGTGGAATTAAAGTAAAACAAATCGATAATGACATATTACTTTTTTAGAATGAGCTTTATCAATTCCAAAACAGCAACACACACTCGGATTTTGCTTCGGATCAAAATCAAGAAATTAGCATTACTATAAAACTTAATTCACTTCTAAATTTCAAAGACAATATTTGTAAGAAAACTTTCAAAATCAAATGGTTAATGGATGGTGATATAAATACCAAATTCTACAATTCTTTGCAGAGAGTTCAAAAATCTTGTAGACCTCTATCCTCTCTCAAGGATGGAGACAACCTCTTGGATAATGAAGAGGACATAACTAGTCATGTTGTATCCTACTTTTAATATGTATTCAATGGCCCTAGAATGAACAAGGAGATCATTCATGATATCATTCTGACGATTGTCACTGATGTTGACAACAATTTTCGCATTGGTGTTCCCCTTGATCAGGAAATCAGAGACACTATCTTCAGCTTAAATCCTAACAGTGCCCCGGGTCCTGATGGTTTTAATAATGGTTTCTATCAAAAATATTGGGATATCATCCAAACTGATGTTTGAAAACTCATTAAAACTTTCTTTTCTAGTGAAATCCCACCCCATGGATTGAATGCCCAATTCCTTACTTTGGTCCCTAAGATAGATAATTCCTCTGAAATTCATCTCTTTTGACCCATAGCTCTTATCAACACTCTTTATAAAATTATCACCAAAATGATTGTGAATAGACTTACCACTATGACAGATAAAATTATTTCTTGGAATATATTTGGTTTTGTTAAGGAAACATCCATCCAAGATTGTATTTTTCCTGCCCTTGAATGCACTAACATGTTGAACAATAAAAATAGAGGTGGTAACATAGCTATACAACTTGATATTAGGAAATCCTTTGACACTATGGATTGGGATTTTATATTCAAAGTTTTACAAGGATTTGGATTAAATAATATCTTCATATCTAGAATTAAAACCATCTTCAACACAGCACACATTTCCATCTTGATCAATGGATCTCCCATAGGCTACTTCAATTGCTCCAAAGGTGTCAGACAAGGTGACCCTCTATCTGCAATACTTTTTTCTATTGTAGAGAACTATTTATTTTTTCTTCTCACTCGACTGGTTGACCAAAACAACATCAAACCTATTCTTGCATATAGGAATGTCAATGCTCCCACTCACCTCCTTTATGAAGATGACATCATTCTTTTCTTAAATGGTGATAAAAGGAATATCAAAACTCTCAAAACTACTCTCACTCACTATGAGGAGGTCTCGGGTCAAGTCATTGGCTGGTACAAATCCTCCATCTACTTTTGGAAAAACTTTTTGTCTTGTAGAAAAAATGGTATCATCAATGAGATTGGCATCAAAGAAGGGACTATTCCCTTAAAATACCTTGGGGTTCCCATCTTTTGGGGCAGACCCAAAGGAAGCTACTTCTTGAACATTGTTGATCAAATTCTTAATCATCTTTCCACTTATAAGGGAAAATCTCTTTCCATGGTGGGGAGAGTCTGTCTTTTCAAGTTTGTCATTGTCTCCAAATTGGTCTACTCTATGATATTCTACAATTGGTTGGCTGGTCTTATTAAAAAATGAATGTTTACATCGAAAAAAAATTCACTGGAAGCACCTTGGATAGAAAACTTGTGACTATTCCTTAGACTACTTGTTGTAAACCTTTAGACAAGGGTTGTCTTGGAATAAAAAACTTAAAACTCTTTAATGAGACCCTACAAGCTAGATTAACTTAGAATATGATTCACAATGACTCCCCCTAGATTTCATTCATCAAAAATAGGTTCCTTGATAGATCAAAAATAGGTCATAAGAATTTTCTGACTTATTCCATTTGTCCCTCCGTCAAAAACATGTATGAAAACTTTATGACCAACTCCAAATGGATGGTTTCTAGAAACTCCTCAATGAGATTCTGGTTGGACAACTGGACAGGTGCTCCTCTTATCACTTTGATCCCTCCTAACCATTCCCCTACAAATATTAATAGCACTGTTAGTAATTTTCTGAATTCTCATATTGATACTCTTCCTGATAATTTTTTTCAAATTATTTATAATTACCTGTTTTCTATCTCAGAGGATCTTTTGATTTGGGAACCTACTCACAATGGGTTACTAAATTCAAAAAAAATATATAACCAATCCTTCCATAACTCCAAAAATGACTTTAAAAGGATTAAATTATTTGATAAATCTTGGATTAAACCTTTAAGACTCACTCTTATTTGGCGTCTTACCTATAATTGGGTTCCCACTGATTCTTGCTTGCAAATTTTTGGGATCCAACTTTTCTCTTAATTTCGTCTTTGTAATCAATATAGATAAGATACTAATCATTTATTTATATATTGTGCTACCACCACTTCTCTTTGGAACTATATTTTTAACTTCTTTGATTGCATATGGTTGATCCTTGACTCTATCAATGCCTAGCTAAAACATTGTGTAGATATGGATAACTCCCAACAAATCAAGAACTTGTTTCTTGTTGGGGTTGTGTAGCTTATTAATGTGATTTGGTATGATAGAAATTCAATTCTTCACAATAATTGCTCACTCAACATTAATGCAGGTAAAATGTGGATTATCATTGCTATTCGGGAAGCTACGTTGATTCAGAGAGGGAGCTGCAACAACTCTATGTTTGATTTTATGACCCTAAGACGTCTTCAAGTTGATGCCATTTTTAGCCAGCCACAACGCACGTTTGAGGTTTTCTGGATACCTATACTCCCAGGATAGATTAAAATCAATGTGGATGGTACCTCTAAAGGAAATATGGGCCCCGAAGGATGTGGCGCCATCTTTAGAAATCATATTGGTCAGATCCTTGGGTGATTTTTTGGAGGTTGTGGTATTACAACCTCTCTGGAAGCCAAAATTCTGAGCATGATTCATGCCATCTCTTTCTCCATACACCAGGTTTAGAATAACTTTTGAATTGAAAGTGATTATACTACTGTAGTATAGGCCATTTTTAATGGATTGATTCATCTAGCTTGGCCGATTACTACACGCTGGATGAATTGTCTTTGTTCTCTCCAAGACATCAACTACATTACAACCAATACCTACCATGAGGCGAATATGGTTTCAGATGGTCTCTCCAATAAAGGGGTTTTGCAAGACATAACCTAGCTCGAGGAGCTCCCAGAAAATTTTCTTCCTCTACATGTAAAATATTGTAATATTATCTCATCTTTTAGACTCATGTAATCTCTCTTTTTTAAATAAAATTTTCTTTGGTCATTTGACCAAAGCACCACCTTCTTAAAAAAATCAACCCACATATAGTTATCATATGTGGTGTATTTTCCCTATTCTAATACAAGATCAAAACCAAAAGCATATCAAAGGATATACCCAATATATTAGATTTGAAAATTTACATAAAGTGTCCTAGTGTATGGTAGGGGTAGGAAACCCGATGTAAATATGGTAAGCCCAAAAACTAGGATTTAATTATTAGGAATGAAGAGTTTTATCCTAGAATAGGTTAATAGATAGAAACCATATTCAAGGAACCCTTACATGATCCTAGATCTCATATAGGAAAAACCTATAATTCAGGCTACTTTAAGTAGTTTAAGGTCTTATAGGGTGGCCTACATACCGTGTAGTTTAGCATCATATGAACAGGACTGCTAGCTGAGCAGTGATGGGAAGGAGAATGCTATTCATATTTTATTTTGGCTAGGGTGGAGCTTTTCCTTACTCGTGAACTGGATGTTTTTTTCTTGAGGATATTGGCCCATGGAGGCATGATTGTGTTTTATGTCATTGATGTCTTTATGGTTTCCCACTTTTTCCTCAAAAGTGATTTTGAAATAAAATTTAATTTTTAGTCACAAGGTTATGTTCCAAGAATTTTAGAGTCATGTGTTGTGGTATTTATATAGAAATCATTGAATATATTTAAATTGTGTGAAAAAAAATGAAAAGGATTCATCTTATTATTGAACCCATGGAGAAACTCCCAATGTGAATTGGAGAAGCCTCAAATGCCTAGACAAAGAAAGGGTTTAATTAGGGTGAAATTTTCAATTGATTCTAAGACAAGAATTTTGGATGTCACTACATAACATGGAGCAACATGAATGATTCCACATGTAGTTTTAATAGTCTCTACACAAATATGTGTTATGTATAGGTAAAAAATGAAATCATTCCATCCTAATATAGGTTCGTTGAAGAACCTAATGTGAATGAGAGGGCCCAAACACTAGGATGGAAAGGGGAATTGAAATTGATTGTGTTTGTAGTTTTTTCTAATATAGGAGTTCTAGGAATCACTATGTACCCTTTGATAATAGATTTCAATCCATACATAGTTCTGGTGAGGTATCTACAGAGATCTAAACCATGTGTAGGGGGCATGGTAATAGATAGCTATCTTAGCATGATAAAGGAGGAAACATGATGTGAATGGGGTCTCAATACCAACACAACCTAAAGTGGTCCCATATTAATGCATGGACATGGGAAGACCTAATGTGAAATGATGCAGATCTCATCTCCCGATCCAATTTCAACATGAATATGGAATCTATGTTTGGTCATGAGATAGGATATCCAAGAATTAGTACATATCCATAGGTAAAATCAATTAATCCTCGCATATCTATTAATAAGGATCTCCCTATAAGAATCTAGATAATGTAAATGAGAGACTTGGAGAAATGTATGGATGCCCTGGTGAGAGGGAAGTATGAAACCCAATTTGAATTAGGAAAGGCCTCTCCACTAGAGTAGAATCAGGCATGGAAATTGAAGTTGCGATTGGGACTAGATTAAGAAATCTAGATGTCACTATGTATTCTATGAGAACATGAATCAATCAACAAGTAGTTCTATTAAGGGTCATTTTATTAAATGTTTAGGTAAACCATGTCATTATGAATGACTAGTTTTTCCATAACCATTAAGTCCCCAAGAAAGGAAAACCCTCATGTAGATTGAGTTCTTACATATATGGTGGGTACTTATGATCTACGGTCATATTGAATAGACCTGTAAAATCATTTTAAGGTCGTGTGGGATGGACTACTCTGAAAAATGTAAGTTCATGTTGGATGGATTATATTTCATGTGTTTTAATGATATATAACAAGGACTATGTGATATGAAGTTTATAGTCATGTAATTCAGACTATATTCCATGTAATTTAAAGTTATACAATGATAAAATTCATGATATACAGTTTAAAATCATGCAATGAGGACATCATGAACCCTTTGTGAAATTATTAAAAGTATTTCTTAAGAAGCTTTGCATGATTAGCTATCGTGATATGCTCTCCATCCATTGTAATCAAGGAATAGTTTTTGTTGGATTATACCATATGTATAGTGTAAGTTCCTTCCCATTTTGACTTCAACTTCAAATATTTCTTCCTAGATATCATGGGATTTTTTTATTTTAGAATCAATTCCCCTTAGATGAACGAGTGACGGTGAACATTCATATTGAATTCTTGTGTGACTCAATTTTGATGGATATTCAGGTTGTGTGGTGTGTACAAATTTTTCTCATCAATTCACTCTAATTCATAAATTTTAAAATGAGATTGATCATCTATAGATAGTTAATCATAGATGGAAATACAAGTGTGGGTAGTTGAACCTCGATAGGAAAGACTACTTATGTCCCATACACCAATGAATATGGGGTCACTTATGTGGTAGTATGGGTTGTAGTGTGATAATCCCATAAAGAATGAAAGGTATTATCTTAACAAGAATTCTTATCTTTGTACACTGTATTCTAGAGGATATTAGATATAGATTTATTAAATGATTCTTTATATCCTTTGGCTATTGCATGATAGTAGGATGAATTGTTGTATTAGATAAAGTATTCGTAATACAACAAATTCAATTTAGAATCAAAAAATTAGTGTTGTTTTCAATCAATATTGTATGTGGGACACTAAACCTAGTGATGATGTTAGACTTCACAAAATTGATAACAGCTTTTACCTTTACTTATTTCATGGATATAGCCTCATCATGCTTGGAGAAGAAATTAATGGTAGTAAGGATGTACTTAAACTACTTGGTTATGGATAGAAGGTAAAGAACCATAACATATATCCCTCATGTGGTAAATGGAAAATAATGTTTTGTGATGTACAATAATTTTGGGGGTTGATAGATAAATTTGGAATGTATTTGAAAACAATTGAATTTCTTCATGAACTCCATATAATATTACATTTTTAATGAACAGAAATAGTAAAGCCTCCCAATATGATGATAGTGCTTGGTTCCTAGAAAGTTCACATCATGGAAACCAATGTGAACTTCTTGGATACCTATGAGGGTATATGACCCTTCAATGCACCTAAGGATTACACTGTCAAAGCCTCTTTTTTGGAGGACCTTTTCATAATTCGGTTCATCATAGAGGATGAAATTTATTGCCTAGCACTATATCTTCTCTTTCTTAGCTCAATATATGGGATGAATTCAATTACATAGGTAGTTTATTATAGAATACATCCATCCAATTCTGGAATTATTCATTGAGAATATAGACTTTCTTTGATCAAGGGTGTAGTTGACTTCATGGATCTCTTCCATATCATTATTGATGAATAGAAAGACCACCTAGTGATGTGCAATGATAATGGTCATATCATCCTAGTGTGTATCTTCTAAGGTTATGGATGCATTAGATAATGCATATTCTAGGTTGTTTTCTGAATGTGTAATGTGATATAGTGTTGTATATAAGGGGAATTTGACCATCAACCCACATACACAACCAATAAAGGGGATTATCACTTCCTTTTTTATGGATTAGTCACTATTAATTTTTTTTATTACCAAATATAATTCACAATTGATATTTAGTCAAGATATTTATATTTTTAGGTCCAGTTCTAAGCCTAAAATGATTTTATGTTACTCTCCCTCATTGTTGATGCATCATTCTAATAGTAGAAATGAGTACGACGGAACCACTTTCAGTGGAGAGATAAATACAATCTCCAAGACAATTCTATTAAGCTTCAGATATTCCACCCTTCACCCTATTGGAATCATAGAGGCATCATCAAAGCACATATCCCATGAATAGGAGGCTTTATGGATGGAGACACCTTTTTATTGGAGAGTTCTGTGTTTTGCGATGACTTTTCTAGGTTAGGGAGTACTATGAGTAAATTGACAAGATATTTCCCTTTGATTGACTTGTGAGACATGAAATAGATATCAAACTTATATAGAATGACCACCCATTATTATAGACATCTAATTAACATTGTATGACTAAGGATATATTTGAGTGGATCGACATGAGATTCACGATGGACCTGTGGTGCTCTATATATTATCTCAACTTATACACTAAAAAAATCAATGAAAGGTAGTTCTTTATAATGTTGGAACATTGGTTCTCGATAAAGGTAGTCAAACTTGTGATTTTACTATGTTGGCTGGGCAGTAAACTTTTTAGAATCATAGTAAACTCATAGGTAAACTCATAGAATCGGTGTTAACTCATCGAGCTCACCGAGTAGAATCACTGGGTAGACTTGTGTGTTTGACTGCCCTAGTCTCAGCATCCAATATTATCCTACTAAGATAATACAAACTATTCTCCTTACCAACATCATTCTTCTGAGTGGGGAGGGAACCAAGATACCACTCCAAGGTTTCTACATATAGGATAATAGGTTTTCCTTTTATGGTTGGAATTAATTCTAGTAGGTTTATAAGGTATTATTTGATATCATATAATGAATTATAAAAATCCTCTCATCCTAGTTATAGGTTCCCCCATTGTTCATCCACTTTTTGAAGGGAAAATTTGTTCTGATAAGGTTAGTTATGAAGCACCTGATATTTACCAAACTTCTCTAGAGCCCTATCAATTAATTGAGATTATAAGGAAGAGGCATATCAATTATTGCTTTGGTATTTTCAAGGTTGAATTCAATGTCATGATGGTGTATCAAGAAGTTGAATAATTTCTCATATATTACCCAAAAAACATATTAAAGGATTTACCTTCAAGTTTTGTTCTCATGTTTTATTGAAAACTACCTCAATATCACCAATATGATCACAATTTTATTAGGAATTGGCCACCATATCATCTACATAATACTCCATAGTACTCCATAGAAATGTGGTGCATGGAATTTTGTAATGTTCTTCAATCATTCTTCAAGACAAAGGGAATCACCTAATGATAGTATACCCCTTAGGATGCCCTCAAGGAAATTTCCTCATTATCTTTAGTGGATATTCAGATCTCATTATAGCTATAATATCTATCCATAAAGTAGTGAGACTGAAATATAGCCATAAAATTGATCAATAATTAAATATTCAGGACTGGGAAATCATCCTTTGGGTAGTGTTGGTTAAGATCCTTGAAATCAATGCAGTATATGATTTTTTTTTCTTTTTACTGATGGGGAAAATGTTTTTGATCCATTTAATTTATTCAGCATCCAAAATGAATTTGTATTTGATTAGATTATCAACTTTGGTTTCTTCCTTGGTAGTATGGGTTGGATGATTTCTCCTTTATGTCTTTTTATTGCCACAGTGATCTCCTAAAAACCCAAATGATGGATAGACACTCATAGATCCAACCCAATAATATCTCTATAAATCATTGAAAATACATCTTGATGTTTCTTTAAGATTGAGATGTACTTTTGATATTATTTAGGATTCATGGAATCACTGGATAGTGTAGGCTGAAAATCTTCCCTTATACCTAGATTCACTTGTTTGGGTTCATCAATGTTGGTTTAGATGCCTTGTTCAAATACTGGAGGAGAGTCCTTAATTTATTCCTCCTTATATTCATCACTATCATCAAGGGTGGAAGATGGAATGGAATCTTAATATCCAAAGGATGATGTGATCCATTATTATTCACATCAAAATCACATCCTTCTTATGACTTTCTAGGTTCTTCTAATTCCATTGATACCATGAAAACATGAGTTAATGTTCCTAAACTTCATGCCATTTTTCTTTTTGGATTCATATCCAACCGAGCAAAGAGGATTGGTTGGGTTGACTGAATACTACTCAATCCTACACTAAAGTAAATACACTCAGGGTCAACGTTGATATGTGTGGATTGTGTGGTGTCCTTTTCCCTTCTTGGTGGGGGATTCTCAATAGAATCATACACTTGGCCATCATATGAGATGAATGTGATTGAATGAATTAATTCAATATCCAATCTGACCTTCGTGACCTGATGAATTACTAAATTAGGAATTATCACCTCAATTTAGTTGATGGAAAACACAAATTCTTCACTAAGTTTGATTCACATAGTGATATAAGTAGTTTCCAAATCATTAAGGGTGGAAATATGAATAGAGTTACATACCAACATTTTCTTCCCCATACTTTTATAGAATATTATGTCTATATACTAATATTCACATGAATCAAAGGGTGAATTATCACTATACAATATCCTAACTAGCCCAAATAAAGTAATTTAGGCACAAATGATACAATGAGGGAACTATTATGTGAATATGGATTTGTGACCTTCTAAGAAAAGTCTCAAAAGTCGTTTCTTAGTGTACCACTATGAATTTAAAGTCATGAATGAGGTCCCCAAATTGTTCTTTGATCCCGATCCTTCCAAGAATTTTTTCATCACTCGTATCATATCCATGAATTTTTAGGTTGAAAAGAGACAAGTCATACTCACTAAAACCTAAAAAACTAAGAGTTTGAACCAAGATAAGGTTGATCCTAGAACCACTATTGACTATGTCCCAATGAATGTTGATATCATCAAGTTTTCTATATATATACAAGGGTCTCATGTTCCCATGTATTGCATATTTTTTATTATTATGTGTGACAGAAATGACCATGTGGCATTCAGTAGATAAATTATCTATGCGGTATGTCTTGGTAGCATCAAATTTAGTTTCAAAATCTTAAGAGTGTGAAAGGGGGTTGATAAGGGTTTCCTTAAGTTTTGTTGATAGGTGAAGATAATCCTATATGGATATCCCAGATGAAATGATGGAAATATTCTTCAAAATGTAAAATATCTAGACTAAGGTCCTATGTTTTCTTCCATGAGGTTTCTCCTAGACTTTAGGCTCATGGGTCAAAGATGATTTCATATACAGCACTATCCCTTTATTGAAATTGGGAGACATCTTTGTGGATTGTATATTAGACTGAATTGGCCTTATCATATATCAATGTTGACTGGGAAAATACATATTTACTAGTTAAACTTATTATATTATTAGATATGAATAATCTTTGGGGGATTCAAGATCTGATTGATGTTCTTATTTGGATCATTAGAGTTATTATCTGTGGGTTTAAACAATATATATGGCTTCAGCAGAAATGATATCTGGCCATCAAGGTCAATTTTATCCTCATCTTCCCTAATATCTATGACATATTCCTTGATTATGTATGGGAAGATTGGGTTTATAGAAGCCTTATTCATCAACAAAGAGGTGGTCAGCTATATGAAATTACTGAATCTATATTGTGACTCTTCATTTGAGGAGAATCTTATTTTTAAGGTGGTTCCCATCCCCCAATGATGGTGGAAAGAATTCCAATAGAGTTTGTAAGAGCTTGGGTTTCTGCAAGGGAAATTCTTCTTGTTCCTTATTTTACCAATTTCAATTTTTTTACTATTAGAAAACTATGATGATGAATATTAAACTTATTGTATCGCAATGGTAATATGAGTCACAACAGATAGATTCAGTTGCACCCTAAATATAGCATGTGCCTGACTAACCAATTTCTTGGTCATCTGGTCATCAAATTTTTACACATGTCTATATGGGATTTCCTTCCACTCTCTTTCTCCATCATGTGAGGTGTCAGAGACACTGGTCAACTTTGGTGGGGGTTTACTTGGCTTGACCTAGTCTGAATCAACCATCTTTCATAGTATGTCCTTAAATATGAAGCAATATATAATATTGTGTCTCAATATTTGATGGAAAGGGAAGTAATTTAGATGATCATTTGATTTGAATCCATTGGGCCTCTTGATCTCTGGTAATTTAACCAAGTTATTCTCTAAGTGAAAAAATATTTCAGTACCTAATCTTCCTGGAAGGAATAAACTTTATTCTTTTGGACTTAAAACTTCAAGCGATTTTGGTCATTTCCCCTCCTGAAGAGGGTGTTTTTTATTTTTGTTGTTCAATAGGAGGCACCACATGATATTGATTGAGATTTTTAGATATACGCAGTATTGGAACTAGTTTCATCGTGATGGTTGCATTCTAGGATCTACCAAGATTTTTTCCTTGTACTGATGGTTTCAGTCGATACTTTCCCTTAGAGAATAAAATTTCATCTTCCAGCCATTATGTTAGTATTGTAAAATCCTAGACATAACCATAGTATTTCAAGGTGATAAGGGGTGTTTGAAACTCACCTCAGAGATTTTTTATGTATATCTCAAATAGTTTCTCCCGTGGGAGCATCATGTTCAAGGAGTAAGTTGGGACTTTCCACTGGGTGATTTTAAAACCCTCTCATTTTCATGTTTCTTTTAATTTGAGAGGTTGATGATAAATATCATTCTCATCATGGAGAATAATTGATCAAGGAAATGTTGTCATAGATCTTCCTAGTTGATGATAAATCCAGTTAGTAAATTATTATATCATATGAACGGTTTTCCTTTCAGGGCCTAAAAAACGTATTGGTGTTTTGTTGCTTCTTATTGTTCAGGTGTTCCTATAATGGGAACACATTAGGATGTTAAGTTTATGTGATACTTCTCTAGATCTCCCTTACTATTGAATACTAAGAACATGGGTTTCCCAAAATGGGTATATGAGGATTCAGGTCCAACCACTTTGGATATGGATTCCTCTCTAGATATACAAGATTATAACACCCCTTTATGGCTTCCATTCTAGTAGAAATAAAATATATATAGTCAATAAGTACTAATAAAATTCACACTTGGGTCAATGCTTGAGTAGGGGGGAGTGTTATTAACCTAATAAGGTTATATATCCTATGTATTCTATTGATATTTGACTTGTGACTGCTTGGGGAAGCTCACTTGAAATGGTGGTGATTATTTCCCCATAAGATAAAACTATTGATAGTCATCAGTCATTAGGTTAGATAAATTAGTTTTATGGGACATGGGCTATCTGGATAATTAATCTCTTCTCTTGATGATCAACTAGTTCCCTCTTACTAAGGGGGATTCTCTATAGAAGGTATATATGATTTGGTGTGTGTGTTTCACTAAATAGGAATGTTTCCTCTAAGTAGCATATCATTGTGCTACTTTTACTTTTCCAAATCAATTTCATATTGAGAAATAATATCCTCAATGGAGAGAGGACTGGCTTATTTTGGTGGTGGGGAAAATATAGCCTTGAATTTCCCTTTAACTTTGGTTAAATATCACTGAGTATATGTTAGTGGTATTTTTGAAGGGTCCCACAATTTTGATTCTACCTTTATTTTTGGGTATACAAGACTTCTTTAAATATATCAATGTGAACCATGTTCCTCCCCACTATGTTCTTCCACGTCAATTTCATATTCCAAATAATCTACAGCACTTATTCTAATTACATTAATTTATTCAAATCATGTAGTGGGGACCATACCCTCATCTTTATCAAATTTTTAGAGGGGTTTTTCATCCTATTAACATCTTTCATGGGAAAAATCATAGTTATCTTTGATATTTTCCTTTTATTTTTGTACTATTTTGGCTTACAGGCTCTATGAGGCTTCACTTTCACTAACTTGTGTTCCTTAGGAAGCGGTTTATAGAGGGTTACCCTAAGGGAGTCCCCAAAAACTTCTAATAAATTCACTCCCAATGAGAGGTATGAATCACTAAGTTGAAGAAACCTTGAGGTTGTCTCATATAAATTTCATCCCAATCTAGAAAAGATAGTATTCCTTGTAAGAGGAGTCAATAATGCTTCCACCCCTATGGTTTTGGGTACACACTTCTTTTCTACCATTATACCCTAGATTCACTGCATATTTATTGATCCCTAGGGTAATGATGGTGGTAAAAATGCCACCATTCCTATGGTGTTGGGAATGATCCTGTAATGTCATTGAGGTAGCTACTATCATGGACTTATTGGATTTTTAGGCCTATATTTAGGAAAAATATTTATAAATCGCCTCTTCGGGGTGAGATCTTCTTATCATTAAGGGTTTCACTGCAACTGTAGGCTTTAATTCCCTCAGATAGAAGTCTTGCTTGACCTTTTTTCTGCCTAATTCAAAAGTCTGTCAATGACTTTCCCACCAAGGGTGTTATTTATGATCTTTAAAAACTATGGGGTTTCATTTGATGGAATAAATAAAATATATTAAACAATATCCCAAGAATTCATCTAAATTAATGAAATTTTAGGTCGTTTTCCCAAAAAAACCTTGTTACCCAATAAGTGGGGTAAAATGCAGAGCCACATATTCACCCCACTCTATGATGCACACATAGAATGGGGTGTCAGTGGCTATCTAGTAGAGTGATTTCATACTATTGAGGATATCATGTTAAAGACACTCACACAATCTCCCTAACATAGGGTTACAAGCCACCAAAAATGTGTCCAATCCAACTCAGTGGCATAACTCACCCAGTGTCATAAGATGGTTCATGTACTCTTTGAAAGATAAATACCTGGTCTTGAGATGAATAATAGTTTCCCACAATTTTATATGAAATTAGGTTAGGTAATCCTATTTCAATTACTCGGTAATTTCATAATGGGTAATGGTGATAGGTCATAACATGATTGATATTCTTTCATTGAAAAGATCTTTCTACATGACCATGGAGTTCTCCTCGTCCTCTATAAGGGGTTCCTCAACATGATCGGACCATAAAGGTCATTTCTCCACTATTTGTTTAAGAGTATCAAGATCATTTGAAATATTCTTGATTTTATCATAGGGTAAATGATTTTAGGGAGTCATATATTATGATCATCACTTTGGTATATCTTTTTACAAGTTGAATATGGCATTGATCGATGATCAGACACTTAATGTAGCTATCCTAGACTCTCAAGTGCCTATTGGTATGAGGGAAAACTGAAAGCATATTTGACATGGGGAGGATATTCATGTCAGAAAGATAGATTATTTTGAGGATTTCCTTTGCAACAAGCACCCTAGAGAGGACCTCTAAGGTTATTACCTTGGTTCCCACATGGAGGGTCTCTGTTTTCATCAATTGTTAATGAGTTGGAAAGTGGAGGACCTCCTTTTTGGTTGATCTTCATGTTATAGGGAGGACCTTTGCAGCCTATACCATGTGAAGGAACTCCATGGTAGATCTTAATATTTCTATAAGTATTATCTATGTGGTTAACATATTCGATGACACGAGGATGACTTCCAAGGAAGATGCTCTGGGGAGGAACTTTGTGGCTATAACTACCTTCTCATGTTGATGGTAAGTCGGTGGATTCTTGGACCGCTATCAAAATATACTAAAGAGGCTCAAAAATATTAGCATCTATAGAGGCATAGACCTGCTCTTGGATTCATATTTTCCTTGGCAATACCTCATTTTTTATGCTATTGACCATGAAATTGAGAAACGAACCTCGATTATAATTTGGGTCACATAGTGTGGACAACAATCCTCATGAGTGGGGTCCCTCCTAGGAGGATCCTTAGTTATCAATATTTATTTTACTAGTTATTGATTCTATTGTCTAAAGTCTCACAATTGGAGACTATGGAATTTATCACCATCCAGGGAGGTGGTAGGTTTTGTGAAGTTGGTATTGGACCCATAAGGGAGGTTTCTTACATATTCTTAAAAATTTAATTAGAACTCATGTAGTTTGGTGTCTCTTAACATGACATGATATAACTTTTAAGGTCATGTGATAAGGACTATGGTGATGTATTTTAAGGTCATGCATCCATGACTAATTGAAGTTCCTTTTAAGGTTTCACATCTAGGAATTCTGGGGTGTTGGGATTAAACCTCAAAGAGACATCCTATGTATCCCAGCTAATAGGAATAAAAGTCCACATAGTTGAGTTATATAGTTTAAGTTCATGTGTTAGGACTGATCCATGCATTTTATCATCATACAGTGAGGAATATATGTTATGAAATTCAAATTCGTACAGCTAGGACTACTAGGAAAGATATTCCTCATAATGGTCAGTGTGTGACTTACACATGGATGGCCCTTTTTGGTTCAACCTGGAAGATGACTCAGATGAAGATGGGTTTTTGAGATTATACCAAGTGGAGGCCTACGTATATATGTGTGATCACTTCTCAAATATTATTAATTATACAAGGGAAGGATGACTGGACTCATGGGTTATATGGCCTAATGAGGATAGGTTGAGGCTTTCACCAAATCATCAGCCTATATGTGAATATATGTATCATTGAGTGGACCATGGATGAGATCATAAATGAGGATATGATTGGGGAATACACTAGGTAAGAGGCTCATATAGAGGTTCTTGGATCATTAAGTGTAAAAGGGAGACCAATCAGATACTTAGGAATCCAAGATGAGCGTCATAAGCCAAGGGAGGTTCCACCAAAATCCAAATAATTGGGACCCTTGTTATCAATGGAATACATGAATGTAAACTCCCTACGGGTTCCATCAGTTATGGAGGATATATTAGTGAAGATATTTTATAGGAGGAAATGTCCTCATTATCAAAGGAATACATAATCAGAGAAGATCACTCTAACATGTACAACCCAATCATGTGTCTCAGAAGTTTGTGGACGAGGCTTTGCTATAATGGGACTTTTAGGGCTTCAAACTTTGTGAAAGGAATCCAATGAGTTCATTTGGAATAATTCATCCTAGGTAGATGACCTAGGTGGAATAAGGGGTGGAAGAAGGCCCAAATATCCATAATGGGGGTCCTTCATGAAGTGGAGAACCATGGATTGAATTGTTCATGGTGATGGACCATTGAGAAGAGGAAAATATAAAATTCAAGGAATTGAATTTCCATATAAAATTATAAATTTATGAAAGTAGGTATGGTACATTGAAGTTGGTGTTTTTTTAGGATTATACTCATGAAGGAATTTACACGAGCATCCCTCCATGAAGAAATATAATGAGATTCCTTCATGAAGGAATTTATGTGAAAGGCACCATGAAGGTTCCATATGGGAGGGGGGTTATCATGAAAGACTTTTGTGATTCTCCTTCCCCAATACTGACCTCTTATATTTAAATATAAAAGTTACTTTATTGGTTTCTTTCAAGGCTCAAGCAAAAGAAACACCTCACTGATGATTCTATTTCTCTATTAGAGATAATTAAACAAATCAAACAATTCTCCTTGAAGTTTGTGTCAAAGTTCTCTTTTCAAAGTTCTTGTGAGGGTATTTATTAAAAACTCCTCATATCTTCCTTCCCATAATTTTTAGTCACATAGGATTCTATTTGTCACTGAGAGATATGAAACTGTGAAAGATCACTACCTCAACTAGGAAAATCAATACTTGGTCATGAAGAATCATCATCATGTTTCTGTAAAGGGATACCCCATCATAAAGGATCATCATTATGTTTCTTCAAAAAGATACCCAACTGTAAATATTTCATGTGGTCGCAAACGATTCTCATCACCCTTCCTCAAAGTTACTCCCTGCCACAAATATAGTATATGGTTGTAAAGGACTCCTACCTCACCTCCCTAAAGTTGTTCTCAACCACGAAAGTGTTTATGTAGCTACAAATAGAGGAATTTTCATGAAGGAGTTGATTCCTTCATAGTAAATTTCTTTTTCCATATTTTTTTGCTTTTTGTTCTTCTTAAAAGTAATGATTGGGTTTTACAGGCATCAAAAGACATGAAGAAAATCTCCATCATAAATGTCTCACTTTCACCATTTGAAATTATCCCCTTGAATAAAAAAACCATAAGGTTACAATAGATCTTTTTAGTAAAATGTTTTTTGGAAAATTACGCTGAATAAATTTGAATTGAATTTTTCCAGTGGAATTTTCACACAAAATGAGCTAAAAATTCCTATAGGAACCTTTAGTAAAAAAATAATATTTGAGAGGATAATGGTCCCTCTCACAATTTAGATAAAATAAATATCTTTTAAAATGTAAATAAAAATAAGGGAAAGTAATGGGGTTCAATAAATGGGTATGAAAACAATTGAATAATTAATTAATTTAATGGGTTATCAAGGGAAAATACATATTCAATATATATAGAAAAGTGTTACTCATTATTCACTTCACCAAAGTATTGAAACACAATCATCAATTCTCACTTTATAAGATTAAATCAAATCATATGAAATCCAATCATGTGTAGTATCCAAACCATATCAGGGTGAAAGTATAGGATATACCTCCTATACAAGTGACCTACATATAAGAGTAAAATTTAGAAAAACTTGTGATTTGTGCTACTCAAGTGAAATGAAAGCACTATTTTCCAACTAATTCATCACCTAATTCCATAAAATCTTTCAACTCGTCCATTTAATAAGGAGTGAAATAATAAAATCATTTTAATATGATAGTTGACATATCCATTATTTTTCTTTAAATTTTAAATAATTTAATAAAAAATGAATATCATCTCTAGAACCCATTTAGGTCTCCCAAACACCTCTTAACTATTTTGGTTAAAAAAGGGTGCCTAACAGGATAAACTAGGGTAGAGCAAGCCAAGTCTACATGAGTTGGTCCTAAAAATGTTTGATTCAGTTAGGATCACATTTAATGTGGGATTAAAAAAATGAATTTGGACTTGTGCATATTTTAAGTGAACTAGTATAGAGGTTGACCCAAATTCTATAATTAAGATTTAAAATGTTTTAAAAAAACAAAAACACTTATCATTAAATAATATTAAATATTAAACACATAATATTTATCACATGGATACTAATTTATACACATACTCATTGCATATTTAAAAAGTATATAAGTTTGGCATAAAAAGATACATTAAATTATAATAATAATAAAATAAAAAATAAAAATATATTATTGTCCCACAGGACAACTCATATATTTTGAGGTTGGTCCACTTAAACTCGTGGTATTTTTTCATAGTCTATTGAAGCCTATTTAAAATTTGGACCATGTTTTTCTAATTCATTCCAACCTATCAATGCGGGCTAGCTGGCCTGACTTATAGGTCCAATGCCGATTAAGAACCCCTATGTTTAGCTAGTGATAAACCAAAAAAAAATGTGTTAAACACTCATAAATTATTTTAGTGTGTGGTTTAAAATGAAAAGATAAATAATTCAATCATTATTCATTTTATAATAATTTTCTAGGCACATTAAATCGCAATATATGGATCCACACTAATTTTTGTTAGGAATTTAATGTTCACCCATGTTAAGGATCATGATGAAAAATCAGTGCATGGTATTTAAATTTTAAAAAGGTTTTTATTGATTTTTTACACATAAAAAAATCAATTTCTTAACATAAATAGAGAAACACCAAATCCACCAACCTTGTTTCAAATTTATGACCACAATATTTAAGTGTTTCCATTATAAAATCACTTTATTATGCGGAGTAAATCAATAATAATCAATTTTATAAATTATATTTCATGAAATAGGTGAAAATGGGTTCCAAGTCGAAGAATATTTTTTGAGAAGTCATGCAGTGACATTACAGTCCCTAAAGGGGAGTATTTAAATTACTTCAAGGTATTATAACCTTTTATGGAAAATCCACATAAGAAATCAAGAGTTTTGGCATGTCTCCATGGAACCCAAAAAATCTAAATCCCTAAAGGAATAGAAGGAAGAAGAGGATTCACCATGATCTACTTGAGGATCCCCCATGGATGAAGGTATTAGATCATTATTATTATTATTATTATTATTTTTATTTTTATTATTATTATTATTATTATTATTAGTATGATGATGATGATTATGATGATGATGATGATGATTAAGAAAAGGATGAGGCTTTCTCCCTTTTTCGGTTGCATGACCCACCCTGAAATGCGAAGAGAGTTTTCCTTTATTTTACCCCATTTAAACCCTTTTAAAGAAATAAAAATATAGTAATTATATATATTCTAAGGGTTTAAAAGGCATAGAAACACACACATTATAGCACCCTGATTTTTTATGAATTATTATTTTTCGAATAAATTAAAATTATTTAATGGCTTGCATTTCACGCTACACTAATTTGAGTTTGCGCTACATGAAAGACTGAGTTTAGCTTGTGATACACTTAATACCAAGTTCCTTCAATGGATTGCATTACAAGAAAGACCAAATTTTACCGAACTACAATATATTATTAATATTATTATTAAAAAATTATTATAGTTATCACCTAGTTGTTGGAATGGCGGGTATGAAAAGGATAAACTAAATTATGAAAATATGGTTTACACGTGTATATAAGATGAATTCTTTGGTTACAATACTACAAAATAGGCCTTTGATAGTGTTGGACTTTATCAGCACTAAAAAAGAACTGATAAAGGCTACATTTATCGGTGCAAAAAAAAGTACTGATAAAGGGTCCCTTTTATCAGTGCTTTTTCTAACGCTGATAAACGACACCCTTTATCAGCGCATTTTTTTAGAGATGATAAAGGGTGCCCTTTATTAGTGTTTTATTTTTAGTGCCCATAAAGGAATCTTTTATCAACATTTTTTAGTACTGATAAAAGTCAAAATAAAATGAAATAATTAAATAAAAATAAATAAAAATGATTTTATTAAAAAAAATAAAAAATTATTAATTAAATAATTATTGATAAAAATGAATAAATTTATTATACTATATATAAATTATAAATACTAATAAATATTATATATTAAATATATAGATATATGTAAAATGAAAATTAAACAAATAAAAATTAAAAATAAGTAAATTGAGAAAATTATTAAACATTTTATTAATTAAATAATTATTGATAATGTTAATAAATAGTATATATTAAATATATATATATATAAATGTATAAAAATATGATTTATATAATACAAAAATATTAACTTTACATTAAATAGTAATATATTTAGTGAATAATGGTTTATAATTAAAAAATAATATGAATTAAAAATACTAAATAATTACATCAAGTAATGTACATAATTGAATGTCATTTGATTTTTTAATTTAACATAGATCAAAGGTGTGTTATATTAATTTCACACATACGTAATTAATTCATTTTTATATACAACGTGCACACACAATTATTTTTCTAGAAATTTAATCAGTTTATATTATTTTTTTTATATTTATTTATTTACTGTGTTTTAATATTTTCAATATGTGTTCATATTTATTTCAATATATATCCATTTTTTTAATGATTTATATTTAGTTAATCAAACTTATCTAATTTTTCAATATTGTTAAATAAAGTGTGCTCATTTTTAATTATTCAATTTTACTCATTTTTAACATGCATGCACTTAAGATTAAATATTCATTAATAATGTTAAAAAAATATTTGTAAAAAATATTTATTAATAAATATATTTATAAATATATATTTACTATTTTTATATATTTATAATTATAAATAAATAAATAATATTTGTTTAAAAAGTATTTATATACTTATAAATAAATAATTATATTTTTAAAAAAATAATGAATATATTTGCTATATTTATATTATTATATATTTATTAAATATATATATATATACATATCTAATTATATAAATATATAATGATATAAATATTAATTTTTTTAAAGAATTTATATAATTATAAATAAATAATTATATATTCAAATAATTATAAAATTATTATTTTATAAAAATTATAATTTAAGTATTATAATTATACATAATAATTATACTTTTTTTAAGTTTTATTTTTTAAAAAAAAAAGTATTATAAGTATTTATCATTGCTTTTTTTAGGGCTGATAAAGATAGAGATTTATCAGTGCTAATATTTTAGTGCTGATAAATATTCCTTTTATTAATGTTTACTAACTTAGCATTGATAAAAGGTATCTTTATCAGTGCTTTTTTGAAAGTGCAGATAAAAAGTCTCCCAATCTATTTTAAGAACTCTAACCATCACGTATCATATCATGATATCTGAAGCTCTCCACAGAAGTCTTCTACTGTTGGTGCTCCTTGTTGTCAAATCCAAACTCGAATCTAGGATAGAATCAAGGTTCCAACTATTCCAAGGCTTGAATCCAAGGCTCTAGTGATTCAAGGTTCGAATGAAACCAAGGCTCGAATGAAATCCAGGCTTTTTAATATCTTTACTTTCCCTTGATTATCCACTAAACATTTCGATACCACATCTGTGTATCCCAACAACTCTATTTGCACTATCCTATAATAAAACAACCCAAAATTCATTGTTTTTTAGATATATTGAAGTATCGTATTCCCTGATAGCATGTGGCTCTCCTTAGGACAACATTGGTATTGTGCGACTTCAAATATATCAAACCCAATGTTGGGTTATGTTATTGTGAGGTATAATAGGCTCCCAATACCTATATTCCATGACATCTACCTCTTTTCAATGAACAAATTTTTAAAAATTAATCCATATAGCAGTCGGTGTTGTCATTGGTTTGGAATATTCCATTGCAAATCACTTAGGAACCTCTTTTCATATTTTGATTGAGAAATTAATGTGCAATGATTTCCTTGATTCGTATATAAACCAAGGAAAATGTTTCACTAATCATAGACATCTCTATATCTTACCTCATATAATCCACACAAAAATTACATTGTGCTTTGTCCAATCCTCAAATATTATGTATTAGTCCTTTGAGTTTTCACTGAAACTTTCTAATCACCAAAGACATTTTATTCATTGATTTTAGCCTTTCTTTTATTTCTTACAATTGATAATCCCTCATCATTTTCCTCACCATCACTGTCTTGTTTTGAGTTTATCTCATCCCCATGTTCCCCCCCATGCTACTCAATTCATCATTAATTTCCTCCGATGTTTTATCATTATTTTAGTTATTAATAATCTCCCCAGTATAATTAGTAAAAAATATCTATCAATTTTATCTTTACATCATAAAAATATCTCAAGACACCCTTTTTAAGTCAGTATTTAATTGTCTCATTATCTAATATGATCAATTTTCACTACCACTAATTAATTTCCTCTTTCAAACACAATTACCATAAATTTTTACTAACCCCAAATCAAAAAATGGTTCAGCTAGTTTTCTACATTTTTCTTTAAAATTATAACTCACTCATTAATACTTCTTAAAAATCGCTTCATTTCTTTCATCACGCATCTAATAAACACTATCTATGTTTTACTTTAATCCATCTAAAAACAAATCATTCTTTAACATTTCCTTTTAGTTCCACCATTAGGAATCTTTGATTAAAATCCATGTAATTCTCATAAATGGGATTCATTTTCCCTTTTAGAGAACACAATGGAGTACAATTGTCATCCTCATCAGTTTCATCTCCCAAACAGTTATTATTCAAAAAAAAATTTGGGACTCATCCCCCATCTCTTTTATGTTTCTTGTACTAATATGAGCATTAGTATTCATATGGATGACTATTTCTTTGAGTATTTCAGGTAACATAGGTGCATGTTCACAAGAGATGAAATATGAGTTCCAAACAACAAAATGCAATGATAACTATTCAGAAGATGAGATGATGAGGATGAAAATTGTCTATAACTTTCAATTTTGGATGAATTAATAGGATAAAACCTACCATAGTGGATTAATTCTTTTCTTAAATTAAATTACCCATTTTCTTGAAAGCATACTGAAATTATTTGAAACAATCAAATGTTGAGTTTCCTTTATTAGAATTATCTATAACTTTCAACTTTGATAATGAATATCTTATGTGTCTTTATTTATTTTTTATAAAAAATGAATATTTTATGAAACCAATAGGATATCTTTAATTTCTCTCAGATGATTCAAAGTTTCAATCCATGATATCTTATTTTCTCCTCATCCTCCCCACTCACTGATTGATTATTTGGTAAGATCTATTTTCTTTTTTTATCATCATTACTGCTTTACCATTGGCATATCCCTATTGTCAAGAATTTTTTTCACTGTAAAATAATTATCTACAGAATTAATTTATTATTTCATATTTATTTTTAATTTATTTCATTTTAGTATTACTCATATAATAGTTGTTTTATTGTATAGGTGGATTCTTTTGTTAGATTTGGGTTGGTTTGTTCGAATCTGCTCATGCTCGTGAGGGATTGAACTTCGAGCCTGCAACTGAGATAATGACAACAAGAAAATGCATCAAGAATTCCTAAAACCATTAGGAAAAGGTGAATTCCTATTAATTATTTAATTAATTTTTCCATCATTTTATCTACTATTTTTAAGTTAATTTCCTTACCACTTTTATCTAATACTTATTTAGTTTTTTTCATAAATCTTTTGGGAAGTCATAGTTTTCTTTCAACTATCTATAACAATCCACAAAAGAGATAAAATGTTTCTTTCTACCAATGTTACCATGTTTTCCATTTTCATTTCCTTTCTTTGCCAAATTGTCAATGTTGCATATTGATTCGATGTTGTTAGCGGAAAAACATTTTTCATTGTTGAAATCCATAAGAGTAGAGGAAACTCATGTACCTATTGTGGTGACTTCTCATGATATAATGGGAACATGATCTTCCTATGCTCTTTTGGATTTCAACAATGAGAAAGGTTTCCCGGCTAAGAACATTGATTCAATATATATGAAAAATTGTCAGTTCGATATAGAAAGACAATAAAAATGTGGTAACATTTGCAGTTAGGATTTTTTTGAGACATTGGGATGTGTAGGAATCAGTCGCACCTTAATCTGACACACGGTGTGACAGGTATGACTCCAAATGTTTCTTTTTATTTAAAATTGACATTAATTTTAGTAAAAAAAATGTGTTACATACTCAAAACTGATAAAACATATTCCAATTGTTTTTATACTTTAGTTAAATGATAAATAAGTCATTTGAGACATGTAGGAATTAACCACACCTCAATTCAACGCATGGTGTGGCCGTTATGACTCAATGTTTTCATTATCAGTTTAAAATCGACAGTTTAGTTCAAAAAATGTCACTCACTGAAAATAAAGAAATGCACTCAAATTTTATTAATAATTTAGGAAATCGATTCATAAGTCATTTTTGGTGTATATGAATCAGTCTCACATCAAACCGATAAATGATGTGATCGGTATGAGTCAAAGTGCGTGTTTCAAGTTTAAAATGAAATTTTAGTAAAACACAAGTGATGTACTCAAAACTGATGAAACAAATTAAAATTGTTTTGATACTTTAGGAAAACTATAAATAAGTCATTTGAGATATGTAGGAATTAGACACACCTCAATCTGACGCACGGTGTGACCGTTATGACTCCAAGTGCATCTTTTATTTAAAATTGACATCAATTTTAGTAAAAAGGACAACTGACCTACTCAAAACTAATAAAACGCATTTGGATTGTTTTGATACTTTAGAGAAACGATCCATAAGTCATTTTTTATGTGTAGGAATCAGCATCACATCACTCTGATATACAATGTGTCTGGTATTACTCAATGTATCCGTTATCATTTTAAAATTGATAGTTTAGTTCAAAAATGTCACTCACTAAAAACCATAAAATGTGATTGTATTTTCTTGAAAATTTAATAAATATATTCATAAGTCATTTTTATTATGTAGGAATCGTTCTCATATCAAACTGATACATGATGTGATCGGTATGAGTCAAAGTGCGTGTTTCCAGTGTAAAGTGGCATTTTAGTAAAAAAGACATGTGACGTACTCAAAACTAAGAAAACACATTTCTATTGCTTTGATACTTCATAAAAATGATCCATAAGACATTTTGAACATATAATAACTATCATCACATCAATCTGATGCACGGTGTGATCAATATGACTCCAAGTGCGTCTTTTTATTTAAAATTGACATTAATTTTAGTAAAAATGAAAACTGGCCTACTCAAAACTGAGAAAACACGTTCATATTGTTTTTATATTTTAAAGAAATTATACATAAGTCATTTTTGACATGTAGGAATCATCCTCACCTCAATCTAATGCATGGTGTGACCGGTATGACTCTAAATGCGTCTTTTTATTTAAAATTGACATCAATTTTAGTAAAAAGGATAGCTAACTTACTCAAAACCAAGAAAACACATTAGGATTATTTTGATATTTTAGGAAAACAATCCATGAGTCATTTTTTATGTGTAAGAATCAGCCTCGCCTCAATATGATACACGATGTTCCTGGTATGACTTAATGTGTCTGTTATTAGTTTAAAATTGGTATTTTAGTTTAAAAAGTATCACTCACTGAAAACTGAGGAAACGCACTCAGATTTCCTTGATAATTTAGGAAAAAAATAATAATTCATTTTTGATGTATAAGAATTGGTATCACATAAAATCAACACACAATGTGACCAATATGAGTCAAGTTGTGTCTTTCCAGTTTAAAATGACATTTTAGTAAAAAAGAAAAGTGACGTACTCAAAACCAAGAAAACACATTCAGATTGTTTTGATGCTTTAGGAAAATAATCCATGAGTCATTTGAGATATATAAAAATCATCCAAACCTTAATCTGATATATAGTGTGACCAGTATGTCTCCAAGTGCATCTTTTCAATATATATGTGTCATTTTAGTTTAAAATATGCATCACATCGCCAAAACTGAGAAAACAATCCTATATTGTTCTCATCATTATATCTGTTATTACTTATTTATTTTCCTTATCTGTTTTACCTTATACTTATTTAATTAATTTTTACAATGATAATTCTTGAAAACAAAAAAGAAATGATGTGACGTGCAAGAATCAATTGCAACTCAATCTGATACATAGTGTTCCCGGTATGACTCAAAGATTAGTTTAAAATTAAAACTTTCTGTTAATTTATTTATATATATTATTACTAATATAAGAAAATTTTTCTTATATAGGTGCATATTTTCTTGATCATGGGTTAGGATCAAAAGACATAGGAAGACTACTATTTTTTAATGTATGTAACAATTTTTACTTATTTAATTTTATAAACCAATGTTTTAAATGTCTATAATATAGTGTTTTTTATTTGTGTTGTAAATTTTATTTCATTTAAATTCTATATTCATACTTGATTTTGCAGATTTTGTGGTGTTGCAGTGTTGCGGTGTGTTGTTACAGCACACTGTACTGGTGTTGTAGTGTGTTGTTGCAGCATACTGTAGTATACCCCTTTATCATCACTAAAAATGTAATGACAAAAGGCTCTTTTATTAACGCTTTTAGAAGCACTGATAAATATTTCCTTTATCAATGCTTCTAAGAGTGCTAATGAAAGACTAGGAATTTTAATTTATCTATAGTAGTTAATGCTTTTCTAGCACTATTAAAAACCATTTTTAGCACTGTTAAAGGCCTATTTTTTATTAGTGTTACCAATTAACCATAAATGAAAATAAAATGCTTTTAAAAATATAGGAAATCTTTTGTTGGAAAACTATTTTTTTATGAAATCAAACACATTTTACCTCAATAAATTAATTAAACCATTTTTTATGATTTTAATGGAATTTATATATTATATTTTCAATAAACTACTTAACATGCATCTTATGTGTTTTCTATACAAGAGATAAGAATAAATCAAACTTTAGGCATAAAAATATATATTTTTCTAAAAGGCGGTTTTACTTCCTTTTAATGGCACGCTTTGTTTAAAAATAAATTTTGACATTTATAAATTATATTTAACAAAATAAACTTCATTTTTTAAATCATAATATCAAAATTATATTAGGGTTGATTTTTTGTATTTTTCAGATAAGATTCATTTTTTGATGAATAGTGAAAAATACTGAATTTTAATTGAAAAATGAATTTTCATCTAATTTATTTATATAGTAAAATTATATTTTAAATTAGTTTTTAATTATATTTAGATAAATTAAACATCTATTAATCCAATTTATGTCATTGTAATCAGTTTCACATTGAAATTTGATATAACAACATTTCAAACTTTTGAACATTTTCACTTTAAAAACTCATTGTTTCATCTCATCTGTGGGATTAATTTTAAATTAATTTCTTCCACTTTTGGGATTGAAATTTTGATAAATGGATTTAATATTTTTAATTATAATAATTTCTAATTTCTAATAATTCCAACTTAATTTTTTACCATAATTATTAGTGAAAACGGTTAAAATCAATTACAGTAATTAAAAGAAAAATGAGTTTACTAAGGTACTGAAAATGAGTTATAAACTTTTAAAAACCCACTTTATGGCCATATTTCGACCAGATCCTTTATTTTATTGAAAAAAATTCATTATTGGAGGCACATTATGTAAGTTATACCTCCCAATAGTGTTTACCTTTTAGGTATTTATAAGAATGTCCCTTCTCCTCCACTATAAAATGGAACTCACCCCCCTCACTTATTCACACCTATAAATATTTTTGGATTATACAAACTCTACCCAAATAAACTAACATCTCTCATATCATACTAAAATCCTTACTTTGGGCATAAAGAAAACCAAGAATTCCTTTGGTGCAAACCAAAATGAGTTTCCCGAAGAAGAGGCAACATTCTTCAATAAGAAATTTTTGTTTATTTCTTTCTACACCCCTTCAATTATTATTATATCATGCTTAAATAATAAACTAATTATATTAAACATACTTAGGTATTTTTATGTTAATCTTACAACCTACAACTTCACACTTCCATCAAATGGGATACACAATCATCGTTCATGTATACGACAGATTACCGCCTCACGAACCGATATTGTTAGTTCTTCCATTACCACCTCCCAAAGTGATAATAATGATGAAACTACTATTTTTATATGATATATATGTTATTTATTATTTCAGTATGCTTATTAAATTATTATATAACACATACCTTCATGGTTTCCATTTTGTTAGAATACGATAACATCGTTTGTGGACATGTGGATTACCGCCTCCTCAAAGCGATGTGACTCGTTTATGATTTATTTGGAATGTATCAAGGATAGTTTTAATAAATATGTGTTATATATATTAAATAATAATTATAATGATAATATATATATATATCATTTACTTTCATTCTTTCAATACTTCAAGAAAATGGAAATAGCATTCATGTGTACGTACGGTCTACCGTCTCCATGAACGGTGTATTTCGTTTCCTGTCACTAAATTTTATGGGTTATTATAAGTACATATATAATTAAAATATATTATATTTATATATTGTTTTAATTCTTGAAATGATTAAATTTTCATCAAATTAATTTTAATACAAATAACGAGTCAAAACTTACATGAAAAACAAAGCATTTATTACCCAAAACATAACATTAACATGGAATTGTTAATAAAGGGGTAATATAAAGTCATAATAAAATAATATATGGTAGGATATTTATGAATATGGTTCTTATGTATAGTTATAATAAACTTAAATTTATTATACAGGGGGTTTAAACATGTACGAAGGAAGTCAAGACTTGGGGTAAGGGGATTTCTAGTATCACTTTTATTTCTACGAGACTTATGTCATATTCACCTCTTATTTATTTTTTGTAGTGTATATACTACCCTATGAAATGTTATATCATGAATTAAATTTATTTAATGATATGAAATGTTTTAATTTATGTTATTATTTCATGGGAATCTTAATTCAAAAGTTTCTCAAGTAGTAAGGGATTTCCTTCTCACTTTTTAACTTTTTTTAGCCACATGTTATATTCACCACATCTTTATTCTATGTAGTGTATATACTAATCATGAATGTATTTTATGGTTATTTTCATAAAATTTTTTGTTATTTACATATACATTTTAGGATCTCTCTTTCATGGGGTTTACGGTTCAAATGTTACTAAATTGGTAAAGGAATTTTGTCTCAATTTTTCTTCTTTCAGAGACATGTTATGTTATGCACCTATATTATTTCATGGGGTGTATACACTACCCCTTTGAAATGTTATATCATGAATATCCTTATTTTCATTACATTTCAAGCTTCATCTAATTTTATTCTTTCATGGGGATTTTGATTCAAAGTTACCAAAGTGGTAAGAGTTAATTGGTATAATCTCATTGTTTATCAGGATTATTTATGATTATTCTTCCATTGATGAAATATTATGGTCCATCTCTCAAAAAATATCATAAATTTTATTTTCCTTTTTTATTCATTATATCTCCAAGTAATGTTGCCATTTTTTCACTTTTTGTTACTTAAGATAATTAATAAAATGTTTTTAATAAAATATGACTTTATTTCTCTCTTCGGTTGGAAATTTGTTTCATTTAAAAACCATATTTTCTAAAAATGTTTTCAAAAATATTTTTAAATGATATCCAAAGTTCATTTTCAAGGAAAATGATTTTAAAAAAACAAGAGGGTACATGGGTTGTATCTCAAGATCAAAAATAAGAGGATACATAGGTTGTATCCCAAACCCAAAAATAAGAGGGTACACTGGTTATAGCCCAAGACTGAAAACAAGGTACATGGGTTGTATCTTAATCCCAAAAACAAAAGGGTAAACAGGTTGTATCCTAAGCCCGAAAATAAAAGGGTACATGGGTTATATCCCAATCCCAAAATCAAGAGGGTACACAGTTTGTTAACCCAAGCCTGAAGCAGATACACAGGTGATTAGACCAATCCTAAAATGTTATGAATGTATTGGTATCTATCCTTGACATTAGATTTTATAAGCTTTTGTGTATGCCAAAAATATATGTATTATGAAAATGTTATGCTCTCATGGATCATTCTCTTTGATTATAGTAGGGTCCTTATCTTATTATTTTCCAATACTTATGTCATGACTCATGTGTATTATATTTGATATGTAGGGTATGGTCTTCAAATATAATGTTCATGTTATCATACACTTATGTTTATGTTATTCTTTTGTATCTCCTTTGATTACCTTTATTAAGCATCTGAACTCACCTTTTCCTATGTTTCCTTTCTCCAGGTTATAAATAAAATTTTTAAGTAGGAGTACTAAAGGAGAAGCTCTTTATGAGAAAAATTGAAAATATTTCACCAAACTAGAAGATTGTGTTCCAAGTTTCCAAAGGCATTAAACTATTACAGTCCCTGATCATGTAATTTTGTAATGTGCTGAATGTTCATCTAAAATAATTTAGTGTCCATGTATGTTAAGCCTGGGTCTCTATAGTTGGTATCAAAGTAAAAATTTAGTTAACCTTTTTAAACAAGGATGAGAAAATTTTAGTGAGATCCTTAGGGATGTTTATAAGGATATTTATAGGGATGTCCCTAAGGATAATTCTAAGGATAAGTTAAAGTTTAGAAAAATGTCCTGAAATTTTGGTAAAGAATTGAGATAGTGGTTTCCAAGAAATTACATCTCTACCTGGATACTATAAGTGGATGCGGATTTGGAAGAGATGTACATTGGGGTAAAAATCCAAAAACACTATATTGAGATAGACTTGATTGAGAACTGGTGCATGGTAATGGGCCTTACTGCACACCTAGTTTGATACTCCTGGGGGATATGCTTTAGAAATTCATAAACTCTTTACGAAACATCATGAAGGATTTAAATAGAAGATGGCTATGAATAAACTAGGATAAACCTAAGGTGTCATATATTAAAAAAGTAGGTGCCATGATTTAGACATCCTATAAGTGATTTTCATAATTATGTGGTTTTCGCAATGATAATTGTTGCTCACACTATGCTTTCTAGTTTTATTCAATGACGATAACCAAAAGGAACTGGGTTAATTTTGAATGTGATGGACAATTTTCTGATGAGTAGTCAAATGGAATGATGACTGGAGTGAAGGATGTTGTGATTATTCCTAATAAATCTTCATGGAACATGATTAACAATGTGTAACTTAACAAACTCTCAAGCTCACCGAAGAAGATAAGGAAATTTTTCACAGAGAGTTCAGGTAGTGAAGACCATGGTGGAAAGAAGATTTGGTTTCCTATGTGTTGAGAATGTGGGAAGAAACAACCATGTAAATGTATCAGAGGAATGGGAATATGTTTTAACTATGGAAAATAAAGACACAAAGTAAGTAACTGTAAATGAAAAATTAAGAGTTAGGATAATGCAATGAATGGAGATATTATCCTCCCTAAGTTATTATCAATTTATGAATTCATTAAATGTGAAAAGTATGGGCATTATGAAAATTAATGTGGGAAATTTTGTGAAGGGAATAAGTAAGGAGGTATGAGTAATGGTTATATTTTTTAAGATGAATACACTACAAATGACATGTGAAAGGAAACAAGTCCTAAAGAATAAGACAAAGAATCTTAGTTAATTGTTTGAAAAGGAAGTGGGATGAATGAAGTATTTATGTATTGGAATTAAAATATTATATTATTGGATTTATGGAATATATTAGGTTTGTTCAATATAAGTTTTTCATTAAGGATTTAGAAGAATATGTTGAATGGTACAGATGAACTAGAAAAGTAATTTAATAGAAAGATTATATTTTATGGAAAACACATGATTAAGGGAAGGTAACCCTTAATATAATCCTGATGTTGAGAAAATGATGTTTATATTGGATAAAATTGGATATTATTGATGACCTCAGAACTAATAAAGTATTTTGTTGATAAAGTGGTTTATGCTATCATGGATGAAGTTTAAGGCATTTTTGGATTTAAGGAATATATCCAATAATCTTTTGAATATGTAATCATGCATGTTTTCAATAAGGATTTGTGGTAATTCATGTTATTACCATGTTTCAAGAGAATACATGATGAAGGTACTCGCATGTTTTGTATATAACAACCAAGATATACTTTATGATATATGGGGGGTCAATGTTAAGATGATTTTGAGAAATTTAGTGACCTTTTTTATTAAGTTTTGGATTTTCAACTTTCAAAAGGGTTATAAGGTTAACCATTTATGGAATCGTTTAAGTTAAATTCCAGGTTAGGTTTTAGATATTAAAGTATTATCTTACCATATAATAATTCATGCATATTGGATAATCTATGATAACCATTTTTTTTATGATACCTAAAGATAGAAGAGATGACCTATCATTATATCTATGGATCTTATGATCCGTTAGTGCATTAGGGATAATGAATTAACCTTCATTTCATAGAGTAAGTGATGAAGTGGAAATTGGTCAAGGTATAACCAAAGGGTGAGATTATGGATATGAAATGGAATGAAATCAAGTAAGTATATCTTCTTGTAAAAAAACTTTAACTTTAGAAAAAGGGTCTTCAAATAAAATTTTGTCTTGTTATCATAATTTTTTATGATATCAATGAAATCTTTCACACCTATTTAGTTTATGGTTTTTTGATTATTAACTTTCTATGGATCACCCACATTCTTGTGATCATTTATCTTTGTCACTCTATATGATTATTTATTCTTTTCTTCCAAGTCCAAATCTTTGCATATGTTCTCCTATATAGAAACATAGTTATGAGTTACTTTGGGTTACCGTTATGTTTCAAACATTCCATTTTTAAAGTAATTTTTAGTATTCATTTTTACAATGTGGGTTTCTAAGGAAGGAACTTTCAATTATTAAACCTTTGATTATCCAGATGAATTTCAAAGGAGAAATTCATTTTACGGAGGGTATAATATAACACCCCAAATTTTTATGATTTGTTATTTTTAAAATAAATTAAAATTATTTGATGTAATTAATTGAATGATACACCAATTTAAGCTCGTTATCCATGAAACACTGAGTTTAGCTTATGTTACACATAATACCAAGTTTCTTTAATGGATTTCCTTACACACGAGATCAAGTTTACTGAACTAAAATATACTATTATTATTATTATTAAAATATTATTATAGTTATCACCTAACCATTGGAATTGAGGGTATGAAAAGGATTAACTAAATTATAAAAATATGGTTTACACGTGTATATAATATGAATTATTTGGTGACCAATTAACTTGAAATGGAAATAAAACCCTTTTGAAAATATAGGAAAAATTTTCTGGGAAAACTATTTTTTATGAAATCAAACATGTTTTACCTCAATAAATTAATTAAACAACTTTTGGTGAATTATTTTAATTAAATTTATATATTATATATTAAATTAAATATTTAACATTCATATTATTTGTTTTCTAGATAAGAGATAAGAATAAATCTAATTTTAGGCATAAAAAGATGTATTTTTGTAAAAGGTAATTTTATTGCATTTTAATGGTGCACTTATATTAAAATTAAATTTTAACAATTTTATAAATTATATTTGAAAAATAAACTTCATTTTTTAAATAGTAATATCAAAATTATATTAGGATAAATTTTTGGTATTTTTCTAATAAGTTTCATTTTTTGATGAATGGTGAAAAATATTGAATTTTAATTGAAAACTAACTTTTTATCTAATTTATTTATATTGTTAAATTATATTTTAAATTCATTTTAAAGTATATTTAGATAAAATATACATATATTAATCCAATTTATTTCATTTTAATAAATTTCATATTGAAATTGGATATAAAAACATTTCTAACTTTTGAACATTTTCACTTTAAAAACTCGTTGATTCGTCTCGACTGCGAGATTAATTTTAAATTCATTTCTAAAACTTGTATGATTGGGATTTTAAAATATGGATTCAATATTTTTAATAATAATAATTTCTAATTTATAATAATTCCAACTTTATTTTTTACCATAATTATTAATGAAAACATTTAAAATTAATTACAATGATTAAGAGAAAAACGAGTTTACTAAGGGACTAAACCTTAAACTTAAGGAGAAAAATGACCTAGAAACTTGTAAAAAAGTCATTTTATATCCATATTTAAACAACATCCCCTATTTTATCAAAAATTGTTTATTATTGGTGGCACATGATGTTATGGAGACCTCCCAATAGTGTTTACCTTTTTGGTATTTACAAGAATGTTACTCCCCCTCCGCTATAAAAGGGCACTCACCCCCCTCACTTCTTCACACATCTAAAGCCTTTTTTCTCATACAAACCCTACCCAAATAAGATCCCAGAATCCCTCCTCTCATCCTATAAGCCTTAATTTGGGCATAAATCAAACCAATAAGTCCTTTGGTGCAAACCAAAAGGAGTTACCTTAAGAAGAGGTAATGTTCTTTAATGAGAACTTTTGTTTTATTTCTTTCCACGCCCCTATTATTCTTATTTAATGATTATATAATAAAATTATTATATTAAATATACTTATATTTTGTTATACTAAGGGTATTACCTACAAATTCACACACTTCTATCAAATGGGATACACAATCATCATTCGTGTGTATGGAAGACTACTGCCAAGCGAATCAATGTTGTTCGTTCTTCTGTCACCACCTCTCAGGGTTGGAAATAATGATGTACATACTATTTTTATATGATATATATGATATTTATAATGTATTTATGCTTATTTAATTATTATATAACACATGCCTACATTCTTTTCATTTTGTAAGAATATGATAACATCGTTTGTGGGCGTGTGGACTACCGCATCATCAAAGCAATGTGACTCGTTCACACTTTACATGGAATGTTTTAAGTGTGGGTTAAATAAAAATAAGTGATATATATGACATAATAATGATAATGATAATATATGTGTGTGTGTTTGTGTGTAATTTACTTTCTTTCTTTCAATATGATAAGAAAATGGAAACAGCATTCATGCGTACGCATGTCCTGCTGTCTTCATGAACTGTGTTTCATTTCCTATCACTAAATTTTATGGGTTACTCTAAATACATATATAATTAATATATATATGATATTTGTATCATGTTTTACATTCTTTAAATTATGAAATCATTATCATTAAGTGGAACATAAATAGAAATTCAAAACTTATACAAAAAATAAAGCGGTTATTTCCCGAAACGTAACTTTAACATGGGATTGTTAATAAATAAGTAATAGAAAGTCATAAGAAAATCATATATTATAGGATATATATTAATATGGTTATGATTTATATTTATAATAAACTTAAATTTATTATACATGAGGTTTGAATGTGTATGAAGGAAGTCGATAGTTAGGGTAAGGGGATTTCTGGTCTCACTTTTATTTCTACGAGACTTATTTCATATTCACCACTCATTTATTTTTTATGATGTGTATACTATCCTATAAAATTTTATATCATGAATTAAAATTATTTTATGATATTAAAAAATTTAATTGATGTTATTCTTTCACGGGACTCACAATTAGTAATGGATTTTCATCTCACTTTTTAACTTTTGTGAGACACATGCTATATTCACCACGTCTTTCTTCTATGTGGTGTATATACTGCCTATGAATGTATTTTATCATTATTTTCATAAATATATTGGTATTTACATATCCATTTGAGGATCTATATTTCATAGGATTTATAGTTCAAAAGTTACTAAATCGGTAAGGGAATTTTGTCTTGGTTTTTTTTTGAGACACATGTTATGTTATGCACCTATATTATTTCATAAGGTCTATAAAATGACTCTTTAACATGGTATATAATTAATATACTTATTTTATTGATATTTTAATCTTCATTTATGTTATTATTTCATGGGGATTTTGATTCAAAATTACCAAAGTGGTAAGAGTTTATTGATACGATCTCATTGTTCATTGAGATTCTTTATGATTATGCTTCCATTGATGAAATATTATGGTCCATGTCTCAAGAATTATCATGAGTTTTATTCTACTATGGTTGTTCATTATATCTTCAAATAATGGTACCATTTTTCCACTCATTGGTACTTAATATAATTAAGGAAATGTTTTTAAGAAAATTTGACTTTATTTCTCTTTGTTAAGAAATTTGTTTCATTCAAAAACCATGTTTTCTATAAATGTTTTGAAAAATGTTTTTAAATTGTATTTTAAGCTCTTTTTCAAGGAAAAAGATTTTAAAAATGTTTTACGTTTTAAAAAGTTTTTTTTCAAAGCTTCCATTATAATTTTTCAAGGTTATTTTCAAAGAAAAAGGTTTCAAAATATTTTATATTTTAAAAATTGTTTTCAAAGAGGAAAGGATATTTTACTCAATAAATTATTTAAATGGTTTTTAAAGATTACTTCATAATTTTTAAAATTGGTTTTCAAATAAAATGATTTTGAAAAAATTTTATGTTTTAAAAATTGATTTTCAAAGATAGGTTATTTCCTTTAAGAAATTTTCCAAATGATCTTTCAAAAGCCTCCTCCATCTAAGATGACATCCTTTGATATAGTTTATGATATACTAGGAGTATAGTCCAAGGACACAATTATTATTATTTATTTGAATGTTTTATGTTTAATATGACAAGTTTTTTATCAAACCTATTTATTTTTCATGGGTTATACCATGATAAAACCCACTTATTTTCATGGGTTATGCTATAAAGAAATAATTATAAAACTTGTCTCTTTTCCATAAGTTATGATATTATGAAATATTTATAATACCCATTTAATTTCATGGGTTATTATAGGATGAATATTTTATGATCTTGTGACGCACATAAATATGGTTTTCATTATGTAATGGGTGGAGGCTATATCTCCCTCCAGTGAATTGGGTAATGATAAATGGCATAAGAGCTCAGAGGGTATACAGGTTGTTAGCCTAAGCTCAAAAACAAAAGGATACATGGGTTGAAGCTCAAGACCTAAAACAAGAGGGTACATTTGTTATAGTTTGAGCTCGAAAACAATAGGGTGCACAAGTTGTATCCTAAGCCCAAAAATAAGATTGTACATGGGTTATAGATGAAGCCCAAAAACAATAGGGTACACAAGTTGTAGTCCAAACCCAAAAATAATATGGTACATAGGTTTTAGCCCAATCCTAAAACCAAAAGGGTACATGAGTTATTAGCTCAAGCCCGAATTAGGTACATGGGTGATTAGCCCAAGCCTAACAAGTTATGAATATCTTGGTAGGTAACATTGACATAATATTTTCTATGCTTGTGTGTATAGCACAAATATATGTCTTATGCCAAAGTTATCCTCTCATGGATCATGCTCTTTGATTATCTTATGATTCATGTTTTATGATCTATAAATATTTATGTCATGACTCATGTGTATGATCTTTTATATGTAGGCTATGATCTTCAATGTTGTACTCATGTTCTCATACCCTTATGTTCATGTTATGCTTACGTATCTCCTTTATTTAACCTTACTGATCATCTCAGCTCACCCTTTCTTATGTTTCATTTCCCCAGGTTATGAAGAAAATTTTTAAGTATGAGTACTAAAGGAGAAGGTCTTTATGGGAAACATTGAAGATCTTTCACCAGACTAGAAGATTGCGTTCCAAGTTTCCAAAGGCACTAAACTATTATGGTCCTCAAGCATGTGCTTTTTTAATGTGTCGAATATTTATCTAAAATGATGTAATATCCATTTATGTTAAGCCTGGTTTGCTATACACATACACTCATAGGCTAGCCTAAATCAAGATTCACCCCCACACACACACACATGAACGATACAATTAAATTTAAAGTCTCAGTGCCTAGTGGTTCGAAAGCCCAATATATGGCCAAAAGGCCCCCAATGAAAATAACTTGAAGGACCAAAGGCATTTTTTTATTTTTTATATCTTTCCTTCTTATATTACTCTTTGTGCATCCCTCCATGCAACTCCATGCTATCATGACCTACCACATCATTGGGCCCAAACTCTTATGCCCCTAATGTTGGGAGATGTTGTCTTATTCCCCACGTGCATGAAAACTCTAGTCTTGTGCCCCACCAGTCATGTGCATATAGGAAAATATCATACCCCTTAAAATGGGGGGGTAGTGAAAGGTTCAAAGATCGAACCTCATCCCTTCTGGTACAAGGGCTACAAGTAATAATAACAATAGTCTCACTTTAATAAAAGCACAACTAAAATCCCCAAAATGGATTCCTTAGTCCCTGAATAATAATTGTAACCATTAATGATATTTAATTTAATTCATCTAATGATTTAAAATGAAACATAGAAATATTTAACTTAAAAATCAAAAATTCTCACACAATCATGGTTAATATGCATGATTAGTAAACCATGAACCTAACCATACAGATCTTACTGTCCAAAATTTTCATCCACACATAGTTATTATGAACAATTTAATAATCACATACCTTAACTATGGAATAACTAATTTCCTTCCAAAAAAATATATTTAGCCAATAATTTCATTTAAAATATTTATGTATTTGCTAAAAACCAAGGCGTTACATGGAAGTTATTGATTATATATTTATATCTCAGGAAAAATGTGTTCATGAGTTTCTAAATCAATTTTTCAGGGATAATTAAAAGGGAGTGTCAAATCATATGATTATTGGTTCAATAATCAATCATAAAGAATTAAAAAAATCAAAGAAATACTAAAGATTAATTGTAAATATTCTTTAACTGAAAGTACCAAGACCCAACATTGTATTTTTTATTACATTGTGTTCTTGATTTCAAATTAATTTGAAAGAATCACACTTAATTATAGTCAAAGGAATTCTAAGGTACATTAAATATGCCTTGAATTATGGAAATGTTGGTGATTAAAATTTGACATCATGATGAGTATTTTTTTTCTTTGGTAATAGGTGTTTCTTGGTGTTATAAAAATAAAAAATCATTAATTTTAAGTGTTGATGGCGCCAAATATGTTAAAGCAATACATGATACAACACAAATGGTGTTGATGAATACTCAATAAGAAGATTTGATTGGAAAAGTGAAGTTACATTTATTTATTAGATTTTATGATCAAAGTGTTATCAATCTACTAAAAAATTGCTTCAAAATTCAAGAGAAAATCATTCTGATATCAAATATCATTTAGTCAAAGATGAGGTAGAATAATTGACACCTTATAGGGTGTCATTAATTCCTATGAGTTTATCAAGTTTAAATATTCATAAAAAAATATTCCAAACTACTAACTAATTGGTGTAGAAAATCGTAGTCTAAGGTCGAACCCACAAAGAAATATTTAATAACAACTTAAGAGAATTAAGAATGTAGGGGGGAAGAAAGTATGGTCATAAATTCAATTAGAGAGGGCACACTGAGAATAGTAAATCCAATTTCATTACTACCAAATAAATAGGTTTTCGCAGCGTCACCCTTTCACAGCAATGATAAGACACTTTTAATAGCGCTAAAAAACATTGTTAAAAGTACCCTTTTATCATCAGTTTTGTTAGTGATGATAAAGGTGCCCCCGTTATCAGCGTTTTTTAAGCATTGTTAAAGGGACCCCCATTATCACCACTTTTTTACCGCTGAAAAAGGAAGGTCTTTATCAACGTTTTTTACTAACGCTGATATAGGGTATATTTCAAAAAAAAAATTCATTAAAAATAATATATTAATATATAAATATATTGATATTGATATAAATATAATATATATTTTTAAAATATGTTTTTGATAAGGCAAAATAAGCATTTACACATAATATATAAGATATTTAGTGAAAATGGATTATAAAATATTTTAAAAAATATTTTTAATTAATAATTTGCTAATTATTATTGAGTAATAGTCATTTAATAACAATTTGAAGATAAAAAAATCAAAAAAATAATAAAATATCTAGAATAAGTTGAAAACATAACTTGAATTTCAAACACCCATAACTTTTGATACGGGTATCCATTTAGCATCTTCCACATATCAAATTGAAGCTTGCGATGAGATCTACGCACTAATGAAATAGAGGAACCTCTATCACATTTTTTCAGGCTAAAAAAGGCACATAAGATCACTAAAACTGAGTTTTTAGTCGGGGTATCCTAATTTTTTAACATTCGATGGAATTTCAACCTCATTTAAGAGGGTCTTTTTGCCCATTTTCAATGAGAAATAAATTTATTACTAGGTATTAAATTCATATTGATATTATGGTTTTAAAATTTTATCGTTTTACACAATGTGATATTATTTATAATCATAATAATATATACATATTTTTTATGTGTTCACACATAAAAATTTAATTTTATAAATAAATAATTAAACATATTTACATATAAAATGTATTTCTCAATATATAAAACTTATATAAATAAAAAATAATATCCATTTTATTTAAAATATAAATGTTTGAATATTTATATACATGTAAAATATGTATATATAATGTTTATATATATATATATATATATATCTGTGTGTATTGAAAAACATATATATATTTATCAACATATTCTAATATATGTATATAAATATTAATATATAATATATGAAAATAAATATAAATATGTATAATTATATTTATATATGCCCACATATATATAAATATATGTATGTATGTATGTATGTATTTATAAACACACATACACACACAAAACATATTTTATATATGTGTTAAATATATGTGTGTGTGTGTGTGTGTGGATAAAAAATGTAACAAAATATATATATAAATATATAGATATATCATAAAATAAGGAACAAAATAATACAGGTGAGTGGAAAATGTGTGGGATTATGATGGGGAGGTCTCAGGTTCAAAACTCACCAAAGGCAAGCGTACGTGGGCGGGTGAGGCGGTGTATAGGGCTATTAAAAGGGGTGGGATTCCTAATGCAGTTAAAAGGGGGTAGGATTCCTAGCACAGTTAAAGGGGGAGAGATTATATAGGCACTATTAAAGGGGGGGTTGGGCGCTGATAAAAGGGGGTTGGTCCTCCCTCTTAATTTGCAGGAAAAAATTTTATTTTTAAAAATTAATTTTTTTTACTTTTATCAGTGTTTTTTTTAGATAAAAGAGGTATTTATCAATGCTTTTTTAGCGCTGATAAAATGGGGCATTTATCAGCATTTTTTTGTTCTGATAAAAGGGACCAGCTTTTAATAGCACCTCGATTATCATTATTTTTTAGCGTTGTAAATGCCCTTTTTACGTGCTTTTAAAATTCATATCTACAGTAGTGCATGCACTAGTGAAGTAAAAAAGGATGATGAATTAATAAATATATCATCAAAAATGAGTCTAATTGAATCCTTAATCACTCTCTATCTTAAAAAAATCCTTTTTATTATGATTAAATACTTTGGTTGATTTATAAAACACGTGACCAAAAACCATTTTTAAACATAACTACCCCATCCCACACAATGGTCATGAATGAAATAAACTATTTAATGCATTAAAAGAGAAATTCCTCACCCAAAACACAATGATCATCCATGAATAAGTGAAAGAGAGATATGAAAGAATAGAATAGATACAAAAAATCAAACTTGATTTAATCATAAAAAGAAAAAACTTCACTAGCATAATTCCCCTTTAATATATACCTGACACTAAAAAAATTCACCCCCTCATAATATTCATGAGAGTGTAAAAATAAAAAGTAAGAAAACCCTAGAAGCAGTAATAGCAGTAGAAACCAATTGAAGAGGAAGACACCTAATGCTTCACTTGAGATGCTCCAGTGATCAATGGTCTAAGATTGAATGATCCAAAACAGAAGATGATGCATTTATTTATAGGAAAAAATCCATATGCATATCTAGATATATTTTCCTATCTATTCTTACATCTTTATGCATCTATCAATATCTATCTTCAACTCATACTCCAGATAAATAGGTTCTAAAACCCATGTTCCACATTACTTCAAACTCCCCTGCACATATATTTAGTAATAATGCAGGTAGAGAAAAGTTCAACTAAATAAAACTATTTGTTGGTATAGAACTCATAGTGTGGAGTAAACTATTGCGGTTTGAAAATAGCTTTAACTTAAACTATCTTTACTGTAGATATAATCCTCACAACATGACTAGGTACCTTGTGGTGTGAACCAAAAATTCCTTCACTTCTTTGCATGGAGTCTTCATAAACACAACATAAACCAGTTAGATCACAATGCAACTCAAATCCTTCATGAACAACCCTTGGATGGATGCAGCACAATACATGTAAATTGCTCATTATTTCTTCTCCCAGTATTCTCAAAATATTATATCTCTACTATCTCTGTAAAATACAATGTAACAGATACCCTCGTGGTCATGAACCAATTCCATTGAAAAACATCACCTCTACTTTCATCATCACGGTTATGACATCACACCTATATGGCGTGAACCCGTATTCTTATAACTTTTAAAGGATAATGTCATACTCTCTCCAAGTGCTTCCCTACACTATTTATACTCCATTGCTACCTTGTTTAGCACCACCATTGATCTTGGCTGCTACCTCGCGGTGGTTGGATACTCCATCGGTACTAGCTACGAGTTGGCCCAATTTTATAACACCACACTTTGTTTATTTTCCTTTGCTATATTTTTAAGCCTCAAAGTCAAAAAAAATATTATTTTATCCATTTTGTTTAAAACTCCAAACATAAGTCTTTCCTACCATCATAACATTAAAATCACATTTAATTTCACAATAATTACTATTAATTATTATAAATATTACTCAAAAATTATGCATAAAATATAGTTATCAAATCCCCCCATAATTAAACTCTTGTTTGACCTCAAGCTTGAAATATATTCTTAATCACAAAGTATGCCCATCTTACATAGGTTTAACCATAATAATCAATAAAATAAAATAATAATCAATATGTAATAATGTTTCAAGCATCATAAAAGAAATATTTCCTTAAATCCTCATATTTTGAAGAAAAATAATTAATCATGTATTTTACTCTTCCCCTTGAAATGAAAATACATCTCTTAACTGTTGTCTTGAGGTGTGAAGGAAAATAAAATACAAGAGGGTTGAATTGTATTTTTAAAACAAATATACAATTTTCATCCTCTATGGGTATTATATTGATTATTTTTTTGAATTACCAGTCAAATCAAAAAAACAGAGTAATGTGATTATAAACAATATGAAATACAGTTAGCACAATGAAAATAAAATGATTTGTATTTTAACTATTACTGATGAAAGAGTTAACATAGTGGAAATTCAAAAAAAATACATGGAGTATTGGTTAGAAACCCAAATACTCCTTTAAAAGGATATTATTAATACCTCATATTAAAACCAAATTGAAAGGTAGATCTTTCAACCGAATCCAAAGTATCCATGACTTTAAACCTATTGTAAGGTATCCCTGATTTTATACCTATTGGAATGTATGTCTTTCTATCCTTGGAAACCCTCAACAATACTTGTCAGTATTTTCTCACTTTCACACACTATAAATACTTGAGCTCTATCTTCCAAGCCACGAAATCCCTCAATCAAGATGATTGGAAATTCCTCTATCATTATATCCTTAGAATCCCTCGATCACATAAGATCAGGAAAATAACAATTATAGTGTAAAATTATAAGATATTTACAATGAAAATCTTACAATGGTAGCTCTAAATAAAAAGGCTCCAAAATAAAAAGATTACACCGATCATAAGCGCTCTCAGCACCAAGAAATTTCAAATATTCAAAATGAACATAAACTTTTAGAATGATTGATCCATATGTTCATTCATGTTATTTTTTGATGAACTAAGTGTAGATCTATTTATAGGAATCATTTTAACAAACTCCAACAATCATATTCAAAAAACTCGAGTCGGTTGTAACTGTATTGGCAGCAGTTCTTTCATCTACTGATGAACTTGGTATGTTACATCATTTAATAATAAACTAAATTAACACTTTTATAATGGTTCTAAATCCAAAGGATATAATCTATCATGAAACATTAAATCACTAAATTTTCATAAAATAGTTTTAATTTTCTAGTAATTTAGTTACCAGAAGTTCGTTCTGCATAAGAATGAAAACCTAAACAAAAACTAAAGTCTGATTAATTTCATATAAAGTGTATTTTCATTTTCAAAATAAATAAATGAATTGAGTCATGGAATCATAAATATATCCCTTTTTTTAAAGACAATATATACAAGCAAATTTGAAAATAAGAATAAAAAAGAATGCTCCTAGTAGTCCTCAAGACAGAGAATTTTTCTCCCCCCTCCCCTTTTGAGACAAAAATTAAGAAAACTACATTAGAAGAAAAATTAAATGTACTCCCCCTTTGAAAAGATTTAAAAAATGAATATTTAAGATAAAAAATCGAAATTTTATCCCCCTTTGTGATTTCCAAAAAGAAATACAAAAGAAAGAAAAATACAATCAGAAGTTAGAAATTTAACTATTTTTTTGAATTGTCTTATCATATGTTTTGGTTGATTCTGAAATTGTTTTATATCTTTAAATATTTAAGAAAAAACATTTTATCATGGTTTATGTAATTGAATTTCTCTACATAAATTCCATTTCAATCATATTTTCTTATCTGGAAATATCTTCTTATAAAGTATGTTTGGGTTGAACCTCGCTTTCTCCACCAGTCTTAAGGATCTTATCAGGCTTATCTAATTAATAGTGGGTATGTCTCTGTATTATCAAACTTTGAAATTCACCTTCACCGCTAATGATTAGATAAAGTGCTTTGACAACCTTTTATTCTCTTACTAATTTAGAAAGGAAAACTCTAAGCTTCACATGTGGTCCTATGAGCTTCTTCAGATTGACTCTTATAAAGATACTTCTGATGAGAAACATTTCATCATAAAAAAGAAAATATAAAAAAATTGAAACTGAAAAAGTCTTGAGAGTGAAGTCCTAGTATAGGCATTTGAGATTGTTATCGTCCAAGAAAATTTCCTTTGTTATATGAGAAGTTCTCAAAAACTTGTATAAAAATGAAATGCCAAAACATATGTCCTACAGATTCTTTTTAGAATTCGATTGAAAATTTCTCTAAAGATTGAAAGAAAAAGTTGCCTTTTGAGAAGTAATAACAACTCTCCCTATAAAAATTAATTAAAAAATTTATGAATTTTGAATATTTCCCCATATTTTAAACAATAATAGTAAGGGAATAGTAAAATGCATAGTTGAAAATATTAAACCTCTCTAAATTTATCTTCTAAAAGCAATGGATGATATTCCTATTTTAAAAATTGTAAATATTTTACAAAAAAAATTGATAAACCATAAAGAATGAAAACTGATGTGTTTTAAAATAAGATAAGTTTAAAAATATATATATGTTTGAAAAATAGATAAGTTTGAAAAATAGTTAAGTTTGAAAAATATAAAATTTTGAAAATTTTCCAGGTCCTTTTTTTACTAGAGGAGATTTTAATATAAAGTGATTGATGAAACAACGTGTGGAATGAATATCACTTAAGGTTAATCATTCCCAAATTATATTTAGTAAATTTAAATCTATCAGAAGTAAGAGGTTTTTTAAAAATATCAGCAGCTGATTTTCCGTTTTGATAAAGTCAAGAATAATATCTTTTTTTTGTGATCCAAGTAAATAGTGTCTTATATCTGTGTTTTTATATTGAGTGATGTGTTGGGTTTCTAGACAAAGAACTAATTCTAGTATTGTCATAAATAGTTGGATTTTGAGAAAAAATCAAACCAAAATTCATAAGTGTGTGCTTCATCCACAATATTTTAGCATAGCAACTTCTGATTGCTACATATTCTACTTCAACGGTGGAAAGTGCTAAAAAATTGTGTTTCTTGCTAGACCAAGAGACTAAAGATTCTCCAATGAAATTTCATATTCTATAAGTATATTTTCTATCTAACCTACAACCTCCAAATTCGACATCTAATTAAATTTTTATAATAAAATCATTTTGGTAGAATAAAACAATCCAAATTCTAAAGTACCTTTAAGGTATTGTAAAATGTGTTTCGCCACTTTAAAATGAGATTCTTTTTATTTTATTGAAATATTTCACATGAAAATACTAAAAAAAAGTGTATGATTAACTTGCAAAAAGATAAAGTAAACTTCTTATCATACTTCTATAGAATTTTTGATCTACTGATTTATCGGTTTCATTAAGATCAAGTTTGATGGAAGTTTATATCGAAGTGCTTATGTTTTATGCATTGTTAAAACTAAAATGATTGAGTAAATATTTAATATATTTATGTTGAGATAAAATATTTCCTTCCAATTTTTGGAAAATGTAAAAACCATGAAAAAATAAATTCTCCAATCATGCTCATTTCAAACTCATTTTCCATAAATTCAAAAAAACTATCGAAAATATATTTTTGAGTTGAACCAAAAATAATATCAACAACATATATTTGAACAATGATGATATTTTTGAAATTTTAATTTATGAAAAGGGTTGATCGACACTTTAACAAAATATTTTTTGAAGAAAATATATGGTAAGTTTGTCGTGCCAAGTTAATAGGGCTTTTTTAAGTGTATATAGTGCTTTAGTTGTTGGATTGGTGTTGCCCGATCTGGTTGGGCCGAATGCTTGTGGCCGCAACTGTAGCAATGCTGACCACTGTAGCGGAGCTGACCGACCGACACCGACAGACACTGTAGCGGTGCGGAATTCAGGGTCAACTTCACTGTAGCGCTTTTGACTTCCATCCGGCAGACACTGTAGCGTTTTTGACAAAGTTGGTCGCTGATCACTGTTGCAACGCGGACTTACTATTTCGGAACAGTGGACCGTCTTCTTCATATGTAGCCTATTTCAGGCTAGGGTTTACTACTGAAAAAAACCCTCCGTAATTTGTGCTCCTGAATAGTGAAATATTCTGCCTCTCCTGTGGACGTAGGGATTATTCCTGAACCACGTAAATCGTTGTGTCTTTTGCTTTATTTCTTTCGTTTTTCTCATTTCTGTCGTTGTGACTCCCGGCGATTCCGCAACATTAGTAAGTTCAAATACTTTCTCCAAAAATTTAATATTTTTAAAACCATGAGGTTTTTCAACATAAACTTCCTCTTGACCATAACCATTAAGAAAATCACTTTTCACATCTATTTTAAATAAAGTGAAATTTAGATGAGCTGGAAAGGCTAATAAGATTCTAATAGATTCTAATCTAGATACTGATACAATAATTTCACCATAGCTTATGCCTTATTATTGAAAATAGACTTTAGCAACAAGTATAGAATTATTTCTAATAATAATTCCATTTTTATTACATTTGATTCTAAAAACTCATTTTACTACAATTACTGATAGATCTATAAGACATTCAACTATGATCCAAACTTGGTTTCTTTTAAACTGATTAACCTATTCTTGCATGGACCTTATCCAACTTTTATCACCTAAAGCATCATCTTCAATTTTAAGTTCAAATTTTGATAGGAAAGCATGATACTCATAATGATTTCTTAAAAAACTTCTAGTTTAAACCAGTTGAATTACATCTCCTATAATTTAATCATAAGAGTGATTCCTTAAGATCAACTAATTTTTGGGTAAAGTGGTTTGTTGATCTTCAATTAACATATATATATATTCTATTGAAGTAATTTCCAGCTATTGAAAATTGATGGTCTTACTTCTGGAGGATTTACTATCAGTAATTGTTGATCATATTATGGTAAAATAACTGGATTATTTTTTAAAACATCATCAAAATTATGAATTTATAATAGTTTTACAAAAACAAAAGGATCTAATTCATCGAATTTTACATGAATCATTTCCTCAATAGTATTGGTTCGTTTATTAAAAACTCTAAACTTTACTAGTTTTAGAATTACTAATAAAAATTTCTCCATTGGTTTTTGGATCAAATTTATGTAACTGTTCTTTTGTATTCAGGATGAATACTTTACTCCCAAAAACTTTGAAGTTTTGGATTTCTTTCGGTACACAAATCATAATGATTTTTATTAAGAAAATCTATAAGAACAAATAGATTTATAGTATAAAAAAGAAGTACTCACAACCTCATCCCAAAAATGTATAACAATAGAATACTCACTTATCAAATTTTTGGTAATTTGATGAATGATTCTATTTCTTCGTTCAACTAAACCATTTTTTGGTGATGTCATTGGTGCAAAAAAATATGATTAATACCTTTTTTACCATAAATTTTCAAATTCTTAGTTAACAAACTCACCACCATGATCACTCTAGATAGTAACCAAAGGTAGGTTTTTCTTATTTTTAAAAAACGAACGAAATACCTTTAAATGGTTAAGATATTTATATTTTTTATGGAGAAAATATACCTAGGTAAATCTAATGTAATCATCAACCAAGATATATACATAGTATTTTCCTCCAATACTTCCAGCTTATGTAGAACCAAATAAACCCATGTTCACTAACTATAAAGTTTCAATAGTTGAGAATCACTTGTAGATTTAAAACTTGACTTGTGTTTCTTGCCAAATTAACAAGGATCGCACTCTGGTTGAATTAAAACTAAGTTCTGGTAAACCTCGACCATGTCCTTTCCTAAAAAATTTAGTTAAATTAAAGAAGTTACAGTGTCCTAATATCATATTCCATGGCCAATATAAGCCTTCAGTTGCAACTAAACAAGCCAAATTTCAATTACTTAATTCTTCTAAGTTCATTTTTTAAACATTTTCATGTCTATGAGTGGATAAAATAAAATTACCTTCAGAACTTTTAATAGTACATTTATCATTCCTGAAGTTCATAAAATATTCATCATTGTATATTAACTTATGCTGATAAGATTGTTCTTAAGTCCTAAAAAATATAAAACATTTCAAAATAATTTTTTTTCCAAAAAATGAAAAATAACTGATTTCAATGATTTCACCATGTGAATTGTCTCCAAAAGTGACTCATCCTCCTTTCAATTTATTAAAATTTTAGAAATTTCACTTGTCTCCTATCATATGTCGAGAACAACCATTTTCCATATACCAATTCTTTCTGTTTATGGTGCTCAACTAATTTTCCTAAAAAATATAAAATTATATTCTTGATACCCTCACGTGTTTGGGTCCATTTTCATTATCAAATAAAAAATTTGGAACCCACATTTGTACAACTCCTTTATATTGTATATTTTCTAGTTATTCTGAAATAAAATCTTTGTGGAAACCAAAATACTGAACTTTGTGTAAAAATTATAATTACTCCAGTGACCTTTGTGAAATTTATTACAAAAAGTACAATTTTGGTTACAAAATAGTTTCATTAAAGGTACCCTTTGTAAGAGGAAAATTACAATGCACACAAGAAAGGAAACTAGCCTAGAGATTCAACCCTGTAACCACTGCTTCATACCCCATCCACCTATGTCGGTCTTATTTTTTATACATTTTATCAAAATTCTATTTACTAGAGGTAAAGTTAGATAAAATATTATTCAAACAAAAAAACTTTAGGTTTAAGTTGGAATAATAAAATTTTGATCATCTAAATTTTGATCATTGGATTTATAATCAACTAAATTCATACAAGAATTTGTTTTTGAATCTAATTCAGTTGAAAGTTTTGAAATTTAAGAAATTAATTAAAAAAATATTATCTTTAATGAGTTTTTCTTCAGTAAATTCAATGGTGATTTTCATTTTTTTTCTTGATTCATAAGAGTTACATATATAGCCATTTCGGTTATAGTAGGTGAAGTTCATTCATCTTTTGATGAATTTTATTTTTCAACATCCAATGGATTATCTTTTTCATCTTCCAATAAAGTTGAATAATCATCTTCAATATTATAATTAAAACTAAAATATATACTTAAATTTGTAAGAGATGCAGTTACCTTTTCCATGAAAATTTTTTCTTTCCCTGGATTATTTGAATAGAATCCAACTATTTTTTGGATTTTTATTCCACAATCATTCAAGGAATTCGCTAGCACTTCAGGTGTCAAAAGCTTTCAATATTTTCTTTCCTTTTCTTTAAAATAACTTCTTGGATTTGGTCTGATATAACCTTCCTTCTTACATTCATAGAAAATAACTTCTAAATATTCCTTATTTTCATTCCTTTCTTTCCTATATTTTTTATGAACATTTTGCAAATTTGAATTACTTTAAAGTAAGGGGGAATGACAATGGAGGACCAAAAATCCCCCCTAATACCAAAGAACCATCTCAAGTTTGCGGGGAAGCACGCGAAGGTAGGGAAAGTAGTTGCACAAAAAATAGAAGCAGGCCGATGCAGATGAACGACGAGTAGCCACAGCGGCGACGAGATGACGAGAGCTAGAAAACTGGACCGGAGGCGAGGTAGAGTAAGAGAGGATCGACAATGGCTAGGGTTTCGGGGAAGCGGAAGATGATACGGGGAAAGGGTTTCGCGGGAGTGGAATAATGGGAGGGAGATGGTTCGCGGAGAGATTGACACGCGTAGGATTCATGTAAATATATATTTTATAAGTTAAAATATAGTAATGTTATAATTTTTTGGCAATTGTTTATTATTTTGTAATTAAATAATTTAATCCTATCTCCAAGTGTTAATTTAATTTTATAAAGTTGGTCAAATTAATTGACCGTGACTTTCACAGTGATTTGGTGTAGCCATGACCGACTTTCAGCCACTCGAATGCAGTTCATTTATATTGAACTAACCGTGAAGACGACATTTACTCGGCTCGCTGAGGGTTAATGCAGCTCAAGCCACTAAAAACAGTACTCCATCTCTCTAGAAAAGAGTGCTTCCTAGATTATAGGATCGACAGTCCTTTGTAACCTGCTCACTTAATGAAAAAAGACTGAACGACACCACGTTCAAAATCACTTATTCCACACCACATGGAAAACAAACAAAAATAACACACCTCCCGACGGCAATTACTTGTTTGGAAGGCCAAGCCTTCGCCTGAAATCATCCTCCATCAGCGGGAGGCCACTGCGCAGTTTCACCTTAGGCTCCCAACCCAGCACTTCCTTTGCCTTCGTTATGTCAGGCTTTCTCTGCCGAGGATCGTCCGGCGTGTTCTCCACCGCCACAATCTCCACGTCAGGGTTGATCAGCTCCTTCACCGTCTCTGCCAGTTCAAGCATGGTGAATTCACCAGGATTCCCAATGTTGATCGGTCCAGTGCATTCCCCTTCCATGAGCCGAATCAGGCCGTCAACCATGTCTGAGACGTAGCAAAAGCTCCGAGTTTGCGTTCCAGGTGACTGAACAGTCAAGGGCTCCCCACGCACTGCCTGAGCAATGAAATTGCTCACTACACGGCCATCATCTATGTTCATGCGAGGCCCGTAAGTATTGAAGATCCTTGCAATCCGTATTTCTGCCATTTTCAAAGGATCAATCAAGGTTAGAACTGTATTTCAACCATTGTATCAGCATTCTGAAGAAGAATGGTTAGGATTGTAACAAAGCTTACCTATTCCATGCTGCCTATGGTAGTCGAACATCAGAGTTTCAGCAACGCGTTTACCCTCATCATAACAGCTCCTTACCCCTGCACCAGTATATGTGGGTATCAAATGTATGCTCAAAACAATAATCTCGCTTTGCGTTCGGTTCATGAAAATGTTGTCTGCTTTCGTTTTGTTTTTCATCTACTTTATACAATACATTTTTTTTAAAACGCAGCATCAACTGTTATCATATAACATCCCGTAGTGATTAATCATTATGCAGAAAATAAGGTAAATCCACATCCCAACTTCATAACCATAACTTGTAGTAAATATAGCATCAGCATCACACCCCACTTGACATCATTCAAAAGCACTCTTCTGCATTAATAAGAATGAGGTGAGCAAAAGTGGATCGCCATACCTATTGGGTTAACATTGCCCCAATAACTCTCATTTTGGGGATGCACAAGTGGATCGCCATACACTTCTGAAGTTGACGTGAGCAATATCCTGTAGGCTCTCTACATGTCAGTGAAAAATGGCACAGCATATACACACTCACGCACATGTATATTAAAGAAAAATAACAATAGACATGTGGCTCCGAACCTAGCTCCAACCCTCTTGGCAAGTCCGAGCATGTTCAGCGTACCGATCACATTTGTCTTTATTGTCTGCCAAATATTGCAATGTTCATTCATCAAGCAATCAACATGATACAACTGCAATTAAAGATCAGATCAATGGCTATTTATCCATACCTTCACAGGATTGTACTTGTAAAAAATAGGGGATGCGGGACAGGCAAGATGATAGATTTGATCAACCTCAACCAACAGTGTCTCTGTAACATCTGCAAGGGAAAAAAAATGCACACACATAACAAACAAAGCTTTGAAAATAAAGCAATGTTGAGGAACATTAAAAAAAAGGTTAATTGTATCAAAGAACTTTTATTTTTATTCATAATACGCTCCCAACCCAACAAAAAATCAATACACATGCCAGTATGGCTTTGATATATTGTAATCTGCTTAAAAAGCTTTGCCTTTATAACTACCAAATAAAATAATAAGTCTTATTTATATCTTGCTTGCCAATGCCTTATATATTTTCGCCAGATGACTACATTTTGTTCAACAAGACCCGTAACTACCTGAGCATTTAAAATACGTAAATACTTTCAGGGACATGAAACAATTTCATGAAGATTGAAACTACTCTGAAATTTAGTCATAAAAATTGGGGTGTGCACGTAAAGAAAAAGAAATTTATAACCCTGGATAACATAAAAGATTTCTCACCAAATTTAATAGGTTGTCTACTTTTTACTACATGCGCCCAATTAAAATAACCAACTTTTACAGTAAACAAAAACCTTATAATTTTAAAGAATGGTTCATTTTGCACAGCTAAATCCAGAGTTATCTTCCAAAAATTTGGCCTCTAGTAGTACAAAAAATGGCAGAGTAAAAGATGTGGCTCATGTTTTGAAACGTCTTCCATCCATAAGTTGTCTAAACGAATTAATAAGATCATTAGGAATACAAATAATATTGAGAGGATAGCATAAGAATCAAAGTACCATGACGAATGAGCTCAAATCTTGGATGACCAATCCATTTCCTCAAATTGTCCTTTGAACCAGTGAAGTAGTTATCAACAACAGTCACCTAAACAATCACAGAATAAAGAATCTGATGTGCACATAAGAATGGTTCCTTCTGCTTGCCAGAGGGTCTAACAATGAAGATTTATGGGGGGCACCTAATCGAATCGACTGTCAAAATAGCCATAAACATTTACACATTGAATGCAACTATATTTGTGGTTTTCATTGTATCTTTACTATTTACTGTTCTCTAAAACAACTTACTTGCATCTCTATGATCCAAATTGACAATTCAAAATAGCCTTGCATATTTAACAGTCAAGAACATAAATTCAAAAAATAAGATCAGTGGTGCTCACCTCATTCTTATCATTTTCCATCAATTTGTCCACTAGGTGTGAACCAATGAAACCAGCTCCTCCGGTGACTAAAATTCTCATATTTGACTGTCATCAAAAAAGAGTGGATAGGTTTTACAATAGGCGTAATAATATTATTGCAACGGCTAAAGATGAGTTTACCCAATGATCTTCAAAACAAGTTAAAAAAAGATGCTAAAATTTTGAACTGGCCCAACAAATAAGCTATAACATGTAAGGCACTTAAGACTCCAGTTGTTGATCAGTAAGTAACAAAGTTGTGCCCTGACCGGGATATTAACTTGTTTACATGCAAGGAACAGAAAACCAGTAGATGATCGACTCTGGGAATCAAGTGAGATGGGAAATTGCAATTTTTTCTGGGAAATTGCAATATAGCTGCATTATTTCAGGAAGAAAAAAATGTTTAGCAATTAACGAACAAAATGGGAATTTTACCTGGAAAAATTTAGAATTTCGCAGAGGTGATGGTGAAGGTGGTTTCGGCACTACAAGACCATTTCCGTTAGATTCCTTAGCCATTTGGCTCAGATGACTACAACTGCAGAAACAGAAACAATCATATTTCTAAATATACGATCAATGTTTAATAAACTCAATAAAAAACTTTCGATTAAAAAACTTTCGATCGGTGTCTCCTTGCCACAAAAATTAGTCTGAACACGCATCTAGAAAGTAAAATACCAGATTTTTGGAAGAAAAAGAAGCACTTGTCTGAAGACTCCCAAAAATAAGAAGAAGAAGAACAAAGGTTCAGATCACCTGATTTCCGAATTTAATTCCCAAAAGGCTAAATCGGAATTGGCAGATCGAAGTGCATATTGAAGCTTTTATATACAAGAAGGTAAGGCAAGACCAATCAAAAATGCGAGACGTGCTAACTTACAATTACCAAACAAATAGAAAAAAATCAGCTACCAACTGGAAAGAGAGCGTCAGGTAAACTTGAAGAAGACTAAAAGTAGAGAGTAACAATACGTTTCCCAACAACGAAAGCAACGAGCTCGGATCTCAATGATCCCTCAAATTATCTCAAACACAGTGATCGACGACGATCATGGCGTGCCGATCAATCATTATCCATTACCTTGACAAAGTCTCCGACTCAGCTCAGCATCAACCGATTCGAGGATCCTACATACGATCAACCTACCCTCGCCCTTATATACGCACTGCCAAGCATGTGCGCTGCCTCCGGCGGCATCGGGCTCGCCGAAGGTTGTTAGGTGGTGGGGGCTCCTTTGACAACGTACGCAACCCGATTAAAAATTAAGTTGAACAAGTTTGAAGTTTAATTTAAAATTTGTGTTTTATAATTTTAATTATAAATATAGATATAATTAAAAAATACATAATGCATTGGATATACACTTATGCATGATAAAATTAATGCAATTCATTTGTTAAATTTATTATTCAAAATAAATGAATGGGTGGTATGAAGAGATCTCTAGACCCCAAGTCTAAAAATAAAATAAAAAAACATATTGAATGATTTGTATGTGGTCATAAAGGTCATTATAGAAAACAATGTGTAGAAAATCTGAGAAACAGGAAAGCTCGGAAGAACCAGAAGATTGACACTTATGGAAGCTCTAAAGGAAAAGAGAAAACCATTTATAAGAGTTGAGTTGATCGAGTAAAAAAATAACGTGAAAAGCAGCAAAAGTCTTAGAAAGAACTTCATCGACATAATGTTCAGCAGAAACAGAATCAAGAAAATTTGGATGATGATCTAGATGAAGTGCTTAATCCAACAAAGGAAATATGGAAACATTTGCAAATGATTCCAAATATTTCAAAGAATAAATTCACATCTGTTTATAATCTAATTCAAAAAAAATAAAGATGTTTGGGTATTCAAGAGAGGTCTGAACCATATATTAGACAATCTTAAAGAATATGAAAACCTTATGGAGGATTATAAAAAGATTAATCGAGATATGATCAGTATGATCATCATCGAAGAGATCAGGCTGAAAGTCCAAGTATCTGGTCTTCGTGAAAAAGTTAGAAGGATCAAAGAGACAAGTTTGGAAGCATATTCAATTCTGCAAATGTTTTGAAAAATGTCAGAAACAGAGATTCTGAAACTCCATATACCAGATACGACATTAGAACTAAAAGAGTTCATTGAATGCCAGAAAGTTTTTAGAATGAGAGCAATACAATTCTTAGGATTTAAGAAAATAAATTTTATATTCAATTGGGTACCACAAATGGTGAGAACGGTTCTAAACAATGCATATCCGAGTTTTCTATAGTGGGTTACACATATTGAACCTATCAGACTAGCAGACAGATTGATCATGTTATGGAATATGTACCCAGGGCACTGGACTAAAGGACCTGTCCAGAAAGCGTTCGAAGATTCGCAGTTAAGCGACGAAGATTGGCTAGGATTCAATTTGAATAAGAGCCATTAAGAACGTATCCAAATCGCATGGAGTATTTATCTAATTGAATCAAAATTAACAAGAAAATATTATATATTCTTTTCAGGAGGCAACGTGTTAGTCTCTGTCAACTCTAGAGACATGCAACATGTAGAAATGACACTTACTTCACGATCGAGGCAAACACAATTCTTGAAGAACTCAAGATGTGGAAATGACATAAAGAATATATCTTTATTGTCATAGATCAAATCCAACGCGCCATCAAAGAATTGATAAAAATGAAAGAGTCGGAGAAAGAAGTCTCAGTCAGAGAAATGATCGATGCTCTATACGACTTGAAGGGATTCTAGGTACTGATCCAAACACACGTCATATCCGGCATGAATGATAGGATCAAATCAGATGTGTCATTTTATGTAGTTTGTTTTTAGTGTGAAGTGTGTGGTGGAAGTTTTGCAGTTGTGTGTCCCACCTTTTACTTTTGATTTTTCCTTTTCTTTTTCTTTTGTCTTCGTCGAAAGTGTGCATTGTAAGAATCGAGTCAGCTTCTCTGGCAAGCTGAGCCTAGAGGCTTATATAAGGGACCTCCGACCCATTTGTTCAAGGAGACGATCTTGAATAGAAATTAGATCGATTTCAGACATTCTCTCTCTATATTATCTCTAAGCCTTTGTGTTCTTCATGCAAAACAATTCCCAAAACGATCTTGCGAAGTCGATGACAGGTAGTTCCCCTATCCTTTTCATATATATTGTTTTGTTGTTGTGCTTGCGAGTGATTTTGCAGCCTTTATGGACTCCCCTAGCAGAATTTCCTAGGAGACCTCGTCGGAGACTTCACCCACTAATGGTATCAGAGCGCGCTGGGGGGGGGGGAGAATGAAGTTAGGCAAAGCGCAACTTCAGCGGAGTTTACAATAAGGAATTCTTAGATCCCATGTTTAAAGGTCTTTATTATGAGCATAAATGTTTAGAAGTCAGGGTAAGATATTATGAGAACAAAGCCAGTCATATTTGGCTTAGAAAGTATCATCAAATTCCAGAAGCCATATTGGCCTTTGAAAACAAACTTGAAGTAATCGAGCTAAGGCATAAAGCCCATGAAACTCGTGATAAGATTAAGGAATTGAAGGCAGAAATCAGGCGAACATAATCTCAGCTTCGACAAGCCAAGTGGTTAGTCCAAAAACCTAGAAAGAACATTTGGAGATCCAGAAGGTGAAGTATTTTTCTTTGAATAATAAAATATAACCGGAAGAGGATCTGGCCTTGGACCAAATACGTAAAGACCCGGAAATTCCATGTATTTTTTAAATAAATGGGAATTTTACGAGTCCGTCAAAATTTACGGCGCACGATTCCGAGGCCTGAAGTGCCTGGAATGAATTTCTGAACTTTTTTTCAGGTACGTTCAGTAAACGTGCAAGCGGGTTTTTCTAACTTCTGAACCGATGCTCGAAATTGAAATCTGAGGGCACCGTTGAACTCGCAGCGCCAGTTTTTGCTTAAAAAGACTTTCACCTCAACGATAGTTGGTCGAGAGTGAAAGTTTGTTTTTTTGGGTTTTTCATGGAAATAATAATATAAAATAAACACAAGTTTTATTTTATTTTGTTGTAACCAACCTCCTTGTGGAAGTTGGTGGTGGGGACCACCAGACCTTAACCTCCCATGAGAGGTTATGGTGGTGGGGACCACCCGAGCCTAACTTCCCATGAGAGGTTATGGTGGTGGAGACCACCCGGGATTAAACCCCCCTTTAATTGGGAGAAAAACCTCAACTCTCTCATAAATGTAGGAAAACCTCTCAACCCCCCTCATTAAATGTGGAAGAGCCTCTTGACTTCCTCCACATTAATTGTGCCAACACACATATCTTTATTATGCCAACTCTCCTTTAGTTATTTAATTCTTTTTTTAATATTATGCCAACGACTTAATAGATATTACAATCTATTACTTTGGGCTACCTATTCATTTGTTGGCAAAGGAGGATTGGGGGAACTTGGGAGAAAGCTCTCCAATGAAGAACGCTCCGCCAACAAAGAACGCCGACCTCCTTTGACCTTCTTCCTTGGGACTTCTTCCGACGTGGGACGTCTTCATCTATGATGAATCGACGACCGTACTACCTCCTTGCGCCAACGTCAACAAGCGAACGAGGTAGGGGTTTATTCCTAAATGTTTATCACCCTCCATGTACTCCCTTCTTTTCTTGTGCGGGTTGGGAACAAACATTGTGGAAGATTATGGTTTCACGTTCATGCTCCGTTCTTTGTGAACCACTTACTACCACTCTAAATGCAGAGGGTGCGGGCCAAATAAACACGGTCCGACCCCTCCGTCATTCTTCTTTGGTGTATTCTTTAAAATGAAGGAAGGCGACGAAGGCGACGAAGACGACGAAGGCAACGACGCCGTCACCCACGGCCTCACCGTGCCGTTGGTCACCGACCCGTGGCCTCGCCGCGCCACCTCGACCGACCCGCGGCCTCGCCGAGCCGTGTCGTCGTCTACTGAGCTGTGCTGCCATCCGATCCGAGCCGCGTCGCTGTCCGCCGAGCCCTGCCGTCATCCGAGCCGAGTCGCGCCGTCGCCCGCCGAGCCGCGCCGCCGTCCGAGCCGAGCCGTGCCGCTGTCCGCCGAGCCGTGCCGCCATCCGAGCTGAGACGCCCCGCCACTGAGCCGAGCCACGCCGCTAAGACGAGCCACTCCGCCCTCCTGACCGAACCGCCGTCGAACCGCGAGTGGCCCATCGACCCGCGGCCGGTCCACGCCCCTCGCGGCCAGTCCATGCCCTCGCGGCCGGTCCACCGCCTTCACGGTACCCCTTGGCCGACCCGCCCTAGCGGCACCCTCATGGCCCTCATGGGACGGGCCGCACTGCGGACCGGGCCCACTATGACCCAGTTACTTTCCTTTGGCTATAACTTTGGCACTGGATGTCCGTTTGACGAACCGTCAGCGGTGCTAGAAATATTGGAGAGAGAAGGTACCTTTGAGTGATACCCCACTGTGTTTTGGATTAAGATGGAGAACAGTCAGGTTGAATCAATCACGAATCCAACCAGGCCCTCGGGACTAAAAGACTAATAACTCACAGACCGAGCGTCTGATTGACGCGCCGTCTGTTATGTTGAGACCCCTATGACGAGACAGAACTTTGAGATACTTCTTCGTGGGACTTCGTGGTAGTTGGATCATCAACCAGTAGCTTGTGGAGCAGGCCCTCCCGGAGACGAGCGAGCATAGTGCAGAGACCTAATGGCTAGCTGAGACTTGACGACTGCTGACCGTTTTGAATCGAAGTGACTCGACAGACCCAGTGGGGAGTGCCTTAGTGGCATGGCAGACCCACGATGGGGAGCGCCTTGGTGACGCGGCAGACCCACGGTACTCGACAGGAGGAGTACCTCAGCAGTCCAAGGTTAGTGGAAAGTGCCTTTGTGTGACATGGAAGACCCAATGTAATCAATAGAGAAGGAGTTCTCCAGCATCCGAGGTGTTCGACATTGTGTTCCGTATGTTACTTGATACTACCCCCTGAATAAATCCCAGTTTGAGTTGAGTCAGAACCTTTGTGTTTTCCTCATGATTGAGATAGATTACTTGATAACTTAGGTATATGTATGGGGTTATACCTAAGTAATGTTATATGTTGTTTTCATACTTTGTGTTTTATCCTTGTTGGATTTTGTGAGACCTAGAGGGTATCGGGGTCCCTACTGAGAATCGTTATACTCACCCCTGCACGGGCTATGCCCGCACCTTGTTGTGTTGGATGCAGACGATGAACAACACTGACTGAGGCCGAGAGTACCAGGACTGGACGATACCTGGAGGTGGACCTTACGATGAGTCGGTACACGGAGGAGACGGACGGACGAGGAGTACTGAGGAGGCGATCTGTACATACCCTTTAGGTAGGAACCTCAGAGGACGATCCAGTAGCTGTCTTTATTTTTCTTCAGTTGTGTTGCATTTCAGTTGTACTTTTACTTTCCAATTGGGATTATATTATGGCCCCCTTTTACTTACTGTACTCACTTGTTTACTATACAGTTGAATTGCGTTCATACCTTGCTGTGTGTTTGGTTGCGTGTGTTTACAGGTTATAAAGGTAATGCCTTTCCAGTTTTAGGGAATACGCCTTTTGTAGAGGCTTGAAGGGAGAGCTTCAGGAGAAGCTTCTAATCATCCAGAAGCCATTGTCTATAATATGAATCCACACAGAGATATAGAAAGGGAAAGTATATCATGGTGATATACTACAGATGATTACGTGTGGCCTTTAGTAGGAGAAGATCAAGAGTAGCAGGAAGAAGTGTCGAGTATTCCTCAAAGTATCTAGAAATACCAGAAACATATCCATGATATTATTACTCATGATAAATGAGAACTTGGGGATATAGAATGTGTCTCAGAAAACCTAAATAAAAATCTTAAGAAATTTGAAGACCTACAATCCAAACTCGAAGAGAAGAAGAA